>CM077461.1:25022271-25685396 GCA_039654765.1 Mylopharyngodon piceus
ACTTGAACTTTTTATACTTTACTATTGACTCCTTCTGATGATACATAGAGTATTGCATATTTGACCTACTGAAGATATTTCTGGCAAATTAGTCCTCAGTCATGAACTTTCTATACATACTCATTGACTCCATCTGATGTTAGATCAGCCAGACAGTAGTCCATATTTGAACGACAGAACATATCTCTGACCAATCAGTATTTGACATTGTACTGTTTTTATATACTCCTTGACACCTTCTGATGTCACATAAGCCATATAGAAGTCCATATTTGACATGATGAACATATTTCTGGCCCAAGAAAACTCGATCCTGAGCTTTCTTTATAAACTCGTTGACTCCTTCTAATGTTACATTAGACAGTCAGTATTCCATTTTTGACATGATGAACATATTTCTGTCCCAAGAGTCCTTGATCATGAACTTTCCATACATATTCATTACCTCACTATAACGTTACTTCAGCCATATATGAGCCCATGTTTGACCTTCTGAAGATATTTCTGGAAAATTAACTTTTTATACATACACATTGACTCCTTTTGATGATACATCAGCTATAGAGTACTGGATATCTTACCTAATGGATATATTTCCGGCCCAAGATTATTCGAATTTGAATGTTTTATATATTTTTATTCACAACATCTGATTTTACATCATCCATACAGAAGTCAATATTAGACCTACTGAACATATATATATATATACATTTGGCAAATTAGACCTAAATCAAGAACATTCTGTACATACTCATTGACTCCATCTGATGTTAGACCATCCAGACAGTAGTCCATATTAGATCTACTGAACATATTTCTGGCCCAAGAGTACTCGATCATGAACTTTTTAAACATTACTCTTCACTCCTTTTGATCATACGTCAGCTATAGAGTATTGCATATTTTACCTAATGGATATATTTCTGGCAAATTAGTCCTCAGTCATGAACTTTTTATACGTACTCATTGACTCCATCTGATGTTAGATCAGCCAGACAGTAGTCGATATTTGAACGACAGAACATATTTCTGACCAAACAGTATTTGACATTGTACTGTTTTTATATACTCGTTGACACCTTCTGATGTCACATCAGCCATATAGAAGTCCATATTTGACATGATGAACATATTTCTGGCCCAAGAGTACTCGATCTTGAACTTTCTTCACAAACTCACTGACTCACTCTGATGTTACTTCAGCCATACATGAGACCATGTATGACCTACTGAACATATTTCTGGAAAATTAGTCCTCAATCATGAACTTTCTATACGTACTCATTGACTCCATCTGATGTTAGATCATCCAGACAGTAGTCCATATTAGACCCGCTGAACATATATCTGGCCAACGAGTACTCAATCTTGAACTTTTTATACATGACTATTGACACCTTCTGATGATACGTCAGCCACAGAGTATTGCATATTTGACTCAATGGACATATTTCTGTCAAATTAGTCCTCAGTCATCAACTTTCTATACGTACTCATTGACTCCATCTGATGTTACATCAGCAAGACAGTAGTCCATATTTGAATGACAGAACATATTTCTGGCCAAAAAGTAGTCAAACTTGAAATTTTTATACTTTACTATTTACTCCTTCTGATGATACGTCAACCATAGAGTATTGCATATTTGACCTACTGAAGACATGTCTGGCAAATCAGTCCTCAATCATGAACTTTCTTTAAATACTCATTGGCTCAATCTGATGTTACTTCAGCCATACATGAGCCTATGTATGAACTACAGAACATATTTCTGGAAAATTAGTCCTAAGTCATGAACTTTGTAAACATACTCATTGACTCCTGATGTTAGATCACCCAGACAGTAGTGCATATTAGACCTACTGAACATATTTCTGGCCAGAGTACTCAATCTTAAAATGTTTATGCATACACATTGACTTCTGATGATACGTCAGTGACAGAGTATTGCATATTTTACCTAATGGACATATCTCTGGCAAATTTGTCCTCAGTCATGAACTTTCTATACATACTCATTGACTCCATCTGATGTTAGATCAGCCAGACAGTAGTCCATATTTGAACGACGGAACATATTTCTGACCAAACAGTATTTGACATTGTACTGTTTTTATATACTCGTTGACACCTTCTGATGTCACATCAGCCATATAGAAGTCCATATTTGATCTACTGAACTTATTTCAGGCCCAAGAGTACTCGATCTTGAACTTTTTATACATTGCTATTGACTCCTTCTTATGATACATCAGCCACAGAGTATTGCATATTTGACTCAATGGTCATATTTCTGGCAAATTAGTCCTCAGTCATCAACTTTCTATACGTACTCATTGACTCCATCTGATGTTAGTTCAGCCAGAGAGTAGTCCATATTTGAACGACAGAACATATTTCTGACCAAACAGTATTTTACATTGAACTGTTTTTATATACTCGTTGACACCTTCTGATGTCACATCAGCGATCTAGAAATCTATATTTGACCTACTGAACTTATTTCAGGCCCGAGAGTACTCGATCTTGAACTTCTTTTCATACTCATTGACTTCTTCTAATGTTACAACAGATAGTAGTCTATATTTGAAATGATGAACATATTACTGGCCCAAGAGTACTCGATCTTGAACTTTTTATACATTACTGTTGACTCCTTCTGATGATACGTCAGCCAGAGAGTATTGCATATTTGACCTAATGGACATATTTCTGGCAAATTAGTCCTCAGTCATCAACTTTCTATACATACTCATTGACTCCATCTGATGTTACATCAGCAAGATAGTAGTCCATATTTGAATGACAGAACATATTTCTGGCCAAAAAGTAGTCAAACTTGAACTTTTTATACTTTACTATTGACTCCTTCTGATGATACATAGAGTATTGCATATTTGACCTACTGAAGATATTTCTGGCAAATTAGTCCTCAGTAATGATCTTTCTATACATACTCATTGACTCCATCTGATGTTAGATCAGCCAGACAGTAGTCCATATTTGAACGACAGAACATATCTCTGACCAATCAGTATTTGACATTGTACTGTTTTTATATACTCCTTGACACCTTCTGATGTCACATAAGCCATATAGAAGTCCATATTTGACATGATGAACATATTTCTGGCCCAAGAGTACTCGATCTTGAACTTTCTATACAGACTCATTGACTCCTTCTGATGTTACATCAGACAGACAGTAGTCCATATTTCACATGATGAACATATTTCTGGCCCAAGAAAACTCGATCCTGAGCTTTCTTTATAAACTCGTTGACTCCTTCTAATGTTACATTAGACAGTCAGTATTCCATTTTTGACATGATGAACATATTTCTGTCCCAAGAGTCCTTGATCATGAACTTTCCATACATATTCATTACCTCACTATAACGTTACTTCAGCCATATATGAGCCCATGTTTGACCTTCTGAAGATATTTCTGGAAAATTAACTTTTTATACATACACATTGACTCCTTTTGATGATACATCAGCTATAGAGTACTGGATATCTTACCTAATGGATATATTTCCGGCCCAAGATTATTCGAATTTGAATGTTTTATATATTTTTATTTTACATCATCCATACAGAAGTCAATATTAGACTTACTGAACATATATATATATATATATATTTGGCAAATTAGACCTAAATCAAGAACATTCTGTACATACTCATTGACTCCATCTGATGTTAGACCATCCAGACAGTAGTCCATATTAGATCTACTGAACATATTTCTGGCCCAAGAGTACTCGATCATGAACTTTTTAAACATTACTCTTCACTCCTTTTGATCATACGTCAGCTATAGAGTATTGCATATTTTACCTAATGGATATATTTCTGGCAAATTAGTCCTCAGTCATGAACTTTTTATACGTACTCATTGACTCCATCTGATGTTAGATCAGCCAGACAGTAGTCGATATTTGAACGACAGAACATATTTCTGACCAAACAGTATTTGACATTGTACTGTTTTTATATACTCGTTGACACCTTCTGATGTCACATCAGCCATATAGAAGTCCATATTTGACATGATGAACATATTTCTGGCCCAAGAGTACTCGATCTTGAACTTTCTTCACAAACTCACTGACTCACTCTGATGTTACTTCAGCCATACATGAGACCATGTATGACCTACTGAACATATTTCTGGAAAATTAGTCCTCAATCATGAACTTTCTATACGTACTCATTGACTCCATCTGATGTTAGATCATCCAGACAGTAGTCCATATTAGACCCGCTGAACATATATCTGGCCAACGAGTACTCAATCTTGAACTTTTTATACATGACTATTGACACCTTCTGATGATACGTCAGCCACAGAGTATTGCATATTTGACTCAATGGACATATTTCTGTCAAATTAGTCCTCAGTCATCAACTTTCTATACGTACTCATTGACTCCATCTGATGTTACATCAGCAAGACAGTAGTCCATATTTGAATGACAGAACATATTTCTGGCCAAAAAGTAGTCAAACTTGAAATTTTTATACTTTACTATTTACTCCTTCTGATGATACGTCAGCCACAGAGTATTGCATATTTGACCTACTGAAGACATGTCTGGCAAATCAGTCCTCAATCATGAACTTTCTTTAAATACTCATTGGCTCAATCTGATGTTACTTCAGCCATACATGAGCCTATGTATGAACTACAGAACATATTTCTGGAAAATTAGTCCTAAGTCATGAACTTTGTAAACATACTCATTGACTCCTGATGTTAGATCACCCAGACAGTAGTGCATATTAGACCTACTGAACATATTTCTGGCCAGAGTACTCAATCTTAAAATGTTTATGCATACACATTGACTTCTGATGATACGTCAGTGACAGAGTATTGCATATTTTACCTAATGGACATATCTCTGGCAAATTTGTCCTCAGTCATGAACTTTCTATACATACTCATTGACTCCATCTGATGTTAGATCAGCCAGACAGTAGTCCATATTTGAACGACGGAACATATTTCTGACCAAACAGTATTTGACATTGTACTGTTTTTATATACTCGTTGACACCTTCTGATGTCACATCAGCCATATAGAAGTCCATATTTGATCTACTGAACTTATTTCAGGCCCAAGAGTACTCGATCTTGAACTTTTTATACATTGCTATTGACTCCTTCTTATGATACATCAGCCACAGAGTATTGCATATTTGACTCAATGGTCATATTTCTGGCAAATTAGTCCTCAGTCATCAACTTTCTATACGTACTCATTGACTCCATCTGATGTTAGTTCAGCCAGAGAGTAGTCCATATTTGAACGACAGAACATATTTCTGACCAAACAGTATTTGACATTGAACTGTTTTTATATACTCGTTGACACCTTCTGATGTCACATCAGCGATCTAGAAATCCATATTTGACCTACTGAACTTATTTCAGGCACGAGAGTACTCGATCTTGAACTTTCTTTTCATACTCATTGACTCCTTCTAATGTTACAACAGATAGTAGTCTATATTTGAAATGATGAACATATTACTGGCCCAAGAGTACTCGATCTCGAACTTTTTATACATTACTGTTGACTCCTTCTGATGATACGTCAGCCAGAGAGTATTGCATATTTGACCTAATGGACATATTTCTGGCAAATTAGTCCTCAGTCATCAACTTTCTATACATACTCATTGACTCCATCTGATGTTACATCAGCAAGATAGTAGTCCATATTTGAATGACAGAACATATTTCTAGCCAAAAAGTAGTCAAACTTGAACTTTTTATACTTTACTATTGACTCCTTCTGATGATACATAGAGTATTGCATATTTGACCTACTGAAGATATTTCTGGCAAATTAGTCCTCAGTAATGATCTTTCTATACATACTCATTGACTCCATCTGATGTTAGATCAGCCAGACAGTAGTCCATATTTGAACGACAGAACATATCTCTGACCAATCAGTATTTGACATTGTACTGTTTTTATATACTCCTTGACACCTTCTGATGTCACATAAGCCATATAGAAGTCCATATTTGACATGATGAACATATTTCTGGCCCAAGAGTACTCGATCTTGAACTTTCTATACAGACTCATTGACTCCTTCTGATGTTACATCAGACAGACAGTAGTCCATATTTCACATGATGAACATATTTCTGGCCCAAGAAAACTCGATCCTGAGCTTTCTTTATAAACTCGTTGACTCCTTCTAATGTTACATTAGACAGTCAGTATTCCATTTTTGACATGATGAACATATTTCTGTCCCAAGAGTCCTTGATCATGAACTTTCCATACATATTCATTACCTCACTATAACGTTACTTCAGCCATATATGAGCCCATGTTTGACCTTCTGAAGATATTTCTGGAAAATTAACTTTTTATACATACACATTGACTCCTTTTGATGATACATCAGCTATAGAGTACTGGATATCTTACCTAATGGATATATTTCCGGCCCAAGATTATTCGAATTTGAATGTTTTATATATTTTTATTTTACATCATCCATACAGAAGTCAATATTAGACTTACTGAACATATATATATATATATATATATATATATATATTTGGCACATTAGACCTAAATCAAGAACATTCTGTACATACTCATTGACTCCATCTGATGTTAGACCATCCAGACAGTAGTCCATATTAGATCTACTGAACATATTTCTGGCCCAAGAGTACTCGATCATGAACTTTTTAAACATTACTCTTCACTCCTTTTGATCATACGTCAGCTATAGAGTATTGCATATTTTACCTAATGGATATATTTCTGGCAAATTAGTCCTCAGTCATGAACTTTTTATACGTACTCATTGACTCCATCTGATGTTAGATCAGCCAGACAGTAGTCGATATTTGAACGACAGAACATATTTCTGACCAAACAGTATTTGACATTGTACTGTTTTTATATACTCGTTGACACCTTCTGATGTCACATCAGCCATATAGAAGTCCATATTTGACATGATGAACATATTTCTGGCCCAAGAGTACTCGATCTTGAACTTTCTTCACAAACTCACTGACTCACTCTGATGTTACTTCAGCCATACATGAGACCATGTATGACCTACTGAACATATTTCTGGAAAATTAGTCCTCAATCATGAACTTTCTATACGTACTCATTGACTCCATCTGATGTTAGATCATCCAGACAGTAGTCCATATTAGACCCGCTGAACATATATCTGGCCAACGAGTACTCAATCTTGAACTTTTTATACATGACTATTGACACCTTCTGATGATACGTCAGCCACAGAGTATTGCATATTTGACTCAATGGACATATTTCTGTCAAATTAGTCCTCAGTCATCAACTTTCTATACGTACTCCTTGACTCCATCTGATGTTACATCAGCAAGACAGTAGTCCATATTTGAATGACAGAACATATTTCTGGCCAAAAAGTAGTCAAACTTGAAATTTTTATACTTTACTATTTACTCCTTCTGATGATACGTCAACCATAGAGTATTGCATATTTGACCTACTGAAGACATGTCTGGCAAATCAGTCCTCAATCATGAACTTTCTTTAAATACTCATTGGCTCAATCTGATGTTACTTCAGCCATACATGAGCCTATGTATGAACTACAGAACATATTTCTGGAAAATTAGTCCTAAGTCATGAACTTTGTAAACATACTCATTGACTCCTGATGTTAGATCACCCAGACAGTAGTGCATATTAGACCTACTGAACATATTTCTGGCCAGAGTACTCAATCTTAAAATGTTTATGCATACACATTGACTTCTGATGATACGTCAGTGACAGAGTATTGCATATTTTACCTAATGGACATATCTCTGGCAAATTTGTCCTCAGTCATGAACTTTCTATACATACTCATTGACTCCATCTGATGTTAGATCAGCCAGACAGTAGTCCATATTTGAACGACAGAACATATTTCTGACCAAACAGTATTTGACATTGTACTGTTTTTATATACTCGTTGACACCTTCTGATGTCACATCAGCCATATAGAAGTCCATATTTGATCTACTGAACTTATTTCAGGCCCAAGAGTACTCGATCTTGAACTTTTTATACATTGCTATTGACTCCTTCTGATGATACATCAGCCACAGAGTATTGCATATTTGACTCAATGGTCATATTTCTGGCAAATTAGTCCTCAGTCATCAACTTTCTATACGTACTCATTGACTCTATCTGATGTTAGTTCAGCCAGAGAGTAGTCCATATTTGAACGACAGAACATATTTCTGACCAAACAGTATTTGACATTGAACTGTTTTTATATACTCGTTGACATCTTCTGATGTCACATCAGCGATCTAGAAATCCATATTTGACCTACTGAACTTATTTCAGGCCCGAGAGTACTCGATCTTGAACTTTCTTTTCATACTCATTGACTCCTTCTAATGTTACAACAGATAGTAGTCTATATTTGAAATGATGAACATATTACTGGCCCAAGAGTACTCGATCTTGAACTTTTTATACATTACTGTTGACTCCTTCTGATGATACGTCAGCCAGAGAGTATTGCATATTTGACCTAATGGACATATTTCTGGCAAATTAGTCCTCAGTCATCAACTTTCTATACATACTCATTGACTCCATCTGATGTTACATCAGCAAGATAGTAGTCCATATTTGAATGACAGAACATATTTCTGGCCAAAAAGTAGTCAAACTTGAACTTTTTATACTTTACTATTGACTCCTTCTGATGATACATAGAGTATTGCATATTTGACCTACTGAAGATATTTCTGGCAAATTAGTCCTCAGTAATGATCTTTCTATACATACTCATTGACTCCATCTGATGTTAGATCAGCCAGACAGTAGTCCATATTTGAACGACAGAACATATCTCTGACCAATCAGTATTTGACATTGTACTGTTTTTATATACTCCTTGACACCTTCTGATGTCACATAAGCCATATAGAAGTCCATATTTGACATGATGAACATATTTCTGGCCCAAGAGTACTCGATCTTGAACTTTCTATACAGACTCATTGACTCCTTCTGATGTTACATCAGACAGACAGTAGTCCATATTTCACATGATGAACATATTTCTGGCCCAAGAAAACTCGATCCTGAGCTTTCTTTATAAACTCGTTGACTCCTTCTAATGTTACATTAGACAGTCAGTATTCCATTTTTGACATGATGAACATATTTCTGTCCCAAGAGTCCTTGATCATGAACTTTCCATACATATTCATTACCTCACTATAACGTTACTTCAGCCATATATGAGCCCATGTTTGACCTTCTGAAGATATTTCTGGAAAATTAACTTTTTATACATACACATTGACTCCTTTTGATGATACATCAGCTATAGAGTACTGGATATCTTACCTAATGGATATATTTCCGGCCCAAGATTATTCGAATTTGAATGTTTTATATATTTTTATTCACAACATCTGATTTTACATCATCCATACAGAAGTCAATATTAGACCTACTGAACATATATATATATATATATATATATATATATATTTGGCAAATTAGACCTAAATCAAGAACATTCTGTACATACTCATTGACTCCATCTGATGTTAGACCATCCAGACAGTAGTCCATATTAGATCTACTGAACATATTTCTGGCCCAAGAGTACTCGATCATGAACTTTTTAAACATTACTCTTCACTCCTTTTGATCATACGTCAGCTATAGAGTATTGCATATTTTACCTAATGGATATATTTCTGGCAAATTAGTCCTCAGTCATGAACTTTCTATACGTACTCATTGACTCCATCTGATGTTAGATCAGCCAGACAGTAGTCCATATTTGAACGACAGAACATATTTCTGACCAAACAGTATTTGACATTGTACTGTTTTTATATACTCGTTGACACCTTCTGATGTCACATCAGCCATATAGAAGTCCATATTTGACATGATGAACATATTTCTGGCCCAAGAGTACTCGATCTTGAACTTTCTTCACAAACTCACTGACTCACTCTGATGTTACTTCAGCCATACATGAGCCCATGTATGACCTACTGAACATATTTCTGGAAAATTAGTCCTCAATCATGAACTTTCTATAAATACTCATTGACTCCATCTGATGTTAGATCATCCAGACAGTAGTCCATATTAGACCCGCTGAACATATATCTGGCCAACGAGTACTCAATCTTGAACTTTTTATACATGACTATTGACACCTTCTGATGATACGTCAGCCACAGAGTATTGCATATTTGACTCAATGGACATATTTCTGTCAAATTAGTCCTCAGTCATCAACTTTCTATACGTACTCCTTGACTCCATCTGATGTTACATCAGCAAGACAGTAGTCCATATTTGAATGACAGAACATATTTCTGGCCAAAAAGTAGTCAAACTTGAAATTTTTATACTTTACTATTTACTCCTTCTGATGATACGTCAACCATAGAGTATTGCATATTTGACCTACTGAAGACATGTCTGGCAAATCAGTCCTCAATCATGAACTTTCTTTAAATACTCATTGACTCAATCTGATGTTACTTCAGCCATACATGAGCCTATGTATGAACTACAGAACATATTTCTGGAAAATTAGTCCTAAGTCATGAACTTTGTAAACATACTCATTGACTCCTGATGTTAGATCATCCAGACAGTAGTGCATATTAGACCTACTGAACATATTTCTGGCCAGAGTACTCAATCTTAAAATGTTTATGCATACACATTGACTTCTGATGATACGTCAGTGACAGAGTATTGCATATTTTACCTAATGGACATATCTCTGGCAAATTTGTCCTCAGTCATGAACTTTCTATACATACTCATTGACTCCATCTGATGTTAGATCAGCCAGACAGTAGTCCATATTTGAACGACAGAACATATTTCTGACCAAACAGTATTTGACATTGTACTGTTTTTATATACTCGTTGACACCTTCTGATGTCACATCAGCCATATAGAAGTCCATATTTGATCTACTGAACTTATTTCAGGCCCAAGAGTACTCGATCTTGAACTTTTTATACATTGCTATTGACTCCTTCTGATGATACATCAGCCACAGAGTATTGCATATTTGACTCAATGGTCATATTTCTGGCAAATTAGTCCTCAGTCATCAACTTTCTATACGTACTCATTGACTCCATCTGATGTTAGTTCAGCCAGAGAGTAGTCCATATTTGAACGACAGAACATATTTCTGACCAAACAGTATTTGACATTGAACTGTTTTTATATACTCGATGACACCTTCTGATGTCACATCAGCGATCTAGAAATCCATATTTGACCTACTGAACTTATTTCAGGCCCGAGAGTACTCGATCTTGAACTTTCTTTTCATACTCATTGACTCCTACTAATGTTACAACAGATAGTAGTCTATATTTGAAATGATGAACATATTACTGGCCCAAGAGTACTCGATCTTGAACTTTTTATACATTACTGTTGACTCCTTCTGATGATACGTCAGCCAGAGAGTATTGCATATTTGACCTAATGGACATATTTCTGGCAAATTAGTCCTCAGTCATCAACTTTCTATACATACTCATTGACTCCATCTGATGTTACATCAGCAAGATAGTAGTCCATATTTGAATGACAGAACATATTTCTGGCCAAAAAGTAGTCAAACTTGAACTTTTTATACTTTACTATTGACTCCTTCTGATGATACATAGAGTATTGCATATTTGACCTACTGAAGATATTTCTGGCAAATTAGTCCTCAGTCATGAACTTTCTATACATACTCATTGACTCCATCTGATGTTAGATCAGCCAGACAGTAGTCCATATTTGAACGACAGAACATATCTCTGACCAATCAGTATTTGACATTGTACTGTTTTTATATACTCGTTGACACCTTCTGATGTCACATCAGCCATATAGAAGTCCATATTTGATCTACTGAACTTATTTCAGGCCCAAGAGTACTCGATCTTGAACTTTTTATACATTGCTATTGACTCCTTCTGATGATACATCAGCCACAGAGTATTGCATATTTGACTCAATGGTCATATTTCTGGCAAATTAGTCCTCAGTCATCAACTTTCTATACGTACTCATTGACTCCATCTGATTTTAGTTCAGCCAGAGAGTAGTCCATATTTGAACGACAGAACATATTTCTGACCAAACAGTATTTGACATTGAACTGTTTTTATATACTCGTTGACACCTTCTGATGTCACATCAGCGATCTAGAAATCCATATTTGACCTACTGAACTTATTTCAGGCCCGAGAGTACTCGATCTTGAACTTTCTTTTCATACTCATTGACTCCTACTAATGTTACAACAGATAGTAGTCTATATTTGAAATGATGAACATATTACTGGCCCAAGAGTACTCGATCTTGAACTTTTTATACATTACTGTTGACTCCTTCTGATGATACGTCAGCCAGAGAGTATTGCATATTTGACCTAATGGACATATTTCTGGCAAATTAGTCCTCAGTCATCAACTTTCTATACATACTCATTGACTCCATCTGATGTTACATCAGCAAGATAGTAGTCCATATTTGAATGACAGAACATATTTCTGGCCAAAAAGTAGTCAAACTTGAACTTTTTATACTTTACTATTGACTCCTTCTGATGATACATAGAGTATTGCATATTTGACCTACTGAAGATATTTCTGGCAAATTAGTCCTCAGTCATGAACTTTCTATACATACTCATTGACTCCATCTGATGTTAGATCAGCCAGACAGTAGTCCATATTTGAACGACAGAACATATCTCTGACCAATCAGTATTTGACATTGTACTGTTTTTATATACTCCTTGACACCTTCTGATGTCACATAAGCCATATAGAAGTCCATATTTGACATGATGAACATATTTCTGGCCCAAGAGTACTCGATCTTGAACTTTCTATACAGACTCATTGACTCCTTCTGATGTTACATCAGACAGACAGTAGTCCATATTTCACATGACGAACATATTTCTGGCCCAAGAAAACTCGATCCTGAGCTTTCTTTATAAACTCGTTGACTCCTTCTAATGTTACATTAGACAGTCAGTATTCCATTTTTGACATGATGAACATATTTCTGTCCCAAGAGTCCTTGATCATGAACTTTCCATACATATTCATTACCTCACTATAACGTTACTTCAGCCATATATGAGCCCATGTTTGACCTTCTGAAGATATTTCTGGAAAATTAACTTTTTATACATACACATTGACTCCTTTTGATGATACATCAGCTATAGAGTACTGGATATCTTACCTAATGGATATATTTCCGGCCCAAGATTATTCGAATTTGAATGTTTTATATATTTTTATTCACAACATCTGATTTTACATCACCCATACAGAAGTCAATATTAGACCTACTGAACATATATATATATATATATATATATATATTTGGCAAATTAGACCTAAATCAAGAACTTTCTGTACATACTCATTGACTCCATCTGATGTTAGACCATCCAGACAGTAGTCCATATTAGATCTACTGAACATATTTCTGGCCCAAGAGTACTCGATCATGAACTTTTTAAACATTACTCTTCACTCCTTTTGATCATACGTCAGCCATAGAGTATTGCATATTTTACCTAATGGATATATTTCTGGCAAATTAGTCCTCAGTCATGAACTTTCTATACGTACTCATTGACTCCATCTGATGTTAGATCAGCCAGACAGTAGTCCATATTTGAACGACAGAACATATTTCTGACCAAACAGTATTTGACATTGTACTGTTTTTATATACTCGTTGACACCTTCTGATGTCACATCAGCCATATAGAAGTCCATATTTGACATGATGAACATATTTCTGGCCCAAGAGTACTCGATCTTGAACTTTCTTCACAAACTCACTGACTCACTCTGATGTTACTTCAGCCATACATGAGCCCATGTATGACCTACTGAACATATTTCTGGAAAATTAGTCCTCAATCATGAACTTTCTATAAATACTCATTGACTCCTGATGTTAGATCATCCAGACAGTAGTCCATATTAGACCCGCTGAACATATATCTGGCCAACGAGTACTCAATCTTGAACTTTTTATACATGACTATTGACACCTTCTGATGATACGTCAGCCACAGAGTATTGCATATTTGACTCAATGGACATATTTCTGTCAAATTAGTCCTCAGTCATCAACTTTCTATACGTACTCCTTGACTCCATCTGATGTTACATCAGCAAGACAGTAGTCCATATTTGAATGACAGAACATATTTCTGGCCAAAAAGTAGTCAAACTTGAAATTTTTATACTTTACTATTTACTCCTTCTGATGATACGTCAACCATAGAGTATTGCATATTTGACCTACTGAAGACATGTCTGGCAAATCAGTCCTCAATCATGAACTTTCTTTAAATACTCATTGGCTCAATCTGATGTTACTTCAGCCATACATGAGCCTATGTATGAACTACAGAACATATTTCTGGAAAATTAGTCCTAAGTCATGAACTTTGTAAACATACTCATTGACTCCTGATGTTAGATCATCCAGACAGTAGTGCATATTAGACCTACTGAACATATTTCTGGCCAGAGTACTCAATCTTAAAATGTTTATGCATACACATTGACTTCTGATGATACGTCAGTGACAGAGTATTGCATATTTTACCTAATGGACATATCTCTGGCAAATTTGTCCTCAGTCATGAACTTTCTATACATACTCATTGACTCCATCTGATGTTAGATCAGCCAGACAGTAGTCCATATTTGAACGACAGAACATATTTCTGACCAAACAGTATTTGACATTGTACTGTTTTTATATACTCGTTGACACCTTCTGATGTCACATCAGCCATATAGAAGTCCATATTTGATCTACTGAACTTATTTCAGGCCCAATTGTACTCGATCTTGAACTTTTTATACATTGCTATTGACTCCTTCTGATGATACATCAGCCACAGAGTATTGCATATTTGACTCAATGGTCATATTTCTGGCAAATTAGTCCTCAGTCATCAACTTTCTATACGTACTCATTGACTCCATCTGATGTTAGTTCAGCCAGAGAGTAGTCCATATTTGAACGACAGAACATATTTCTGACCAAACAGTATTTGACATTGAACTGTTTTTATATACTCGTTGACACCTTCTGATGTCACATCAGCGATCTAGAAATCCATATTTGACCTACTGAACTTATTTCAGGCCCGAGAGTACTCGATCTTGAACTTTTTATACATTACTGTTGACTCCTTCTGATGATACGTCAGCCAGAGAGTATTGCATATTTGACCTAATGGACATATTTCTGGCAAATTAGTCCTCAGTCATCAACTTTCTATACATACTCATTGACTCCATCTGATGTTACATCAGCAAGATAGTAGTCCATATTTGAATGACAGAACATATTTCTGGCCAAAAAGTAGTCAAACTTGAACTTTTTATACTTTACTATTGACTCCTTCTGATGATACATAGAGTATTGCATATTTGACCTACTGAAGATATTTCTGGCAAATTAGTCCTCAGTCATGAACTTTCTATACATACTCATTGACTCCATCTGATGTTAGATCAGCCAGACAGTAGTCCATATTTGAACGACAGAACATATCTCTGACCAATCAGTATTTGACATTGTACTGTTTTTATATACTCCTTGACACCTTCTGATGTCACATAAGCCATATAGAAGTCCATATTTGACATGATGAACATATTTCTGGCCCAAGAGTACTCGATCTTGAACTTTCTATACAGACTCATTGACTCCTTCTGATGTTACATCAGACAGACAGTAGTCCATATTTCACATGATGAACATATTTCTGGCCCAAGAAAACTCGATCCTGAGCTTTCTTTATAAACTCGTTGACTCCTTCTAATGTTACATTAGACAGTCAGTATTCCATTTTTGACATGATGAACATATTTCTGTCCCAAGAGTCCTTGATCATGAACTTTCCATACATATTCATTACCTCACTATAATGTTACTTCAGCCATATATGAGCCCATGTTTGACCTTCTGAAGATATTTCTTAAAATTAACTTTTTATACATACACATTGACTCCTTTTGATGATACATCAGCTATAGAGTACTGGATATCTGACCTAATGGATATATTTCCGGCCCAAGATTATTCGAATCTGAATATTTTATATATTTCTATTCACTACATGTGATGTTACATCACCCATACAGAAGTCAATATTAGACCTACTGAACATATATATATATATATATATATATATATATATTTTTTTGGCAAATTAGTCCTAAATCATGAACTTTCTGTACATACTCATTGACTCCATCTGATGTTAGACCATCCAGACAGTAGTTCATATTAGATCTACTGATCATATTTCTGGCCCACGAGTATTCGATCTTGAACTTTTTAAACATTACTCTTCACTCCTTTTGATCATACGTCAGCCATAGAGTATTGCATATTTTACCTAATGGACATATCTTTGGCAAATTAGTCCTCAGTCATCAACTTTCTATACATCCTTACTGATTCCATCTGATGTTAGATCAGTTAGACATAGTCCATATTTGAATGACAGAACATATTTCTGAGCAAATACTATATGATTTTGAACTTTTTTAATGTACTTATTGACGCCGTCTGATGTCACATCAGCCATATAGAAGTCCAGATTAGACCTACTGAACATATTTCTGACCTAAGAGTCCTTGACCGTGAACTTTCTATACACACTCATTGACTCCTTCTGATGTTACATCAGACAGACAGTAGTCCATATTTCACATGATGAAAATATTTCTGGCCCAAGAGAACTCGATCTTGAGCTTTCTTTATAAACTCATTGACTCCTTCTAATGTTACATTAGACAGTCAGTATTCCATTTTTGACATGTTGAACATATTTCTGTCCCAAGAGTCCTTGATCATGAACTTTCCATACATATTCATTACATCACTATAATGTTACTTCAGCCATACATGAGCCCATGAATGACCTACTGAACATATTTCTGGAAAATTAGTCCACGATCATGAACTTTTTATACATACACATTGACTCCTTTTGATAATACATCAGCTATAGAGTACTTGGACATCTGACCCAATGGATATATTTCCGGCCCAAGATTATTTGAATCTGAATGTTTTATATATTGCTAGTCACTACATCTGATGTTACATCACCCATACAGAAGTCAATATTAGACCTACTGATCATATTTTTTTTGGCAAATTAGTCCTAATCATGATCTTTCTGTACATACTCATTGACTCCATCTGATGTTAGACCATCCAGACAGTAGTCCATATTAGATCTACTGAACATATTTCTGGCCCAAGAGTACTCGATCTTGAACTTTTTAATCATTACCCTTCACTCCTTTTGATCATACATCACCCATAGAGTATTGCATATTTGACCTAATGGACATATTTCTGGCAAATTAGTCCTCAGTCATCAACTTTCTATACATACTCATTGACTCCATCTGGTGTTACATCAGCCAGACAGTAGTCCATATTTGAATGACAGAACATATTTCTGACTACATAGCATTTGATATTGAACTTTTTTTATATACACATTGATGCCTTCTGATGTCACATCAGCCATACAGAAGTCCATTTTAGACCTACTGAACATATATCTGGCCAAAGAGTACTCAATCTTGAACTTTTAATACTTTACTATTGACTCCTTCTGATGATATGTCAACCACAGAGCATTGCATATTTGACCTACTGAAGATATTTCTGGTGAATCAGTCCTCAACCATGAACTTTCTATATATACTCATTGATTCACTCTGATGTTACTTCAGCCATACATGAGCATATGTATGATCTACAGATCATATTTCTGGAAAATTAGTCCTCAATCATGAACTTTTACAACTTATACATACTCATTGACTCCTGATGTTAGATCATCCAGACAGTAGTGCATATTAGACCTACTGAACATTTTTTTCTGGCCAAAGAATACTCAGTCTTGAAATTTTTATGCATACACATTGACTCCTGATGATATGTCAGCCATAGTGTATTGCATATTTGACTTAATGGACATATTTCTAACAAATTAGTCCTCAGTCAACAACTCTCTCTACATACTCATTGACTCCATCTGATCCCTTTCGAGGGAACTCGCGCTGCGTCCGATAGGGACGCTTTGGGAACGTCCTCAGCGTGATTGCGTCTGATGTACGTGTGTCAACTAGTCCAATGGCGAGAGTGAACGTCATGGGCGGGTGACGTCAAGACCAGGAAAGGATAAAACACATCCGGTAAGACCGGTCTTCAGTTTTTGTGCCTTAGCAAGGCGTTCTGTGTGAAACTGTCTTTGTCTATTTATTGTTGTCTGTCCCGATATTGTGCAGCTCAATATATACAGTTTGAAATGGCGAACCAAGCATTTAAGCAGTGTGCTCCTCCCTGCCCTCGTTTTCTAACGGGTGGGGATACACATGACTTAAGTGTTATGTGTTTGGGAGTGGAGCATGCTCTGTCAGCCTTCGAGGGGCCTGACTGCGAGCATTGTGAGAGGCTGCCGCTTCGCACGCTCTGCTCCCCCCTGTCACTTTTTGAGAAAAGTGATCAGGCTAGCGTTCCCCATGGTTCTGAAATTATGGGGATCGCAAATGGATCTGTCGGAGGGGTTTGAGACGGGTGCGAGCGCTCTTTCTCTGCCTTCACCTGATAGATGCATTGCTCAATCTCAGGTGTCAGAAGCCCGCGCTGCGGCTTCTTCCGCCCGGGGAGAGAGCCCGTCGCTTCAGCACTCCAGTTCTGAGGAAGTGGATGTGTTGAGCGTCGGACTGGGGGATGATGACTCGCCATCTCTTTCCCTAGCATATGAGGAGCTGGTGGAGGTGATAAGTCGCGCTGTGTCTAAGTTGAACATCAAATGGCCAGCTGAGAAACAGGGCGCTCGTCCAAAAAGCAAGCTAGATGAGCGCTTTTTAACACCAAGCACAACACCTTCGCCGCGGGGCCTTCCTTTCTTTCCCGATCTTCATAACGAGTTATCTAGATCGTGGAAAAAGCCATACTCCACACGTCTTTTCAGCCCTCAAGTCAAAGTCTATTCAGATATATAAGGGGGCTGAAAGAGTATGGCTATGGGGCGATGCCCAGGGTTGAACAGACGCTTGCGAGTTATCTGTCCCCTGGTGCAGCATCGTCCCTGAAGGCCCCGACGCTTCCCACTAAGCCACTAAAGACAACATCTGGGTTAGTGGGAAAAGCGTATATGGCAGCGGGTCAGGCTGGTGCATGTCTACATACAATGTCCGTATTGCAGGCTTATCAGGCTGACCTGCTGAGGGATTTGGATGGCGAGGAGGGGATTGGCCCTGATGCAGTTTGAGAACCCCTCGACACCCCGCTTGCACCCTCTGGCCTCTTCGACGACTCCTTAAACACAGTTGTCAAGAGGTTTCAAGAGACCAAGAAGCAAGCGGAGGCATTAAAAAAATTTCTACCATGCCGCCATCCATCCTCTGGGGCTGCTGGGCGTGAGCAGCCCCAGCCGTATAGCTCCTAATATCGAGCGCAGCAAAAAGAGAGTGTTGCATCTTATGCCCCACCTCAGAGATATGGTGGGCCGAGACAACACTCTCAACCCAAGCCTTCTAAGCCGAAGACTGATCTGAGGGTCGTGCTTCAGGCGAAGAAGGCTTCGGGTCAAAAGAGGTCCTGACGCCAATGGTGCCAGACTTCTGAGGGCAGCCCCCTGCGGGGTTGGAGCGGTGTTCACCTCAGAATACAGTGCCCGCACCATCTTGTTGCCCTCAGGGGACCGTTCTGCCAACCCCGCCACCTCTGGTGTAGCAGTCTCCAACGAGCTTGTGATGCAGCGTTCACAAGACGCTGCGTCACACTCATATCCTCTGAGGAGGATAAAAATACAAATCGGTTGGTTCCTGCCAGTATGCTTCAGGTCGCCGAGATGGCTGTTCTCAATACACCAGAGGCCAGCCTTGAGAGGCTGGTTCCCTTAGTAGATTTCCTGGCAGAGTGGAAACGTCTGCCAAATATATCTCAATGGGTCCTACAGATTATAGAAAAAGCTACAAAATCCAGTTTGGGTGCCGTCCACCTCTTTACAACGGGGTGCTACTAACTTTAGTGCGTCCCGAGCAGGCTCTGGTGATGGAGCAAGAAGTAAAAACCCTATTAGCGAAGGAGGCTATAGAACGGGTCATGGTAACCGACAGAGAGTCAGGTTTTTACAGCCGTTACTTCATAGTTCCAAAAAAGGATGGAAGGTTGCGACCCATATTAGATCTACGTCATCTGAATCGCTCAGTAAAGAGATTAAAGTTCAAGATGTTGACATTAAGTCAAATAATGACTCAGATCCGAGGACTGGTTTGTCACAATAGATCTAAAGGATGCATACTTCCATGTCTCCATCCTTCCACAACACAGGAAATTCCTGAGGTTTGCTTTAGGGGGCGAAGCATACCAATATCGGGTTCTTCCGTTCGGCCTAGCTCTTTCACCCCGCACGTTCACGAAGTGCGTAGATGCAGCACTGGCCCCGCTCAGGCTGCAGGGCATACGCATTCTCAACTACATAGACGACTGGTTAATATTAGCACAGTCAGAACAGATGGCGGTTCGGCATCGAGATGTTGTTCTCGCTCATATGCAGAGATTGGGGTTGAGACTGAACGCCAAGAAGAGTGTGCTTTCTCCACTACAGAGGACCACCTTTCTTGGTGTGGTGTGGGATTCAGTGATGATGCGGGCCTGTCTTTCGCCTGCTCGCATCACTGTTATTCTCTCAGTCGTGAAAGAGTTGAAACTAGGCCAGTCACTCACTGTAAAACAGTTTCAGAGACTGTTGGGTCTGATGGCAGCTGCGTCCAACGTGATACCTTTCGGCCTGCTGTACATGAGACCTCAGTACAGTGGTGGCTCAGGACCAAAAGGGTTTGCCCCAAGGGGGAACCTACTTCGTACAATCAAGATCATGCGGCGGTGTCTCCGCGCCTTGGTTATATGGAAGAAAAATTGGTTCCTGTCCCAGGGCCCTGTGTTAGGAGCTCAATGTCGTCGAGTCACTCTCACGACGGACGCTTCTCTCACAGGCTGGGGAGTGGTAATGGAAGGCCGCTCAGCTCAAGGTCTTTGGAGGAGTCATCATCTTTTGTGGCACATAAATTGCCTGGAGATGATGGCAGTCTTCAATGCGTTGAAGTATTTCCTCCCAGACCTGAGAGGCCATCATGTGCTTGTCCGGGCAGACAACACATCGGTGGTCTCCTATATAAATCGTCAGGGGGGTCTGCGTTCGCGTCCACTATGCAAACTGGCGCACTAGATCCTCCTGTGGTCCCTGGGGAAGATGCTCTCCCTGAGAGCAATCTATATTCCGGGGACCCAGAATACAGGAGCAGAAATCCTGTCGAGACAGGGGCTGAGGCCAGGGGAATGGAGACTTCACCCCGACGTGGTGAAGCTCATGTGGGAGATTTATGGCCAAGCAGAAGTGGATCTGTTTGCGTCTCAGGATACGACGCACTGTCCACTTTGGTTCTCCCTCACACATCCAGCTCCTCTGGGACTGGATGCCATGGTACAGACATGGCCAAGGCTGCGTCTGTATGCATTTCCCCCAGTTGTTCTGCTCCCGGGAGTTCTGGAGAAAATTCGCCAGGAAGGGATAAGTCTACTGCTAGTAGCGCCTTACTGGCCGACTCGGATATGGTTCTTGGACCTTGTGTCTCTCCTCGATGGCTCACCTTGGAAGATTCCGATCAGGAGGGACCTGGTATCTCAGGTGGTGGGCATGATATTGCACCCCCACCCAGAAATGTGGAACCTGTGGGTTTGGCCTCTGAGGGGGCCCAACTCATAGAATCTGATCTCTCAACTGAGGTTGTAGAGACCATTCTTCACTTCAGAGCTCCTTCCACAAGGAAACTATATGCCCTGAAGTGGAAACTTTTCACTTCTTGGTGTCATATGCGACATTTAGATCCAGTCAACTGCCCTGTTGGTTCAGTACTAGAGTTCTTACAAGATCGCTTCTCGTCAGGGCTATCCCCATCTACACTGAAGGTGTACGTGTCAGCTATTTCTGCATACCATGCCCCTGTGGTACAACTGTGGGGAAGAACCCTTTGACATATCGTTTTCTTCGTGGCACTCTGAGGCTGAGGCCTGCAGCACGCACAAGGGTTCCTGCTTGGGATTTGGCCATTGTGTCGGAAGGCTTATCTACAGCTCCATTTGAGCCACTGGATTCTGTCTCAGAAAAATTTCTGACGTTAAAAACTGTTTTCCTCCTGGCTTCCCTTAAAAGAGTAGGAGACCTTCAGACCCTATCTGTATCCCCTACTTGCCTTGAGTTCGCACCAGGGATGGTCAAAACGTTCCTTTACCCAAAACCGGGCTATATACCAAAGGTTCTGACCAATGTTCCACGGCCTATAGTGCTACAAGCTTTCTGTCCTCCTCCTTTCACGGATCCAGACCAGAACACTGGACACATATGTCCACAGAGCTGCCCTGTGGAGAACTTCAGATCAACTGTTTGTCTGTTTTGGACCACACAATAGGGGTCACCCTGCGTCCAAACAGACAGTTAGCACGTGGATAGTCGAGGTTATAACACTTGCATATGAGGTCTCTGGTCAGCAGTCTCCACTTTCTGTCAGAGCTCATTCTACCAGGAGTATGGCGGCCTCAAAGGCGTTACTGTCGGGGGTTTTCCTCAAAGAGGTCTGTGATGCGGCGGATTGGTCCTCGCCACTCACGTCTGTGATATATTATGATCTCAACCTGGACGCAGCTCCAGGCTCATCAGTGCTCTCGTCCTAGTGTGCCACAGTTTCACACGGACAGGCATTTTGGAAGTACAGCATTTTGGTATATGGTTCCCAAAGCGTCCCTATTGGACGCAGCGCAAGTTCCTTCGAAAGGGAATGTCTCAGGTTACGTATGTAACCATAGTTCCCTGAGAAAGGGAACGAGACACTGCGTTGTGTTGCCATACTCCCTGCGTCCCTGTGATCCATTTGCTTCGGCAATTGAAGCTGAAGACCGGTCTTACCGGATGTGTTTTATCCTTTCCTGGTCGTGACGTCACCCGCCTGTGACGTTCACTCTCGCCATTGGACTGGTTGACACACGTGCATCAGACGCAATCACGCTGAGGGCGTTCCCAAAGCGTCTCGTTCCCTTTCTCAGGGAACTATGGTTACATACGTAACCTGAGACGATATTACATCAGCCAGACAGTAGTCCATATTTGAATGACAGAACATATTTCTGGCCAAAATGTAGTCAATCTTTTTATACTTTACTATTGACTCCTTCTGATGATATGTCAACCATAGATTATTGCATATTTGACCTACTGAAGATATTTCTGGCAAATCAGTCCTCAATCATGAACTTTCTATACATACTCATTGACTCACTCTGATGTTACTTCAGCCATACATGAGCCTATGTATGAACTACAGAACATATTTCTGGAAAATTAGTCCTCAGTCATGAACATTCTATACATACTCATTGACTCCTGATGTTAGATCATCCAGACAGTAGTGCTTATTAGACCTACTAAACATTTTTTCTGGCCAAAGAGTACTCAATCTTGAAATGTTTATACATGACTATTGACACCTTCTGATGATACGTCAGCCACAGAGTATTGCATATTTGACTCAATGGACATATTTCTGTCAAATTAGTCCTCAGTCATCAACTTTCTATACGTACTCCTTGACTCCATCTGATGTTACATCAGCAAGACAGTAGTCCATATTTGAATGACAGAACATATTTCTGGCCAAAAAGTAGTCAAACTTGAAATTTTTATACTTTACTATTTATTTCTGGCCAAAGAGAACTCGATCTTGAACTTTCTTCACAAACTCATTGACTCATTCTGATGTTACTTCAGCCATACATGAGCCCATGTATGACCTACTGAACATATTTCTGGAAAATTAGTCCTCAATCATGAACTTTCTATATATACTCATTGACTCCTGATGTTAGATCATCCAGACAGTAGTCCATATTAAACCCACTGAACATATTTCTGGACAGAGAGTACTCAATCTTGAACTTTTTATACATTACTATTGACTCCTTCTGATGATACGTCAGCCACAGAGTATTGCATATTTGACCTAATGGACATATTTCTGGCAAATTAGTCCTCAATCATCAACTTTCTATACATACTCATTGACTCCATCTGATGTTAGATCAGCCATACATGAGCCTATGTATGACCTACTGTACATATTTCTGGAAAATTAGTCCTCAATCTTGAACTTTCTATACATACTCATTGACTCCTCATGTTAGATCATCCAGACAGTAGTCCATATTTGAACAACAGAACATATTTCTGGCCAAAAAGTACTCAATCTTGAACTTTTTATTGACTCCTTCTGATGATACGTCAGTGATAGAGTATTGCATATTTGACCTAATGGACATATCCCTGGCAAATTTGTCCTCAGTCATCAACTTTCTATACATCCTCACTGACTCCATCTGATGTTAGATCAGCCAGACAGTAGTCCATTTTTGAACAACAAAACATATTTCTGACCAAATACTATTTGATTTTGAATTTTTTTAATGTACTCATTGACGCCGTCTGATGTCACATATAGAATACAGAAGTCCAGATTACACCTATACTGAACATATTTCAGGCCTAAGAGTGCTCGAACCTGAACTTTCTTCACAAACTCATTGACTCACTCTGATGTTACTTCAGCCATACATGAGCCCATGTATGACCTACTGAACATATTTCTGGAAAATTAGTCCTCAATCATGAACTTTCTATAAATACTCATTGACTCCATCTGATGTTAGATCATCCAGACAGTAGTCCATATTAGACGTACTGAACATATTTCTGGCCAAAGTGTACTCAATCTTGAAATTTTTATGCATACACATTGACTCCTTCTGATGATACGTCAGCCATAGTGTATTGCATATATGACTTAATGGACATATTTCTAGCAAATTAGTCCTCAGTCAACAACTCTCTATACATACTCATTGACTCCATCTGATGTTAGATCAGCCAGACAGAAGTCCATATTTGAATGACAGAACATATTTCTGACCAAATAGCATTTGATATTGAACTTTCTATACATACTCATTGACTCCTTATGTTAGATCATCCAGACAGTAGTGCATATTAGACCTACTGAACATTTTTCTGGCTAAAAAGTACTCAGTCTTGAACTTTTTATACTTTACTATTGACTCCTTCTGATGATACGTTAACCACAGAGTATTGCATATTTGACCTACTGAAAATATTTCTGGCAAATCAGTCCTCAATCATGAAATTTCTATACGTACTCATTGACTCACTCTGATGTTACTTCAACCATACATGAGCCTATGTATGAACTACAGAACATATTTCTGGAAAATTAGTCCTCAATCATGAAGTTTCTCTACATTCTCATTGACTCCTGATGTTAGATCATCCAGACAGTAGTCCATATTAGACCTACTGAACATTTTTCTTGCCAAAGAGTACTCAATCTTGAAATTTTTATGCATACACATTGACTCCTTCTGATGATACATCAGCCATAGCGTATTGCATATTTGACTTAATAAACATATTTCTAGCAAATTAGTCCTCAGTCAACAACTATGTAAGCCAGCCATGGCAGTCTGTTAGCTAACCCGGAAAATGGAAAAGTTTAGTCTTTATGCTTAATATGTGCTGTGTATGACAAAGCAAGCTCTTAACACACTCAGTTGTGGTGCACTGATATTAAACTACTGGATATCATATTACTTATAGAGTGATATAGAAACTGGTGTGCGCTGGAAGATTCAGATCTCATACATGTTTGGGGTCCTGTCAGGACTGAATTGCGAGATCAAAATTCTAAGATATAAACTTTCAGTTCTGAGAAAAAAAGTCTGAATTGCACAATGTTAACTCACAATTCTCTCTCTGTGTGTGGCAGAGACATGCAGCCCACTGAAATGACAGTTCTGTACATCATGTCAAAAGTAATAATAGAAATCTCCTGGTGGACTATAAAAGCTTTGCAGCAGTTGCTTTCTGTCCAGTGATAGCTTCAGCTGAAGGAATCAACATCTATCGCTCATCCAGAAGCAGCAGCAGCACTGACTACAGCTCTCGGACCAGACAGTAGTTTGTGAAAAGACAGTCTTGAGAAGAAAATAGGTAAGCAAGAACAATCCCCAAATGTATTTTATTGTATATATCAAATACGTTCTAAGTTAAAGCTGGGAATAACGCCATGCAGTACAGCAACACCCAGGAGAACCAACAGATGGTACTACAGACCACTTGGCTCCAACAGATATTTGAACACATTCCTGAGTTTTAATTCTATGAGAACTCAGCAATGAGGCCCTAATAGAGTAACTGAATATAAACGATATGATGGTTTAATGATTGTGTCAGTGTTCAGTGCTGTAGAATGTTTAGATTTCTGAATCAAAACTGGACTGTGAACTGACATTTGTTTTACTGCCTTCAGTGGTATGAACTGATTTAATCACTTACGATTCATCGGCTGTATCATCATGACATTATGCTGATACTGATGTACACTGTAAAAAGTGCTAACCTGCAATAGTTAACTTTCAGAGCTATTTATACCAGAATTAACCCATAAAAAACAGTTTTGTTGGTATAAATTAATGTATGTTGATTGAGTGATGTTAGATGATACTATTTGACTTGAATAAAACCAGTTTTAACCTGATCATTTTTCAGTTACGATTTAGTTTTTCAGAGCAATTAAATACTCTTCCCAAATTAGCAGACACACTAAATAAAGCTTCTTCCTCTTCCTTACTATTATAGTAATATTACTATAAAAAATATTTTTTTACAAATAAAACAACACGTGCTGTGAATTGTATACGGCTGGAAGAACAAGAGAAGACACAAACGGTTTGGTCTTGAGATGTATAAAGAGAATTTTTTTTTTTTTTTTTTGAATTGTCACTTAAATTGAATTTGTGAACCCCCAGGTCCCCTGACCCAAACTTACATAAGACATCTAAAAGTGTCATTCATACTTTTTTTTTATGATCTTTTCATGCCCTACTGATGGTTGGGTTTAGGAGTGGGAGTAGAGCTTGATGATGAATCAAGCTGTACGAATTCACAGAAAAATATTCACACAATAGTGAGGTCTGTGCCTCAAACATTGTCTCTTCACGGTAATTTGTGAAAAATATGTCATGCATGCTGCAAAGTGCTGTTAAGTCAAAACACTGTTTTGAGCTAGTTTCCTTAAAATACTGAAGATTTTCACTGGCTGTCCTGAAATGTGAGTGGCTTTTCTGAGTAATGTGACTGCTTAAACATTAGGCAGACTGTAGATCTACAACTCTGAATTATCAAAAACATACCTATATTTGTAATATAGCCAAACAATGTCTGCGCTCACCTTCTGCAATGCCTCTTGCGTTGCCTTGTGCAGTATATATGGAATCTTATTAATCAATATTTATCATAGTCACTTGCATCAGTGTTAGTGAAATTCCTAATTTCTCTCTTTATTTCAAGACACTAATATAAAGAAAATGTCTTGGAGTGATCTCTTCTACCCTGGAAATCCCGAAAGAAGGGAGAAGCTTATCCGCAAAAGTCAAGAGGTTCATGAATTGATGAAAAACAACTTCCGAGCCACCAACCAACTCAGTGAAGCTCTGAACAAGCACCTAGGCTTGTCCTTCAGTCCAATCGCCCTGAACGAGAGCGCTACTGTGAAGGAGAACTCTGATGTCATCATTCAACGTATACGTGAGATCCTGGCAGAAGTGCTGAAGATTGATGAGAAGCTGAAGGAGAAGATGATGAGTCAGTAAGAATACAATAACCTCCACAAACTTATCTGAGTTATCGTCAACATTAACACGTGATAGGTAGCTTAGTTCCTTACTGTATTTTTTGTTGTTTTCCAGGTACAAAATGAGAGATTAAACAATGATGTTAAAAAAAGAGAAAACATTCCTGTGTTTACTAGTTGTCTTTTATGTTAAAACAGGCATGTATACCATAAGTATACCATAAACAAAAGTAAAATATGTATTCTTTCACCATTTCACCTGTGAATATATATATATTTTTTTAAACAAGTGCTCTCTTCTTGACCAACAGAAGCCACCAGAATGCTCTCTGCATTCTTTGGCAAGAAAGACGAGCTCAAGAAAGAAGAACTGCTAAGGTCCACGCAGACCCTACACCACTATGTGCACAAATACTTCAGCATCACCAACAGACTATTAGAGATACTCAACACTCACCTGAATCAAAGCCCTTCCCCTGCGGTCTCAGAAAATAAAAGTGAAAGCATTGAGGAAAACTGCGCCAGGGTGAGAAATGTTATGCGCCTGATCCTGGATGTTTCTGAGAAGGAGAACAAACATGTCCTTAAGAGCATTGAACCTGCTCTTTATGAACGGCTTGCCTTCTCTGGAGCGTCACTGAAGGACAAGGGTGCACTGATAAAGGATCTGCATCAGAAGACCATGGGACTCTTGGGGAACGTCTGCGGTCCTGTAGTTGCTGTTCAACTGGCAAACAGTGATCTGGGGAGTGTAATGCCTCCAGTGGAACAGAATGGATTTCAGCCTGTTCTGTTGTTTGCTTTGGGAGATCTAGTGCAGAGCAGTGCAAGAATCACTGAGCGTCTGTGTGGATCAGGAGAAAAGAGCCTGGAAGAAGCCCTGTCTGTTCTGAAGCCGCCCTGTGTCTCCTACAATGACATTCTGAGTGAAGTGGAAGCCTACGTCACCATCATATCTTAAGAAACATGTAGAGTAGAATTATAAAAATATTAATATCTTTATTCAGTAGAAGAAGCCAAGATTCAGCCATTGTCATATTACTTTTTTCTTTTGAATGTATTTAATTATTCAATTAAAGAGAATAGTGCAACTGTAAATGTCTAAATTGTGTGTGAAGTCATCAATACCATGATGAATTCTGTACAAAGTGATAATTTCAAACTGGCACATATTTGTGCACATCAGAGAGAGCAGTGAGTGTGAAAGTAAAAACTAATTAACTAACAGCTTGCGCCAGCACAAACCCTCTTTTGGTGTCAAAAAACTACTGTCAGGATTTACTAAAGACATGCAGTAAAGAATTAGGGCTGAAAAAGCGTGGACACAGTTATTTTTTGCGACTGACCTTATTGCATATGCATTTGTAGGAGTTTCCCTTTCAGATGCAACATTTATGGGAGGAAAGTATTTAAATAAATCATGCAACGTCATTTACTAAGGTTTGCGCTTAGCAATTTACTGGTATTTGCTCCATTATTTAACAGGTAAAAATGTTTTAAAGCAGACAGTAATTTGCGCTACTCTTGGTAGATTTGCTTTGGTCATTATGGAAATAAGATGTTGTGTCTGTGTTCTCTATGTAGTGATTTTACTTTCGCCCATCCAAGGATACTAAGCAAAATAGGGATTGGTACTCACGTCACTGCTGACGTTGTGATTTTTGGATCACACTTCACTTAAGGTGTGGTTATGAGTACATCAGATGACCACTTCCCCCTCTCCTAGTTCAGGGCACCAGTCAAGGTCTGTTACCTTGGCAGTATGAGAACACTCCCAACAGGAGGCTGTTCAGTCATTTAGAATTAATTTAAAGTGGTCAGCTGATTTATCTGAAAGATTGGTGAGATTGCTAACTTGTAGAGCCTCTTCTGTATTATCAGCACAAGAAAGACACACAAGTGTAATAAAATCAATTTTATTAACAAAAGATAAACAAGAATAACTAACACAACTACTAAATGAATACCATGAATGATAAAGGAATAAAGTGCATATGGTGTGGCTATGGATGAGTTTTGTTATCTTATGGAAAGATAAATTGTTTCTCTGAAAATAATAAGGTGAAGAACCTCATAATGCACCAAACAAATAAACGAAAGATTATTTGTTATTAACTAACATCAGCTATATTACATCTAATGTGAATTAGAAAATTATATACTGATAATATACAACAATGCCAAGGTCTCTGGAAAGAGGTTTGGTTAAGTGATATTTACGTTGAGTCAGATGACGGAGACGTCTTCCACTGGTTGTGCTGGGTGACAATGCAGTGGGGAGAGGAGCTGGAATCTGTTTAGACAGCCTTGAACACGAAGCTCTGTGGGACGCTGATCTCCTGGAGCACCAAAGGGTCCTAAAATCTGGAACACGCAGATGAGGCCCTGGCGTAGGTGCAGAAGGTCCTTAACAATCTGGAACACGCAGACAAAGGTACCTTGAAGTGAAGATTTGCTCTCCTGAGCTTAACCTTGTTGCAAGTGTCTCTGTGTGTCTTCTGCCTCTCTGGGCCAGACACTCAGAACTTGGTCAAACCGCTTTTGTCTCTCTGTAGTCGTTACTGTCTCGCTGGATAAAAACTCTGAACGTAGTGTTTTGTTAATGTGTCTTTCCTCACAGGCTGGAGGCTCAGAACATGGTCGTATCTGTTGTTGCCTCACAAGCTGTAGACTCAGATCATGGGATCTGTTGTTGTCTCTCTGGTTGGATCAGAGGCTCAGAACAGTGTTGTATCTGTTAGTGTCTCTCTTGATGGGAGACTCAGAACGGCATATCTGTTAGTGTCTATCACCGTACAGGACAGACTCAGAACGGTATATCTGTTATGTCTCAGCTTCACAGGCCGTGACTCAGAGTGTCTGTTGAAAGGGTACCTTTATCCCTTTCCGATGAGGAGGAGATTGCAATTTGGTGTTTCTCCTTTCGAGTGCTGCAATTGGCTGCTGGCATCAGAGGGGACACACAGTGTGGCCCACCCTTCTTTTCCCTGTGGAACTCATTTGCATAAAGCACAAAGTTGGAAGTTTTTAAAGTGTCTTTAAAGTTTACCAATGCATTTCTCACTTTCCACGAGCCACCAGAATACATTTGGCAATATTCTAAACAAATAGAGATCAAACATGATGGAAAAAGATTGAATTGTCATGCATTCATTCATTTGTACATTAACAGCTGGATTTGTGTAAGATGTTGCACTACAAATAGCTGTCACTGAGAATACTTATTTCTGTGAATAAGTATGAAATGGATGTGTGTAGTTTACATCAGTTTTAAGGTTTCCAAACATATTATGAATGGATTTTGGAGGGATCACTGTGGTCTCTCTTTGTTTCACCCACTGCTGCTGAGGTCATGAGGAATTTTTATGGCAGTCACTGGCCAAAATTAGGAATTAGTCTTTAGATGGGTGAAGGGCAGAAACTGCATTTGGACCAATGAGAAGTCCTGTCCTTCCTGGGCTTGGTACCAGAGGTCTTCTTCTTGCCCTTTAAGAGGTGTCTGGATGTAGTCCTTGCATCTTTATCTAAAGGCGTTGGACAGTTTGTTTGTGTTAGTCCACCAAGATCCAATCAAAATGTAACAAACCTTTGTCCACTGTTACACAGAGAGGGACCCGGCCATAAACTGGGTCCTGGAATGTGCTGTTCCCTACATCTGTGTGTGTGGCTTGTCAGTAAATCACCCGCAGAAATGTACACTCCCATCGGCACTTTTTTTGAAATTGCGCTCTAATGCTAATTTGCCCAGTTTAGTAAATCTGGCCCTTAATCTAGTGGCATGCATGCACTGGTATGTAGGCACATATGTGTATGTGTGTGTGTGTGTGTGGGGTGGGGGTACACTAGTTTACATAGGGCTATACCAGAGGTAGTGAACTCCTGTCCTGAAGAGTCCTGCAGAGTTCAGCTCCAACCCTGAAGCTTCCTAGTAACCCTTCAGACATGATTAGCTTGTTAACTCTGCAGGACTGTGGCTCTCCAGAACCAACGTTTGCCACCCCTGAGCTATACAATGCAAGATGCTTCATGTGCCTTTTTATGAGTTCACATATACATATAATTAAATAGAGTAAAGTTATGCGTATTTGGTGTGCTGTCCAGGGGGAGGGCCCCGAGCTTGGAATTTTGGCCTGAACCCAGAGTACTCCCCCCGGTTGTGGTAAGAATAGCTAGAACTAGAAGTGAGGAGATGGGGTGGAGGAGGGATGCTGATAAACTGTCAAATGAACAGAGGTAAGTCTGCTGTATTTATACCTCTTGTTGTTGGTTGAGTTGATTAACTGAATGCTCTCCACTTGTGCTAATTGGTTTAATTATCTGAACCTGCTCCTCCTGAACTTTGTTAATAAAACATCATATATGCACCTCATGGTAGCCCATGTCTAATGGCAAGATCTGCTTGGGAGAATACTTGCATAGGCAGATCTAGTCCACCAAGACAAAGAATATGCCCCCATTTCTCATACTCAAATAAATCTAAAGAGCCAGGCAAACATAGGTAACATACACACGGTTCATCCGTCTCTTTGGAGCTACAACATATGTTTTGACAGTAGATCTGCTGGGGGTGGGGGATCATCATCTCCTTTGCCTCCTGCTTGATGGGGGATATTCTTGGCTTGGCTTGTATTGTTCTTGATCTTGTTGTCACCTGCTTAGTGGTAGTTCATGTATGTTATATTGTACAGCAGCAATGTGTCTTACATGTTCACAACAGTAAGTCCCATACTTGCTCTGCAGCAGCAGTGTTGCAGATCTATTCAAATAAGACTGAACATACCAATATTGTCATACCCGTTACCATGCCAAACACTCCGAGAGTTGTCAAGACAGAAATATGAAAATGATGTAGGCTATATACAGTGCTCTCCACTAATATTGGCACCCTTAGTAAATATGAGCAAAGGTGGCTGTGAAAATAAATCTGCATTGTTTATGTTTTTGATCTTTCATTCAAAAAATTCACAAAAATCTAACCTTTCATTGAAGTAAAACTATTAAAAGTGGGGGGAAAATCTCATTTTGAAATAAATGTTTTTCTCCAATGCATGTTGGCCACAATTATTGGCACCCTTAGAAATTCTTATGAGTAAAATATCTCTGAAGTATATTCTCATTCATATTTATGTTCTTTTAGCACACCAGGGTGACTAGGAACATTAAATTGTCCAGCCATGACTTCTTGTTCCACAGGAGTGTAAATATGAGGGAACACAAAGGACAAATTCCTTTAATCATTCATCACAATGAGTAAAACCAAAGAATATAGTTCTGATATGCAGCAAAAGATTGTTGAGCTTCACAAAATAGAAAGTGGCTGTAAGAAAATAACTAAAGCATCGGAAATTCCCATGTCCACCATCAAGGCAATAATTAAGAAGTTCCAATCAACTAAAGATGTTACGAATCTGCCTGGAAGAGGACGTGTGTCTATATCCTCCTAAAGCATGGCGAGGAGGAGAGTTTGAGTGGCCAAAGACTCTCCAAGGATCATAGCTGGAGAATTGCAGAGATTAGTTGAGTTTCGGGGTCAGAAAGTCTAAAAAAAAAAAAATCAAACAGTACCTACATCACCAAAAGTTGTTTGGGAGGGTTTCAAGAAAAATCCTCCTCACTCATCCATAACCAATCTCCAGATATTCAGTTGTCAGACACAACTGGAACTTCAAAAGCAACCTGCTTCTATGGTCAGATGAAACAAACAAAAAAAGAAAAAAAGATGGCTTTGGTGCAAACAGGGATAAAAAGTATCCCGCAGCTGTGTCCCAATTCAGGGGCTGCATCCTTTGAAGGCCGGGTCCTTCGAAGGACGCTCCGAGACACCGATTGCGTCACCGTGGCGAGACAAAGGCTGAAGGCTCCTTCAAATGCGGCCAACAAATGCTTCTCATGAAATGAAGGATACAACAGATGGACCCTTCCTACCACAGGATTCATTGCACGCCGGTGACAAATGACAGATTTTTTAAAGAAATTGCCAGGTTACACTTTTAACCCTCTGAACCCTCTGGCCCTCTTCGTTTAGGAGTCACACTTGCCTTCTTTACAGTCAAAAGTGACCGAAGCCTTGAAATGTAACTTTTTTTGTTTTTTAGGAAAACCAATGTAATATATTTTTGTTCAATAATATTTTTTTGATTATTATATAAAATTTTGAGGGTATTTTATGATACTATGCAATATTTATACAATTTTTATTAGCTATTTTTCCCCATTGAAAATAATACACAATTTTTTTCTAATATATTTTAAAATTATTTTTAAATTAAAGCAGTATTCCATGTTAAAATAGAGACAAAGCATTTAAAATCCATTTTTTTGAAGGTAGATTAGTGCCATCTGGTGGGGGTAAAAAAAGAAAAACTTATGTAATGCCATGGTGTAACCACTAGATTCCTATATAGTTTAATATAAAGTGGCTTATAAATTCTCTAGTGGTTTTTAGACACAAATACTTATTTTTATTAAGTTTTGGATTTGGATTTATACTTAGATTACATTCTCAAAGACTACTTTTTGTCAAGGTTTAGATTTTTTTGGTTTGAAATGTTGATTTGAAGTGTCGGTTTTTGCATTAATTTTACTAGAGTCAAGCCTGAACACAGAGGAGGGCATTTTGTTACACATAACATCAAAATTCAATAAAAAATATAACAAAAATGAACAGGTATGTTTTATTACAGCTTAATAAATCTGGGTTTGATCTGATTTCAACCTCTTATTTGAGTTTTGGCTCAATTTTACCATACGGTTACAGCCACACTGGTTCATTTGTGTGTGTATAATGGTGTGTTGTGTGTGTGTGTGTGTGTGTGTGTGTGTCTGTGAATGTGTGTAAATGAGTGTGTTTGAGTGTGTGTGTCTGTGAATGTGTGTAAATGAGTGTGTTTGAGTGTGTGTTTCTGTTTTGTACTCTTAATGTTTTTGAGTGTAACCTCTTTCTTGCTGTTCATTTTTTTTTTACTGCATTGTGGCTGAATTATTGATTTTATTTCACACATATGTATAAACTTGCTCTGTCTTATAGTTGTGCTAGTTCATATATGTGGGAGGAGGGGGTTGGGGGGTTGGGTGTGTCTATTTTGAACTCTTGGCATTTAGGAGTGTCACCCCTTCATTGCTGTGCACTTTTTTTCCTGCACAGTGGCTGATTTGTAGTTTGCACCAACAAAAGATTCTCTGAGTTTTCGTATTTTTTCATATTTCCCATTCATTTCCTATGTCGGTCATTTTGACCGCAAAGAAGGTAAGTGTGACTATTTTTTTTGACCCTTTAACATGTCTGAATTATGTCCTTGATTTTTTTTTTTGTGTGTTCATATTGCTAACGCGACAAAAGTCACCAAGTGTCATCTCATTCAAGCTACGATTTTTAACATTTCAAAATATAAAAATTTTCTGTCAAAAATGACCGAAGAGGGCCAGAGGGTTAAATGTAAGTATTGGGTTTCTGTTTACTCGAAACTTAGTGTATGATACAAATGAAAAAATACAATAAATGTTCAGATCTTGACTTAGGGTAAATTCAGGGTAATTGGGACACTTTTTGTCACTGAGATGACTGGGAAAAAGTGTCCCAACCAACCGTATGTTAACAACATGTGATTTTATATGGTTCTTCTCTTTATCATGTACATAATTGGACCAAGCTGAACATTTTATATAGGTTTTCAACCCTGTTTTGTTTTTAGGCATTTGAATATAACTTTAAACAGTCCAGTACAAACGTTCTGCGCTCATCAACTGCAGCTGTCACAGTTGCTATAGGCGACAAGAACAGAACTAGATTTTGATATTAGATTTTGATATTAGAATTTTTTTTTTATTTTTTTTTTTTTATAAATATGAACAGTGTATAAAAGAAACACTAAAATGTGTCTTATTAGATCAGAGATAGGCAATGTCGATCCTGGAGGGCCGCTGTCCAGTTTAGCTCTGCTGTCATAGAACGGTTTTGCATGTTAAATTATTTTGATTTTTCAGGATGTGAGTTAATTTCATTTACTCTTCCCTCATTCTGAAAACATTTTAGCAACATTGCAGCCGTCAAATGAGTCAGCCCTGCAAACCTGTTGGTGGACAGTGGAAATATGCACTCATCCCAGATGATGTCCGGGGTCTCTATTGTGCAGCCCATCCAAGGTCTCCCTGCTCAGCTCAATAAAAGTCTACATAAAAATGTTTTCTTCCAATCTGTTTTATGTACAGTTCATTTAAACTTATTTTGTTTTTCTGATCTTAAATGTAACTTGTAAATAGTTGTAAAAAGTACCACAAGTAAAAATGTATACAACAACTTTTGTTTTATAAACAAATTAATTGACATGACAGCATATTGATCAATGCGTTTGAAACGTGGCTGCAAATACAGTTTACATTCGCGTTTCCTAAATTTTGTATGCATGACGTGACAATTCAAATGCTTAAATCAAACAAAAGGTGCTCTTGTAAACGCAGCTAGTGAGACATCTCACGCCATGCATTGTAGATCCGTACACAGAAGCATCACGCCCGTAAATGGCCCGCGGGCCGGCAGTTTGAGACCACTGGCCAAGACAGTTTAGAAATCCCGACCGGGCGATGTTTTTCGGCCACGTCCGGAATAAAGATGGTAACCCTATATACATACAGTTAGGGTGATATTAAATGACTTAAACCGTGATATAAGATTTTGGATATATTGCCCATCTCTAAGTTATTAATTCCCCGTGTGACTTCATGCAAAGGCACGTCCAAACCTCTTGTGTTTCGTTTAGTCACACCACAAGGTGTCACTGTGGCCTCAAAGCTTCAGCACTGCCACTCTGAGCACGCCCTCCTAATTAGCATACAGACAAATAAATGCAGAAATAATGTGGAAATAAATAAATGTATAAATAAATAAATGTAGGAATAAATAAATGTAGACAAAAGCATATATACGTAAATAAATGTGGAAATAAATAAAAGTGGAAATAAATAAATGCATTAGTAAATAAATTAAAAAATAAATAAATGTGGAAAAAATACAATTATACATAAATAAGGAAATAAAAGTATAAATACTCATTTATTTTATTTGATTTTTTTTTACATTTCCTTGTGTATTTATTTATGTATTTATTATTATTATTATTTTTTTTTTACATTTCTTCATATATTTATTTACATATTTATTTATTTATCATTTTTGCAGGTTTGGTCCTCCATATAATTTGAGCCTTTTTGTTTTGTGATTTTGGTTATTTGTTGAAACAAAGGATTTTGTACTTTTTGCGGTCAAACACCAAGGTAGTGTAATCTGGCCTGCCATTATTCCTTAACTTCATATTTTCGTCCTAGTTTTTGGTTAAACTTATTTTAATTTGTTTGGGCCACATAGGGCCCTGCATCTGCATCTTTTATTTCCCCAAACATGGGTGACATGCACAAAAAAAACCAAAAAAAAAAAACAAAACAAAAATTGCCAAATGTTTATAGCCCCTTTCTAAATGAAATTTAGGAAGTAACACTCACTACTATTTCAACATACAAGATTCCAGCAAACTTTAAGTTTTGTTCAGCTGAAAATAGGAAATAACACCCACTGCTATTTCACCATACAAGGTTCTATAAACTTTAAGTTATGTTTTGTTGAATTTCATCTTAGTAACAGATGTCATAGGTCAATTGGAAGAATTGTTTTAATTATTGTAGATTTTTGTAATTAATTATTGTAGATTATTGTAGGTTAACTCTTAGTTTGCATTTGTTTCGTCGTTTCCATTTTCCCGTTTCCTGTGTTTTTAGTTCCTGCTCCTATTAGATTCTGTGGTTTCTGATTAGTTTTTACCTGTGTCTAATTTGGTTAGTCATTTTCCCTATGTATTTATAGACCCTGTATTGTATGTTATTTTGCAGAGCTGTTGCATTTGCGTTGTATATTGGATTGTTTTCTTTCTCCTGATATCTTCATTTTGTTCATTTATTAAAAAGCCTGCGATTAGATCCACGACTCAGCTGTCTCCTTACAACAATGAAAGAATAACTGACCCTCAAAATGGATCCATCCATCTAATCGATCAATCCCTTGAGGTGGAGGAGGATCCTGACCTCACTGAGTCCACTCTAGCCCCAGAGTTCAGTTCAGTATTCACTCCAGACCCAGAGCTGTTGATCTTTTTTTTATTATTGTTTTGATCCCAAGACTACGCACATGCTTTCCATGGACCCCCCCACCAGAGGATTGGTTCGTCTCAGAGCCAGCGCTTACAGACCTGTTAATCCTTGAGTTAACTCCCACCCCTATGCCCACCTGACTGAGAAGACGACTGCTGTCTTTGTCCCAGCCATGGATGCTCCGGCTCCACCAGTATGACCACAGTCTTTTCACCCATCAGATTCACCGTAATCTTTTCAGTTGTAGCCTAAGCCTAAAACTTCCGACCCTGTGAATCCACCTGGGACCTCCAAGCCCCTACAGTCACTCAGTTCATCAGCTCCATGGCCCTTCATCCCTTTGGCTCCACAGTTGTCCTAAGTCCCACCAGCTGATCTTGTGGCTTCATCATGATCCTCTTTTTCTCTGGGTTCCATCTTGAACTCTTTGACTCTTGATTGGGCTGCCTCTGACGTGATACCCGCAATAGCCAATGAGAGTGAGTAAGCTTCACCCACCGGATGTTGCGTGCTTCTGTAACTGAAACCTGGCAGCCACAAATATGCCACGAAAATGGAGTATTGAGAAAGAAGATCACCCATATTCTTTTTTTTTCTATTTTGTTTTTCACTGTAAAGCAGAACGCTTGGCAGGAGAGCCTGCTGACAACATCGATTGTCCTCCATTTGTTTTTCTTCTCAAGTCACGTTTGATCTCACGAGTCTTCGTGAGATCTCGTCTCACTGTGAAATTGTTCCTGCAATCAACAGGTGTGTGGTCTCTCGGTCCGGCTGAATCATCATATTGTGTGTGTGTTCAGAGGATTATAATGCTAAAAATCGGTTTAAACTGTCATTATGTCTGTGGTCTCCCACAGTTTTAAAATCGGTTAAGATTTGAAAATCGTCTAGTGTGTCCCAGGCCTTAGTTTACTTCAGAGGTGTTCAGCACATGCATGCCCTATTGATGAGCCTCCAGTGGGTGTGACAGACATGTTGCACAATATTATAAAACTATATCATCTTATAATTATAAAACATTATTATAACATTAATCAATGTATATTTATATTATTTTATGCTGTTTAAAGTAGTCCTACTACATTATAAAAATACACTGATTGTTCTGTAACCCTTACATTTCAGCCAAAAATTGTTTATAAATGTTTGATAGATTGTGTTCTATCATCAGTGTGTGTTTATGCTAATGTTAAAATATATTTAACTAAACATTTGTCTTTTCAAAACTTCTATCACATGTCATGATGTTTAATGAGTTGGCTTGTGCATAAAATGTCCACCTCCCTGATCATATAGTATATATTTATTAGACATCAAAGATCTGTTTATAGAAAAGGCTGGAAGCTGTTTGAATGAATCCAGGACACATTTGGCCTTAGTAGGCTTTTGTCTTCACTTTGACCCACACTGTATGAAGTTCTGTGGTAAACAGAGTACAAAACTGCACCAGTCACCAAGTGGTAGAATTAAAAAATGATATATGATGTTTTGACATATGTTTCTAAAAACAGACTAGTTGGCAGTCCGCCACACTTACAGAAAGAACAAGATGAAAATATTTGTATATTATTAGTGAAATAATTGTATCAAGAGGGGATCAACTGCAATGAGATCATTGGTTTAAATTGTATAAAAGTGTGAGTTAGGAGGGAGTCAGATGTTCTGTAGGCATTGTGACACTGACAATCAATCACAAAAACGATGATCACCCTGACTTTTAAAAAAATATATATTCTCTTTTTTCTGATCGGTTATTGCAGGGTTTTGGGGCGGTATCTGAGGTCTGATTTGTTAGCGTTAGACGGCAAAATAAAGCGAAACTGGATTTGAAAGGTGATGCCTGGAATCACTTTGATCATGAAATACAGTGAAGTGCAAGATGTGCAGCCCACATAACATAATAAGAACACGATTGTAACAGAATGTTGTATATTCTCTGTGCTTTAGTTGCCTATTTGTTCAGTGCGCTGTTAAGGGAAGAGCGCATCCACAACGATCGAGAGTTACACATTCACGTGCGCATTCGCGTCCTTTTGTGCAGATGTAAGTTGATTATTCTAGGATGCGCTTGGTTGAGTTTATTAACCTGCTAGCACAGCGCTGCAGGGTGGTGTTTATTCACAGTTTCAGCTCAAATGCCTGATATTATTGACTATATGACATAGTTATTTGAGACGGTCATTGCTTTTAGATGTTCCTTTTTCAAAAACATTGATGATATTTTTAATAATGCAGCAGTGTTTTTTTCTCTTCATTTTTTTTTCCAACAGTAGGCATGTACATAGCATTATAACGAGAACACTAGCTATAGAATTTTGTGAATGATGCTTTCCTTGTCCGTGTGTCAGTGCGCTGTTCAAGTCAAGTCACCTTTATTTATATAGCGCTTTTTACAATGTAGATTGTGTCAAAGCAGCTTTACATTGATAACTGGTACATTATTTGGCTGCACAGCAGCTCTTAAAGAATAGTGTCAATGCAGGTAGATCAAAGCACTGTTGAATATCAAATGTCAAGTCAAATGTCAAGTGTCCCCAACTAAGCAAGCCAAGGGCGACAGCGGCAAGGAACCCAAACTCCATCAGGTGACATCAGGTGGCAGACAAGTGGCAAATAGGTGTTTAAATGGAGAAAAAAACCTTGGGAGAAACCAGGCTTAGTTGGGGGGCCAGTTCTCCTCTGGCCAACAGTGCTTTGTTACGATTCAGGTTGCCATCGTAAGTCCAATAGGATCGCAACATTCAAAGTATTTATTCCAGTTCCATCCAATTGAGGATCGTATTCATCACGCCGGTATGGACGGTTGTTGAGGAACTGTGTCGTGGCTGTCGTGTCAATGAGGCCCTCACAGTGGATGATCTAGTTGACTCAATCTCTGCTGATACTTCAGGGCTGCGTTGTGGTCGTGTCAAGGTGCAGGTCCTTGGTCTCACCTGGATACGGCCCGGATCCGGTTGACTACGGTGAACCTCGGGATAACCAGAAAGACTAATATTAGCGTAGATGCCATTCTTCTTCTGATGTAACGAGTACATCATGTGTTATAGGAAGTGTTCCCGGTTCCGGCTGACCTAATTTATGCAGCCTAATAATCCTTTAACGGATTTGAAAATATAAATTGGTAATGTGTTATGTGTATGCCAGGTTAAAGAAATGCGTTTTTAGTCTAGATTTAAACTGACAGAGTGTGTCTGCTTCCCGAACAATGCTAGGAAGATTGTTCCAGAGTTTAGGTGCCAAATAGGAGAAGGATCTACCGCCTGCGGTTGATTTTGATATTCTAGGTATTATCAGCTGGCCTGAATTCTGAGATCGCAATAGACGTGAAGGACTATAATGAATTAGGAGCTCGCTCAGGTACTGGGGAGCTAAACCATTTAGTGCTTTGTAAGCAATTAGCAAGATTTTAAAATCTATACGATGTTTAACAGGAAGCCAATGCAGTGTTGACAGAACTGGGCTAATATGGTCATACTTCCTAGTTCTAGTAAGAACTCTAGCTGCTGCATTTTGTACGAGCTGTAGTTTATTTATCAGGCGAGCAGAACAACCACCCAGTAAAGCGTTACAGTAATCTAGCCTTGAGGTCATGAACGCATGAACTAACTGTTCTGCATTTTTCATTGAGAGAATATGCCGTAGTTTAGATATATTTTTAAGATGGAAGAATGCGGTTTTACAGATGCTAGTAACATGGCCTTCAAATGAAAGATTGGTATCAAAGAGCACACCCAGGTTCCTAACTGACGACGAAGACTTAACAGAGCAGCCATCAAGTGTTAGACAGTATTCTAGGTTATTACGTGAAGAAGTTTTTGGTCCAAAAATTAGAATCTCTGTTTTTTCTGAATTTAGTAGTAGGAAATTACTGGTCATCCAATTTTTTATATCAGCTATGCATTCCGTTAATTTTGTGAATTGGTAAGTTTCGTCAGGGCGCGAAGAAATATAAAGCTGAGTATCATCAGCGTAACAGTGAAAACTAACGCCATGCTTCCTAATGATATCTCCCAAGGGTAGCATGTACAGAGTGAACAGCAACGGTCCTAGTACTGAGCCTTGTGGTACTCCATATTGAACTTGTGATCGATATGACATCTCTTCGTTTACTACTACAAACTGATAACGGTCAGATAAGTATGATTTGAACCATGACAATGCAATTCCACTAATGCCAACATAATTTTCGAGTCTATTTAAAAGAATATTGTGATCAATAGTGTCAAATGCAGCACTAAGATCCAGTAACACTAATAGAGAGATACAACCACGATCTGATGATAAGAGCAAATCATTAGTAACTCTAATGAGAGCAGTCTCAGTACTATGGTACGGTCTAAATCCTGACTGGAAATCCTCACAGATACTATTTCTTTCTAAAAAGGAACATAGTTGTGATGATACTGCCTTTTCTAGTATTTTTGACAGAAAAGTGAGATTTGAGATCGGCCTGTAATTGACTAATTCTCTAGGATCAAGTTGTGGTTTTTTAATAAGAGGTTTAATAATAGCCAGCTTAAAAGTTTTTGGTACGTGTCCTAGTGATAAAGATGAATTGACGATATTAAGAAGAGGATCTATGACCTCTGGAAGCATCTCTTTCAATAGCTTAGTCGGTATAGGGTCTAACATACATGTTGTTGATTTTGATGATTTAACAAGTTTAGACAATTCTTCCTCTCCTAAAGCAGTAAATGAATTGAATTTTTCCTCAGGGACACTACAATGCACTATCTGACGCGATACTGTAGTAGACGGTTGCATGGTTATAATTTTTTCTCTAATATTATCAATCTTGTAAGTAAAGAAGTTCATGAAGTCATTACTGCTGTGCTCTTTGGAAACATCAGAAGTTGAAGCTTTATTTCTTGTTAATTTAGCCACTGTATCAAATAAATACCTAGGGTTGTGTTTATTTTCTTCTAAAAGTTTTGAAAAATAGGCAGATCTAGCAGATTTTAGGGGCTTTCTGTACTCAATCATTTTCTCTCTCCACGAAATGCGAAATACTTCTAGTTTTGTTTTCTTCCAGCTGCGCTCCATTTTCCTGGCTGCTAACTTTAGGGCCCGAGTGTGCTCATTGTACCATGGCATTGGATTAATTTCCTTAATCTTTTTTAAGCGCAAAGGAGCAACTGAGTCTAATGTGCTGGAAAAGACAGAGGCAATAGTTTCTGTTGCAACATCGAGGTCTTCTAAGCTTTCTGGTATGCTAAGGCGATGAAACTGATCAGGAAGATTATTTATAAAGCGATCTTTAGTGGTAGAAGTGATGGTTCTACCATATTTATGGCATGGAGGCAGTTTAGCCGCCTTGACTAAATGTAGTATGCACGAGACTAGATAATGATCAGAGATGTCATCGCTCTGCTGCAGAATTTCAACAGCATCAATATCGATTCCATGTGACAATATTAGATCTAAAGTATGATTACGACAATGAGTGGGTCCTGACACGTGTTGTCTAACACCAATAGAGTTTAGAATATCTGCAAATGCCAATCCTAATGCGTCTTTTTTATTATCTACATGGATATTAAAATCACCGACAACAAGGACTTTATCTGCAGCTAGTACTAACTCCGATAGAAAGTCAGCAAATTCTTTGATAAAGTCTGTATGGTGTCCTGGTGGCCTGTATACAGTAGCCAGCACAAATGTCAACTTACATAATGTTACGTAAAGTACCATCACTTCGAAGGAATTATATTTGAAAGACTTCTGACTAATACTGTAAGTATTACTATAGATTACAGCAACACCACCCCCTTTGCCTTTCTCACGGGCATTGTGTCGATAATCATAACCTTGAGGACTAGACTCATTTAAAGTAATGTAATCATCCGGTTTTAGCCAAGTTTCTGTCAAACACAGCACATCTAGATTATTATCTTTGATAATATCATTAACAATAAGTGATTTTGAAGAAAGGGATCTAATATTTAGCAACCCGAGTTTTATCATTTGTTTAGCATTATTATCTCTATTTTTTATTTGTTGAACATCAATTAAATTTTTACCATTAAATGGGTTTGGAAGTTTTTTGTTTTTACTAATTCGGGGTACAGACACAGTCTCTATTTGAAAATATCTAGGTGTAAGAGTTTCTATGTGTTGGGAGTTATCTGAATTATCTGACTTCTGCAACGTGAGGCAGCTAGCAGACGGTCGGTTTAGCCAGTCTGTCTGCTTCCTGACTTGGGCCCCAGTTTGTCATGTTTCAGCTCTAAGACTATGTGCCATATTACTAGAGAGAAGAGCAGCACCATCCCGGGAGGGATGAATACCATCTCTTTTCAACAGGTCAGGTCTGCCCCAAAAACTTTTCCAATTGTCTATGAAACCTATATTATTTTGCGGACACCACTTAGACAGCCAGCCATTGAGTGATGATAATCTGCTAACTATCTCATCACTCCGACGAACAGGAAGGGGGCCAGAGCAAATTACTTCTCCTGACATTGTACTTGCGAGTTCACACACCTCTTTAATGTTAATTTTAGTGATCTCCGACTGGCGAAGTCGAACATCATTAGTGCCGACGTGAATAATAATCTTAGAGTATTTACGATTAGCATTAGCCAGCACTTTTAAATTTGCTTTGATGTCAGGTGCTCTGGCTCCCGGCAAACATGTGACTATGGTGGCTGGTGTCTCTATTTTCACGTTCCGTGTAATAGAATCGCCAATAACTAGGGCACTTTCAACAGGATTCTCAGTGGGTGCGTCACTGAGTGGGGAGAACCTGTTTGATGTTCTTATTGGAACGGAAGAGTGGTGTTTTCCGCGGCTAGGCCGCCTCACAGTTACCCAAGTGCCCTGCTGCGCGGGCTCTACAGCCGGAACCGAACAATGTACAGAGTTCACTAAGCTAGTCGCATCCAAAACAGTATCTGAAGCCCTTGCATTCTTACTATCCTCGATTAAAGTTTGGATGCGTGTCTCTAATTCTGAGATTCTCTCTGTCAGCCTGACTATTTCCCTACATTTATGACATGTAAATCCCTCGTCGCTGACAGAGAGAGCTATTGTGAACATGTGGCAGATGGAACAGGTAGCAATGCTGGGAGAGGATGACATGACTCACCGTGTTTGTAGACTGATTCGACTTACCACAGCTGTTTGAAGAACTGACTTACCACAGCTGTTATGGGAAGAGCGCATCCACAGTTACGCTCTCTAGACAACTTAGCTGAAGTTCACTTGAATTTGCATCCTTTTGTGCAGATAGGATACAAGTTGTAATGTTACGTTTATGTTGTGTATATAGGATATTAATTCCTCCGGAAACCCTGTCTCCGCTTTGGTCTTGCAAGCCAGCTAGGGTTGCCACCAGTCCCTTAAAATACGGAATCGTCCCGTATTTAAAGGTAATATAATATTCCATAAATTATCAGAGCTAATAATTATTATATTTTTTAGACATTATTAGACAGATGAATTAATAGATTATAATTAATGATAGGCCCTATTTATTAATTTATCATGTAGGCTATATTAATCATAAATATATTCATAATAAATAATCATCTGTCATATACAATTTATGACATTTAAAAAAAAGTTTAAAAAGTGTTAAATTATTTAGCTAAAAATGGGACAAATAATTACATAATAATGTTGTCCTAATTTAAGTAAATTAATTAAAAATTAAAAATTCAACCCAAAAATTCGACTGTACACCCTCCCTGAGGGAGGGTGTACAGTCAGCAGATTATTATGCAAAAGAAACCTCTGCAGGGTGATACAAGACTACACTGTGTAATTATCCTGCTTATTATGTGGTCACTTGCCAGATAAGTAAATAATTAAACACAAAATATTAATTTGACATATTTTAATTACCTCAAAATGACTCGCAGTACCTGCTTGAGCATTCTGTTATCAGATGTAGCAGTTGTGGTTGTAGTTCAGTCAGGACCACTTAAGTCAAAAAATTACCAGAGACATTATTTGAGAGTTTCCAATTGAGTCCATAGAAATCAGATCAGCTAATATGGGTGGGGTTGGAATTTGTGAATCAGCTGATAGTGGAGCTTGACTACGAGGCCTGCCTGAACTAACGCAGAATGCTTGATTTCAGTCAGGACCACGTAAGTCAAAAAATTACCAGAGACAATACCAGAGCAGCACAATACCCCCCCCCCCCTCTATATAAATAAAGGTCACTTGACTTAATGTGCATTAAGCAATATCTGTGGTCAGACTTGTTTTCTCCACCTTATCTAACAAATCACTGCAGCAGTTATACGGTTTGAAAAAGCGTGTGACCAAACAAAACATCGGAAGTCTGAATAAATATTAACCCTTATATTCTGTTAAAAAAACAAAAATAAATGCATTTCCCTTTAATGCTGCGGCTCAGCCTTTAAAAGGAAACCCTTTGAAGTTACATAAAACACTCCTAAAAGTGATAAAAAAGTATAGTATTGTATATAGTGTATACCTAAATAAAAAGTCTCCCCATACCCATTTACAGTGGTATAAATGCAATATCCCAGTGTCATTTTACAGAAAACCCTTTGAAAATACATAAAACTCTGCTGAAAGTGATATTATATTATAGCATATTTTGTCTGTGCTATAATAAACAAACAAACAAAAAAAGAGGCGTTTTATGATTTTGATCAATTTTATTCTTTCAGGAGACACAAGACTATTACAATCTAGAACATCCTCCAGATTTGTATAATTCCTTATATGTGCATCATTTTTTGTCACTTGTGTTGAGCATCACCTCAGCATCACCCGTCTGCCTCCTGGAGATGTGATGCCAGCTGTGCCAGCTGCTGCTGCTGCTCACTAATCTTCATCAGAAACTGAAACAAAGAAATTACTGTTTATACACACTTTTTGCACTGTAATAATACCCATTTCGCAATATCAAAATGTAGATTTACTGAAATGGCAATTCTATTTAAGTCTGCATACTTGCAGAAAGCTGTGCAGTGTGCACTGAAAAAAAAAAAAGTGTGTTGAATTTACATGATTTAATAGTGTACATCGGTCCCACATGAATCAATTAAGTTATACAAATATAATTTGTTAATGTAATTTCAACATGATGAAATTAAGTAATTTTTAAGTGACCTAATTAAGTAGTCTCAAAGTGAATTTTGTAAGGTTCATTGATTGGTGACTCATTCTTTCAAAATATCCTTTCATCCAATATGTTTTTTCATTCACTTCTACTTCATATATGTATTACATAATTGATTCATTAGACTAGACTAAATAGTCAACGGCCTATTAGCTAACAATAGTGCACACACTAGTACATTAAATGTTAGCTTTCAACACAAAGTTGAACTTGAATATGAAGCACCAGCCCACAGCCTAAGCAAATGCCCCACTCTTCTCTACAATGGTAACCCAGTGAAATTTAAAACATTATAATAATTGCAATATAAGTGAACACTGAACACTATTAAACACTATCAAGCATCCCCCCGTTTTCATCTTACTGCAAAACACATAAAATAACATCAAATTTTTAAACATTTTCTCTCTTTATCCAGCCATGTGCAATGCATGATGGGAACTAACAAGCACCGCCCATTTTCAGTTAATGGAACAAAATTCATTCATGTAATCCCAACACAAACAGATTAAGTAAACTTCAATGCTAGATCGATTTTCGTGGATTAAACACGATGAAATTAAGTTAGGACAAAATGTGTAGGAACTGTGTTGCTATAGCTCATTTTAATTAAGTAATTTGAACAAGCAGCATAAATCATTTTTTTCAGTGTGCGAGTAGCCTTGCCATATCCTAAAAACGTATAGTTTTGACATTTTTTTTGGTCAAATAATAGTTTACCATATTGGTTGCTGTGCTTTCACATTTTAAAATAATAATAATTCAATCAAAAATGAGTATAAGCATTGTAAATGCAGTATACAGTTTATACATATCAAACGTGCGGTCCTCTCCTCTCGTGCGTCCTCCCCATTGCGTCGCTGGCCGCTTTAGTTTCGCTTTCAAAGATCTCTTTTAACGATGCCATAGATACTTTTCCGTTTCTAGATGTGATTATCGAAATCAAAGCAGTCCATAAACTATAAATCCTCACAAAAACTCGCGAATATTTCAGTCCAGCCAGCTCGCGCATCAACCAGAACTGAATGTGAGAGATCAGCCTTTGTCAGATTTCTCGGCTTCTGAATGGATGGTTGGCTTGATTGACATGTCTCCACGAACGCTAACTTTAATTTTCGTGATAATCAGAGTAACGGCCTAGGAGGAGTTCGAAAAAGTAGGTTTTTCGGAAAAATCAAAATGGCGGGAAAATTCGAATCGGCTTGAGCCAAGGAATCAGAGGAAAAAAGAATTTTGTTTCTAACCCTTATGGTTTAAAAGTTATTAGCATAAATGGAAGTGAAACTTTGGACAGCTGGTGGTGCTAGAGAGATTGAGTTAGAGACTCCAAATTGGCTATGGACACAGTTCAGACTGTCCTCTATCAGTGTGCCAAATTTCACAACTTTTTAGCATACGGTTCTATGGGATGCCATAGAGTTCAAGAGCGGAATAATAATAATAATAATAAGAAATCTAATGATTTCAAAAGGTGCCTACGCACATTCTGTGCTTGGCCCCTAATAAGAAATCTAACGATTTCAATAGGTGCCTACGCACATTCTGTGCTTGGCCCCTAAATATAGCTGCAAGCAGCAATTACGGGGCCAAGCACAAAAAGCACAACAAGCCAGCCAACATGGCTGGGAGCATCAGACCAACTGCAACAGTGAGCAATTAAAGACCTATTAAGATCATTTTAGGCAAATGAGCTGAAAAATGATATATACAGTCAATAATAAAGATTTACTGGTTTATCACTTTCGACCAATAGGTGGTGCTGTGACCAAATTAATGTGGTATGGTCAGAGTGAGGTGACAATGACACTCGCTAAGGATATGACTCCCATGAAAATAAGTCAACCAGATCAAAAGTTATAGGCATATGAAAGAAAAAAAATTCTCCACTAGGTGGTGCTGGTCCAAAACTTCTCAGGCTCCTTCAGGGCATTGTGTTGATGACTCATACCGAGTTTCGTAACGATGCGCTAATGCGTTCATAAAATACAGCATTTTATTCAAAATGGCCGATGGCCAAAATGGCCGACATGGGAAAACTGGATATCATTCGACTCGGCATGATGCCCCAAATCTAAAAAGACCACCTTTATGATTTTTGGACAAACTTATCTGAAGCTACAAGCAAAAATAGCCATATTTTGTATCTCCAGACCAGTAGGTGGCACTGCACCGAAACTCAGCATGTAGGCTCTGGTCTTGGTTGGGATGATATGTACGAAGTTTGGTCTGAATATGATAAAGCATTGCAGAGATACAGCCATGAGTCCAAATTGGATGCTCTACGTTAAATTAATTTGCGTGTTATTTGAGAATGTTTGATTTACCAAAAAGCTTTTGATAACTTTTTGCCAGAATGGACTGAAGATGATCTGATTTGATTTTCATGAAAATCAAATGAAGCGTCTAGGACGAGTTCGAAAAAGCAGGTTTTTCGCAAAATTCAACATGGCGGACAAACCATAAGTCGAAACCTAGCATGTTTGATATCGTTGGACTCAGCAGGGATTCAGGAGTCTAAGGACATGACTCTTTTGAAAATAAGTCGACCACACTCAAAGTGATAAGCATTTGAATATTTGATTTTACCACTAGGTTGCGCTGGTGCGAAACTTCTCAGGCACCTCCAGGGCATTGTGCTGATGACCCATACCGTGTTTTGTGATGATACGCTAATGCGTTCATAAAATACAGCATTTTAGCACAAAATTCAAAATGGCCGAGAGCCAAAATGGCTGATATGGTAATAATGGATATCATAAGACTCAGCGTGATACCCTGAATCTGACGTGACCACATTTATGATTTCTGGACAAACCATTCAGAAGTTATTAGCAAAAATAGCCATTTTTCGTATCTCCGGACCAGTAGGTGGCACTGCGCCGAAACACTGCATGTTGCCTGAAGTCATGCTTGTGATGACATGTACAAAGTTTGGTCAGAATACGATAAATCATTTTGGAGATATAGCCTCAAGTCTGATTTTGCGAGCTTTTCATCGAATTCATTTGTGCCCTTTTCGAGAATGGATGGATCTATCAAAAAGCTTTTGAGAACATTTTGCAATCATGGTCTGAAGATGATCTGGTTCAATTTTCATGATAATCGGAGTAACGGCCTAGGAGGAGTTAGAAAAAGTAGGTTTTTCGGAAAAATCAAAATGGCGGGAAAATTTTCATGACGGAAAATGACATCATGGGGAGCATTCGAATCGGCTTGAGCCAAGGAATCAGAGGAAAAAATAATTTTGTTTCTAACCCTTATGGTTCAAAAGTTATTAGCATAAACAGAAGTGCAACTTTGGACAGCTGGTGGCGCTAGAGGGATTGAGTTAGAGACTCCAAATTGGCTATGGACACAGTTCAGACTGTCCTCTATCAGTGTGCCAAATTTCACAACTTTTTAACATACGGTTCTATGGGCTGCCATAGACTCAAGAGCGGAATAATAATAATAATAATAATAATAATTAAAGCTGCAAGCAGCATTTACGGGGCCAAGCACAAAAGCGGCAGAACAAGCCAGCCAACATGGCCGTGAGCTTCAAACCAACTGCAACAGAGAGCAATTAAAGACCCATTAAGATCATATTAGGCAAAAGAGCTGAAATATCACATATACAGTCAATAATATAGATTTACTGGTTTATCACTTTCCACCAATAGGTGGCGCTGTGACCAAATTCATGCGGTATGGTCAGAGTGAGGTGACAATGACAATCGCAAAGTTTGGTGTGAATATGTCAAAGCATTACAGAGATACAGCCTCAAGAGTCATTTTGGCATCAAGCCTCTAATTCTTCGCTGTGGTATATGAATACGGTTTCGTCTATCAACACGAAATCTATAACATTTATTCGACATGGTCTGAAGATGTTCCGATTCAATTTTGGTGAAAATTGGACAAATGGTCTAAGAGCAGTTTGAAAAAGTAGGTTTTAAAGAAAATCAAAATGGCAGACAGGAAGTTTGGCTGACTATTGTAAAATTGACATCAATGTTCTCAGCATGACCCACTGAATCTATTAAGACAAGTCTCAATACAATAGGCCACATTTACATAAAGCTATTAGCATTTTTAATAAATGTTATTGCAACATTTGACCACAAGGTGGCGCTGTCTCGAAACCATTTGAGAACCTTCAAAGCATGGTGCCGATGACACATACCGAGTTTCGTAATGGTATACCAATGCATTCATATAATAGAATATTTTATATCATAATACTGTATTGCAGTTAAAGGCAATTTCGTGTTTTGTTCAATTATAGCGCCACCAAGAGGCACAATCCCACCAATTTTTTTTATGTGTCCTCAGGGTGACATGTGTGTGTCAAATTTGGTGCAAATATCTCATTTCGTTTTGGAGTTATAGACATTTATGTGTATGAGATCATAAAAAATGACCCATGAACGACTTTGTTTTGATTTTTTTGCCTCTTCCTATTAAAATTTTGACATTTGGGCTGTGACATTTAGTTAACCAGCTTAGGTTTCGTGTTTCCTACGGTGGTTTCGTCTCGATCAGACTAACGGTTTCGAAGATATTCGCAATTGTTTTTTAAGCGCTAAATCACCACGCCGCACAAACCATAAGTCGAAACCTAGCATGTTTGGTATCGTTGGACTCGGCAAGGACTCAGGAGTCTAAAGACGTGACTCCCGTGAAAATGAGCAAACCAGATCAAAAATTATAAGCATATGAAAAAACAAATTCTCCACTAGGTGGCGCTGGTCTGAAATTTCTCAGGCTCCTTCAGGGCATTGTGCTGATGACCCATACTGAGTTTCGTAATGATACGCTAATACGTTCGTAAAATACAGGATTTTAGCACAAAATTCAAAATGACCGACAGCCAAAATGGCTGATATGGGAAAATTGGACATCATTCGACTCAGCATGATGTCCCCAATCCAACGAGACCAAATTTATGATTTTTGGACAAACCCATCAGAAGTTATAAGCAAAAAAAAACATTTTTCGTATCTCCGGACCAGTAGGTGGCGCTGCGCCGAAACGATGTATGTTGCCTCAGGTCATGCTTGTGATGACATGTACCAAGTTTGGTCTGAATATGATAAAGCATTGCGGAGATATAACCTTGAGTCCAATTTGGGGTGCTCTACGTTAAATTTATTTGCGTGTTATTCAAGAACGGTTGGGTTAATCAAAAAGCTTTTAATAACTTTTTGTCGGCATGGTCGGAAGATGATCTGGTTCAATTTTCGTGAAAATCGAAGTAACGGCCTAGGAGGAGTTCGAAAAAGTAGGTTTTTCAGAAAATTCAAAATTGCGGAAAAATTTTCATGACGGAAAATGATGTCATAGGGTGCATTTGATTCGTGTTGAGGCAAGGAATTTTGTTTCTAACCCTTACGGTTCAAAAGTTATTAACATAAACATGAATGCAACTTTGGACAGCTGGTGGCGCTAGAGGGATTGAGATAGAGACTCCAAATTTGCTATGGACAAAGGTCAGACTGTCCTCTAACTGTGTGCCAAATTTCACAACTTCCCCGCAAGCGGTTCTATGGGCTGCCATAGACTTCAAGAGCGGAAGAAGAAGAATAATAATAATTTAAAAAAAAAAAGAACGCCAACGGATACAATAGGTGCCTACGCACCTTTGGTGCTTGGCCCCTAATAATAAAAAAAAAGAACGCCAACGGATACAATAGGTGCCTACGCACCTTCGGTGCTTGGCCCCTAATAATAATAATAAGAAGAAATCTAACGATTTCAATAGGTGCCTCTGCACCTTCGGTGCTTGGCCCCTAAATATAGCTGCAAGCAGCAATTACGGGGCCAAGCAAAAAAGGCACAACAAGCCAGCCAACATGGCTGGGAGCATCAGACCATCTGCAACAGTGAGCCATTAAAGACCTATTAAGATCATTTTAGGCAAAAGAGTTGAAAAATGATATATACAGTCAATAATAAAGATTTACTGGTTTATCACTTTCGACCAATAGGTGGTGCTGTGACCAAATTAATGTGGTATGGTCAGAGTGAGGTGACAATGACACTCGCTAAGGATATGACTCCCGTGAAAATAAGTCAACCAGATCAAAAGTTGATTCAAGTACAGACCAGTAGGTGGCGCTACGCCGAAACTCAGCATGTAGGCTCTGGTCTTGCTTGGGATGATATGTACGAAGTTTGGTCTGAATATGATAAAGCATTGCAGAGATACAGCCATGAGTCCAAATTGGGTGCTCTAAGTTAAATTAATTTGCGTTGTTACTTGAGAATGGTTTGATTTACCAAAAAGCTTTTGAAAACTTTTTGCCAGAATGGACTGAAGATGATCTGATTTGATTTTCATGAAAATCAAATGAAGCGTCTAGGACAAGTTCGAAAAAGCAGGTTTTTCGCAAAATTCAACATGGCGGACAAACCATAAGTCGAAACTTAGGATGTCTGGTATCGTTGGACTCAGCAGGGATTCAGGAGTCTAAGGACATAACTCTTTTGAAAATAAGTTGACCACACCCAAAGTGATAAGCATTTGAATATTTGATTTTACCACTAGGTGGCGCTGGTCCGAAACTTCTTAGGCTCCTTCAGGGCATCGTGCTGATGACCCATACCGAGTTTTGTGATGATATGCTAATGCGTTCATAAAATACAGCATTTTAGCACAAAATTCAAAATGGCCGACGGCCAAAATGGCTGATATGGTAATAATAGTTATCATTCGACTCAGCATGATACCCTGAATCTGACGTGACCACATTTATGATTTCTGGACAAACCATTCAGAATTTATTAGCAAAAATAGCCATTTTTCGTATCTCCAGACCAGTAGGTGGCACTGCGCCGAAACACTGCATGTTGCCTCAAGTCATGCTTGTGATGACATGTACCAAGTTTGGTCAGAATACGATAAAGTGTTTTGGAGAGATAGCCTTAAGTCTGATTTGGAGAGCTTTTCATCAAATTCATTTTTGTTTTCGAGAACGGATGGATCTATCAAAATGATTTTGATAACTTTTTGTCAGCATGGTCTCAAGATGCTTTGGTTCAATTTTCGTGAAAATCGGAGTAACGGCCTACGAGGAGTTCGAAAAAGTAGGTTTTTCGGAAAAATCAAAATGGCGGGAAAATTTTCATGACGGAAAATGAGGGGTCATAACGTCATAGGGTGCAATCGAATCGTCTTCAATCAAGGAATCAGTGGAAAAAAGAATTTTGTTTCTAGCCGTAACGGTTCAAAAGTTATTAGCATAAACATGAGTGAAACTTTGGACAGCTGGTTGCGCTAGAGGGATTGAGTTAGAGACTCCAAATTTGCTATGGATACAGGTGAGACTGGCCTCTATCAGTGTGCCAAATTTCACAACTTTTTAGCATACGGTTCTATGGGCTGCCATAGACTTCCAGAGCGGAAGAATAATAATAAAAAAACTAACGATTACACAAGGTGCCTTCGCACCTTCGGTGCTTGGCCCCTAATAATAAAAATCCTTACAATTACAATAGGGTTTCAGCACTTCGTGCTTGAACCCCTAATAAGAAAACTAACGATTTCAATAGGTGCCTCCGCACCTACGGTGCTTGGTCCCTAATAATAATAAGAAGAAAACTAACGATTACAATAGGTGCCTCCGCACCTTCGGTGCTTGGCCCCTAAATATAGCTGCAAGCAGCAATTACGGGGCCAAGCACAAAGAAGGCACAACAAACCAGCCAACATGGCTGTGAGCATCAGATCAACTGCAACGGGGAGCAATTAAAGTCCTATTAAGATAATTTTAGGCAAAATAGCCGTAAAATTATGAATACAGTCAATTATAAAGATTTACTGGTTTATCGCTTTCGACCAATAGGTGGCACTGTGACCAAATTAATGTGGTAATGTCAAAGTGAGGTGACAATGACAGTCGCAAAGTTTGGTGTCAATATGTCAAAGCATTGCAGAGATACAGCCTCAAGAGTAATTTTGGCATCAAGCCCCAACTTCGTTGCTGCGGTATACGAAAACGGTTTCACGAATCAACTTGAAATCCATATCTTTTTGTCAGCATGGTCTGAAGATGATACGATTCGATTTTGGTGAAAATCGGAGCAACGGTCTAGGAGGAGTTTGAAAAAGTAGGTTTTTAAAGAAAAACAATATGGCGGACAGGAAGTTCAGCCGACTATGGCAAATTTGGTATCTATGTTCTCGGCATGATCCAAGGAATCTATTGAAACCAGTCTCATTTCAATAGGACCATACTGAGTTCCCTAATGGTACACCAATGCATTCATAAAATATAACCTTTTTTTTTTTTTATCATAATACTGTATTGTAGTTAATGGCAATTTCATGTTTTGTTCAATTATAGCGCCACCAAGAGGCACAATCCCACCAATTTTTTTATGTGTCCTCAGGGTGAGCCCATACATGTATTTGTCAAATTTGGTGCAAATATCTCATTTCGTTTTGGAGTTATAGACATTTATATGTATGAGATCATAAAAAATGACCCATGAACGACTAAGTTTTGATTTTTTTGCCACTTCCTATCAAAATTTTGACATTTGGGCTGGGCCATATAGTTAACCAGCTTAGGTTTCGTGTTTCCTATGCTGGTTTCGTCTCGATCGGACTAATGGTTTCGAAGATATTCGCAATCGTTTTTTAAGCATCAGAGAGAGCAGTGAGTGTGAAAGTAAAAACTAATCAAAGTTGTGCAGGGGGTTTTTTTTGTCCAGAAAGCTCTTAAGCATCAGCAGTGCTTTAAGTCCAGAGCTTGATCCATATCACTCTTCCAGGAGATACGCTAATGTGTTCATAAAATACAGCATTTTAGCACAAAATTCAAAATGGCCGATATGGGAAAATTGGATATTTCGACTTGGCATGATGCCCCAAATCCAACGAGACCAAATTTATGATTTTTGGACAAACCCATCAGAAGTTATAAGCAAAAAGAGCCATTTTTCGTATCTCCGGACCAGTAGGTGGTGCTGCGCCGAAACGCTGCATGATTCCTCAGGTCATGCTTGTGATGACATGTACCAAGTTTGGTCTGAATACAATAAAGCGTTGCAGAGATACAGCATTATGTCTATTTTCGCAAGCGCTACGAAAATGCGTTTGTGTGTTTTTCGAAAATGGTTTGAGAAATCAACTTGAATTCCATTACTTTTTGTCGCCATGGTCTCAAGATGATCTGGTTCAATTTTCGTGAAAATCGGAGTAACGGCCTAGAAGGAGTTCAAAAAAGTAGGTTTTTCAGAAAATTCAAAATGGCGGAAAAATTTTCATGACGGAAAATGATGTCTTGACCCAAGTAATCAGAGGGAAAAAGAATTTTGTTTCTAACCCTTACGGTTCCGCAAACGGCTCTATGGGCTGCCATAGACTTCCAGAGCAGAAGAAGAAGAAGAATTGAAAAAAGAACGCCAACGATTACAATAGGTGCCTACGCACCTTCGGTGCTTGGCCCCTAATAATAATAATAATTCTAAAGAAAACAATAGGGTGCTCGGGCCCTAAATATCTTTATTCAGTGGAAGAAGCCAAGATTCAGCCATTGTCATATTACTTTTTTCTTTTGAATGTATTTAATTATTCAATTAAAGAGAATAGTGCAACTGTAAATGTCTAAATTGTGTGTGAAGTCATCAATACCATGATGAATTCTGTGCAAACTGTGATCATTTCAAACTGGCACATATTTGTGCACATCAGAGAGAGCAGTGAGTGTGAAAGTAAAAACTAATCAAAGTTGTGCAGGGTTTTTTTTTTTGTCCAGAAAGCTCTTAAGCATCAGCAGTGCTTTAAGTCCAGAGCTTGATCCATATCACTCTTCCAGGAGACATCAGATGCACCAGCAGAAGCAGATGCAGCTCAAATAACCTATGATAAGGCTGTGTCGCTCACTCCTGTCTGTTTCATCACTCAATCATCTAAGCCAGTCATCATCATCACATACTCTAGAACTGCATATCCATTTCATATTTGAACCCACTTTATTGCATTGAAAAGATATCTTCATGTTATGAAATGAGGGAGCAGGAATGTGCACTGTAGGTCACTACAGTTAAGCCATTTGGCGTGGTAGCCCAGGCACACATAGTTTAATAGGCCACTAAAGTTAAGCCATATGCCCACTTAGGGCCAGATTTACTAACAGCTTGTGCCAGCACAAACCCTCTTTTGGTGTCAAAAAACTACTGTCAGGTGCGTAGGGGAATTTCTACGACAGTTTTTGCATCCCTGTTTTCAGACAATAAAGGTATCCAAACAGTTGCTTACCTGTCTAATAAAATGCATAATATATTAATGTTTCCATGGTTTTATGCAAATAGGACCGGAAATCAAGGGTAATGCGGATACTTGACAGGTGACGCAATGACACGTGTCGTTACACTGGTTAAAATGGCAAATTTCTCTGGATTTGAAACATTGTTGGAAACATTTGGGATATTATAAGTAGTAAGTACACAACTGAACAAAATATATAACACTGTGCTAATGATTTTTGGATATTTTAATGCAAAAATCTTACATATTATGCCTTTAAATGATGTTTCATTAACAAAGTTTGGGAGAAGCATATTAAAATAATTAACCTAATTATTTTATTACTCAATTAACGAGATAAGAGGTATATATACAGCAGACTTACCTCTGTTCCAACAGCGGTTCCAACATCCCCATCTCCTCACTTCTAACTATTCTTATCGTATCCCTCTCTGGGATGGGGGTGAGTACTCTGCAAAAGAATTCCAGAGCACACAGAGCCTTAGTTATGCACTATGCAGATTCAAAAACACCAAAAACTTCTGGATTTTTATCATATTTTGGACACATATTTTTTTTTTTTTTTTTTTTTTTGCATTTGTTTTTGTTATTTTAAGGGTTTCCTTTAAAATGACACCAATTTTATTTATTTACTTAACTGTACATGGGTAAGAGTGAGGCTTCAAATTTTATGTCATGTTAATTTCAGGCGGAAATTCAAAATAAGCTCAAGAGCTTGAGAGGTTAAGTGAACATAAACATTTGAGAAATAGTCACGTGTATCAGTATATTGGATCTGTGTAATATTAAAGTGACAGCAGCCTAATATACCTGCTGCTGTCTGTGTCATGAATGTTAATCAAACATGAAAAGGAAATCACTCATTGCTCTTTAGGAGATTTAGTAGGATTAATCTATATTTAATTTATACAGTGAAGACTATACAGTGTTTTACATATGATTACTTTCTGTTGATAAAGACTGTTCTGTGCTTTTTTATTTTATTTATTTATTTTTTATTATTTCACAGAAATGCTATATTTGTTAAGCTCTAAGCTGTTCCCAATCACTGCTAAGACAGGGAATGGAATATGTTGCTTGCCAATAAAGAAAGAGTTGTCAATTTATGATATTTTCTCATATCATCATTTTTATAGGTAGGGGCCTACTTAACATACATTGTTATTTATTTTGGTGATCGATATCAGTGATCGTATTGGCAAATACTGCTTCCAGTGATTGGTGATTGGTGATCGGCCCCAAAAATCCTGATGGGAGCACAGGTGAAATGGTTTTGAACCGATTGTTTGATTTTGCCAGAAGAGTCAGGGTTTTGTGAATGCAGTTTGAAGATTTGTTTTTGTGTTTAATTTTGTGAAAAAATGGGTGAAGGTTTCAAGAAATGTGTCTCAGTAATTATAAAAAACTGTAATAGATAAGCTGCAGGCCAGGCCAGACTTTGGACACCGCACCAACACATCTCACTCATGAGAGACCTCATTCTGAACCAGTGAAGTTTTCAGGTGTTCTGCCGAATCCTGTTACCCACTGAATTATGTGACCCTATAGCATTTTATTGTTTATTTTATTATTCAGTGCTGTGCAACTGGAAAACATTATAAAGTAAAGCCACAAAGGTATAATGTGAATTTAGTGGCATAAATGGGCAAAAATGTCCTGTCACATGTATCTATTGTTTTTGCTGGTTCACGGTTGACCCTCCAGTAAGAGGCTGGATTATTGGTATAATCTCATTACAGTGAGGTGAGTCAAAGGTTCAGTTGAAACCGGCTCAAACTGTGTCTGTACACACACACACACACACACACACACACACACACACAGTTCTGTGATATTAGCCTATATTTCTGCAGTGGTATAGACTCTTTGTTGTCTTGACGACATATAACCAGGTAGGCTATGTTTAAGTATATTTGCTACAACACTTATTATATAAATTAATGTGTAATTGTTTTGTTGTCTATTAAATTCAAATGTTTTTTAATTGCAAAACAGACAGCATAATGAATCAAACTGTTTTTTACAGTAGGTCTATGTGCTTGTCCTGCGGCAAATAACTGATAGTTGACACAATTTTGATCTATACCTCGTTTGGCTCATACTTGTACAAAAGAATATTATGTAATAATTTATTAAAATGCACTAGGCCTATTGAGTTTTAAAATGTTTTAATCTAGCACACTTTCTGTTTTGCATTAAAAGTAGGGTGAAGTCAGCAAAATTGGGACAATTTTTGGTAAACTGTGCATTAAATAAAAATAAATCTATTCTACCACAATTAATATTTTAAACAAATGATCTAGGTCTCTTGTATCTCCAGCTATGGTTTTTGAAGGGATATGGGTGTTTTTTCTTAAATATGTAGAGATTCAAAAATGATAAGAACCAATTTTTATCCTACAGCCATTTTAGGGTTAGGGTTAAAAATGTAAAAGAATAACTTTATAAAAACAGACACACTAGCGGATTGTGTTATTAATAATGATGTTTCATGCTCAGCTCTGGGTTCCTTTTTAACCAGTAACAGCCTGCTTTGTTTTTTTGTTTTTTTGGTTTCAAAAAACAATTTAATTCAATTAGCTGTTGCATATTCAAAAGCTATTTTCTGCACATCTGTGTGAAAGAAGCTTTACCATTTTTGCCCGTTCCTTCTCATATGATTCTGACAAAAATGGTTTTCTGCCAGAGGCATGATATTTTTTTTTACATTTACATTCATTCATTTTGCAGACGGTTGAATGGCCGCTCTTGAAACCAGATTGGTTAACATCCAGCTAGTTATTCTGTGAGAGAAAAGATGATACTTGGTTGAAAACAACCCGTTCATGTGTTTTTGCTATGAATGGTAGGAGAGAGACAGGTCTGTAACTGTCTACAAGTGACATTTTTAATGTGTTTTTTTTAAGCAGTGGGGTTACCTGAGCCTGCTTGAATGTGGTAGGGAAAATGCCAGTGCAGAGAGATGTGTTGATGATGTGTGTGAGCAGGGCCGCTGCTGGCCAAATAGGTGCCCTAAGCAGAACTGTATTGTTGTGCCCCCCAAACCCCCTCCACAAACGCATTATCTTTTTTTTTTTTTTTTTTTTTTTTGTGGTTAAGTGAACAACAGTCTTTAAAATGACTTAATAGGCTATATGATAACAATGAGGCAATAATACATGTTTCAACGAAAGTAACAAAAGCTAGTTATTTTTTTGTTTGTTTTATTTAACAACACTGTGAAAATACATAATGTAATACATAATGTAAACAATCAACTTACGTACATTATGTATTATATCAAATGCCTGCAGAGGGCGCCAGCGGCTAGGTGATTGTTGTTGTTACACTTCTTGCTATTGTTGTTACAGCATGATCAAATCCTTTTTTAAACCGTTTGGTTCTCTTCGGTCACTTTTGACCGAAAAATTTTCTGTTTTGAAATGTTAAAAATCGCAGCTTCATCGGAATGGTACGAAACTTGGTGACTTTTATGGCATTTGGAATGTGAACACACAAAAAAAATTGAGGATATGATTCGAGCATGCTAAGTGGTCGTAAAAAAAATAGTAACACTTGTTGTCTTCGGTCAAAAGTGACCGACCATAGGAAATGAATGGGAAATCGACAAAAACACAAAAGTTTGGAGAATTTTGGTGTGTACAATCTACAAATCGGCCACAATTTTGAAAAAAAAAGTACACAGCAGTAAAGGGGTGACACTCTAAAACATCAAGAGTGTGATTTAGAGACACCCACACACGAGCGCACACACACACACTTACACACACACACACACACACACCCTATAAACCACTGTCTGTAACACAGAGCAAAGTTTTGATAATATGTGAAATCCATTCAATAATTCAGTAATAATGCAGGAAAAGCTCACAGCATTGAAGGAGTGACACTCTAAAACATCAAGAGTGGAATAAACACCTATTCTCACGCACACACACACACGCACACATGATACCCCTTTGGTACGATATAAAATAATATAAAAATCTGTAGCTTCATCAAAATGGGTTGAAACTTGGTGATTTTTATGTCAATTGGTATGCGAATACAGAAAAAAAAAATCGAGGGCATGATTCGAGAAGTCTAAGTGGTCGTACACTTGTGTTCTTCGGTCAAAAATGACCGACCATAGGAAATGAATGGGAAATCAACAAAAACACAAAAGTTTGGAGAATTTTGGTGTGTACAATCTACAAATCGGCCACAATTCTGAAAAAACGTACACAGCAGTAAAGGGGTGACACTCTAAAACATCAAGAGTGTGATATAGACGCACCTACTCACACACACACGCACACACACACACACACACACATTATACACACACACTTATGAACTGTGCACTTGCAAGTACAGGCTTGTTCCTTCGCATGGTTCTGAGTTTTTTTTTTTTTTGTTTTTTTTTTCAGGAGCTCTGTGTCAAGAGCATAAAAAGTAAAAAAAAAAGTCACGTGGCATTTTTTATGAATTCTCTTTCTAACACAATGTTTAGGTTTGACTGTAATCATAATGCAAAAACTAACACTTCAAATCAATATTTCTTAAAAAAATATATCTAAAACTTGATAAGAAACAGTCTTTGAGAATGTCTAAATATATATTCATATCCTCAACCTAAAAAAATTAGGTAAATATGTCCAAAAACAACTAGGGAATTCACAAGCCTCTCCATAGAGAGCTGTACAAGTATCTAGTGGTTACACCATGGTATTACACATTTTTCTTTTTATACTCTCACTAGATGGCGCTAAAAAATTAAAAAAAAAAATATATATATATTTTAAAGGCCTAGACTCTATTTTAACCTGAAATACTGCATTAATTGAAAAATAGTGAAAAAATATTAGAAATTTTTTTTTGTATTACTTTCAATGGGAAACATTGATCATAATTATTGCATAAATATTACTTAGTATCATGAAATTCTCTCAAAATACAAAATAAAAAAGTAAAAATATTATTGAACAAAAATAAATTACATTGGTTTTGCTGAGGGAGAAAAAAATTGAATTTTAGGGGTCCGGTCACTTTTGACCGCGAAGAGCACAAGTGTGACTCCCAAATGAGGAGCACCAAAGGGTATATTGGCCAAACAACATTTAATTCAAATATCCACTTAATCTTTAATATTTGGCCACATCCAATCTTTATTATATAAATGCTGCAGTCACTGTAATTTCTTCAACAAGAACATGTTATCAAAACATGCAGAGTCAGAACGAGGGTTTAAACTTTTATTTTGAAGAAGTATTCTCCTGTGTTAGCGTAGGTTTATTTATGATAGCACTATGTTGTGCTATATTATCATCATTTAAATTGTTTAATATATCATGAAGCCTTAGAAAATGGTCTAATTATGATTTTACTTTTTATTTAATATTTTGGCGAAATCGAGCACTCAAAATTAATTGAGGAATCGTGAAATCTGGCTACAAATATCTTTACCATGGTTCAAAATCCAATGCATAGCACATTAAAATATTGAAATTATAGCTATGAAAAAAATTGATAGTATCAAATCAGATGCGTTGGTGGTGGTCAAATCCTTAATGTCGTTAAACACGTTTAATTAATCTCACCCATTAACTACAATAGTCAAAAATATAAAGTTCCACATGTTTGTGAACATACCTAAAAATTATGCACGTGATTAATCTGGTTTTCTTTTCTTTTTCGCATCTCAGCGCCAGAGTGCTGTTGTCAGTATGAGGTGGGGGCGGGGCGAAGCGGAAATAGTGTGTTGCGTGCTTAAGTTCTCCATAATTAAGTTGGCTTGAAAAAGCCAATTTACTGATCTGCTATATAAACTTATTAAGTTGGCTTGAAAATGCCAACTTACTGTTATGCTATTTAAACTTATTATTAATGGTGCTTGCCTCTGGCAAAGCATCATTATTATTCTCTTGCATACTTATTAATGGTGCTTGCCAAAGGCAAAGCATCATTATTGTTCTCTTGCATACTTATTAATGGTGCTTGCCTCTGGCAAAGCATCATTATTGTTCTCTTGCATACTTATTAATGGTGCTTGCCAAAGGCAAAGCATCATTAGTGTTCTCTTGCATACTTATTTTTAATGGTGCTTGCCAAAGGCAAAGCATCATTAGTGTTCTCTTGCATACTTATTAATGGTGCTTGCCAAAGGCAAAGCATCATTAGTGTTCTCTTGCATACTTATTAATGGTGCTTGCCAAAGGCAAAGCATCATTAGTGTTCTCTTGCATACTTATTTTTAATGGTGCTTGCCAAAGGCAAAGCATCATTAGTGTTCTCTTGCATACTTATTAATGGTGCTTGCCAAAGGCAAAGCATCATTAGTGTTCTCTTGCATACTTATTAATGGTGCTTGCCTCTGGCGAAGCATCATTATTGTTCTCTTGCATACTTATTATTATTCTTCCACACAAAATTTCGGTGCGTAACTCGTCCCACACTGTTTGTCATAGACCCATGAATGAGGGGTCAAATCGTGCGGATTATTGAGGAATGGTGTGCTATGACTTTTATAAGCGATCGGGTGTACGATGTTCGCCCAGCGGGCGAAAAATCGGCCGAAAAATCCCATGGACTTAACATTGCGACAAACTTTGACGAGTCATAGCTCTGAGCGAGGATTTCGTAGAAGCATGTGGGTTACCATGGTAATCATGCTAGCATCATGCTAGTAACAATGCTAATCATGTTAGCATCTTGATAAAAACATGCTAACAGCATGTTAATGGTGTTAGCATCATGCTAGCAACATGTTAATCATGTTAGCATCTTGTTAAAAACATGCTAGCAAAATGGTAATCATGCTAGCATCATGCTAGCAACATGGTAATCATGTTAGCATCGTGCTAGCAACATGCTAATCATGTTAGCATCTTGCTAAAAACATGCTAGGTAATCATATTAGCATCATGCTAATCAAGAGTGCTGAGTTTTGCCACTGCAAGCACCATAAACATTTTCTTCAGGAAATATACATTATAGTTAATGGTGCCTGACTCTGGCAAAGCATCATTAGTGTTCTCTTGCATACTTATTAATGGTGCTTGCCAAAGGCAAAGCATCATTAGTGTTCTCTTGCATACTTATTAATGGTGCTTGCCAAAGGCAAAGCATCATTAGTGTTCTCTTGCATACTTATTAATGGTGCTTGCCTCTGGCGAAGCATCATTATTGTTCTCTTGCATACTTATTATTATTCTTCCACACAAAATTTCGCCGCGTAACTCGTCCCACACCGTTTGTCATAGACCCATGAATGAGGGGTCAAATCGTGCGGATTATTGAGGAATGGTGTGCTTTGACTTTTAAAAGCCCAGTGGGCGAAAAATCGGCCGAAAAATCCCATAGACTTAACATTGCGACAAACTTTGACGAGTCATAGCTCTGAGCAAGGATTTCGTAGAAGCATGTGGGTTACCACGTTTGAAGAGGCTGGCAGGCTCTGTCAAACCATACCTCGAAATGGGGTGTAAGTTGTACCCCTGGGGCGCAAGAGCTGCCCAAATTTGTCCCATAGACATACTATGGTGAAGCTGTGCCCATGAAACAGTGTGTTTTTCCTACTATGGTAAATTACATAGGGATTTTGTATTGAACATAACTCTGGATCACAATGTCATAGAGACAAGGGGGTGGGCTCATTTTACTCAGGCAACAAATCAGTCTCTCAGGATCATTGTGAAGCTATCAAGCCACGCCCTAGCAACCATTTAGAGCACCCTAGCAACAGGTTCCATAGACTTACATTGAAAATGAACAAAAGGATATCTTTGGATAGAAGTGTCATAGAAACATGAGGGTGGGCTCGTTTGACTCAGGGCAGCAAACAGCCAATCACGAATCACCTTCAACTCTTCATAACCACACCCTAGCAACCATTGTCGAGCACCCTAGCAACCCAAATCCAAAGAGAGATATCTTCACATCTGAAAGACATAGAAGCATGGAGGTTGGATTATATCATTCATACTGGCAAAGCAGCCTTTGGAGTATCATCATTGGCAGCTGCCAAGCCACTCCCTAGCAAACAAACAGAGTACCCTAGCAACTGTTTAGCGAGACCTATATCTCTGCATTAGAACATCTTACAGACATGGGGGTTGGCTCTTTTGACTCATGCTAGCAAACTGGACTTTCAACATGCTACACATGTTAGCAGTGAATAGCTAAATGCTAATAGCAATTAGCTTAGGGTTAAAACATGACACAAACAAGTCAAAATGTGTTAGCATCATGCTAGCAGCATGCTAATCATGTTAGCATCTTGCTAAAAACATGCTAGCAACATGCTAATCATGTTAGCATCTTGCTAAAAACATGTTAGCAACATGGTAATCATGTTACCATCATGCTAGCAAAATGCTAATCATGTTAGCATCTTGTTAAAAACATGTTAGCAACATGGTAATGATTCTAGCATCATGCTAACAACATGCTAATCATGTTAACATCTTGCTAAAAACACACTAGCAGCATGCTAATGGTGTTAGCATCATGCTAGCAACATGCTAATCATGTTAGCATCTTGCTAAAAGATGCTAGCAGGACGGTAATCATGTTAGCATCATGCTAATAAAGAGTGCCGAGTTTTGCCACTGCAAGCACCATTCACATTTTCTTCAGGAAATGTACATTCTAGTTCTTTTTAATATCTATGTTTCTGTTTACATTTATTTTTAAGTTAATATTACTATACAATAGTAATATATATACTATTGTAATATTACTATACAATAGTAATATTACTATATTACCTACAGAATATTAGTTTATTTATATATTTAGACTTTTTTTTCTTTTTTTTTTTGAGCAAAGGCGGTGCCCCCCCTGGGAGTTGGTGCCCTACGCAAACTGCGTACTCTGCGTATAGGGAGCGGCGGTACTGTGTGTGAGTGAGAAGTTAACTGATAGAGGAGTTGGTGGTGCACAAGTAGTGTAACGGGTGCATGAAGATGAGACGAGGGCGAATCCAAATGCACACACAGTTTATTAACAAAAGGCAAAGTCACAGATCCATTCCAAACCTTGAGCAGGCAAATAATCCAGACAAGAGTAACACGGTAAAATAATCCAAATCACACGGAAAAAACAAGAGCACCCCCTGCAAACCACATGAACACCAACAACAACCCATAAAACCCAACTGAAAAGCAAGAGCTTAAATAGACAATGCAATGAAAGATAATGAACAACAGCTGTAACTAATGAAGGTGACCATGGTGACTAATATGACAATACAGAGAAATGGAAAGCAAACAGGAAAGGAACACAGACACAATGGAAACTCAGAATGTATTTCAACATAAAAGTCCTTTAACAAGACAAAACGAAAGACCCAGATCGTGACAAGATGTAGATTAAAAGCAATGAAGAAATGATCGGAAATGTGCAGAGGTTTCACCAAAATGTTGTCTGTGATGCAGTTGCGTGTGTAAATTAGGTCAAGTTGGTTGCCTGATTTGTGAGTATCTGTGGTGATGAGCCGTTTGAGATCGAATGAGGCTAGGAGAGAGAGGAAGTCTGAAAACACTTTTATCCACTCAAAACACTTTTTTATGTAAAACAAAACAATTTCTCACATTAAGCAATGCATCATCTTCTATTTAATAGGATGTACCACTTTAGTTGAATGCTAGCAATGATCTAAATCATTGCTAGCATGTACCACTTTAGCTTTGTAATTAATCCATTTTATCTAACATGTTAAGGTAAGTTGGGACAGTAACAAAACTTGATATGTTTTTAAATAGAACAAAGAAACTTGCATATCATTGCACAAAATTTAATTATTACATGAACAGATGTAATACAAATTTATATTGTAGACTGATACACTTTTTGTATTAGAATTTAAACCTTAACAATTTTATTTTATTTAAAGTTTGTAACCAGGCTGCTTTGGGGCACCATTGACTTCTATAGTAGGAAAAAATACTATAGGAGTCAATGGTGCCCCAGAACTGTTCAGTTTCCCACATTCTTCAATATATATTCATTTGTGTTCAACAGAACAAAGAAATTTATACAGGCTTGGAACAATCTGAGGGTGAGTAAATTATGTCAGAATTTTGATGTTTGGGTGAATTATCCCTTTAACATGAGATTTCTCAAACATCCCAGTAGTAACCACACCTACATTGTTTACATTTGACCAATCAAATGTTGATATTCAAATTAAGTACTGTTATTACAATATTTCAAGACCACCCACCATTATCGCTATTTTTTTTTTAAAAAAAAAGCACTACACCAAAAAGCTTATTTGTCAGTTTTTAGCTGATGTCCCACTTTTGTTGACTTCACCCTTTTTGTGCTGTCTTTTCCTTTTAATTAAAAACAAGTATTTTGTTTTATACAGTTACGCTAGTTCCAGTTATTGAATTTGATTGATCAACAGTAGGTGGCACCAAGTCTTGTTGTGTGTGTGTGTGTGTGTGTGTGTGTGTGTATTATCATTGAATCATTCATACTAAACCTATTAGTTTACTGATTCATTTAGCAACGCCGAGACTGTTGTGCTCCTCGGAGATGCGAGACGGTTGATTCTGCTTTGGCTTCTGGCTTTTAAATGAACTATCTTCTTTTGCGGAGAAAAATACAATGAAACGGACAATATTGTTTCTAAAATGTAAGTTACTCAATTCATAGTTTTTAGTCACGTGACTGTCGCGGAGCCCTGGAGGGCAAAACAGCCATGTAACTGCAGCACAAGCCTGTCAATTTTCCATCTTAAAAACAAAAATATGTGAACAAGATGCAAGTTTTGGGTACTTGTGATCCATATACAGCACCTGCAGTGATTTCAATCACTAAAAACAGCGGGACGATTTTTTAAAAAGCTAACGTGAAAAACACTAGGGTGGGTTGCACCAATAAGGATTAAATTAAGCAAAGTTTAACACTAATCAAGGATCTGGGTTTTATTTTAAATCAAGTTGTGTTGCACCACTTAATTTTAAACAGATTTTAAATGCAGAAAGACCGTTAGAATTAAAGGGCTGATCAAGCAGCATAGGCGGAGGGTGAACTGACGCCAGGCTAAAGAATCCTTTCAACCCATGCAACCTATGAGTGCAACCCACCCTTAAAGTGCTTTAATGTACTAAAACAGTGATATTAAAAGATCAAATTCAGTTTAACCCTTTTTGATGATGCATACTATATACAGGCGAGCAGATGAGCCCAGAATATGAATGCAACGCATTTTCTTTATAATGGTTTTCGATGGAAAAAACGCTTAACGAGAAACCACGTGTTGCATTAATATTCTGTTCACTTGTTTGCCTGTACAAAGTATGCATAATCAATAAGGTGTATATTGAATTTGGTCTTTTAATATCACTGTTCTATTACAATATCACTGTTCTATTACAGCCAAATAATGTACCAGTTATCAATGTAAAGCTGCTTTGACACAATCTACATTGTAAAAAGCGCTATATAAATAAAGGTGACTTGACTTGACTTGACATTAGATCTTACTACAAACCTGGTGAAAAATGACTGGCAGGCAATAGAGGAAAGCCTTGTTTTGCCCTCCAGGTGGGCGTTCCTTTAAGGGTGTGACGTCACGTGAAAACTATGAATATTAACTTCTTGTTTAATGAACTGTTGTATAAAATAAAAGATCGCACTGACTAGCAGTCTTACTGTTGTGATAGATGTGATTTAAAGTCTTTGTTTAAGGTGACCAGATTTCTGAAATGAAAACTGGGGACATTACCTAATCCTAGTTCAATGGTCAAAATCACATTGAAATCTGAATTGTTATTATTTATGAATACAACCGGGGACATTTTTGTGTGTGTGTGCCATATATTTTTATTAGTATTAATGATGTTTGTGAGTTTAACTGACCCTAACTGGTTTTTTAACTTTAATGCAATTCACCAAAAATCATACTATGAAAAATAGTAAATAGTAACCATTGCAAATAGCAAACATTTCAAAATAGTATTATAACAAATTATGACTTTACAAAAACACGTTACAAAAATAAAACAAAAATAAATATGAGAATGTATAATAAATAAAACTGTATATATATATATATATATATATATATTACATTTTCCAGTTAATGCCTATTTAATATTAGGCTATATTTTTCACAAACTGAATTTATTTGGCTTTTTTTTTTTTTTTTTGCAGTGAATTTGCAGGTGTTAAAAGTGTGTTAAAACAGGGAAATTTCATGAGACAGACAGGACACCAAAAAGCAGGACTGTCCCCAGAAAACAGGGACATCTGGTCATAATGTAATTTCCTGCCGTCTTGTGCCAATCAAAGCACTCTTGCTTGTCTGATGTTGTTTAAAAATAACGCATAGCCTATATATGTCAGGGTTAAGCCTGTTTTGAGTTTGTTTTTTATCTGTTTCCCTGTCCTGTTCATGTATTAGTTGATTTGTCTTTAGTCACATGTTCTCCTTTGGTTTCCCGCCACTTGTTTGTATCCTTGGTTACTCATTTGATTAGTGTCTTCAGTTCGGCTGAGTCTTATTAGTCTCATTAGTTCTTCTGTTCACTGTGTATTTAAGCCCTGTTCGTTCTGTTCAGTTGTCAGTTCTACGTTGTGTTATGTTGTGTTTTCTCTGCCTGTTTGGATTTTGTAATTAAACTTTTAGTATTTCAGTCTAATCGTCTGTCTTCATTATCCTGCCTGAACACAACCGTGACAATATATAAAGCATATATATATATATTTATATATATATACACACACACATATATGCTTTATATATAGGCTATGCTTTATTTTGTGTATATTTGTGTATATATATATTCTGGGGACAGTCCTGCTTTTTGGTGTCCTGTCTGTCTCATGAAATTTCCCTGTTTTAACACACTTTTAACACCTGCAAATTCACTGCAAAAAAAAAGGCCAAATAAATTCAGTTTGTGAAACATATAGCCTAATATTAAATAGGCATTAATTGGAAAATTAAAAAAAAAAAAAAAATTATACACTATATTGCCAAAAGTATTGGGACACCCCTCCAAATCACTGAATTCAGGTGTTCCAATCACTTCCGTGGCCACAGGTGTATAAAATCAAGCACCTAGGCATGCAGACTGCTTCTACAAACATTTGTGAAAGAATGGGTCACTCTCAGGAGCTCAGTGAATTCAAGCATGGTACTGTGATAGGTTGCCACCTGTGCAATAAGTCCATTCGTGAAATTTCCTCACTACTAAATATTCCACTGTCAACTGTTAGTGTTATCATAACAAAGTGGAAGGCTGGAAGCAATTGGGAACAGCAACTCAGCTACGAAGTGGTAGGCCACATAAAATCACAGAGCGGGGTCAGCACATGCTGAGGCGCACAGTGTGCAGAAGTCGCCAACTTTCTGCAAAGTCAATAGCTACAGACCTCCAAACTTCGTGTGGCCTTCAGATTAGCTCAAGAACAGTGCGTAGAGAGCTGCATGGAATGGGTTTCCATGGCCGAGCAGCTGCATCCAAGCCTTACATCACCAAGTGCAATGCAAAGCGTCGGATGCAGTGGTGTAAAGCACGCCGCCACTGGACTCTAGAGCAGTGGAGACGTGTTCTCTGGAGTGACAAATCGCGCTTCTCTGTCTGGCAATCCAATGGACGAGTCTGGGTTTGGCAGTTGCCAGGAGAACGGTACTTGCCTGACTGCATTGTGCCAAGTATAAAGTTTGGTGGAGGGGGGATTATGGTGTGGGGTTGTTCTTCAGGGGTTGGGCTTGGCCCCTTAGTTCCAGTGAAAGGAACTCTTAATGCTTCAGCATACCAAGACATTTTGGACAATTTCATGCTCCCAACTTTGTGGGAACAGTTTGGGGATGGCCCCTTCCTGTTCCAACATGACTGCGCACCAGTGCACAAAGCAAGGTCCATAAAGACATGGATGAGCGAGTTTGGTGTGGAGGAATTTGACTGGCCTGCACAGAGTCCTGACCTCAACCCGATAGAACACCTTTGGGATGAATTAGAGCGGAGACTGCGAGCCAGGCTTTCTCGTCCAACATCAGTGCCTGACCTCACAAATGTGCTTCTAGAAGAATGGTCAAAAATTCCCATAAACACACTCCTAAACCTTGTGGAAAGCCTTCCCAGAAGAGTTGAAGCTGTAATAGCTGCAAAGGGTGGGCCAACTCCATATTAAACCCTATGGATTAAGAATGGGATGTCATTAAAGTTCATGTGTACATAAAGGCAGGCGTCCCAAAACTTTTGGCAATATAGTGTTACATAAAGAAACAGATGAAACTGAGACAAACTAAATCCAGAAGAACTGTGGCCGTGTCTCCAATACGCTTGAAGAAACCTTCCTACAAAGCTACCTGAAAAACAATGCGTAAGTGTACCTGGACAAAAGCTGTTTTAAACACAAAGGGTGGTCACACCAAATATTGATTTGATTTAGTTAATAGAAGTTAATTGATAAATAAAATCTATTTATGACAGTATTTTTGAAAGCATCCTCACTTTACAGCATTTTTACAAAAATGCCTAAAACTCACAGTATTGTATCTTTGCAGGTCGGTCTCTTCAAGCGTCTTGGAAAGACGGCCACAGTTCTTCTGGATTTAATTTGTCTCAGTTTCATTTGTTTCTTCATGTAATCACAGACGGATTCGATGATGGTGAGATCAGATCTCCGTGTGGAGCACCGGCTGTTGTCAGACTCCTTGTGCGTTCAAAAATCTCACTGGATTATTACAATTAATGACAAAATGACTGTTTGGAAATGTGAACTGATATTTCCTACTGATACACTACAACAAAAGATATAAATGACTGGCTTAAAACCCTTTTTTGGGGGTGGAAAGACTGACGTGCCTAAGACTTTTGCACAGTACTGTATACACACACACACACACACGCACACACACACACACACACACACACACATATATATAAGAGATGCTGCGGTTCGGGGGTTGGCATTTCAATTTTATAAAACACTAAACATCTGATAACATTTGAGTGAATTCCACACTGCTAGAAAAATAACACTAACACACTAGGATTGACGTTGTCCTTTCCCACAGTGGCCTTGTTTTTGGGATGAACGCAGAAAGGGTCAGTTTTGGGGTGAGCAACGAGTAAATATTTAACTCATCTTTTCCAGAGGTGCCTGTGTGTACATGGACAGGGGCAGCTCCTAATATTTACAGCACAACAGAGATGGTAGGATCACAAACAGAAGGACTGTGGGAAAACACATCCACATATGTGTGAATTAAGAACTACTGGAAACGTCTCCCCCATTAACATATGTAGTGTAAGTACACTTGCATTACACTTTAGTATACTTTTAAAAAGAGAACTTGATATGGAAATATACTTTATACTTTAAAAGAATATACTTAAGTGAATATTTAATGTAATGTTTTTACAATTAGCTTAAGTACATGTACATCTGTCATTTCTTAATTACTTCTATTGTCTTTGAAATAAGTGTACTGCTGAATGTACTGACAAGCATTGATGGTAAATTAAAATATAATGACAAACAGAGAAGGTCATAGTGTCAAACATTTGTCGAAAAGACCATATATCTTTAGGTGCATAGATCCAAACAATTAAACAATCCAAGAATGAAAAAAGATCTGCACACATCCAAAATCAGCCAAAAAGCTTGTATCAATTTATTTTACAGAGGCCAAATATACATCAAAGTGCAAAAAAGTGCAGAAGTGCAGCAAAAACCTTTTCAGGTTTAATCCTTCCTCAGCACCATGTGGAAGGGTTAAATCCGCAAACGTTTTTTTTCACATAATTTGTTATTGCACATAATTTTACAGCAAAACATTTCCGGGTTAAATGTATATTTGGGTTTGATGTATATTTGGCCTCTGTATAATAAATTGTGATTGGATGTGTGCAGATCTTTTTTCAATCTTAAATTAAAATGTAGTGTCATTTCTATTGAAACTTGTATGTCATGTATAAATATATTTGTAATTACACATTTGTAATGAGGTTTCAATTTTATACATTTAAAATGTATTAACTTTAAATCTAATATTGAATAACACACTACAGTTAAATCAAATTAAAAATTATTAAAAATGTATTGAGCTAAAGTGAGTTGTTTTCCTTTACAGTGATCAATCGGAAGTGTGTCTTTTGGAGAACACATTCATCCAGTGGGCAACATGGCGATAGCAGCACTGGAGTTGATGGGTTTCTTTTTTGGCCTTTTTGGCATGCTTGGGACCCTGGTAGCCACTCTTCTGCCATATTGGGCAACATCTGCACATGTTGGCCCCAACATCGTGACAGCGGTAGTCAGCATGAAAGGTCTGTGGATGGAGTGCGTGTACCAGAGCACTGGAGCCTTCCAGTGTGAGACCTACAACACCCTTCTGGGGCTCACCACTGATCTACAAGCAGCCAGGGCCATGATGGTCATCTCGTCCATCTTTTCTGTCATGGCCTGTGCGGTATCCACCGTCGGCATGCAGTGCACCGTCTGCATGGATGGCTCTTCTATCAAGACCAAGGTGGCTGGGGCAGGTGGTTTCCTGTTTCTCCTGGCAGGGCTTTTGTCGTTGATCCCTGTGTCTTGGAAGACCCATGAGGTGGTGCAGACCTTCTACATGCAGAACATGCCAGCCAGTCTTAAGTTTGAGATTGGTGACTGCCTGTATGTGGGTTTGGCTTCTTCACTCTTGTCCATGCTAGGTGGAGGGCTGTTGAGTGCATCCTGTTGTGATGATTTAGATGGTAGCAGGGGAACCAGACGCCATTACCCCTACCCTGACCGCACAATCCCACGCGGACTGCCCCTTTCGATGCCCTACCATCCAGCTAATCTACATTCGACCACAAACCCTAACCTTACCAACAAGAACCAGACCCTTAACAGCCATACAAGCACTAGTACCCACTCCACTATGCCCGCCCAGGGTCCCAGGAAATCGGCTCGGCAGAACACAGCAGCCGGGTATGATGTCACTGGCTACGTTTGAGGATTTGTGCTTGTCTGTGCAGTTGTTTTGTACCAATTCTCCTAAAAGCACTATAGTGATTAATACTTGGACTGTTGAAAGACTCTTATAATAGGTTGGATTGTTGGATTAAGGCACAAGCAGAGTGGACACATTCCCAGAGAAAGAGCAAATGTGTCTGATATGGGGATGAACAGAATATGAGATGCTTTTGGTTTCGCTTCTCACATGGACATTGCTATTCTTTTTTGGAGGATCAAAAATTCAAAATAATCAGCAAGATGATTTTCAATATGGATCGACATAATCATATGTAAGCAGAGCTAATATTTGACAATGACTTTTCAGCTCCCTCTCAGAAAGCACTGGGTCGGTCAATGTTGTTAAGTGCACTTAAACATACAAAATGTCTTTGTAGTCACATGTAGTTTTTTTTGCAACTTTATTGCATCTGTATGACTGTTTTACACAGCTTGTTTTTATAATTTGATAATACAGTAATATTCACTTTGTCAACATTAACAAATCTATATGCGCTCACTATGAAGACTAAATGATCATATTCACTTTGTAAATAAAGTTTTTGGTTGTTTATTAGTCTTTGGCTCCAAACTCTAGGCCAGAGAGGCTAGCAGCTCAAAAATACTATGTTCCTCTTCTTCTCTTTGAAACAGTGAGAGAATTTTAGAGTAAAATGTGGAAGAAAGACTGGTATACTTTGTAGTCTGAGATCCAAGTGAAAGCTATAATAGCAGGAGTTTTCAAACTGGGTCCGGGGATCCCCAGGGGGCCGCAAGTGAGTGCTAGGGGTCTGTGCAAGAGTTTAGAGAATTTTTTTTTTTTAATGAATTAAAAAAAAAGAAGTAAAATATTAAATAAATAATTCATAAATTAACCAGAGTGAGTAGAAATGTAATGCTATAATGTAACAATAGAAACTATTTTACACATTTATATTATTAACTTTCATGAATGAAAATAGCCTTCTTTTATGTTTTGGGACTAAGGTCCCTTGCACAAATTTGGTAGAATAATAGAAAATAGAAAATCTTGATAGAAAAATAATGCAAAATCATTTTTAATTCAGCATCAAAACTCAGGTTAAAATTACATATTTGTGTGAAGGAAAATATATATCTTGGGTCCTGTAAGTGGTTGCCATTTTCCCTTTAGTTGTTCATTTTAAAAGGTCTTGCATTGTGATTCATTCATTTTTAAAAATAAAAATGTCTATTGTAGTAGCTAATAATTAATATCGCATATATGATAATTTTTTTATCATTTTTTACATGAATTGCTGGCAGTGATTGGATCGTGATCCTATTTTACTAAGAATAAAGAAGAAAAGAATATAGTGCTTTTTAAAAAATTATTTAATCATTGTAAATTTCATGTAAATTTGCATATCTCTGGGGTGGACGCAGCTCATGATTGGGTTATTTTTTGTTTCTGTAACCACCCAAATATATCCTTATAGACAATCTGTGCTGTGCAAATGGCAACCACACGTTCAAAACAATATACTGAAGCCTATGTGTTACGTGTTTATGCTAAGGTGACGTTATCACATAAACAAGTGATTTACAGTAAAAGCACTCCAACTGAAACTTGACTGCATTGATTTTTAACTTAATTTTTAATGTGTAACTATGTAGGAAAGATAGAATAGCGAACATTGCACTGAAATGTAATTGGTCCTTTTGGTGAGTCCTGTACTTGCAGAGTTCATTGACTGCGAGCACAACCTTGCAAATATTTTTGAGAAGCAAAGGTAAAACATCTACATGTAGCAACAGCAGATCTAATATGTGGCATCTGCTGGTCAACAGAAAAATTACAATTATCCTTTGAGACGTTTGTTTTGGGAACAGTGTTTAAATGTGACATTATTTCCAAATAAACAGCATATACAATTTATTATTTACAAAAAAAGAATGAAAGCTGTTTAAATATAGTTAGGCAGGTTTCTCATTGCAGGACTGTTCATCTTTTTGTTTTGAAGCGGTGTTGGGATCTACAGAGGATCCATCAGTCTGTGCATCAGTCTCTTTACTTCTCTCTCTGCCAAACTCAATGATCAGAGGCTTTTCAAGCAGCTTGTAGCCATTTAACAAATCTAGAGCTGCTTGGGCGCTTTTCACATCTACAGAAAAAAAAAAAATGGAAAAAAATACTTAGTCAGTGGGGTCCCATCAACTGTTTGGTTATCAACATTCTTCAAAATATCTTCATTTGTGTAAAGAAAGAAATTCTTGCAGGTTTGGAACATCTTGAAGTTGAGTAAGTGATGACAGAATTGTCATTTTTGGGTGAACTATCCCTTTAAGTAGTGAAAAGAATTTAAAGGTGCTGTATGTAATTTTTTTTGACTGTACTAAACATAAAAATACCATATGTTTGCAGAGATTTAGGAAACATGCTAAGTTCATGTACTTGTTTCTCTGAAAAACAACAGTACAGTCAGTTATTCTACTTTGAAATGTGCATTTCGTGTCGAAATGTCTGTTTTTGTTTTGGTGTTTGCGATCCCATCCCGCCCACTGCCAATTTATCCAATAGTATTTTGAAATATTGCAGCCATGGAAGCCAACAAACAAACTGGGTCACAGGGTCACAGAGATCACAGATTCTACCTGGCCTAAAAAGCCTCGGCATCCATCTAAAAAGCTCTATGAATAAAGGCATTTCAAAACGTGAATAAATCAACTGATCAATTTACAGGGTAAGCAGGGACAGATTATGACGCGGTTGTGCCCTGGGCATGGACCTGTTTAAAGGCCACCCAGCGGTCCAATTTCTTGCTCAGGGAAGGTGGCAGGAATTATGGGTTGGGGTGCTCCGCTTTCTTGTTCAGTGGGGGTTGGGTGCCCCGCAGCTTGTCTGCCCCCCCTCTAGTCTAGTGCCCTGGGCACGTGCCAGTAGGCCTGTGCGTTAATCCGTCCCTGAGTGTAAGGCTCGTAGCCTTCCATTGTCAATTGTGCCTGTTCTGTTGCGTCTTCAATCTGGCATTCTGTGTGAGCTTCAAGTCTAAGGAGGAGGGGGTGAAAGGAAACAACTCTCCAATATTTTGAATTTGGACTGCAGAACCCATTTCAACCGCTAGATGTCAATATTACATACTGCACCTTTAAGCCTATATGAATGTTTGTTTTGGGAAATAATATGGCACAACTGAGTCTTTCTCTTACCAGAGAGCGTAATGAAAGCCTGGCCCTTGAGTCGGCCAGTTAGCAAGCGGTACAGAATGGGCTGTTTGTCGTCCTTCTGAAACCTTGAAAAAAGAGAAACCAGCTGAGCCACTGTTGCCCGTGGACTCATGTTCTTCACGCACAGGACCTACATGCACAAGAGAGAGACAGAAATGTACTCTGATGTATAGAAACATCTTTGCATACACTACCATTCAAAAGTCTAGGGTCAGTAAGATTGTTTTTTTTTTTTTTTTTTTTTTTTTTAAATAAATACTTTTATTCAGCAAGGATGCATTAAATGTGACAAAATGTGACAAAGATTTCTATTTCAATTAAATGCTGTTCTTTTTCAACTTTCAATTAATCAAATCCTGAAACAAAAAGTATCAAGGTTTCTATAAAACAATAAGCAGCACAACTGTAGTATAATATAATATAATATAATATAATATAATATAATATCCCAACTTTTAAATGATATTATATTATAAAGATTTCTTACCAATTCATTATTTCTTTTGTAAACATTTTGTAACATCTCTAAAGCAGGTATGTTGCTATTATCCACACTTACGTTGGATGGATTTCCTCTCTGGTAATTCTTAAATCGGGGAATATTCCGTACATCCTCTTCTGTCTCACGATTATTCTTGATCTCTTCATCTGAAATTTCCTCTATCCTTCCACTTACTGTCATAGGCCCATCATGCCCTTGGACAAGAGCTGCACACAGTGTGCCAATGGACTGACTAACTGTCATTTTCATAGTTTTAACACTTTTTTCTTGAGACTGTGGTTGGATGATAGTGTCCGATACAGGGCTTGAATCCAGGGATATGTGTTGGTCTTTGGATGGACTGGAATCACGGACTGCGCAAGTTGATCGGTTAGTTTTAAAGCTTGATGATTTATATTGGGTATTTGTGACAATTTCTGATTGAGGAAAACGCTCTGAAGTACTAGCAAAATTTTTGTTCTGGCCTTCAAGAAAGTCTTTATAGAAATGGTCCATTGTGATGACAGATGTCGCCCCCTGCTGGCTGACCAGTGACTCTTCTTCTGTGGATAGAAAAGACAGCAAAAATTCAAATGGACAAAAAAGCTCCTACAGGTACTACAACCTCACTTCCAGAAAAGTTGGGACATTTTGTAAAATGCAATAAAATCCATAATCTGTAATTTGTTAATTCTCTTTAACCTTTATTTAACTGACAAAAGTACAAAGAAAAGATTTCCAGAGTTTCCACTGACCAAATTCACTGTATTTTGTAAATTTAAACAAATTTTGATTTTGATGGATGCAACACACTCCAAAATAGTTGGGACAGAGGCTAAATAAAAGTGAAAAGATTATAGAATGTTCAAGTTAAACTGTTTTGAAACAGTCTACAATAAGCAGGTGAATTGGTAATAGGTGAGGGTATCTTGATTGGGTATAAAAGGAACATCTCAGTCTTTGCAAGCAAATATGAGTATTGGCTCACCACTTTGAGAGAATTCTAAAACAATTTAAAAAAAAAAAAAAAAATCACATTTCTTGTGGGTCTTTCAGCATCTAGCATACATAATATTGTGGAAAGATTTAGGGAAATCCAGAGAAATCTCAGGCCGTTTAGGGCAAGGCAGGAAACCTCTGTTGAATGTGAATGACCTTTGAGCCCTCAGATGGCACTGCATGAGAAACCATCATGCTGCTGTGTTAAAAAATAGCCACATGGGCTCGGGAGTACTTTGGAAAACTGTTGTCACTTAACAGTCTACCACTGCATCAAAAAATGCAACTTGAATCTCTGTTATGCAAGGAGAAATCTATTCATCAATCCTATGCAGAAATGTCACAGAGTTCTTTGGGCACAAGCTCATCTCAAATAGTCTCAAAGACAGTGGCAATGTGTGCTGTGGTCAGATGAATCATTTCAGCTTGTTTTTGGGAAATAAGGACATCGAGTTCTCAGTCCCAAAAATGAAAGGAACCAACCAGACTTTCATCAGCAACAGGTGCAAAAGCAAACATCTGTCATTGTATGGGGGCACATCAGTGCAAACGGCATGGGTGACTTGCATATGTGTGAAGGTACCACTGACGTGAAGGCATTTATTGGGATTGTATAGAGACACATTTTGCCATCAAGATGACGTCTTTCCTGGGAAGCAAGACATCCATTCTGCACATGCTAAAACAGAGTGGTTTCTAGACACTCTACACAGTAGAAGGGATGTGCTTGACTGGCCTGCCTGCAGTCCAGATCTGTCTCCTATTGAAAATGTTTGACCCATAATGAAAAGGAGAATCAGACAATGATGGCCCCAGACTGTTGAACAACTGTCTTGAATGAGGCAAGATTGGGGAAAAATTCCACTTGCAAAACTGCAACAATTAGTATCCTCAATTCCCGAACATTTAAAAAGTGTAATTAAAAGGAAAGGTGATGTGACACAGTGGTAAATATGCCTCTGTCCCAACTTTTTTGGAGTGTGTTGCAGCCATCAAAATCAAAATTTGTTTATATTTACAAAATACACTTAAGTTGATCTTTTCTTTGTACTTTTGTCAGCTAAATAAAGTTTAAAGAGAATTAACAAACCACAGATTCTTGATTTTATAGCATTTTACAAAATGTTTAAACTTTTCTGGAAATGGGGTTGTACATAGTATTACTATATTCTCTAACCTCGGTGGTAAAGGGCAGTGAGGAAGCTGCAGCGGTCACTGCCGTGGAAAAGAGCCTTTTCGATTTCCATTTCCCTACGGGAAAGTGGCCGACTGCTCGAGAAACGCTGAGGTCGGGACAGCAGCTCTGCATGTGCCACCATTTTATCCCGGATTGCCTGCAGGCGCTCATTCCTTGCCTCTGGTTCCACACAAACCCCTCTTTCCTGAAAAAATAGTGAATTGGTTACATCGAGTGACCTATAGCCTTTAGATTTCTCACTTTCTTTACAGTTCAAAACCATTCCGTTTAGAACACGTAGTGCTGGGTAGATTACTTACAAATCGTAGTTGGTTACTGATTCCAAATTACATGACAAAAACTGTAGTTAGTAACATAATCCATTATATTACACATTTACAGGTACAAGGTAGCATAATCTGACTAATTTTTGATTACTTTTAGATTACTTTTGACCAAACTCATTTATCACATTTGAATTGAATAGGATCCTCTTGTACCACATTGATATAAAAATACAAAGAGAAAGAAAATATATTCCATTCTTTATCAACAACATGAAGTACATGAAATACTACATTACGTCAGGGTTTTCCAGACTGGAGTTCTTGATGGAATTGCAGGGGGTTTGTGAGTTTATTATTTTTTTTTTTTTAAATTACTTACTAAAAAAATATTTACTTTTACTACTTTTAAAAAATATTTTATTTGTTTACCTGCATGTCATGTCACCATTAGCCGACATCAGAGAACTGTAAACTTGATTTTATTATTTATAATCATTATTATAATTATTATTATCTCAGGGGGTACTTCAAGTAAACATATTAGGTCAAAGAGGTTCAGCTGACAAAAATCCCTGAATCCCTGCATTGCATGTAAATATGAAATGATGTGAATGTGTATATTTTAATGTGTTTGAAAGACATAGGCCTTCCAAATACAGTAATAGATGGCTAAATGACTCACGGAGTGATAAATTAAATAATAATTGATGTTTTCGTCTGTAAAACTGAAAACAGACCTTCCAAGAGCTCTCCGGCTGGTCCCTGCATCTCCACAGCTCTATTTCAGCATCTGTAAGGCCCAACTCTCTTAGAGCGGCCAGTTCCTGATCCCCGTCCTGCAAGGCCTGGAACTGGGACAGACTCCTCACACCTGCTGCCTGTTCCCCAAAAGGCTTGTATACTGCTGCTGGAGCAAAGCATTTCTTCTTAGCGACACACCTATAACAGATAAATGTGTGAATGAATAAATATTTCATATATTATATTATATTAAATTATATAAATACACTATAAACAAATAATATGAAATATATTATAAATATTTATTTACAATAATAATTGAAATAATAATAAAATTGTCAGGGTTCTCCTCTGACAGTTCTGTCTGTCGCGTCAATGTTAAATGTGTCTTTGTTTGTGAACGTGTTTGAGCACATGGCTCTGTCTTTGTTTGTGTTGGCCATGTGCTCCTCTTGTCTCGCTCCTTGTTTCCAATTACCACGCCCTCTTGTTCAGTCCTTGATGAGTCCTCGTTTCTCATTTGTCTGAGTGTTGTCACCTTTATGTACTTCCCTGTCGTCAAAATCAGACACATATAAATGTCCGGAAACACGATTCCTGGCTGCATGTCAATATCCATGGATTACTGTATCTTTGGTAAGTTGTAACAGAACCTTTAGTTTAATCATTTGTTTTACTCGCATTTTCACAGCTTCCCTATTAAATCCTGTCATGCAGCAGGCTCTTTTGCCACTCAAATCCAGCTGAGGGGGCGCGTTCCGGAGGGAAAGTGACGTCAGTGCATCCCTCTATAGTGTTCTCTTCCCCTCATGTTTTGCCAGTGTGTTATACATTGTGCTTTCTTGTGCTATAGTATATTATATATTGTGCTACCTTGAAATTGGTTGTTACTGATAAACTATCAAACACAGCAGACTAAGTTATTAGTTCTAGTCTAGTCGGGTTGCCTTCTGTTCCCGAGTATCCTTGCCCATTGTTTAATATATTTTCCCTCAGTTTTCCAATCTAGTTTGCCCTTTGCCTTTTCTTTTACCAGTTGCTTTAGCTGCTCACTAGCATTAGTTTTCTGTTTTCTCTTTATCAGTTTTCTACTTTACTTGTAGATTCTCATTAGTTACTGCATTTCATTAGTCTCTACCTTCTGTCTTGTGTCTTGTCTTGTGTTTGCTGTCTCTTGTCTATCCTAGTCCTGTCTTGCAGGCTGAGCACCCCTGGCCGCTACTGTATTTGCCAAGCTGCAAGACCTGTGCAGTGCCAGATTGTGCCCTAAGAGTCTATTCTCTTGTGCTGTTGTCCGGCCTGGTCCTCGCTGTCTCTCTCCAGTCTTGCACTGCCTTTCCATCGCAGCTCTCCAACCCACCGTCAACCTGGGCTGGACACAGCGGCCGCTCTCTCTGCCTGTCATTGTCATTCATACCTGCCTTGGACTGTTATCACCACCTCTCCCTCAATATCTTGTCTGAAGTCATTTGTCCTGTCAGTAAACCTGTTAACTCTCATTCTGCAATTGAGTCATCTTTTACAGAACCCTGACAATAATACAAGTATAGATTTAATTACATATAAAATATGATCTAATAATAAAAAAATACATATTTTCCAGTTTATTTAAAAATAAAAACATAAAATAAACAATACAGTTCTGCAGGCAGGAAGCCTTTTTGTTGGCCAAAACCCAGAAATTAGTTAGCATTTTAGCACTTTTGGTTACATCGTCCTGAAGTCAAAAATGCAGCTTAATGGCTTAATAGTCTATGTTTAGCTTTTTACTTATGGCGATTGTATTTTCAAAATTCATAAAAGTTGTGTTGATTTGTGAAGATTATCACGAACAAAACATGTAAGAATCAAACTTTTGGTGGCCACAGATCTTATTTTCTGTGATAATCCAAAAGCCAATGGAAAAAATGTTATTGTGTTGATGTGTTCTTTTAGAGGGAACCAGAGTGATTTTAATTTATGGGTTGGCCTACAAAAATATGTAATCCCTGCAGTGCTCTATTGTTTCAATAAAATAACCAACATAGACACCAAGCACCAACAATCAAGTCAGTTACTGCTATAAATGTGTGTACCAAATTAAAAATGAGGAGAAAATCAATTATAAAGCCATGCTTAGTTATGAGAAACTGACCGGTCAATGTTTACATCTGTATCCAGTTGCTGTAGCAGCAGATTGTGTAGTTGTCTCTGGCCCTCTGTCTCCTGTTCTTCAGGGATGGGCACATCATCACAGGCATGACGTGTAACCCTGAAAATCAAAAAACACATATCTGTCAACTGTTTTTCACCTTTTCACCCCAAATACAATTACTTTAAACTCTTTAAATGCATCCTGATGTTTTTTTCTTCTTCAAATCTAATTATTCTTTTTTTTTAACCAGCATAAAAGATGATAACACTATCATGATGTGCAAGTAAAATTTTAATATATTTTTATTAAAAAAATTTTTTGCATTAGTTTTTCTTTTATTTCAATCCTGTGCTCATGAGGTAGAAAGCTGAAAATGACCATGTCCAATCACTTTTTTATTTATTTTAAACTTTAAAGATTTAATGTTAAAAGTTAGAGATTTATAAAGTGAAGCGAAACGTGTCGCAATTTCTTTTAACTTATATATATATATATATATGTATATATACTATTCGTAGTTTTAGTTATAAGTTTTACAGGGTTTCTGCAGGTTTCATCAAATCTAATTTAATGCTTTTTAATGCCAATTTTTAATGCCATATATATATATATATTCGTTAAAAGTCGATAGATGACGTCATACGGCAATTAGAATATTCATTATATCATTAAGTTGCATTCGCATTCTGCCAATTGTCAGCCCTTTAGATTTGTTTGCTTCTCTGATGCTACTCTTTGTGCTCACATAATGTATTTTAATGCAGCCAAAATCCCAATAAAACTATTTAATCTATTTATTTTTCTTTTTGTTGTCAGACAATATGAAATAGTGACTGAAACGCGGCCCATTAAGACTACATGCAGGGCTCGACATTAAGCTTTGTCATGTGCTTGTCCTATGGAGAAGTAAATCGGTCATTCACTTGTCCGAGTAAAAAAGTTGTTTGTCCGGAAAAATAGGATTTTTGTGTGGTGTAAATATAAATTTATTCTGAAGCAATATTCTTTCATTCAGAATATTCTTTCAGAATATTCTTTATTCTGAATATTCTTTATTCTGAATATTCTTTCAGAATATTGCAGCTTTGACATATATTTAAATCTGCATATTTGTGATATTTACCCTGAATTTTTTTTTTTTTTTTACCTTTATAAGGGGCGTTTCTTCTGTGTGCTGCACTCATTTGTTTCGATTCCTCCTGTTACCGTCAATACATTAGCCTACAGTATATAACCTATTATTATCCACTATCGATCGCCACTTGCATTAAATATAATAAATGAACAGAGCAGACGCAGATAGAGGTGCGCCTGCGGCAGGAACGCAAGATCTCGCGCTTGTGCGGTAGTAGCGTTACGGCAATTTTGCACCGGCCGGAGGCAATTACCAAACTGGTTCCGCGTCTGTATCACACCAATGTTCATATTTTGCGACAGCAAATCAAAGTTATTAATTATGAAGGCTATATTCAAAATAAACCGGTAGTATTCTTTTTCATCAAAACTATCTAAAAACATTAATGCCTGTAATACAATACAACTTAATGACTTTTAATGCCTTTTAAGGCCTTAATTTTCGCAAGATCCATTTAATGACTTTTAATGCTTTTTAATGCCCCGCGGAAACCCTGTTTTATTATTTACTTCCTGTCCTGTCTTAGAAAACGCCAGGTTCACTTAACCACCACACAACAAATATAAGCGTGTGTTCTCATCAATAACCCTTCACAAATGTATTGCAATGAGCTAGTGATGGGGCTTGCTTTATCAATACAAGAGACCTCTGCTCATATTTAATATGGATCTGTAGGAATAAGTCCTAAGACCCAAACAAAGACATATATTTATCAAAATGCGGTCAGTGTTCACGTAGTTTCAGACCAAATTAAACTTGAAAACATAAAAAAATTCCCTTTCGCTTACCGCTTCATGTTTACATCAGAACCACACTTCCTGTTTCAACAGAAAGGATCATGGGAAATGTAGTTTAAATCAAAGGACAAGTCGCGCAAATGTCATTCTCTGCAAATACACACATCTGCGTCAAGACCTAATGGGATGCAGTACAGTGATGTGGTATCAACTTCAGTTAAATATGGACATATATTGATCATATCAAAGCCAACAATCATAAACCAATTTAATTAAAATGGCAAAAAAATTATGTTTTATTAAACTACCCATCCTACCGAATCTAAGCTGCCAAAATATTTTTAATTACAGTTAAAAATGGTTGCAACAGTTTCTGGTTGCAATAAACAAAATGAACAGTTTTTGTGCAAAACCTTACTACTTATTTGTAATGATATATTTATTAGGTATCAGCCAAACCTTTTTCCAACTAATAGTTCCAATAAACCTATAGGAAATGGCATTTGCTAACTCCTTTTGAATAGAGAACATATAGCTTTAGCTGCAAAAACAAGGGCTGGTTGCATAAACTGCTACAAGTTAGTCATCATTTTTTTTTCTTTAAGACTGTTCATAATTTTTTTTTGTGTCAGTTACATAAAAACGTTGGTCTAATTTGATACTGAAAAGTAAGTCTGATTGCCCCTTAACTAACTGCTAGTGGGTCATAGACACTGGTTGTTTATGCAACTGGCCCCTCACTCAGTCAGAATAAACCGTTGTGGTATTGACGTCACAGCCATGAGCACATTAACATATGATCGCCCACATTTATGGCCCACCCATGGTGAAACCACAAGGAAATGATTTATATTATTTCTAAACAACAGAAGAATAACCCGGTGTCATTTGCGTCTGTATCTAGATGTGGGGTAAATCCATCAAACGTTGTGCCATTCATGGCTGTAGGATCGAGCCCGCGTCTCTGCACAGCCTCCCAAAGGATCCTAGCATCAGAAACGAGTGGCTGAAGTTTCTCTTTACCGACATTCCTGATCGATACAGTCCGACAGTAACGATCTGTTCAGCGCATTTCAGTCCGGACTCTTTTGTGAACCTGTCACAACTTAATGCAGGCTGTGCAAGTAAACTCTTATTAAAGGAAGGAAGAGTGCCGACTATATTTGACCCGACCCCAAACCCGCAATCCGTAAGTAAGATTTTTTACTCTTTTTACATGAGAAGAGGTTGGCTGGTGATAACTGATTTAATTTGCATACAAAACCCGTACGTACACTAACAACAAAACACCTTATTCTTTTTAATTTATTGGCGGTTAATAAAGCAACTTGTAAAGTTCTTTGCTCCTTGTCGCTTCATGTTTCTTATTGTACCAGAACTTCCTGTTTCAATACGAAGTGAGTGTAGTAGTGGATAATGGGGAATGTAGTTAAAATCAACGGAAAAGGTAAAAGTTTGAGCGATAACCTAACTGACGTCACGATTATATAGAAGCCCTTAATCAAACATAAACATTTTTTAAGTCATATGGTATTCAACCGAAGAAAAACAAAAAAACAAAAAAACATCTGACAGGTTTTTGAGACACTATAAATGTTTTAGTGTTGACCCTTAAGTTTTTTTGGTCATGTCCTTTTTCGTATCCTATTTGTTCCTCTTTATTTAAAACCTTTTATGCTGCTTTAAAAACTGAGTATGTACCCTGTTGAACATTATCTCTAAATTCATGCCTATAGGCTATAACAGAATATAATTTTATATATAATTTTAATGTTACTCTTTTTTTTTTTTTGATTATGCAAACTAGCTTTTTGTAGCTTAGATTTTATAAATTGGGGCTAAATGAGCATGTCTTTGATTTAACCCTAATCCTAAGCAAATAGGAATGATGCTTTAAAAAAAAAAAAAAGATTGTAAAAAGCACCATACAAATAAAATATATTAGAGTGTGTTAGGCCTATTCTTTAAATGACAGGGAATTCATGCATTATTATGAATTGCTTTTTGACAGAATGGAATTCTGATGAAATCTGGATTATGCATAATGTTTGGGTTTCCTCTGGGTACTCCCCCCACAGTCCAAAGACAGGCCATCTGTCCAGGGTGCTTTCCTCTGCCTCTGGCCTAAGAAACTGGCCTAAGTTCATGTGGTCATAAATGTCTTGTGTATAAAAATCAGACCTATAAAGATCAGACCTATTTAGATCAGGGTCAGATCACCATTCCCTAAAAGCTTAAAATATGGAGACCAAATATACAACCATAATGAATTTCCCATATTTGTCATAACATGATAACATCATATTCTATGGGTTTAATACATTCGGCAGACAATGTAGTGAGCTGTAACTGTCATTTAACTGTATATTCACTGTTATAGTGCCATTGGATGTGCATTAGTGATGCAGGAATCATGGTTATATCCGTTGGGCGGGCCAAGTAATAAAAATAACATTCCAATTAGGCCTAATTGCGGATGGATGAGATAAATCATTAATGTGTTGAATTTTAATAAAGACACGGAATTCTCATTTTACGGTAAGACGCAACGAACGTGCGTCACTCTTTTACTTTCTTTTTTAGGGAAAACCATTCAAGGAAAACATATGCTTAAAGCACCTCCTAGTGGTCATTATATAAAACACAAAGGAAAAAAACCTACATGAGACAATGATTAAACTTAACAGCTTTAACTAAAAATATGTAAGCTTAACAGAATCTGATAAGTGTGCTTTCCAACATAATGATTAATATGTTTAAAGCTTAATTTTTTGTCAGGCACTAATTTGCAGTCTCTCATTAAGCAACACAGTTTCAGGGTCCAAACCCCTTAAGCTCTTTGGGTTATTTTGGAATTCCGCCTGAAATTGGACATACCCAAATCTGATGGCTCCCCTTACCCACATACAGTGAAGTAAATGCAAAATATTGGTGTCATTTTAAAGGAAACCCTTTAAAAAAACAAAATAAAGTGTCAAATGTAATAAAAAATATTATATGTGTTGAAAATATCAAAATAACCACACAAAAAAATAGGCGCTTTTGTGTTTTTTTTTCTTTGAATCCTCTCTTTGAAAGTGTATAACTCTGGCCTTGTGTGCCACAGCTACCTATTGTAAGTTCCACTTGATTCCACTAGATGTCAGAAAACACAGAAAAAAATAATTATTTGTCTAACATTTTGCTTTCAAAAGTTATAGCTATGAAACCAAAGGGAGGCAAAGTGGATTTTTAGTGTCTTTTTGGAGTCTCCAAAGTCCCGGCTGCAAAAACAAGCTATTATAAAGAATTTTACACCAAAAATCTCACTTTTACTATTTACTAAAAGCACTTACAAGTATTCCCAAACATGTTTCATGTTCTTTTTCCTCAAAGAGACACAATAAATGCAATAAATAAGTAATGGGGTAGACAAAAACAAGATCTGCAACATGAAAATATATCTTTTTGTTATTTATTTATAATAGAATAATACGATTATAATGCACAATATTCACAAATACAACTTCAGAAGCAACAAATCTGGATTTTAAGCACAAACAAATGCATTTCATATGCATGCACCCAGTTACAGTAATAAAGGAAACAGTAATACAAAAATATAATTCAACATGCATTATTCAAGTCGCAAACGCAGCCTCAAAAACGGAATCGTAGCTCCCGTCACTGTCCAAGTCGCTGAGTCGATCCAGTTCCTCTAAAACTCCCTCAGCACCGACAAAAACTGTACCTTTTCGGCCTCTTGGGGTTTTTCGAAGTCATTTTGACAATAATAATAGATGCATAAATCCACAAGTGCTGTAATTAGGCGCTGTGTGTGTCAAAGCCACTGGAAGGCAAGCCTGCAACCTTTAGCCAAAAAAGCGTAACGGCTAATGCTAACGCTCCGCGTCTGGCGGTACACAGGGAAGGAGACCAGAGGCTGTTTTTTGAATGGATGTCAATGGATGAGAGGCTTCACTATGCTGATTAAACAGCTTTTGTGGGGAAATAGGTAATCATTTAATTAATCGACAGCCTGTTTGCTAATCTTCAGCATGTTTTACACTAAACAATACTTTCGTTGGGAACTATATGTAGATTTTAGCTTGATAAAAATTTATTTTTTTAAGAGAAGGCAGACTAGGGAATGTTGCGACTGATGTCACTGCCATTACACGATAGGCTGAGAGGTGCCGCACGTGATTAAGTTAGCCATTACACTTTCTCCAATGGTAAGAGATACAGACTCATCTCCCTATAATATACAATATCTGGTGTGTGTGTGTAGTTGTGCACACCATAGACATTATAATAAACACTAGACGCCCTATTGGCCTCTGGACCGTACGTCAACGGCGCCGCCATATTGTGCAGGGCAACATTTCCATAACACTCATAACTGGAATTGAGAAAAATGCCCGCTTTGTGTGCTGCTTGGGGCTATACAAATCGCTGCACAATTGAAAACAGGTCTCGGGGAATGACCTTTCACAGGTAAGACTGAACATTTGTTTCTGGTTGTATTTGGTCATTATATAATTATATTGATAGTAGCTGGCCACCGGAGTCAGTCAGACTAAAATAGCTATGTTGCTAGTTAGCTGTAAAAGTTGAGACATGAGTTTACATGATTTCTAATATAGTTTTAGCTTATATTATATCTTGTTTTATAAACTAAATTTCCAGAAGTTTACATATGCATCTTTATTTTCTTAAAACCGACTTTTATGACAAGTACTCGTTTCGGCTAGGTGACTAACATTTTGTGTATCTTACTGTAACCTTACCTAGTTGGCTAGCTTCTCACACATTGAAGGTTTCCCAAAGACAACGAGTTGAGGAGACAGTGGGAAGTAGCTAGAAGGGACGTTTTCTGACTCATCTACAAAGAGTAAGTTTGTCTTTTTAGATTATGTAATAGTTTGCCATTAAATGGTGATTTGTTTATATTTTTATTTCCTTTTTAGCCCGTTGCAACCAGGGCTACACAAGCCTCAAGGAAAGCTGAGGAGAGCCTGTCAGTGGACTGTTCTCACCATTTCCAAGAGATTGATAGAAAATATATAGCCTTTTGTTGTTGTTGTTATCATTATTATACCAATACTATATTATTATTGTACTAGTCACTATTTAATTGACTATTTTTTATTATTGTCTTTATTATTCTGCAATTGATATTACATTGTATTTGCGATTATTATATCAATACTATTATATTATACCACTTGAGATTATCAATCTATTATAGTTATGCTGTTATATTATTGTCTATATTCTGTAAATGATACTACATATTCTATTGCTATTATTATAGTATTATTATACTATATGCTATTACCAATATATTATTATATTATATTATTGTACTATATAATTGTACTATTCATTACTATTTTATTTGCTGTATACTGTTTGTTTATTTACAGTATTATATACTTTATTATTGACTATATTATTATTTTATATACTACATAAACTATTTCTTATATATAGTGTATAACAAACTATTTACTATTCTCACTTTCTTATATTTACTATTTGCATTGCACTGTAGTTGTACCATATCATGTTTTACCATAAAGGATCCATCAGTTATCTTTGTTGTTGTATGTTTTGGAGTATCTATCTGTAAATATCTGTATCATTTTAGTGCTATAAAAATACAGAAAGCAGCCTGTGTGATTTGTATTTGATGATTTGTTTCATTTTATCAATGGTGGTCAATTCTAAGCTCAAGAAAAGCTAAAATTGGGTTGAAGACAGAAAATGCCTTTTCCACAATAAGAAAACTTAATGTGAAAATTAAATTATATCTGAGTATGGGCATTTTCACAATTCTTATGCAAGAATAAAGCAGCCAAATACATGACAAGCCTGAGCTTTGACTATTTCTTATTAAAATAAATATTTTATGTCTAACTATAGAGATTTTAAGTAACCAGAACTTTTTGTACACTACGTACATTATAAGCTACTGAAATCGGTTGATAAATGTAAACGCTATATTTGTTTTTATCCAGAAAAACCGCAGCTCGCCCATTTACTTGCATTTCTTAACAGCGCAGTCTTGCCCCGCACAATATGGCGGACTCGTTGACGTATCGCAGCAACAGTCCAAAGAGGCCAATAGGGCGTCTAGTGTTTATTATAATGTCTATGGTGCGCACACCTCTAATGCATCAACGCATCACCCAAGCTGCACGCGGGACTTTTATTGGTCTAGAGCAAAATGCACGCTGAATATCTCAGACTCTGATTGGTATAGAGACGAAATCGACATGTCTACGTATTGCTGAGATCAGTCGCTTTCCAATGATACGTCTTTCGTCATCGTCCGTCGACGATTACATGTTATGTTGATTGTATGAACGCAATAACTTATTTACTGCATTACTGGACTAAACGAGACATAACTGTGGATTATTTATCAAGCGAAACTCACATAAAGGTGAAAATGGACTCATTTTGAAGAAAACAGTCTAAGGTGAAAGTCTATGTATCTTTTTGGCTACTTTTAGCTCAGACATGCAGTAATCCTAGTTTGTTTACAAATATCAAATATGTACTTCGCGACTCATTTTGCAATAATTTGTTCTGTTGTATTATGTCAACAAAATAAACCACATAGCAAAAATCTTGAGAATGAAAGCTTTTGTTTGATATATGCCTTGCCTATGTTCATCAGATTTGATTTATGTCATCAGTATTCATATTCATATGTACTTTTGATCGGTATTTTGGTGCGGATGGGGGAATTTAAACATTCAAATGCTGCGATATGTAAAATTAATTAAAAAATGATGGTTTTGTGTGAAAAGAAGAGGGTCTATGCTTTGATATCACATATGACTGTTAATATTTTATCAGGACCTTTAAATATTAAAGTACGATCGTAATAACGCAATTTTCCTCCCGGTACCGGGTTTACGACTTTAAGAGGTTTTTAAGCAGCAATGGAGGTAAGGGTGCTCCGATCAGGATTTTTGGCCGATCACTGGAAGCAGTATTTGCCAATACGATCACCGATACCGATCACCGAAATAAATAATACTATTCTTAACAACAATGTATTTTAAGTAGGCCCATACCTACAGTATAAAAAATTGAAATGAGAAAGTATCATGAATTGACAATTCTTTATTTATTGGCAAGCAACAAGTGCAACATATTCCATTCCCTCTCTTAGAGGTGATTGGGAACATCTTAGAGCTTAACAAATATAGCATTCATCTGAAATAATAATAAAAACAGAACAGTATCAACAAAAAGTAATCATATATAAAACAACACTGCATAGTCTTCACTGTATAAATTAAATATAGATTAATCCTACTAGATCTACTAAAGAGCAATGAGTGATTTTCTCTTTGTCTTATCTGATTATGACACATGACACAGAGAGGAATATTAGGCTGCTGTCACTTTAAGACCTATTGCACGGATCCAATATACTGATACACATGCAACTATTTCCTAAATGTTTGTTTTCTTAAGACATAACCAACGGTGTTTAAGTGAATACTCACCAAGCCAGGCATTTTGACATATTTCTGTGTGTTTTGTAACCGTTTTAAACCCGAAGCTCAAAGTTCACGTTGCTCGTCTATGTTCCATTCCATCTGAAAGAGAGTGCACAGAAAGCCTCTTGAGGAACAGTATCACTTTGGCGGCTTAATGCAGTTTTAAGAAATCTTTTTATTATCGAGCACGTCCTGCAGTTTAGCAACAGTGGACTGTATTTTACGACAATTACTGATCTAGTGGATTTGAACATTAAGTTTGGGCTTTTTAGGGTGGAAAGATAACTCACCGCTGTGAAGAAAAGAAATGCGCTAAAATATCACAGCCCTACTTTCTTGCTCTCATTGCTGTAGGGTTGCTGTCCTTGCAATGTATCCGCAAAGACGTCCCCCTCGGTAGAAATAGCGTTCCAGTATGCGTTAGTGTGAATTCCACGTTAGTATGAATTAGGGCTGCACGATTATGACAAAAATCATAATTGTCAATTATTCCCTTGAAATTGTAATTGCGATTATTAATTACGATTATCACAATTTACATTAAATGATGTTTTGAATAGCTTTACACCTTGTAATTGCTTTTCTATAGCATTAAGCCTCAAATGTCAACTATACATTGGTTTGGTTTCTTCTTTAAATAAAAAAAAATATATATATATGCATGGTAATATAATGCTATACTAAAACTAAAATTAAAACAATGGAAAAAACCCGAAGATAACCAGTAAAAAAAAAACAAACATCTTAAGCATGCAGAATAATGTAAGTGGACCTTTTTTTGTAATTGTGTCTTTGAACAATTACATAATTGTGGCATCCATAATTGTAATCATAATTAGAAATTTGATTATGCAGCCCTAGTATGAATATTTTAGCCTTAAGGTAATCTATAAGCTAGTGCGCTCCAAAATAATGACAAAATTCACATTTAAAAAATGAGTGTTCAAAACTTCTCTCACTCCCATCAATATGGATCAACGATTTTGATGACATCATTCTGCACTTCAGCTTGTGCAGAATGACTAGATTCTATGTGGTGAATGGCACATAGTGCACTATATAGGGCATAGGGAACGATTTAGAAACTATTCAGAATGCTTTCCATTGGGGCAAATGAAGTCTGGTTTCTTTTTACTGTCACACAAAACCACCGCAGCGCGCACACAGTCTGCTCCGGTCCAGAGACACGATAACACAGAGCGGAAAGGGGAATCTACTAGACTATGGCTGTCATAAGCTGTCAAATGTGGCTTTGTCGAGCTCAGCAGCTTTGGCTGAGCTGTGATATAAACTGTACGCTATTGGCTATTTTTAAAAAGGGGAGGAGCTGCCCGATATGTCCCGCCCTGTATTCCTGTTTTATTTGAAATTATGTTAACACAAGGCACTTCGTTTCAAGGCACTTCAGTGGACCTTTAAATCTTGTGTGTTCGGAAGGATGCAGTGATGGAAACAGTGACATTCCAATTTAAGTTTGAAGGGAGTAAAGCCTCTGTTTAGGCTATTAAGGAAATGTAATTTTGCTAAAGAAGAACTTTTACTTTAAATATGTTCATTTAAAAGCAGCCTACTTCAGTGTAATATGTTACCATATCATCAACACGCTTAACAGTGAGAATTTGAATAATTGAAATGTGACGGTCAGGTGCAAATGATTTATTTTTATTTTATTAAAAATTAATCATCAAAAAGATCTTCATTTGTGTTCCAAACAAATGTGCCGCACAAGTCCTGAAAAGTGAAGCCAAAACATTTCGATCGCCCCCAGGTGGCTGGATGCAGTGTAGGTCACAAACCCTGCCATCTCCATGTTATCTAATGAGAAGTGAGACAAACTAAACAATTACACTTCAAATACATTTTAATTTATTAACAATAAATCATTAGCATCTCTATGAAGTGGGTTTTCATACAAAATATCCTAAATAAAATCAGACCTGGAAAAAAAAAAAAAAAAACACTGGATGAAAAAACACTCCCAATAAATGTTCAAACAGTGATTCTAGCAGAGCATTTATTGTGTTATGATATAGGCCTATTGTGCATCATTTACATCTTATTGCATTTGATGTTGATTTGATAGGAAGCATAATTGCCATTGTTCCTGTTGGGATTTTAGTGCAAAATGATTTTAAACGCAGTTTAGGTATTTGACATATGACATAACATTGAACTTTTATGCACTGCAGTGTGCATAAAAGCCATATAGCCAAATGTTGTTTTTAGACAAATCGTTCAGAGGAGTTTGACCGGTATAATGCAGTTAGACAGACTTTTATTTATATGTACAAATAATCCACCCTCCTTATTCCGAGCCATTTCTAAGATACATTTGATTAATATTGTTAAATATTATTAAATTCTAAAGAAATTAAATATCCATCTTTGATTGTCGAAAGAATTCCAGGTGCAGTTCACTCTCAGCCAATAAGACTTCATGTACCATTTTCATCATTCAGTCGTGGAAGTCTATTCTGATTGGTTGACAACTTTTGACAACGTTTAATCCAGAGGCTTTGGCTTTCTCGTGCAAGAGCACGGAGAGATTCGCGAGTGCACAAGACAGTTTGAGCGCGCACACGCAATATCTGAGAGAGAGGAGAAGTAGTTCATATATGTGAGAGCGTGCGCCCAGTTTTGTGCGAGAGCGAATGAAATCCGCGTGCGAGCAGAGAGATGTGGATGTGCTCTCGCGTTAAAATAAGCGCTCTCGACATCCGTCATTAAAATAACGGGCTATTTGTGAACCGCTCACAATTCGATGCAGGCTTCGCAAAGAAGCTTATATTAAAGGATGGGGCAGTGCCGATAATATTTGACCCGACACCAACCCTGCAACTTGCAAGTAATTTATTTAAAAACTCTTTGAACGGTCTCTTACCGTTTCATGTTTCCCGTTGTAAGGAGACTTCCGGTTATCACAGGAAGTGTACATTGAAAGGATTATGGGAAATGTAGTTGAGAACCAATAAACTAGACGCCTTTATCCTCTGCAAAGAAATAGGAATAGGCATTGAAGCGCCGATTATTATTAATAATTATATCCATTAACAGGCATTCATGAGGAGAAAAATATAAATGAGGAACTGATTTTTTTTTTTATGCTAAGGACTCCCCAGTGATCATTTAGCAAGAAAACCATTTAAATTGTGTGAGAATAACTAGTGTAATTAAAATAAATAAATAAATAAAAAAGCAAATAAACAATATTTTCATTTAAAGCCAAAAGAAAGAGATCTTATCTGAAAAATAAAAATAATAATAATAATAATAATATATTATATATATATATATATATATATGGTTTTAAATTAATTAAGCAGATGCAGAATGAAATAGTAACCATGCCAAATCAGAAAGAAAGAAAAAAAAAAAACCCTTCGTTTAGGGGTCTGATTTTGCTTACTTTAGGGGCATTTTTGTCTCCAAACTATAGCTAAGTACCCTTCCACACAGCAATGAATGCACATATGAGGCATCATCTAACTCATGCAAAAAGACCACAATAGTTGAGCAGCTCCGAACATCCGGTGCAATTTGACGTCATTAGGTGAGTTGACACGGGTTGTGTGAGGATGATTCTGTAGTCCTATTATCGCGGTGGCGCGTTGAGCGCCGCTGCTGGTTCGGGCTGCATACGCGCACACACACACAGCGACTGTGATTGACACAGTGAAGGGGTGGGGACGCAGGGTGGGGTCAGCAGCAGGGAGAGGCGGAGGAGAGACTCACAGCTCGAGCCCAACCCTGAAACACGGCAACAAACACACACTGAAAGACGACCGGGGCGACGGAAAGAGGGTTTATTTCTCGACGCCGGGGATATGATTTCTGTGATCCGCCGAGGCAACGAGTGCTCCCGTCTCATCTAATACTGAGGTGGAAAAACTGACATCGAGCTCACTGTAATTCAAATATCACCCCGCCCGATCCGATCGACCCCCCCTCCACTCCACCCCTTCACCACCGCTTAGATACCGAGATGCACACGGAGACTCGGAACAAAAAAGTAAGTCCGTTTATCGTTAGCTATCGAATGATTTGCAACGTAGCCGGTAGCTTTTGACTGCAGTCGCTGTCCGATTTCCATTCTGTAGGACTCCGCCTGAGTTCCTCATCTATGAGCAGTTACCCGGTTTCGGTTTGCTCGCCGTTAACCGTAATGAGTCTTTAATATCTGAGCTGCTGGATGATTACTTCACTCCTGTGCATGCGTCTCTGAGCCCGTTATCCTAAAGCCTCCTAACAATAATGCTAGTGCATTTGAAATACTTGTGCAACTTGTGACAAAGTCAGTATGTGGCACATCCGTCACCGTCGTCGCTTATCTGCAGTGCTGTTTTAAAGCTGTAAAGGCAGGAAGGAAGCGCGCCGAATGCAGCTTGCTGGAGAGACACCATCTTAGCTGATTTCTTAAAGGGACAGCAGCCTTGAATTTGCATGGGATGAATAAATTGTTGTTGCTGCTCTCTAATTCTATATTCTGTTGTCTTTTGTCATCCGCTCTCAGTTATTAAAGGGCTTAATTTCAATGTGTTGCCGGTAATGCATTGCCTAATAAGAGACTGCAGCTTGTACTCAACTAGGACTGTCTGTAGGCTACTGAAAACTGTCATGAACATCCCATGACACATGATGGGTCACATTTGTAGTGTACATTTGTAACTGTGTTTTATTTGTTTTTGCTGCACAAAAGTATGTACTGGAACATTTAAAGGGTTATATTGATATCTAGAGCTGCCATAATGCCTGTCACTATCACAAATGAATGAATGGCCATTTATATGTGATAGCCAACGGTCATTATTCAGAAATATAAACTATTTAACAGCAGAATGCAGTGATTGGCCAATCACAATCAAGTATTCTAGAGAGCTATGTAATTAAAAAAAAAATTGATAAGGAATTCAATATTAGAAAATAAGGTGTACCTTATTTTAATAAGTATACACATAATTACTGAATATTTGCAAAGAAAAAAAATCTGATCATCTCAAAGTGTCCAAATATCTTGCAAAACTCAGCATGGCCAGTATATTGATCCATCACTACAAAGGTGTATTGTTAAGGTAAATGGTAATAATGGTTCCCAAGTTAATGGTAGTTATATAGCAATACCCTGGACAACAGTCATTATACAGAGATTTGACTGCAGAATGCAGTGATTGGCCAGTCAGAATCGAGTAGAGAGTTTATTCATTTATTAAAAGAAAAATCATTCAGCTTATTGGATATGATCACCTCAGTATGGCCAAATATCTTGCAATCGGCCGATATATTGATCCATCTCTACAAATATGCATTGTTAATGTGTAGCACGCTTTAATCTACTGTGTAGAGCAACCGTAAGTATAAAAGACATCATTAATGTAATTTTATAACATCTTTTGCCTTTAATATCTTACGTTGGCATGTTCTGGAATTGAGCTCATTCATTGGAGCAGTGTCTCCTGCAGGAGCTGTTATTGAAGAGTCAGGGAGGTGAGTGGACTGAGGCGTTATCATTGGAGGAACAGAGAGTGCTCTGGGCGTGCCAGACAGCTGGTAATCATTAACATCTGTGGACAAACTTTGGTCAAAGTGGTTAAACACTCATCTACCCTCTGTAAGTCTCAGCCTGGGTTTTGTCAGGGTGACATCGTTTCAGGAGGGTGTTCTAGGTTGAGGCATCCATTGGCAGCCTAATCAAGCCAGCTAGCCATGGGGTGATGTAAAGTGTATCTGTTTTTAGGAGTTGAGACAGTTAGGGACTGTCACTGTCCTAGAGCACAGTTATTTTTAGGAGAAGGGTGCAGTCGGCCCTGGGTGTGACTGAGGTTGTGTTTTTGCAGGGCGGCTGTGGTGCACGCCTAGCAGTTCCTCTCACTCCCTGTCTTAAATTGCCTCTCATGTTATTAACTGCACTTTAGTGTCACACCCTTAACCTTTCCTAAAGCTTAGCTCTAACAACACAACACAAATTAGTCAGTGTTCTGTTTTGTATAAACTTGATTCAGTATTGTGTAAAGTAGTCCACTTCCTCCTTAGATATTTCAGGTAAGTCAACAAAATGGTGTAATCATCACATGCTTTGTTGACCATTGCCCCCTTTCAAAAGCCCATTGTCTTTGCTCTATTCTCAGTAATGTTAACCATATGAAGTTTGCGCTTCTGGCACCTTCAGTTTAGGCCTTATTCTGAACACAGTGTGTGAATACAGATACAGCTGGGACAGTCCAGCATGTCTTTTATGATCCACTAATACAAGGTCATAAAAGACTCTCACACTCAGTCAGGTGTAAAATCCCTTTATATTCTTACACCCTGCAGACTTGGGTCAACATTACACCTGCAGATCTTAAGTTCTTCCTGTTGTTCATTGGTTTACAGTTGTGGATACATGAAGGATGAGTAAATCGTTATTGGTAAAATAGAAATAGTCTTTTGAAGTTTTAATTATTGATAAGTGAAAACTTTTTTTTTATATAAAGCTTGTATTTCAGTGAACAGTCTTGGGATTTAGACTTGTTTAGCATTTCTACTTCTGGTTAGGGACCACAGTCCTGTCTCACTGTCACTTTTTTTCAAGAAAGTTTGAACATAAACATTACATTGAAAGAATGTAGTACCATTTAAGCCCAAAGTATGCACAGTTGAATGCACAGCCTTTCAAGCTATATTTTGTATACTAATTGATAGCGTGCATGAACACAGGTGGTCAACACATGCAGACTAGAAAGTTTCATCCTTGTCCAGTGTCTTTTTCTCCAAAAGTTCTGAGTGATGAAAATGTTTTTGTTCTCGTTTAAACTAGAGTTGCCAGTATCTTTAACCCTCTCACACAACACAAGTGCTCTTCAACAATCATCTGCTGTTGCCGTCTCCAGTAGTCTGTATTCTCTGTTTCTTTTCTGACTGTGAAACTGGTCTGGGCCAGTTTTGCCACCTTTTGGACTAAAACTAATTAGCGCAAAAAAACAAAAAAAAAACAAAAAAAAAATTCAAGGTGCATGTGCGCGTACAAAGTATGCAGGGTTAGAAAAATCAGGCTGCACGTGTACTGTGCTGATGACGAAATTAGTTTCTCGCACACTGTACGTATACCCTAGTGTACATGTAAAAAACAAAGTATGCTTTGGGCTTTAATTGATAATATTCGAACAGATACATTCACATTTTTGTAGAGGTCAACCGATTGATCGGTTTTGCCAGTTAATTGGCACCGATAACCGATTGCTGGAAAAATCTTTTTCGTCAAAAATCCATACCGTTTTACCATGTTCCGTCCATTGCTGGAGCGGTTGAGAAGGGTCCGCTGTAATTATACAGTACGAGAGTGGCCTCTAGAGGCGAAATCTCTGATGACTTGTGGAGTTTTTGATGCGTGAGACTGCGCTGCATAGAGTGGTACACTTCAGATGCGGATTTAAAACATAGACAATGAAACGGTATGTATACAGTACCCTTTGTTGACTAGATGCTGCATTAGTAGAGAAAGAACAGCAGTATATTTGACGTCGAGGCTGAGGGGATGCTAACATTAGTAGTACCTCAAGGGGTCAAAACGGTGTGTCTGAGGGTGTACTCACACTAGGCACGGTTGCCTTGAACCGAGCCCGAGCGCGATTGCCCCCCTCCCCACTCCCCCGCTTGCCCGCCTCCCCACTCTCACGCTTGCCCGCACTCACGCTGCCCTTAACGTTCCGTGCAGGAGCACGCTTACGTCATATACGATGCAACTTTTTGAATGGAAGAAAACAGGAAGAAATGCACTTTCGCTAATATACTGCCTAATATAGGCTATTTATAATTTATGCAGCGCAGCGATTTTCACTAGCACGTATCAGAGGATTATTACGAAGGCAGCTGACGTTAATGGAGGAATTTGCAGCTTTACTCGCAAACTACAATTCCTGTTCATCAATAAGGTGAGATCCAGACCCGTTATAAACCCAAATACACTCGAATTAAGTACATGAATTGATAAGCGTACTATCAAAGTAGTAATACAGATGTTTGCCGTCGTAATGATGACAGTAGTACACACAAAGTAGAACCGCGCTCGAGCCCAACTGAACCGTGCTCTGGCCCACCTCAACGAACCGCGCCCGGGCATGGAACGGAGCGATCACTCTTGTCAAACGAACCGGGCTTTGGGGGTCAAACGCGCTCGGGCACGGTTCAGAGCGCCTAGTGCGAGTACACCCTGACATGCAAGCCCGACCCAAATGTTTATTGTCACGATTGTTACCATCTATGTGCGTTAGTTTATGTCCAGCTGGTGACTTTTATGCATTCGTTAGCCAGCGAAGCATATTTAAAGCTAGTGACATGAGAAAGCAGATTGACAGAAACATAAACAAATCAGAAACATGTCCGATTTCAGCTCTTTAAAATTCAGACATATTGTTTTGAATGTACACACACCGACGGTGCGCAGCTACGACTCAGGTTCAAAATCCTGCCGCTTCTGTATTTCACTGTGGATTCTTTGGTAAATCAGTCGCACTTCTGCGCAGTCTTTGCAAACAGACTTTTATGATATGGACTCAACAGTAATGCAACAACATGTAAGTAACTGTGTTAATTCTAATGCCTGATCTGATATGTAATGATTCATGTACCGTCAGATGTTCTTTCACTTCTTTGTCTATGTGTCAGTAAATCAAACAAGTGACTAAACGGTCAACTTCACGTTGTTTCTCTTAGGAGGATGAAAATAATCTGTTATTTAAACGGTGATTAAATTATATATAGAAAGCGATCAAAGAATGCTCCCTTTGCAATCGCTGGAGCTGTCAATCAAACAACGCGCGATGGAGCTGGCAATCAAACAGCGCGAGTTTATCAGTGACTGAGTTCTGGACGCGCCAAAACTCCCATTTTATTCAACGAATCTCTTAGTTACATCGCGTTTGCACTGTTAGTTATGAAAGCATTTGATAGTTTGCAGTAATTGTAGTTGCAATGATGAGATCACTGCTTTCCTGTGCTCAACAACATGTCTGTGATCGGCTACAATGTTCATCACTGCAACCTTTTATGCCAACGATCTAAATATAATGCCATAGATTTAAATGTATTGCACCACTTTTCACGGTTAGTTAACCTTGAGAGCTGTAATAGTAAAAACGTGCTAAAAGTTTTTGAGAGAGTAATAATTAGCTATTTCAAATGGAAAGATGTTAGCCAGTCACAGCAGTGGGCGTTTACACCGAAATCTCACAGCAGACACGCCCCTTAAAACAGAGCGTTCAAATAAGAGGGCTAAAATCAGAGAAGGAAAACATGCCTTTTATTTCTAAATTATGACATTTTTTGATGTAAAAAGCATACTAACATTATAAGTGCACCCCAGGAAACATTATAAAACAATAAAACAACGCAGTTCATGACCCCTTTAAATTACATAAGGCTGGAAATTTGCTACATGTAGGCTGGAATATTGTGCATTGTGCATTTTTCAGCAAAATGTTTGTCTTTCTGTGGCTTTAATATAGTCTGTATTAATAGTGGAGGCAAATGCTTAAGAGACTATGATTGGATCATTATTGCAGTGATTATGTTTCTAACATGTTATATGTTTGGCAATAGGTCTTCTAACCCTAACTGATGAAACTTTTCATTTCTTAAACAATCATGTAGGAAGACGTATCATGGCCATATTCCAGGATGACAAAGCCAAGATTTATCAGGCTGAAACTGCGAAAGAATGGTTGGGAGGGAGCATGAAGAATCATTTTCACACATGAATTGGCACCTCTGAGTCCAGACCTTAAATTCATTGAAAGTCTTTTGGGATGTGCTGGAGTAGACTTTACAGAGTGCTTGACTCTTGCATTGTCAATACAAGATCTTGACCAAAAACTGATGCATCTCTTGATGGAAATAACATCACAGCATTTACTTCCATCAAGAGGTGCATCAATTTTTGGTCAAGATCTTGTATTGACAATGCAAGAGTCGAGAACTTTGTAAAGTCTACTCAAGCACATCCCAAAGTCTTTCAATGAATTTGGTTCAGTACTATTTTTTTTTTTTTTTTTTTTTTTTTTTTGTAATAAAGTTCAGCAATATTTTACTTTGAGTGTTATGTTTATTTTCATTTAGTATCCAATTTAAAAATAGCCAATTAATCAACTGACCATCGGCCAGTGTGGTCCAACCTAGTTGGACTCTTGTTATCAGTAAAATCCACTATTGGTCGACCTCTACATTTTTTTTTGTACATTATATTTAACATATCTGTGTTAGCATTTAGCATAGTACATGAACAGCATCATACAAAGAAACAATTCTTTAGCCTGCTGACAGTTTTTATGAGGGTTTTAAGCTTTAAAATGGATTGTTTTATATTCTTGAGAAAAGGAAACCTTACATTCTCAAGGAAATCACAAATGAATCAGCCCTCTATGCCATCTGTAGAAATGACAGTTCGTTAAATGCAATAATCCAGGCCTAGCTCCAAAAATGAATTTTAGGACCATTGACTTCAATATTACCATCTGCCCTTTATTTAGTTCTGTTTCTCGTCATTTTGGTTTCTAATAAGTCTATATTTTACACTAATATCCACCATTTTCAGCTCACTGACTGTGCACACGGTACATTATTTTACTAAAAGACCTCAGGATTGAGTTAGTGAACAAAGTGGATATATTTGAGCTTGTTTTTGTCCTCCACTTTTAACATTGCAATGAAGCAGTTCACAACCCATTTTACATCCATAATATATTATAATGTATATGAAAAATAAATTTGGAAAGGAAAAGGAAAGTTGTTTCAGAGGTGGGAAATATATTACTTTTGTGCAATAACACAATATGACCAGGAACATAAATTAAGAAAGTAAATGAGGGTGAACCGGTACCGATACTACTATTACAGATAGTTGTAGTAGTACATCTGTTTACTAAAAGAATTAAGACCTCTAATATAATTCATATTCTTTTGGTCTCTCAACCCAATATTTTTAAAAATTACAATTGCAATGAAAATACAGGTTTCGTTATCGCCAAATACCAAAAATAAAAGTACTGTTACTGTGGTTCTGGAAAAAGTGGTATTGGTGCATCCCTAAAAGTAAATAAGATCAATTTTTATTTCATGTTGCTTTAAAATAAAAATAAGATTAAGTTCAGCTAAAGCCTCTGAGAATGTTCTGGACTTTTTGGAGGTTGTGTATATTGCTGGTGGTGGAAGAAACAAGCGTACCTTTGATGTAATCAAGGAATTTTTTTTTTTTTTTTAACTTTGGGAGCTGCCCGAAGAGTATTCGGTTGTTCGAGAGAGCAGAGGAAGTGAGGCTGGAAGGAAAAATAAGACTTGTAAAGAGAGGTTAAAGGGGACTTGCAGCATTATGTAGTTTAGCTCCCAGACCTAAAGGAAGTAAACCAATGTAGAGGTGAGGTTTTGGATGAGTGGGGGCTCTGGGGTGTATTTTTGTGTATGGTATGGGACTGTAAGGATATTGTCCATGTCTCCCCAGATTAGAGCCGATGTGACAGAATGACCCCCTACCATTGCAGCACAATCATTAACCAGGGAAAGAATCCCGTCCCCATAGCAACCCCTGCAGTTCTGCCAAACTGTCTGCAGTGAAAAAAAGGGAGCGGGGGTGGGGTGCTCAGGGTGGGGAGGGTGTGTCTCAGTGTGTGTGTGACTATTGATGTTGGAAACAGCATGTAAGCCATTGCTCAGAATGAGAAAATTACGTGATTTGGAAAACTAGATGCGAACCTTTGTTTGTGTAGCCCCCTTTAAACACATGCAAATGCTGGACATTTGCATTAGCCTTTTACTGTAGCATAATTATAAGGAGCGAGGCGAAAATGTGTCTGTCTCGACTAGATTCTTCCAGGGAAGTAAAGGCTATCCGCTCAGGTGTACTTTGGGAATTGCAGCTTGCCCCTATACCTTTTAAAGTTGACATCACCAGCTCTCTCTTGCTTTGTTTTTCTATCTCGATGCAGCTCTGCAGCAGAGATTAGCTGCCCTACAGAAAGATAGAAACTTCTTCCTTCCTGTCTTCGGTGCTCATCTGCTTCATATACATTAAATGGCTTGAGACGAGGTGAAACATTGAGGTTTGCACATTGACACATTTGAGCGTGGCATCATGTGAAGAAACTTTATTTGTGCTGGTATGCAGGACAAGACCTTTTTTGAGGAAATGAACTGGAGGTAGAGGAGTGAGCAGCTTTAGACTATAGTGTGTGTGTGCATGCATTTTAGGGTGGGGAGGGCTATGAGAAGTAGCAGCAGAGTTTGCGTCAGAAGGGTGTGGTGAGATAAGGGCAAGTTCACTGCTATGGTAACTGTGCCAGCCTTGAAGAGAAAGTCCTACGTGTGTTTGTTTGAATTTATTTGCAGCCAATATACACTCCTAGCCATCACTGGTATTCTTAAAGAAATAGTGGACCCAAAAATGACAATTCTGTCATTACTTATTCTTCATTTTGTTGTTTCGAATCCAAACCCATATGATTAGTTTGTTTTTCAGAGGAACACAAAATAAGAATTCTGAAAATTTTGTTTAACCACTCTGTCAAGCTTCAAATAGGACCAAAAACACCCTAAGGCCCTGTTTACACCTGGTGTTAAGATGTGTTTTGGTCGATCGGATCACAAGTGGATGACTCTGAATACAGGTGTAAACAGGGTCTAAAACATTTTCAGCTTGTCCACTTTCAACCACTTCCAGGGGTAGTCGAAAATGCTTTAGACTGAATTGCTTTCATAGTGTAAATGCTCAAGCACTGTAAAAAATATCCCTTTAAATTTATGGTAAAAAAAAAACTGGCAGCTGTGGTTAGCTGAAATTCACCGTAAAAAATACTGTTACGTTTCCATTTTTTACAGGATGCCCTTGAATTTTACAACTTATAACCATATATTTCATAAAATATGTTAATATGCCTACTTTAAGTACCAAAATCTTCCTTTTTACCTTTAAATGTATCGATAACCACCACAATAAAATAGGTACGGTGAACACCGGTATTATCATTTGGCCACCGCGGCACCGCCCCCCACCATCGTTTTGATTTTTTATAGGCTAGTAATAAAAATCATTTAGTTCAACACCGACTATCGCAGCAAGCCTACCTCAAGCCATAATGATTTAGGCTTCCTAAACGCGTTATAACATTGTGAACAGCCTGAATGACGACACTTATGTGAACATTAATTTTAACATCTCTGATACATGCTAGGGATGTGCAACAGCGATCGAGTACTCGACCCTGACAGCGATGATCGATCATGTAAACGATGATCGAAATGTTTTTTTCTTCTTCTTCTCCTGATTGGTTTGCAGCACTTTGGGCTTGCCACAGCATCCGTCAAAAGACGTGAGAGAGAATGTCTGGCTTCACTTTGACAAGATAGATGAAAATACAGTTTAGTGCAAGCTGCGCAGCGACAAGCTTTTATCTTGTGCTGAAAATATCCTTTAAATTATATTCATGATTAATTTAACAATAATCATCAGCATAGCCGCGAGCCCCCGAGCACCCACGGAAAAACACAAGATATTCTCATTTCATTTCAACCAATAAAAATCGATTGAAGCCTTCAGACACGGCTTTCTTTTCGTTTTTATAGTCCATTTGAGGCAGTTTCTATTTCGTTAGTGTCGAGAGCGCATCGATGTAATTCACGAGCACGAATCTCTCTGTTCGGACGCGGATTTCTTTGACTCTTGCACTGGACGCGCTCAAACTTTGTCCTGTCACGAATCTCAACGTGCTTTTTCTCATGGAAAGTGGGCACCCACCGGCAGAAACATAAATCGGCGCCTATGATCATCAGTGATTTTCATACTGTAAAATAATATTTTGGTTGATCAGAAAGTGCATATTGAATCCAAAATATTGCTGAAATATTCGAATAGCCTAAATAAAAAATTACAATAGTGACACTAATGTAGCCTAATAGAATGTGAATTTGTTGTGCTTTCGTTTCGTTGGCTTTCGTTTTAAAGCGCAATATGAGTTACACTTTCGGTCAAACTCACGTTTGCATTCGCGAACTTTTTACAGATGAAAGTTGTAATAGCTACATCTGATTAATCTAATATAGGATGCGTTGGGATATTAACATGCTGAATGCTCTGCATATCAGTGTTTAGTTTCATGCTCAAATACAATGCCCGATATCTGAGTTATTTGATTGCTTTTAGGCCAGATATTTCTTTAAAAAAATACTGATGTTATAATAATGCCGCAGTGCTTTTTTCGTCATATTTGTTCAATGGCATATGCTAATTCGTATGACTTCGAAAACGCGCATGCAATTTATGGAATGGAATCACTTAATAATGTAGATGAAAATAAAGCACAAATCTGCCATAAACATAGCATTATAATGAGAACTTTATAGAAATATATTGTAAATTCTGTCGTGCCGGCGAGGCCTTCACAGGGGATGATCTAGGTGACACAATCTCTGCTGACACTTCAGGGCTGTGTTGTTGTCGTGTTTAGGCGCAGGTCCTCAATCTGACCTGGATACGGCCCGGATCCGGCTGAATATGGTAAACCTCGGGATAAACAGAGAGACTAATATAAGCGTAGATGCCAATCAAAGGACAAAAGAAAATCACTCACTGATCTTAACTGAATAACTTTTGTAACTTAATAAGGATTAATCTATATTTTATTTATGTAAAAAACTAAGCAGTGTTATTTTACATTTGATTTCAATTTCTGAACTTTGTTCACTTGTATTTATTTGTACTATTGTTAATTTGCCTATTTGTTCTTATTGTATTAGCAACTGACTGTATACTTGTCTTTAATAATGTTTGAAATTTATATTAGGCTGCTGATTTTTGTTCATGGTATTCAGCTGCAACAGAATGTTTTGCAAAAAGACAGAATAAATATGTTTGATATCTATGTTTAACTTTTTTTTTTACCATATTGGAATCGAAACTGGGAATCGATAAGAATCGGAATCGATAAGTAGAATCGGAATTGGAATCGTAATCGCTAAAATTCAAACGATACCCAACCCTAATCAGAGCTGAAATGAAAACTGCTGCTCTCTGTATGTTTTTCCGTCGCCCATACATTTACCCACCCAAAGACACTCCCCTCAAAGAAATCAGGACCGAAGTGGTTGAAAGTGGACAAAAGAGACGTATTAAAACAGTAGGTGTAAACGGGTCTCCTGTGGTGAAAATTTACCTATGAGATTAAAGGCTAAAAATACACATGAGAAAATAATATTTCTCTTGCACTCCCTCATCTACTTGTGATTTGATCAACCAAAACACATCTTAATACCATGTGTAAACCAGGCTTAAAAGTAGCACTGCATTCCAAGTCTTCTGAAGCCATATAATAGTTTTGTGTGATAAACACACCAAAATTCACTTATATTTACCCTCCGCCAAATGAACTGCACAGGTCTTTTGGACTGCAAAATGGAGTGCTAATGCTATTTAACACCATTTGCAATAATTTGTTGCATGTTTTGTGGCCAAACCTCATTGACATCAATGACGCCATGTTTGATTTGAGAGCTTCAATTTTGGTGTTCATCACACAGATCTATCATATGGCTTCAAAACACATTAGTCGTGAATTTTCAAAGTAGTAAATAATGACAGAATTTACATCTTTGGGAGAACTATTCCTTAAAATGCACTGTTTTAGGGTGATATGTGTTTAAATCAGAGGCGTAAAGAGTACCTGAAAACCATACTTGAGTAAAAGTAAAGATACCTTGCAGCGAAAATTACTCCATTACAAGTTACAAGTCACCAATTCCAATACGAGTAAAAGTCTTAGAGTATCTGATTTTAACAGTACTTAAGTATTTTACTCATACTGAATGTAGGCCCAAGATGCACTAGTCCTCAACACCTAAGAGTCATGACAGTGAAAATAAGAAACAATTGATTTGTAAGATGAGAAATCATGTTTATTTTCTAAAATCAAAATTAAACTGAACACCTCAATATTGCAATAAATCAAGGTTGACAAAACAGCCTCTTAAATGTCTACAAACTCTCAAGTCTCAGTTAAGCTCAAGTGCACAAAAAGGCCATACGTAAACCAATATCCTTCAAAAAGGTCTTGTCAATATAGCAGATAAATACAATAATGTTAAGTAAAATGAACTAGTCAAAGTCTACTTGCACTAGATGTGCTGGTTTTGTCCTCATCACCGGCTAGTCATGACCTCATCTCCTAAATCAAACACCTGCGATTCAGCAACTACCTGCTAATGCACTCGCATTCACATAAAGTAGTCTTGTTGACAAGTTTGGGTGAGTATCAAGGTGAGGCAAATCGCACAAGATATAGTACCTTCAATGCCCTTAGAAGGCAATATCACTTCTTTATAGCAGACAAAAACTGCTGCAGAAAAAGTTAGGTGCCATGCAAAATGTAATGTGTAATTGCATTACTCATCACAAATGTATTGGAGTAAAAAGTATATTTGTTTAAAAATGTAGTCAAGTAGAGAGTAAAAGTTGCTACTATCTTTGATACTCAGTACAACTACAAAGTAGCCAAAAAGATACTTAAGTACAGTAACTAATTACATTTACTCAAATACTTTACACCACTGGTTTAAATGGAGTCAGCTGACCCTTTTTTTTAGACCTTTTGTAGTCCAGAGTCTTTTGCTATAGTCATCCAGTTGGCCTTAACCTAATCAGGTGATTATCTATTGGTCTCAACTCTCACCTCAAAAACTCCTTCGTTTCTCTTTTCAGTGCTCTCTTCCTCGCATTTTATCCCCCAGCAGACTCCTCTGAGGCAGGGCCTCAGTTGCACACAGCCCTTTTGTTCCAGCACGACTTCTGTACGTGAGGGTGACATGACTCTGTCTCACACATCTTGCAGAAGAGGAAGGGTGGCGTTTTAGGCAGCCAAGAGAAGAGACTTCACTCAAGGCCAGCTTCAGTCTCTGCTTTGGGGTGACACAGGCCTAAAGAGACCTTGTACTGAATCTAACGACTTCCTATTTTTGTAATCATAACCCATGTGCTGGCCTAAAAGGAATTGGCTGACTTTTTTTTGCATTTTCTGTGCCGTTTTTGCTCTGAAAAGTTCTGCGGAATAGATTTAACATGAACCATTGGTCGCTTGACATATCGGTCAAACAAACTCGTCCTGTCTTAAGGTGCAGTAACAATTATTATTGTTTGGTGAATTTCTGCATGCGAAATCCAGTCATTTCAATAAGAATCCACACAATAAATAGTCCTGATCGTGTCAGGGCAAAACATTTTTTCCATGCATATTTTGCGATCTGTTCAAGTTGGTCATGTGGATTCGTCACGATGACCAGCAGACCAGCTGCATTGTTTGAAAGTGACTTCTGCATGAGCTGTTCTTCATACATCGCTACACTTTTGATAGTAGACAATGGACTTTTTCTGCCTGTGAAATTTCACCAAAATTTAACTAATGTAACAGTGCCTTTAGTGGGCAATGTTGTCTAAAACAAGCTGCAAAGTGGACCAGACTTTATGCCAATTTTCAAATGTTTGGCTATGTAAGACTAATATCAAAGTACTGTTACCATCTGAAACCATCACTGGTACCATAACAGTACTTTGTAAGGGCATAGTACTGTAAAGGAGAGAAGCCTGACACATAGGGTGGTCTTTGGCCTAAGGGAGGCAATGTACCTTTAAGAGGCTAAAAGAAAGAACCAGCGGGTAGGACAGAGTCCTTGCACCACAGCTTCTGTTCTGTGTGTGTCACAGAACCCACTGCCTGCCTATACCCCTTACAAACCTCATGCAGCTGTGACCTTACATGTGTATTCTCCCCTTCTGCCTCTTTTCTCTTTCCCTGTCTCCCTCACTCTTTTTTTTCCTCTTCTTTTGCTCTTGGACCGATGAGTTGATTACATGGAGGGACGCAGTGACAGCACTGGCTGGTACACAGAACAAGATGTGCCCCAGGCCCCAACAGACTGCATTAAAATTACACTGTTCTGACATAACAAAACAGCAGCGGCAAACATGTACACGTACACACAGATTTGCACATACATATACAACCTTAGACCTTATTTTCTTGACAAAAGAGTAGTACCCCCCACCCCCCAAATGTTGTACAGGGCTGTCTTCTCCCATGAACACTAAAGGAACATCTCATTTGTTTTTGTAGCTGATCCTCGAGCACCTTATTTGGCAGTGCATGGAGTTAGTGGAGCGACTCTGAGAAAAGAAATGGCAAAGTAAGTTTACTTGTCAGTCAGTTACTCTCTTAGAGGTTGGTTCACTTCACACTCATGCCACAACTTATTTTACAGCATTCAAGAATTACAGCAAATAGGAAGGGCAATTTAAAATTTGAAAACTGCTCAAAGTTCTTACATGTAAGAAGAGCTTGCATCATAGCAAACAGGCATGTATGCATGTATGGAGGCTTAGATACTGTTACTTTACATGAAGATGACAGTGGAGAAAGGTATAAAGGTACAAGACAGAGAGTGAGAATATAAAACAGTTTAGTTTAGATGGTTGACATTTTAAAGATCTGAAATTGCTTCATAAGCAAAGTTTACCTTCCTATGCTGACATATTTCCAATTAAAACCAGATTGGAACATATTGAAGGGTGAGTTTTTATATAAGAAAATAGCCTTTAGCCTATGTAACAGCTGTGAACCACGGTTTGCTACTTGCTATTGCTAATTTTACTGGACAGAAATGTGTATACTCCACTGAGTGCAATAATGAGTCATCATTATTTTTGGTTTGGTATGTTTTCATAAATATATATTTTAATTAATTTTAATTAATTGTATTTTAATTAATATACACTACCGCTCAAAAGTTTGGGATCGGTAAGATTTTTAATGTTTTTAAAAGAAGTTTCTTCTGCTCACCAAGGCTGCATTTATTTAATTAAAAATACAGTAAAAACAGTAATATTGTGAAATATTATTACAATTTAAAATAACTGTTTTCTATTTGAATATATTTTACAAAGTAATTTATTCCTGTAATGGCAAAGCTGAATTTTCAGCATCATTACTTCAGTCTTCAGTGTCACATGATCCTTCAGAAATCATTCTAATAGGCCGATTTGCTGCTCAAGAAACATTTCTTATTATTATCAGTGTTGAAAACAGTTGTGTACTTTTTTTCAGGATTCCTTGATGAATAGAAAGTTCAAAAGAACAGCATTTATCTGAAATACAAAGTATTTGTAACATTATACACTACCGTTCAAAAGTTTGGGGTCAGTAAGATTTATTTATTTATTTATTTTTAAAGAAATTAATGAAATTAATACTTTTATTTAGCAAGGATGCATTAAATCAATCAAAAGTGACAGTAAAGACATTTATAGTGTTACAAAATATTATATTTCAAATAAATGCTGTTCTTTTGAACTTTCTATTCATCAAGGAATCCTGAAAAAAAGTACACAACTGTTTTCAACACTGATAATAATAAGAAATGTTTCTTGAGCAGCAAATCGGCATATTAGAATGATTTCTGAAAGATCATGTGACTGAAGACTGGAGTAATGATGCTGAAAATTCAGCTTTGATCACAGGAATAAATTACATTTTAAAATATTTTCAAATAGAAAACAGTTATTTTAAATTGTAATAATATTTCACAATATTACTGTTTTTACTGTATTTTTAATTAAATAAATGCAGCCTTGGTGAGCAGACGAAACTTCTTTTAAAAACATTAAAAATCTTACCAATCCCAAACTTTTGAACAGTAGTGTATATAATATATATAATTTTAATTGTATAACTGATAAAAGAAAAAAAAAATCAAGATAAATTTAAAAATATATCTGTTAAAGGTTAGTTTACACTACATATAGATGCGTCAAAGCTAATGTTTTTGCGTTGCAACATTCTTCGGCAGATTTATCATAACCCGTTGGTGAATTTACATATCAGTCAAACAGTCTTGTCCTGTTATAGGGTGTAAGTAACAATCATTAGGGAAAGATCTTGCTGAAAGGAAAAAAAATAATTATATCTAGAATTTATCTTGATTTTCAAATTTTTCAAATATGAATATGTGAGAACATTCCTTGTTTAAACCAGAGAGTCATACACCACTAGCTTGATCACTAAACGCAAAAGTGTGTCACATCAATCAACCAAGCATGTTACCTGAATTCCTTTAGAAGAGCTAAGTGCAAAAAAGCACTGTCAGAGGAACTGTGCAAACTAATGATTGGAAAGAAACCTGCAAATTAATGCAAATGTACACCAAAATGTATACTATACAAAAACAAAAGAGCTTGAACAAGCAAACAAGAGATTTTTTTAGTATAGAGATTAGTGTATAATAATCCATGAGTAGGATCATTGGACACAGAATCTCAAATCACTTCCTTTGTATCCTCAAGCTTTGCTGTGCACCATGTCAAAATCTGATCTAAAATCAGTTTCCACTGTCATATTTTCTGTGTTTACTCTGTAGAAAAAAGTTGATCTTTTCCCCCTCTCTGGGCTTATGGGCCATTGTGCTAGACTGCAGACCAATGTGTGTGAATGTCAATGTTTATGCGCCGAATGCTCTCTAGACCAACACAGCCAAGTACCCCCGCCCTCTTTTATTTAATCTGTGATCTTAAAGTGTTAGTTCACCCAAAAATGAAAATAATGTCTTTTATTACTCACCCTCATGTCGTTCTACACCCGTAAGACCTTCGTTCATCTTCGGAACACAAATTAAGATATTTTTGATTAAATCTGATGGCTCAGCGAGGCCTGCATAGACAGCAATGGTACTTCCTCTCTCAAGATCCATAAAGGTACTTAAAACATATTTAAATCAGTTCATGTGAGTTCAGTGGTTCTACCTTAATATTATAAAGCGGCGAGAATATTTTTTGTGCACCAAAAAAACAAAATAACGACTTTTTAACAATATCTAGTAATGGCCGATTTCAAAACACTGCTCCGGAGCGTTATGAATCTTTTGAGTTGAATTAGTGATTCGGATCGCATGTCAAACCACCAAACTGCTGAAATCACGTGACTTTGGCACTCCAAACCACTGATTCAATTCATAAAGCTCCAAAGTTTCATGGAGCAGTGTTTTGAAATCGGCCATCATTAGATATTGTTTTTTTTGGCACACAAAAAATATTCTCATCGCTTTATAATATTAAGGTAGAACCAATGTACTCACATGAACTGTTTTAAATATGTCTTTAGTACCTTTATGAATCTTAAGAGAGGAAGTACCATTGCTGTCTATGCAGGCCTCGCTGAGCCATCGGATTTAATCAAAAATATCTTAATTTGTGCTCCAAAGATGAACAAAGGTCTTATGGGTGTAGAACAACATGAGGGTGAGTAATTATGACAGAATTTTCATTTTTGGGTGAACTAACCCTTTAAATATGATACTTAATGTAACAAGAGTTTCATTAGTACTTAATTAACAAGAGTTAATGTAGTTGGGTAAGGTCAGAATTGGGAATTTAAGTTTAGTTTCTTGAATTCTCATTGTGAAATGTGCATGGTTGGGTGAATATCTTCAATAACACTAGTTAGAGCAGTGATATTTCCTTGGTACAATGTTGGGAGATGGAGGTAATGACATATCCTTTTCTATTTTGATACCCATTTATCATAATGGGAAAAGGAGTCTTGGATTGAATTCGATTTTGGACATGAACTCAACAAATCTATTAAACTTGAAATGGGTTCACTCTTAAATTCCCTCCCACCTCCACTTGTCTCCATCATCCAGAGAAAGGACAAGGTCTAAGAGTGAGGCAGCTCTTGCACTTTGGAATTTGGGCAAAGGTTTTGCTTGTGTACAGTGGTCAGAGAAACTTGTAACACAACAGCAGGGCAGATGGAGAGGCCGTGCCTTCCCTCCCTGCTGTTAGGAAAACTGTCCCACACTGCTCAAACCTCTCAACCACTCCTCCTCCTGTGTGTGTGTGTGTGGGGAGGGGGGGGGGGGGGTCCAGTTGGGCCTAGTCGTGGTATGGAGCATGAGCCAGCATCCAATCTCGAGTTACACGATTGTGCAACATGCGGCTTTGAACACCCTTTCAGCCCTTCAGAGCTGAAGTCCTTTAGCTTCCTTCTCAGGGCCTCATGCCCTGATTTGGTCCTAGTAAGTCTCATGGTTTTCGGTCATCAGACTCTTCATTCTCAACAAGAAATAGGGTTTATAATAAGGTTCTGCTGACCTTAGATCCTCTGACACACCCCAGTTGATGGTCAAGTTTGGAGAAGGCTGAGAAGCTCCTGATATTTTTCTGGAAGTGCACAAGAGATATAATGATTCATGGCACTAGGGCTGGGTTTGTGCTGCTAACTGTTTCTTCAACAACAACTGGTTTATACCATGTGGGTTGTAGGTTACCTCTTCACCCAACCAAGTTTCGGCACCTCCTTTTAAAATGCTTAACATGATGAGGATTGTTAGGTTCAGATAGAATTTCTAAAGTTGTTCAATGAAGGCAATGCATAAATATGAGTACCAAAGTATGACTTTCTTTGGGGAAAGAGGGATGGACAGAAGGGTGTGTGTGGTGAGCAACGCAGTCCCAGACGGCCAATCTACCCACACTGCACTGAGGCGGGGACTGGTTGCCACAGGGGCTTGGGAGCAACTGAGTGAGAGAGAACGCCATGACCCAGATTGTGATGGTTCTCTTTTGCTCTCCCCCTCCACCCCCATTCATTCTCTCTCTCTTCACATCTTTCCCGTTCTTTCATTTTTTTTTTTTTTTACTTGATTCTCTGCCTCTGCTATCCTCTCTACTTTATGCTTTTCTCTCTCTAATCCTTGATGTTCCCTCTCTCTGTAATGAGAGCCCCCTCCTCTCTCCATAACTTCCTGCTGGGGCATAGAGGGACTGGGGTCACACCCACCCCACCCTCTTTTATTCCTGGAACTACCCTCAGCACAAGCTCCCAGGGGTGCATTTACACATATGTATACACACACATATTCTGGTAATGCTTCCTCACCAATATACATCATCATCTCTCCAAAGGATTTGCCAGTGGGCAGGTCCTACTCTCAATCATTGAAATCCTCACATACTTTCATATTGCCGGAGCCGAACCGATTTTATTGGCTGAGACAACTTTTTATGGGTACATTATTCAGTACCTAATTAGAAATGATAGAAAATTGATTTACTGTGTATTTAGGTTTATTCTTAAAATTAATTTTCACTTTTATTGTGGTTCTAGTTTACTTCAGCAAGGGACAGGGACATATCATTCATAACATTTGTTTTAAATGTGGCAGTTCCAATTAAAGTTACTGGCCGTCTGCGAGCACCACAATTTTATTTACTCACCAAAACCACTTAGTGAGTGCTTTTTGGACCCTGTTTACAGACATCCTGCCCTCATTCAGTGTGAATGAAGCATTTGGTTACACTGTTGTTTTCTAGCTATCTCAGACAACGTTAGCCATCAGAAGGAATTTTGTTCACAGTGCATGTGTTTGCTGTGTGTCCGTGCCATGTTGAAAGGAGGGGCCCGTTGAGAACGGCCACACCCCAGCTTATGGGGGGCCACACCTCTTTGTGGAATCTACTGCAGCTGTGTCACATGACCCACACTCCCACCCCCATGCCTAAGCATTACCACATTTCTCCCTCTCTCTCCACTAATACTGCTGCTCTACTCTGTAAGACAGGCCTCTTTCTCTTGCTATTCGGTCTTAAAGATCTGGGTGTGACTCTGCTCTGCTCGAAGAGGGAGGTGACACAGGATTGCTGACTACTCCTCCCAGCTTGTTCAGTTGTTCTTTCTCTCCTCTTGTATTTCTCCAGCTGGTCAGTCTTTAGAACCATCTTCCCCTGCCTCTAATTTTCTGTTTTCTACACCTTTGTCATTTACTTTCTAAAGATAATCTAGACTTGGTATATGAAGTTTCTTTATTATAGTCTAGACTAGGCCTTTTTGCCTTTCTCTTGCTTGATGTCTTCCCTTTTCTGTGATTCTCCCTCCATCTTCAAACATCACCCCACATCTGATTGACCTGTACTTGATTTCCACTCATCTCTTTTGTTCCTTGATATTCCTTGATGTCTCCTCCTCCCCCAACTAACTTTAGCTTAGGAGAGACTAACTATCTTCTAACTCTTCTCACATCAGTCTATTGAGGCTCATTAATTCTCTCTCTCTGTAGCCTCTGTGACCTCCTGCTAACTTTTCTTTCTTTTTGGATAACTCAGGTCTATTTGTTCAAGCAAATTGTAGATTTTTCAAATCCTTTCAGATGTTAGCGTTCTGCTAACTTCTCAGACTGTTGGTAAAACTACATCTTGATGCTCTGATTAGCCCTTAAGTGTTTTCTGTTTTTCCTTTGCAGTGTCAGACGAGTCCGAAGAAATCCACTGCAGCCACCTCTGAGCCTGTTGAGGAGATGCCATCCATACAAATCAAGTCGGAGCCAGAAGAGGTGGAGTGTATGGTGGTGAGTGAGCTTTTGTAATGTGGCATATGTGTGTGTGCGGGAGTTGAACTTCGTAGTGGGAGAGTCCTGGGAGAGTATGTAGCCTAGAGTTATTGGAAAGAGGCGTGGTTGCAGTGTCATGAGAATGAAGTCAGTGGTCCTCAGGGTTCCTCTAGACTGGGAAAACTTGGATCTCCTTTCTCAAGATAAGGCCAGGACATATCTAAATGTTAGGCCGATGTTTACTTTATTCTACAAATGCATTTAATATTAGTTTTACAATATGATTGTCTGAATTATATGATTTGTACATTCAGTAGTCAAAGTTCCAATGAAATAAAAGTATTGTGATGTTCATACAAGTAAAACGAATCATAAAAAAATGCAGGGCGGGGTTCTATCTATCGGTTGTTGATTGGATGGAGGCTAGGGATGCTTATAATTAACTGGTCAACTGTTAACTGACAGTAAGAATTTTGACTGATTAATACCACCAGTTAAAGGAGTATATCACCCAAAAATGAAAACGATTCCATAATTTACTCAACCTCAAGCCATCCTAGGTGTATATGACTTTTTTCTTTTAGCCGAACACAATCGGAGTTATATTAAATAATATCCTGGCTCTTCCCAGCATTGTAATGGCTATAAATTTTGAAGCTCCGTTAATAATACCAAAGAGTCATTTTAGAACTAATAATGGAAAATTGAGTCGTTGCTATGCAGTTATTGAAGAGAAAGTGGTGCTTATGAGCGGCTTTCCCGAAACTATTTTATTGATGGTCACTTGCGCTTAAATGTCTCGTTGTGTGTGGGAGAGAGACAGAATGCGCTGTCCACTGATCAGTGGTTTTTCAAATTGTTTCATGTCAAAAACACCCAAATATAATAATACTCTGCAGGAGATATAATTTCCTTCCTAAATTATCCTCATGCTCTGTAGTTTATGTTGCTATTTGCGCATGTAAAACTAAACCACTGGAAAACAAACTTTGGTATTTTTAATGGGTCACAGACACTTATCCATTCTAATTTAATTTAAATCTAATTTAATTTAATAATATTGTTGGTTAACGGTTAATGATCGGTTAACAAGCTTTGGTTGTCGGTCAGGAAAAAAAAGAAATAAACATCCCTAATGGAGGCAGATCTAAATGCAAGCATGGAGTCGATTGTAGGAAGGAGGTTTGTAGGATAAAAGGTTTATGCAGACTAAATGTTTTAAGAAGTCCGGTATAAGTCACCAGAGGGAAGTTGTTTCACCAGAAGATCAAATTATGATAGTTATTACATTTTGTTTCAAAATTATGAGGTAAAAAAAAAAAAAAACGTTTTAAAAATGAAACATATGCATAAATGAATCATTCACATTAAGATCAATGATATGCATTTAGACAAAATATAGGGTAATTTTTATTAGAAATTTAGCTTTGAGGCATCTTTTGCATACATGCATTGAAAATTACAGTTATTCTCTTTTGGGAAAACAGATCGAAAATATTTTGTCCAATCAAATGCTTTCTAGAATAAAAGAAATCACACAATGCTCCTCCTGGTCAAGAACCACCAAATTAGACAGGAAGGTGCTGTCTGAGTGAGATGCAAGATGACCAGCCATAGAATTTTGTGTGATGTTTACTTTCTACCATGAACCTTGCAAAATTTAACTCTTGACTTTCTCAGAAAAGGTCATTGTAGCAGCCTTTTAACTTATAAACACAACTTTGTTTTCCCGGTAGACCAATACAGATCTGTGCACCCTGACTCCCGTAATTGTGTGAAGTCAACCAATCAAATTGAAGTTTGTGTTTTTGTAAAGCACTTCCTGTTTTGCGTTCAAAATGCAGCAGAAATGCATTCTATAGACTAGGTAGAGACTAGGAAAGAGCTAAATAAATTCTTTGAAGACATCTACCTATCAGTAGATCATAGATCAATGTTTTTGAACTTGGAAATTCTTCCATTACTAAATATATGAGAGAGCCTTGTGGTATCTTATAGACCAAAGTTCCCCATAAGGAAGCATAACATAATATTTTTTACACGCCAGTTCTCTTATCCTCCACTTTTTGATGGTTTCTTATTGTACCTTTCCGTTTCAATCCTTCGATCTTTTCTTCCAAGTCTCACCAAGGCCCTAATAGGATATATCGAGGGAGGCTTCCGTTCTACTGTAGTCATGGCAACAAGGCTCTGGCGGGAGTTGGAACGACTGTGATGTAGCCTCCCCAAACCCCTTTGCCTGAACACGCACACTGACACACTACCCCACCCCCTCACAACACTCCCACTCCCTTACAATACACTCCTTAAGCCTTAAGACACATATGGAACACCACATACCTGCAGGGGTACAGACATGCTCGCATCCACATACACCATACATGTCTGACATGCACTCACTCTGGAACTAACGGGAGCACTCATGCACAAAGATGTACTCCACACCCTTTTATCCTCATTCTCTTCACACACATATACACGCACAGCCTTCTCTGTGTCTAATGCGCTTTTACCCAGCCAGCACTTCATAAAGACTCGTCAAAGGCAGCTACTGATCTTCATTGAGTTTTTCAGTTTGGTGAAAAAATACCTTGTAGTTTCCGTTAAGATCTGTTGTCAATTTTACATGTGCAATCTGATATGCCAGGCAGTTGTGGAAAGGAAGTTAGGGGCTTGCAGTCGGTTGCCAGGTATTTCAGGTAGTCGTGTGCTCAAACACATAACCGTTTGTCTATCGAATAAGTCTTCGTAAACAGCACAATATTGTAACCCGGTAGGCTGGTGAGGCCCACGGCAGGTAGTATTGTTTGTGGGAGATAGGGATGTCAATTTTCATAAATTCCCATAAATGATTGTTGTTTAAATTAATGGTCAATTAATCAATTAAAACATTAACCATAACCTCTTAAATCCAAAGCGGGGGTGATACAAAGTTATCATGTTACTTAACAACCACTTGCTTAACCAACACAAATAGGTGTTGTTTTAAAGCTTAGAAGCTTTGCTTTACAGTGAATAGGGAATATGATCAACACTTAACAAGTGCTTTTAAATTTGCTTACATATTAGAAGTGCTCTAAAAATAACTTTACATGAAAATGTGATCTGTAAAATCATAGAACATAACAGATAGACTTATATATTGTAGACTGAGACTCATAAATTGATGAAAAGGTCTCAACTAGCAGAATAAAACGGACAAATTTGTTTTATTTAGAGACCAAACCATACCAAGTATTTGTTTAAAAAGCACCGCCACAGACACGTAAACAGTATACACAATGCTTTTGCACAATGTTTTGGTTTGTAATTTCGCAAGACATTAGTAAACCACAGTAGATTGCATGTCTTTATTTAGAGCAGGTTGTCTCAAATGAGCCCGGACAAAACATAAGACAATGCATAGATCACGCAGTGACATGACATGCTGCTTGGCTAAAGCTATAGGACTTCCGGGATACGATTGTGTCGCAATAATGATGCAGTGTTTTCCAACGTCATTTGAAAGTTAAACCAATGGAAACTAGATCTCGGGTATAGGGATGATTTGTAGAGTCCAATCACACACTTTTTTACAGCTGGAGCACGCTTTGATTGGTTTGATCGTTCAGATTGACAGGTCTTGATTTACCATGCACCATAGAATAGGAGCGCACAGCTTAAACAGCGTTGGAAGATCATCACTCATCAACCAGGATTTTATTACTTGTTTATTCTATGTACTTCTCTTATTGCGTTTACACAAGTAAGTAGTTAATATGTTCAGTAAAATCACGTGTTTGGAGGATTTTTTTTGACCCTTGTTTAATTATGTTTCAAAATAAACGGCTAGCCTACCTAATCCATTGCATGGCTTGAAGACATTAATACATTTAGAATATGTAACTAAGGCACGCTCGCTTCCTCTTGTGTCTGCTGCGCGTGTTTTGCGCATGAGCTGCATGCGCCTAAAAGCTACGCGGTCTAATGTTGACCTTACTTATTGACCATCGATAAGTTTTATTGATTAAATTATTATCGACAATTAACCGATGGTCGATTAATTGTTGGCATCCCTAGTGGGAGAGGTTACATGACTTTCCCTTTCAAATGCTGGGCAGGGCTGCAAACTCAGAAGCTAATATCACCCTCAGCTGCCACTGAAAGTCTAGGTAATCAATATTTTCAAGCTTCAAAAAGTATGACACATCTTAAAAGTAACCGAACAGTTTAATCCAAGACTTCTGAAGAGACACGATCAAGTCAAGTCATCTTCATTTATATAGTGCTTTTTACAATACAGATTGTTTCAAAGCAGCTTCACAGTGATAATAGGAAAATTAATGGACAGAGATTATTTTGGCTTTACTGCAGCTCTAGGAAAAAGTTATTATCGAGCTAAAGTAAGTTTTTGATTGAATCACTTCCGTTGTAAAAATCATTAATTATTAACTTAGGGGCCACTTAAATGACACCTTTTTAACTGAAAACAGAAGATTTTTAATGCGTTCTTGCTGTTTATTTACGTGTTTAGTCTATAGGTATGTGCGTTTGAATGTATATGTGCGCAGACGCTTAGTCTTTTTTACAAAGTGACATTGCCAAATTACTTGTCTGGCCCGCATAATACAGAATTATTAGTCTTTTCCACGGATCCATGCGAACTGGAATCACTTTGATAACGTTTTATCTATACATAGGGAAAGGAAAGGGAAGGAGGCCTTCGCAGGGGATAGTTTAGTTGACACTTCAGGGCTGCGTTGTCATCGTGTCTAGGTGCAGGTCCTTCATCTCATCTGGATACGGCCTGGATCTGGCAGACTACGGTAAACCTCGGAATAAACAGAGAGACTAATATTAGCGTAGACGCCATTCTTCTTATGATGTAGCGAGTGCATCAGGTGTTATGGGAAGTGTTCCCGGTTCCGGCTGACCTAATTTATGCAGCCTAACAATTTACATGATTTGAATTATAGAAGTAGATAATGTGTTATGTGTATGCCAGGTTAAAGAGATGTGTTTTTAGTCTAGATTTAAACTGACAGATTGTGTCTGCTTCCCAAACAATGCTAGGAAGACTGTTCCAAAGTTTAGGTGCTAAAAAGGAAAAAAAAGGATCTAACGCCTGTGGTAAATTTTGATATTCTAGGTATTATCAACTGGCCAGAATTTTGAGATCGCAATAGACGTGAAGGATTATAATGTGTTAAGAGCTCGCACAAGTACTGGGGAGCTAAACCATTTAGTGCTTTGCAAGTAATTAGCAAGATTTTAAAATTTATACGATGTTTAATAGGGAGCCAATGCAGTTTTAACAGAACCGGGCTAATATGGTCATACTTCCTGGTTCTAGTAAGAACTCTAGCTGCTGTGTTTTGGACCAGCTGGAGTTTGTTTATTAGGCATGCAGGGCAACCACCCAGTAAAGCATTACAGTAATCTAGCCTTGAGGTCATGAACGCATTAACTAACTATTCTGCATTTGTCATTGAGAGCATATGTTGTAATTTAGATATATTTTTTAGATGGAAGAATGTGGTTTTACAGATGCTAGAAACATGGCTTTCAAATGAAAGATTGGTATCAAAAAGCACACCCAGGTTCCTAACTGACGACGAAGACTTGACAGAACATCCATCAAGTGTTAGACAGTATTCTAGGTTATTTTGGTCCAATAATTAGAATCTCTGTTTTTTTCAGAATTAAGTAGTAGGAAATTGCTAGTCATCCAATTTTTTATATCAGCTATGCATTCAGTTAATTTTGTGAATTGGTAAGATTCGTCAGGGCGCGAAGAAATATAGAGCTGAGTATCATCAGCATAACAGTGAAAACTAATGCCATGCTTCCTAATGATATCTCCCAAGGGTAGCATGTACAAGGTGAACAGCAACGGTCCTAGTACTGAGCCTTGCAGTACTCCATACTGAACTTGTGATCAATATGACATCCCTTTGTTTAATACTAGAAACTGATAACGGTCAGATAAGTATGTTTTGAACCATGCCAATGCAGTTCCACTTATGCCAACATAATTTTTGAGTCTATTCAAAAGAATGTTGTGGTTGATAGTGTCAAATGCAGCACTAAGATCCAGTAACACTAATAGAGAAATACAGCCATGATCTGATGATAAGAGAAAATCATTTGTAACTCTAATGAGAGCCATCTCAGTACTATGGTACGGTCTAAATCCTGACTGGAAATCCTCACAGATACCATTTCTTTCTGAAAGAGGCATAGTTGCATAGTTCCGATCACTTTAAATGTTGAACAGGATTTTATTTACACATTAACATTGATCAATTACTATTACAATTAATTCACCTAAATGTTCGGTCACTCAATGTATTTGTGTTAACAGTCAGTAATAAAATAAGAACAAATAAACAAATAACAAACAATGAGTCGCTAAAATGAACTAAATTTAATACCTGCAAGCTATCTGAGAGGCGGCTTTATTTGTGTTCACTTTGGGTGTGAGTGCTGGAATGAGTAAAATTATGTGCAATTCCCGCAATCTCGCACTGAAATTTAGGCCCTGTAATTCAACCGGAGTGAATAAGACGAGTGAGTGAGAAGAGGCAGGAGTGTGTCACCTCACTGTCTAGTGAAGAGAACGCGAGAAAGCGCAGCTGGTATAGCTATTTCAATACTAGGGTAAATGTGTATTGGAACCGTTTCAGATATTTCAGTATCAATATGTATCGAAAAATCGATATTTTGACAACTCTAGTCCAGTGACAGCTAAACTCCCTGTCCGCATCCAAATTACACAGACCGACCATTGCGCACAGAGTACACGTTTTTTTTGCAGTCTATAAATGCACACTTCACAAGATCTCACAACTGGATTTACCAAAGTTTGTGAAATTAAATGTTTATTAGATATTCAAAGACTTGTTTAAATTTTATAAATGCGCATTTGTTGAATGCTGACGGTAGATGAGAAAGTATTATAGTTTACCTTTCTATTACTAATATAACAGCTGTTAAACAGAGTAAGTAGCTGCTGCCGTTCTTAGTGCTTTCAAAATAAAAGTCCAGCGAGATGTCAAAATAAAAGTTCCGCTTCTGACACATCGACCAAACAGAAAAAATTATCCTTGGCCTTGACTATATATTGGTCGACCACTAATATCCAAACCGATTGTCCCATGTAGGGTCGCAGGATGCTAGAGCCTATCCAAACTTCTCGGGCTGTAGGCAGTGAAACACCCTGGGCGGCTGGCCAGTCCATCAGAACTGGCCAATACTGAGCCGCCGTTCAGAAGTAAACACTGAAGCTCTGCAATGAAAATAGCATAGTAGTATGACAGGGGACAGACGAATTTGTTGAATAAAGTCATTATTTTTGTTTTGTTTTTGCGCACAAAAAGTATTCTCGTCACTTGACACATAATAATAAGGTTGAACCACTGTAGTCACGTTGCCGGTTTTAACGATGTCTTCAAGTACCTTTATGGACCTCAGAAGGTGCAATGTCGTTGCTGCCTATGTGTGGATCAGATACCCTCGGATTTCATAAAAAAATCTTAATTTGTGTTCCGAAGACAAACGAAGGTCTTATGGGTTTGGGACGACATGAGTGTGAGTACGTAATGAGTACTTAATGACAGAAATTTCACTAACCCTTTAACTAACCCTTTAACGCAATCCAGACGTATAGCTAATATGAAATAGTAGTTGTAAAACATCACAGATCAAACAAAATTGGTTAGGATAATGACAGCCACAAGGCTTGTCTTTATCACAACATTCACTCGCCGCCTCAGGCCAAGACCGTTTCCTACAACTGCTAATAGATAATTGAACACACTCAATTAACATCCCACACAGCACACTAGTGATAATTGGGTCATTAATGGATGTCATTCACCTGACTCCAGCCCCACATGTTTACGTGTTTTCTTTAAGTTTGAGCAATGGAAAACAACCTAAGAGACAAGAAAGGTGGAGTGGATGAAGGGTGGGGATGCAGCGAGGTGGCAGGGTGGAGAACCATAGAGAGACTGAGAGAGAGGTGGGCGGTATCGAGAGAGGGAGAGGGAAAATGAGTCAGCTGATATACCTCCCAGTTTCCATGACAACCGGAGGCCTTTCCCACCCACTCTCCCCTTATTCTGTTTTGCTCCCACCCCGGCCCACTCGCTCTCGTTTTCTCTGACTCGTTTCCTCCCGAACACCTCCAGTTAGTTATACAATTCAGCTATACAAGCTCTGTCTGTACCTAACTTTTTATTGCTTTTTATTGTTGGACGTCATGAGAATTTGCCATGCTGCTTATGTTTTTGATGTCATTTAAGCATGTTATTTGAAAAGTTAGACGTCTTTATCCAGGGCTGGAAATGGCTGAGATTCACTGGGGGGACTCTAGTTGGGAAGATTTTTTATTATTATTTTTATTTTTATTTTTTCTTTATTTTTTTTTCTTTCAATGACTTTTTTCAGATGTATTTAAATATAAAATATTATATAATCTATAATAACATTAAACAGGCATATTTCACGTTTCCTCCAAACAATATTTTCTTAATTATCAAGCAGGTGCATGAAAGGTCAGTGAACAACATTTATGAATTATGTGTGGCACAAACATATTCATTCAACAGAATCTCTGCTTGGAGAAAATTACCTGTTTGATTTTGGCCAAATTAAAGATATATTGTCTAGGAATTTGCATATGTGGTGCATACTGAATTGAACAGGTCACACAAACATTTTAAATACATTTGTCCTCAAGTTAAAGAAAACTGTAGAATGTTTTGAATGGGAATCCAGTTTTAACGGAAAAGGAAGCTGATGTGCATTCTAAAAAGCAAAATAATTTGGAAAAATAATGTAGAATATACACTACCAGTCAAAAATTTGGAAACATTACTATTTTTAATGTTTTTGAACGAAGTCTCTTATGCTCATTAAGGCTGCATTTATTTCATAATACAGAAAAAACAATAATATTGTGAAATATTATTACAATTTAAAATGATGGTTTTCTATTTTAATATACTTTAAAATATAATTTATTTCTGCGATGCAAAGCTGAATTGTCAGCATCATTACTCCAGTCTTCAGTGTCACACGATCCTTCAGAAATCGTTGTAATATGCTGATTTATTATCAATGTTGGAAACAGTTGTGCTGCTTAATATTATTTTATAACCTGTGATACGTTTTCAGGATTCTATGATGAATAAAAAGTAAAAAAAATATCAGCATTTATTTAAAATAGAAATCTTTTGTAACAATATACACTACCGTTCAAAAGTCTGGGGTCAGTAATTTTTTTTTTCTTCCTTTTTTTTGAAAGAAATTAATACTTTTATTCAGCACGGATGTGTTAAATTGATAAAAAGTGATAGTAAAGATTTATATTGTTAGAAAAGATTTATATTTTGAATAAATGCTGTTCTTTTTAACCTTTTATTCATCAATGAATCCTGAAAAAAGTATCACAGGTTCCAAAAAAATATTAAGCAACACAACTGTTTTCAACATTGATAATAACTGAGTATCAAATCAGCATGAATGATTGCTGAAGGATCATGTGACACTGAAGACTGGAGTAATGATGCTGAAAATTCAGCTTTGCATCACAGAAATAAATTATATTTTAAAGTAAATTAAAATAGAAAACCATAATTTAAATATAATAATATTTCACAATATTATTGTTTTTTCTGTATTTATTATGAAATAGATGCAGCCTTAATGAGCATAAGAGACTTCGTTCAAAAACATTAAAAATAGTAATGTTTCCAAACTTTTGACTGGTAGTGTATAATAATATTCAATAATATAATAATATAATTGAATGAACATGTTTGTGCCACACACAATTCATAAATGTTTTTCATTGACCTTTCATGTGCCTGCTTGATTAAGAATTAAGAATATATTGTTTGGAGGAAATGTGAAATAGGCCTGTTTAATGTTATTATAGATTATATAATATTTTATATTACATCTGAAAAAAGTCATTGAAATTAAAAAAAAAAAAAAAAAAAAAAAAAAGATAAAATAATAAGCTGAAAGATTTTTTTTTAAAATAGTGTTTACAATTTTCCCATGAAGCTGAATAGACAACTAAAAAAATAACAGTTACTAGAGATTCTGACATAATGTTAGTTGCTGCAGTCTATTTACAAAAACATATTTAATTAATTTGAATTAATTATTATTATTATTATTATTATTATTAAAAAATCAGTTTGAATAAATGATTCAATGACTCAATTATAAAGATGTCACTTGTTTCATTACTGGATGAATCAGCATTTTTGAACAAATCTTTTTAATGAATGATTCAATGACAAATACATTTTTAACAGTCACTTGTCACCACCTACTGGTGTAACATTGTAATTGATGCAATCTTCATTTGAAGCATCAAGTTACTTTCAAAAGGTGATTTACTCTATCTTGTTTGCTTCGGTTTGAGATAGGGGGACTGGTTGTCTCCCTCGGTTGCAAGGGTGTAGTTTGGGTTTACTCCCTTGTGAGGTTTATTTGTTTGTTTGTTGCTTTATTTTTGCAAAATGGTCCACACGTGCAAAGTTGGTTGATAACATAACTGCAATAAAGTAATAGTTAACAATCACTTGTTTACAAAGTGCCATGGGAAGTCAAACTATCTTTACTTAAAATTTTCTTATACTGAACATGTTAATTTCCTGTAATTTCTTGGAATATAGCCAGGTTTTTCCTAATAGGCATATCTGTCATATTAGCAGAACACATTTTACACATAAACTAATTTAGTCAATAATTTAGGAAGGTCCATACTTTAAAGCTCTTGAGTCTAACTTGTACTTGGCCTTATGAAAAAGTACTTGTAATTGTTTAACCATAGCGTTTGTTACAATAAGGATATAATTACAGGTATGACCATTGATGGCTTCTCATTGCATAGGGCAATAATAACTTCAACAAGTTAGTTAAAATGTACCACAATAAATACAATAGAACGTGATTAATTCTAGTAAAGGCGGTCATGAGAAGTTTAAAAAGCTTGCAGGATCATCATCATGTTTTCCCCTCTTTTCATCAGTCTTTTTAGTGGCTGTTTAAGATCATGTTTGACTTTCTCCATAGCGTTTTACTACATTCTCACTAGAATTCAAATGGGTTGCACATTTTATCATAGGAACGGCTCGCGCAAATCTTAGTACACTTTTGGAGCGCGCTGGTGAACACGCCTACGGTGATTCGTGCGCCACTCATGTTTATAAAAGCTCTGAACGCACGATGTACACAATTAATTAATAGCCTGATTCTGTTTCGGTGTGGGGATTAGAATACAGGTGCTGTGCCATGACTCCCTGCCAAATTATTACTCCCCTCGTTGAAGTTGCTATCTGATTGCCTAATTCTAACCCCTCCCCCACACTTAATCCTAAACCTACCAATACTAGGGGAGTAATAATTTGGCGGGGGTAGGGATTCGGCACAAAACCTGTAATGTGAGAAGTGCCGATACGCAAGAAAAAGTGAGTGTATGCTACAGATTAAAATCTAGAAGTGCCGGTGCATACCGGCCACTTCGAGCACAGAGTAAGATTGTGTGGGTGTTTTGAATAAAGATCGTGATCTTTTAATGATTAATCATGTTTTTGTGCTGAATTTCGTATTGTTTTCGTAGGCTATTGAGAGAATAAAATACAGAAATCCCTTCATTTCCCTAAACAAACTGAACCAATCTGAACTGGAATGCCAATTTCTGTGACACTAGTGGCACCTAGCGAAATTACACAAATAAAGCATATTTTCAAACAACCTTTCACACATAGCGCCTGCCCCAACCCAAACATCACAAACACAGTTTTTAAGGATGCTTGAAGGCATGTCTCTACAGGTAAAAGTAGTCTACTTTCAATAAAAGGTCCATCATATTTGGAATACTTTTATCTGTGTTGCCATGTGTCATCATGAGTAAACATGACGCGCCTCAACTGTTTGAGGCTGCCTACACTGCTACAGTAACCACGCCCCAACTATATAGGTTGAGCTGGAAAGAGATTGACAGAACTGAGCACACTTTTGGGGGAGATAAACCCATACTAATTGCAGTCAATGAACAATAAACTGGGTTAAGAGGATGTATTTAAAAGAAATCTTACATGCATCACCTTTAAATTACATCAGTGTTTTGTTACATAACTACAAGTCTAGGGTTGGGGAGCCAGTAACAAAATGAGAAAATAAAAATAACTAAAGAAAAACCTTGGAGAGAGAACAAGGGCAAATCCAACCTCCTGTCCCAGAGTCAACACAAACACCAATTCAAATTTATATCTTTTAATTTGAAAAGATAAAGAATGATAAATAGAAACAGTAATCTCAAAGGAAGTATTAACAAACATATAGGGAACAAAGACTTCAGGGGAGAGCTAGGCCAAAATAAGAAACAAAACCAAACTAACTAACCCAAGATTATTCATAAATTACCTAGAAAAAGATAATCCAAAAATAAAGTACATACAATCTCCCTGTCTGCCCATAACCAGGAGAAAAAGAGAAGTACAAACAAAAAATGGCACCCTCCCCCTACATTCCCTTAAATCAAAAAGAACATAAAAATACTAACAAACATAATTAATATAAGACAGAGAAATAATCAAAAGGTGTTAAGCAACGTCAGTTCTCTTTCTGTTAAAGAACACAACAAAGTCCTGAGTTCACTTACTCAGAAATAGATCAACAAAATGAAACAACAAATGAGTCTCGGCAAACAGGAGGAAGAGTTGCCCTGGCGGAAGGAAGTCTCTCTCTCTCCTCTCCACAGATCCACTATTTCTTATATTTCTACTCCTTCCCGTTACCATCCAATCACCCCAGGCATCACCAGATTGAACACAGCTGATTGGAGCACCTGTCTCGTGACGAGAAAGAGAGAGAAAGAGAGAGAGAGCAAACAGAACACCACATCCAACACACACATGTACACAATTATATAACACATTTAATACATCCTCGGACGTAATAGTTTACACTTTTGGGGGAGATAAACCCATACTAATTGTAGTCAGTGAGCAATAAACTGGGTTAAGAGGATGTATTTAAAAAATCTTACATGCATCACCTTTAAATTACAACAAATTGACAAAAAACTTTGTTATTAAGGCAGACATCACTATTATTATAGTCATTGCTTCAGCTGGGTATTTGGAAAAAAATAATAATAATAAAAAAATAATGTAAAAGTACTTTTGTTGTCAAATACTTAGACAAACCCTAACAAAACAAGTATTTGATTAATTAAAATATTTTATTTGTATTTTATTTTATTTGTAGATGTTACATCACCAATAATAGTTTCATTTAAAAAAACTAAACGAAACAAACAAACAAAAAAAAAACAATAAGCATGCATGTTGTTGCAAACAAACAACAATGAGCATTCAAGACTGAAGTAACATGGAAGCCAATTTAAAAAGTAGACTGCTGCCATTGGGGAAAATATTTGGCTGAAAAATATTTAATTAGTGTCTATGAAAAAAATCAATTTTGAATAGTCTGAGTAGTGTTTTACCTATTTACATCCCTAGAATTCCCATAGACATATATTTGAAGAAGGGAACTGAGCCATATTCAGAGACCAGAGTATCATATAGGCCCAGAAACTGCAAAGCAATGTGCTAAAAGCCACTCAGAACACCTTAGCAACCACATAGCAATGCCCTGACAACCATCTATGAATTCCTAGCATCATGGCAGCAAATTATGCTCGGACAAGCACCACAAGTTTAGCGTTTTAAGTGGACTGTTTCCTTGCTGCTGCTAAAAATACACTAACCTCTCTGTTTGCATTAGGCATCATTCAGGAATTGCTTTCAAACTTTTTATTACCTTTACCAAAAGCGTAAATATACAGGCCTTAAGGTTAGTTATAAGTCTTACTGCAGAGGGAGCTCAGTGGGTGTAACTTGTGCACAGACACACACACACACACACACACGCACGCACCCACACACACACACACACACACACACAGATCTTTGCTTTGTGTATGTGTGTATAAATTAGTGTGTCTACGTTTGGCTGTGTTGAGCTGGACTCATGCCAGGTTCAGGCCTTCTCCTCTGCAGTGCAGAGGCCCAATCTGACCAGCAATTGTTCCTGTGTTTTGTGGAGCTGCTGCTCTGTACCCTCCCTTTCCTTTCCGTCCCTCCTAATCTTCTTCCTCACCTCATTTGCTCTTCCATATTCCTTTCTTATCTCCCTCATACCCTCGTATTCTTCTCAGTTTTCTTTCTTGTGTCTCTACAGAAAGAAGAGCCGTTAGACGATTGTCCTGAGCCCACAGACCTCAAAATCAAATCCTCACCCCCTCCGCTCTGTGACATCAGCACCCAACACAACGATGATGACCAGACGGAACCTGTGGACCTGTCCCTCAACAAGCCCCGCCCCTCCCTTCCGGTAGCCACGGCGACCTCCACTCCTGCAAACCCGCCTCTCCAAAACATCACGGCAAGTGCCACCATCCCAGCGGTGCTGTCACCAGGATCCATACTGGCATCCACGCAAGGGGTCGGAGGTCAGCAGATCCTCCATGTCATCCACACCATACCCTCCGTGAACATGCCCAGTAAAGTGGGGCAGCTGCAAACCATCCCCGTGGTGGTACAATCCTTACCGGTGGTCTATACAACCGTACCCACAGATGGAGTGGCCACTGCCGCCATCACTGTACCTCTCATCGGAAGCGACGGCCGGTCGGAGGGATCAGGTGAGATATCCGTGTCGTCAGGTGGCTGCCAATTGCGCCCTGACCTTTGAACTGAGAAAGATCTAGAATGAGATTGCACAACCTCATAAATCTATATAATAGCTACAGTAGTAGTATAGTAGTAGCTTTTATGTAAGAGTCATTCATGTTAAAAGTCAGCGTAAAAACCTTTTCGTGGTGTATGTGCTGCTTTGCAGATGACATGCCTTGAAATCCGAGCAAAGTTGTGTAATATAGTGGCATGCAAAAGTTTGGGAACCCCTTGCAGAATCTGTGAAAATCTGAATAATTTTTAACAAAATAAGAGAGATCATACAAATTGCATGTTATTTTTTATTTAGTACTGTCCTGAGTAAGATATTTTACATAAAAGATGTTTACATATAGTTCACAACACAAAAAAATAGCTGAATTTATTAAAATAACCCCGTTCAAAAGTTTGGGAACCCTTGGTTCTTACTGTGAGTGGTTACCTGGATGATCTATGACTTTTTTTTTTTTTTTTTTTTGTGATGGTTGTTCATGAGTCCCTTGTTTGTTCTGAGCAGTTAAACTGAGCTCTGTTCTTCAGAAAAGTCCTCCAGGTCCTACAGATTCTTTAGTTTTCCAGCATCTTTTGCATATTTGAACCCTTTCCAGCAGTGACTGTATGATTTTGAGATCCATCTTTTCACACTGAGGACAATTGAGGGACTCAAACACAACTATTAAAAAAGGTTCAAACATTCACTGATGCTCCAGAAGGAAACATGATGCATTAAGAGCCGGGGGGTGAAAACTTTTTGAATTTGAAGATCAAGGTAAATTGTACTTAATTTGTCTTCTGGGAAACATGCAAGTATCTTCTGTGGCTTCCGAAGGGCAGTACTAAATGGAAAAAAAAAAAAAAAAGATATTTCAACAAAATAAGAAAAATTTGGACATATTCATCCTGTTCAAAAGTTTTCACCCCCCGGCTCTTAATGCATCGTTTTTCCTTCTGGAGCATCAGTGAATCTTTGAACCTTTTTTAATAGTTGTGTTTGAGTCCCTCAATTGTCCTCAGTGTGAAAAGATGGATCTCAAAATCATATAGTCGCTGCTGGAAAGGGTTCAAATATGCAAAAGATGCTGGAAAACTGAAGAATCTGCTGGACCTGGAGGATTTTTCTGAAGAACAGAGCTCAGTTTAACTGCTCAGAACAAGCAAGAAACTCATGAACAACCATCACAAAACAAACAAACAAACAAACAAACAAAAAAAAACAGTTGTAGATCATCCAGGTAACCACACACAGTATTAAGAACCAAGGTGTAACACAGTTCGTGTATACGGGAAGAAGGAGGCGGGAACCGGCAAACGTTAAACACTTTAATATACAAAATAAATAAACAAACAACAAAACGAAAGTAAACTTAATAAAGACATAATGTAAAATCCAGGCCTGGTCCTCTCTTGTCCTTCACTGTCGTCGCTCCTCCTTTTATGCTTCCGGAGCTCCTCCGTTAGAGTAATTAAATCTGTATTAATTCAATGATAAAACATTCCCTACACTTTATAGATGTAATCTTACATGTTAAGATCATATCCAATCAGCTCTTAAGGTTCAGATCAGTTTTTAGAAACCATAGAGAACAGAATTCAGCAGTTATAATGTCAAATTGAACAGATTTGTTAAGCATGCATGAAGTAGCATTGTGCAGTTGGTCAAAAGTAAGAATGCAAATATGAGCCTGGGACGAATCTTGTCTCCTCTATTTAAAACTGTTCATATGGTACTGCTGATCTTCTGTCCTTTAGTTCTACCACCCATTTCCTTTAGGTGGTCACACCCTTGGTCTCGCCCTATTACAGTTTCGTGCCATTGCTGTTTAGTTATCAAGTGTACAGACATTGCTTCTTCCCACACATAAGGATGTACGTATAAAATACAAAAGATGATTTCAGGGCGAGGCAGAAACAAGCTTAAACTTTTAATTAAAAGAGATAATGAAGCAAATCTTATTGGCCTTCATTAAAAAGGAATAGAAATTGCAAAGTAACAAGTACATGCTGTGTTACAGTTTCACTCACAAAAAGGGTTTTCCGAGGTTCCTGATTAAAAAAAAAAATGCCTTTTTGTTTAAAAGAAACATTAGAATATGGACTTGTTTCATCATCTTTTGACATAGGATTTAACTTTTAAGCAGGACAAAATTTTACCACAGTTTCCCCCCAAATTCCATAGTTACAATGGTTATTAGTGGTCTTGCATTATTACTATTGCTCATATTTGGGGTTAGGGATTTCAAAGTCCCTTTAAGGCAAGTCATTTCCCTTGGTGGCCATCTTCGAAACAGCTCCTATCTATTTGAATGGGGAAACATCAAATTATATAAAGCTGCTCTCCAAGTTGATGATTCAATTTCATATTTGAAATCTAACAACTGCCTTATAAATTTAGTTTCTAAATGCTCAAATCATGACAAAAAACTGGATTTTTCAGGCTGGACCAGCCAATGCGCATGTGTGTCTCGGAACACTGACTGTTTCTATAGCAACCAAAGTTTCTAAAGGTATAGTGACGGAATAATTTTACCAATTGCCGACTGACTCTTTTATTTAGAAGGCAGGATTTATTCCACCATATTGCGCATTGCACATTCTCCATTCATAGTAATATGAGTGCACCGTCTTTGTATCAATAAAGTCTTTGGGGATTTCAGACAAATCCCTTAGACTAGGTATTAAACTTTGGTGCACAATTTGTCCCAAGACGAAACTGTGGTTACCATGATATATATTTTGAAAGAACCATTGATATTTAGGTTACAGAGTGATGCTTCACCCCTCTTAAGAGTGAAATGGTTTGGTCCACCAGGGTCTTTTCCTTCCCATTGCCCTTTTAATCTCACGGCTTTCAGTCTCCCCTGAAAGACACCATGCAGGTCTTGGACAGTAATAAGAACATTTAAACACACAAAAAATGCTGAATAAAATTTGCTGAATGTTTTTTAATGGGAGAACCCCACCCAAATAACACTATGGAAAAATGCTAATCCTTGCTTAACACACTGATTCAACCCCAAAGTCCAAACTCAGGGAGGAGTTGTGCTTGGCTCCTTTTGTTTTCGGTTATTAACTTTGTATGTAGCTCTGTGAAACCCAGTTGAATGTAATGGAGAGATTATGAAGGTCAGTGAATTGTGTTATTTGGGTGTGGACGATCTTCAAAGAGACCATAATGTAGATCAGTTTCTTTTGGACTCAATTTATGGGAAAACTACCAAGGTGGAGGACTCAGCATGCTTTATTGAGCAGGCCCATAACACCCCAGTGAGAGGCTGTAGAGGTTTTTTTTTCCTTCTTTTTTTTTTTTCTTTTGAGTAACTTGGGGCAATTTAGAAGATAATCTTTGAAAACTCTGGGGCATCTCCAAATCATCTCCTCTGTGGTTGGTTGAATGTCACATCAAGAGATATCGGCCCAGTACTCAATTAGCCACACCCTGTGTCAATATGGAACATGAATTTAACTTGTTTTTTTTTTCTCTCTCTTTGTCCTGTGGACTCGAGAACTATCTGGTTGCCAAAAACACAAAGAAGACTTCTCACAAATTTAAAATCATGGTCTGAATCATATTAGGTTCTGGAAGTTATTTTGTTTGAATTCAATTTTAGGCAGGAAGGTTTTTCTGCATTTGATTTAATTGCTTGTTTGAGAAATGGGCCCAGTGCTCCACTCACACCTCATTTTAGTGGGAGGCTTTTTAAACAACCCGAACACGTGAACAGAATGGATGGATGGGTGGATGGATGGATGGATAGATGGATGGATGGATGGATGGATGGATGGATGATTCTTATGGCGAATAAATAAAAACTATACAGCGTAACCACTGATTCCCGAAAAAATTACTCTTGCCGATTCTTTTTTGTAGTGAATAAAAATCATACAACATAACCAGTGTTGTCCATCCATTACCAGAACAAATGACTCTTGTGAGCCGATTCTTTTTAGTAAATCAAAACCATAAAGCCTAAACCAGTGTAGTTGTCACAGAGACGAACTCCGTGATTCCCTCCTCTGGCCATCAGAGGGCTCCCTCACCCGAATATTGACTCTTACGCTTGCACACTACATTTCCCATCAGCCCCGTACCTGGCACTGATTACATTGCTCAGTTGCAGCTCATTCCCTGGCCTATATAAACTGTCTCTTCACCATTCGTCTTTGCAAGGTCTTGTATTACTCCGGTTTGCATTTCTGAGCGTTTATTCTTGTTTACCATTGCCTGTTTGACCACGATTCTAATAAAAGCCTGCTTATGGATCCCACTTTGAGTGACGCCTCGTTACAGAAGACCTCGCCTTCCCACGATCCAGCGGCTTTATCCCACCTGTCTGCAACCCTGTCTGCGCAGGATAGTCAACTTGCAGCACACCAACACCAGCTTAATCGCCTCACATCTCTCACGGAGGAGTTGGTGAAAGCACTCCAAAATCTTCACGTCTCCCCACCAGAGATGGCAACAACACAAACTAATGCCTCCATTACACATGCGTCGGAGACGCCATCTCAAGTAAGTCCTCGTCTAGCATTTCCCAAAAAGTTCGACGGAGACCGTATGAAATGTAAAGGATTTATGCTTCAGTGCTCACTGTTTGTTGACCAACAACCCACGCTGTATTCGACCGAGGCTGGTAAGATCGCATTTGTTTGTTCATTACTCACTGGCAAACCGTTAGAGTGGATTACGGCGGTGTGGAGAGAGGATGGCACAGCGTTCCCGTCATTTGAGATATTCCTGCAACGATTCCGTGAGGTCTTTGATCATCCTAAAGAGGGCAAGAATGCAGGCGATCGTTTACTGGAACTCTCTCAAGGGAGAAGGACTGCGGCTGAATATGCTCTCACCTTTTGTACTCTCGCTGCTCAGACGTCATGGGTGAGTGACACACTTAAAGTACTGTTTAGAAAGGGATTAAATCATGAACTGCAAGCGGAGTTGGCCTGTCGCGATGAGGGGAGAGACCTAAATCAATTTATCGAACTCACCATTCGAATTGATAACCTCATCAGATCACGAAGACCAAACACCCGTAACGCACCCCGAGTCCCTTTATCTGCTGTCGCAGACGTTACTGAGCCCATGCAAGTTAACTCATACCATCTATCAGCTGAAGAAAGAGATCGTCGTCTGGCTCAACGTCTGTGTTTGTACTGTGGTCAACCTGGTCACCTAAGAAGCTCCTGTCCTTCATGACCACATCCAGAGTCCCAGTAACCGGTGAGTTTCTCCATTGATGCTCTAAATCCAGAACTGTGTGTCACTGTATCAATCACAATCACTGCCAATGGCCATAAAATCTCCACCACGGCTCTGTTGGATTCTGGAGCTGCTGGTAACTTTATGTCTAGAGACTTTGCTCACCAGATCCACATCGCTGTAATCCATTGCTCCTCTCCTCTAACAGTGGAGGCGATAGATGGACATCCGCTGGGCTCTGGGCGAGTTTCATTCATCACGCAAGAACTCTTGATGCAGACTGGAATACTTCATTCGGAAAAGATCCAATTCTACGTCCTTCCCACACCTCACACGCCTGTCATCCTTGGTTTACCCTGGCTTCGCAGATATAATCCGCACGTCTCCTGGAAGGAGGGTCAGATTGCCCAGTGGAATAAGTCATGTTACCCCAAATGTCTCGCCCACGTCTCACCTCTACCTGTCCGATCCATTAATGTCTCAGAAGAGAAATCCCTTGATTTTAACCTCCCAGAGGAACACAAAAACACAAAGGCCCTATCCAGACAATATGAGCTTGACCAATCCCCACAAACCAATCCTGAAACCATTCTGTCCCCCGACCTCATTGTTGCTCCCATCCAGTGGGATATTATGACTGAGATTGAACAGGCCAATGCTCAGGTCGAAGTTCCAGCTGAATGTCCACCTAATAAAGTCTTTGTACCTGAAATCCTCCGAAATCGAGTCCTAGAACTGGTCCATTCTCTGCCCAGCTCTGGTCATCCTGGTATTACTGCCACTATCCATCTCCTGCAGAACCGCTTCTGGTGGCCATCCCTGTGCAAAGACACCACCACGTTTGTCCATCAATGTCAAACCTGCAATATACAGAAACCATCACGACAACTACCAGCCGGCTTGCTTCAGCCTCTTCCCATTCCACAACGCCCCTGGTCACATATTGCTATCGACTTTGTTACGGATTTACCAGCCTCCAACGGTCACACCACAATTCTCACCGTCATAGACAGATTCTCCAAAGCCTGCCGCCTCCTACCTCTACCTAAGCTCCCCACTGCCCTGCAAACAGCGGAACACCTATGCAATTTGGTGTTCCGATTCTACGGATTACCAGAGTATATTGTCTCCGAGGTCCCCAATTTACGTCAAGACTCTGGTCTGCATTCTTCAAGTCACTTGATATCAATGTCAGTCTTACGTCTGGATATCATCCTCAATCCAACGGTCAAGCTGAAAGACTAAACCAAGAGCTCATCCGTTTCCTTCGTTCATACTGTAATCAGCATCAGAATGATTGGAGTCGCTATCTAATGTGGGCTGAGTACGCCCAGAATTCCATCCAAAAGGCATCTACAGGACTGACCCCCTTTCAATGCGTTCTTGGATTTCAACCACCCCTATTCCCTTGGACTGGGGAACCCACTAATGTCCCGGCAGTGAATGACTGGTTACGCAGAAGTGAAGAGACATGGAATCAGGCCCACACTCACCTCCAGCACGCCATTCGCCGACAAAGTGTACAGGCTGATCGTCATCGTCGTCCCGGTCCTGAGTACAATCCTGGCCAGTGGGTGTGGCTGTCCACAAGAGACTTACGTCTTCGGCTTCCTTGCAAGAAACTCAGTCCCAGGTACGTGGGTCCATTTCAAATTCTCCGTCAGATCACACCTGTTTCGTTCCGCCTTGCCCTACCTAATCATTATCGTATTTCTCCTACCTTCCATGTATCTCTGCTCAAGCCCGCTGTTGGTCCGAATGAGGAGGGGGAGGAGGTGTCCGGTGATCAGGGTCCCCTACCCATCATGGTGGAGGGTGAGGAGGCGTACCAGGTCCGAGAACTGCTGGACTCCAGACGCCGGGGAAGAATTCTCCAGTATCTGGTCGATTGGGAGGGGTACGACCTGGATGAGCGTTCTTGGGTCAATGCTGACGACATTCTCGACCCCAATCTCGTGGAGGAATTCCACCGAACCCATCCGGAGAGACTGACCCCTCGACCACGTTGGAGACCTCGGCGTCGCTTGCCTCCTCGCGCCAGGAGTTGCTCGCAGGGAGGGGGCTCTGTCACAGAGACGAACTCCGTGATTCCCTCCTCTGGCCATCAGAGGGCTCCCTCACCCGAATATTGACTCTTACGCTTGCACACTACATTTCCCATCAGCCCCGTACCTGGCACTGATTACATTGCTCAGCTGCAGCTCATTCCCTGGCCTATATATACTGTCTCTTCACCATTCCTCTTTGCGAGGTCTTGTATTACTCCGGTTTGCATTTCTGAGCGTTTATTCTTGTTTACCATTGCCTGTTTGACCACGATTCTAATAAAAGCCTGCTTATGGATCCCACTTTGAGTGACGCCTCGTTACAGTAGTCCAACTGATTCTCAGATGAATGACTTTTATGAGAATTTTTTTTTTGGAAGGTAAAACAAAAGCATACAGACAGAGTGAGCAGTGTTGTCCAACTGATTTCTTAACAAATGACTCTTTTGAGCTGATTCCTTATAGTGAATCGAACACAGCTTACTGTTATGTTGTGAGACTTCAAATCAGTTACTGACAGGTTTTTCATCTGACAACATACAGTTATAATGCACATTGTTGTAATTTACCTAAAAATAATAGTTAATATGTAAAGGCCAAGGTTATAGTTATAACTATTATATTATAACTATATAACTAAAACTAAAAATAAAAAAGTTTTAATTATTTGAAATAAAATGTTAACTGAAAAAAAAAAAAAAGAAAAACTAATTTTATGTCAGCTATTTGCCAAGGAATCATTTCTCATTTTCATTTGGTTGATGTGCTAAAATAACTAAAACTAAAATAGAAATTAATTACACTTGTATAGACATATTTAATGAATGAAAAACTAATTACAATGACAAAAAACATTACTAAAACTTTAAAATCAAAATGAAAATATAAAAGAACTAATTCAAAATATTAATAAAAACTATAACTTCAATCAGACTAACTGGTTAAGTAAGGCCAGTTATTAAATTGCATTTATGCTACCTCTATAATGACAGGGAAAAGTCATTAAAAATCTGTGTGTTAACATCTTTTGCAAGAATTGTTTTAAAATATCATTTAAAATAATTACATTTTAGGGGGTTAGTTCACCCAAAAATGAAATTTCTGTCATTAAGTACTCACCCTCATGTCGTCCCAAACCCGTAAGACTTTTGTTCATCGTCAGAACACAAATTAAGATATTTTTGATTAAATCCGAGGGTTTCTGAACCACACATAGGCAGCAACATCATTGCACATTTTGAGGTCCAGAAAGGTAGTAAAGACATTGTTAAAATAGTCAACGTGACTACAGTGGTTCAACCTTAATGTTATGAAGCAGCGAAAATACTTTTTAAAGTAATTTTTGTTTTGTTTTTACAACATGAGGGTGAGTACTTAAAGCTTCTGTCCGTAACTTTTTTTTTGGTTAAAAATTATCCAAAATCAATTTTAGAGCATGTACATAACAAGCCAGTGTTCAAAACTATCTCCTTACCTTAGCCCGATTCACAACGGTAAGCTTGTGATAATGTTTTATAATTCGGGTGGTACTGGTGGGTTTCCGCGGGAAATTCGAGCATGTCGCCTTTTGTCTTTGCGTCATTGCATCACGTCTGTATACATAAAGAAGGAGTCCCAGCTAGTAGGTTATATCGCATGTGAGGCGGATCATTTATAGCCTTTTCTCACAGCAGCTGCAATAATTAAACTTATCATTTTGATGGCGGATTGTATAGCATGACAGATTAACGTTAGAGATTAGACTGTACAGAAATTGAAATCTACAGGTAACGCTAATACACACTAAATACACAGTCACGCAATGTTGATGTTGTTAACACTAACAATTTGAGAACAAAGTATAACAATAATAATAATTTGCACGGTTTGACGTGATATGAGCTAAGCGATCGTTAGATTTAATCGCCACTGGCAGCGCGATTTACTGTAGGCCTAATGCTTTTTTTTCCCTTCAGTTAGTCTGAACAAAAGTGGCAGACATGTTACTTACTTGTTCAGATGACATTCTCCAGTGAAAATTCTTATTTTGGTCATACTTCCAAGACTACAATCTGTGATTCCGAAGTACAGTATCCACACCAATGTGGTGATTGACAGCAAACATTAGATTCATCCGCGCTGAGGAACCGTGCCGAGGCACAACGCACATACAGATAATAATTATGCAAACAACTGCAATTGCAGGTTTCAAACAGAGATAGCGACAAAGAGGCAAAATTACGAACTGCAGCTTTAATGACAGAAATTTCATTTTTGGGTGAACTAACCCTTTAAAGTGCCCTTATTATGCTTTTTTAATATTACCTTTCATGCAGTGCAATATATCTGTTTGTGAATTTAAAATGTCTGCAAAGATTTAAAGATCAAAGTGCACAACAAATAAAGTTATTGTCTCCTAAAAGAAAGAATTGATTCTGAACTTCCACAACAAATCGTCAGCAATTCCAGTCTCCCTCCCTGTTACAAACCTATGAAGGTCCATGTTTCCACCTGGTATTAAGATGTGTTGTGGTCGATCGAATCACAAGTGGACGACGCTAAATACAGATGTAAACGGGGTGTAAAACGTTTTGAGCTTTTCCACTTTTGACCACTTCCAAAGGTAGTTGAAAACGCATTCGACCGGATTGTTTTCATAGTGAAAGCGCTCATGTGATTGAATGTGTTCGAAAAGCCACAAAAGACCGTCTACTGATCTAACGCGTAAGGTGAGCGCGCGCTTGCCAGATGGGATTTAAACTTTGTCGGCTGAAGACCCTTGGTTTGAAGACGAAATACGTTACCAAGCACAGCAGAACAGAGCAGGCTCTTAGAAAGGAGGGGTTTAGAGAGACCAAATCCTTTATCGAACTGTTTCAGACACTGAGAAAAGAGGTGATGCTGCAATGTATATTATGTGAAAATTAATGTGTTTTTTGACCTTGGATGCATGTAAACGTATTGTAGGAGACCTCTAAAACAAAACCTTTAAAATAGCATAACAGGGACACTTTATTAATATAAAATTATTGTCATTAAAGCAAAAGAGTTAAATACTTAAAAATATAGAAATTCATGTTGATTTTTCAATTCAGTATTTCACTCAAATTTGTTTTATTCACATCTGTGTCATTTCAGTGCGTATAAAGCCAGGCTCAACCTCTCCAGTGGAGTATCAGTCTGACAGTGATGCTGAAAGCGGCACAGAGTCTGGATCGGCCTCTTTTAGCACGCAAGGGATGGACCCCAGGTGAGAAAGAGTGTATCTGCATGTCCATATACTTCTGTATATCTCCATGCTGGGATATATATGTGGTAGATTATCTGACATCCTGGTCTAATGGCATCACTGCACCACTCCTCTGGACGATTATGTAACCTTCAACACACTGGAGGCCAATGCCTCTTCTTTGCGTTGATTACAAGCTGAATGCATCCTCTTCTGTTGGGTGTAAGTGTGTGTGTTGCTGGGCAGGGTTCTCTCCAAACTGGGTGTAAACAATGTTACATAACTTGCAATGTCGTCACACCTTTGAAAGAGTGAGTAAAATGCAAAGAAGGACAAACAGAAGTGGCAGGGTGACAGGGCAGGATGGAAAACAAGAGTCTTTGGCTGGTGTGTGTATAATTGTTCAGACATGCAGTCAGGTGATTGCTGGAAGAGAGAAATTCGATGGAAATGAGTTGGGAGAAAGAGGGGAAAAAGGGAGTGGACTGGTTTGCAGCCAGGGAGGGGAAAGGAAGAGGCTGAGAAACAGAGAGGAAGGAAAGGAGGGGAGAAAGACATGGGCTGAAAAAAACATGGCAGGGGGAGGGGTATTGGAGCAGGAAGGGAAAGGGAGAGAGATCGGCATTGAACTGGATGATCTCCAGCTGTATGGAATTTAGATACACATACACGCTTGCTCTTCAGCTCTCCCTGGTGGCCAGTTAGTATTGTTGCACTAGGTGTCATCATGGTGCTATTTACATATATAATTATGTGATGCCCAGGAATAATTATATTTTACATATGCATAAAAATTAGAGGCTCATATTTATTATATCACTATTGATTTTTATCAAACCCCATCTCTAGTTGTCAGATAAACAGGAAGTCCCTAGCCAAACTATGTTGTGGCAAATAAAATACACAGTGCACCTTTTTTCAACCTTATTTTTTATCATCTTTTTTATAGGACTTTGTGGCTTTATTTTCTATTAGAGTCTATACAGAAGAAGTAGAAGGGGAAAGTGCCACAGGTCAAAACCACTGCACCTGGAAATGTTACATAAAACTAGTAAAATGTCAAGTTGACCAAAATTTTGCTATGTAACCCAAAAGAAGGGTTGATTCATGTGGAGACTAATTGGTATTACCTTTCTGTGACACTCTCCCTCCAGTTTCTTGTGATGAATATGCAAGAAACAATTTCGAAAACAGTCATTTTTGTTTGGTGCCATTACTGGTGCAGATATGACAGGCTTCACCTTTAACCCTGTAAATTCTGTAAACCCTGTAAAGTTTTTCGATGGCCAATGCCGATATCTTAAAGAGCAGGATGGCCGATATATATAGGGGGAGACTGGGTATGGTTGTAACACTTTTTGCTTCAGCATCGGTAACTCACTGAATTTTTGAGCTAGAGTACTCAAACTTTTATACAAAGTACCCACATTATTTTACTACCAAAGGCACAAATTCAAACCTCTGCAAGAATATCACAGCCCTAATTAGTTGATGTCAAATACATGGTCTGCCTTTGTTACTAATCTATTCAACTACCGCGGTAGGTTGTAACACATGCTGGAGTAAGTTGTAACAATTAGACAAAAGAAGCAAAAACCATGCATTATGCTTCAAAAACAGGTTTATCGAAATAGTCCAAAAGAACAATACAAAGCAATGCCTCTTTCTGTGATTGACCACAGCTCAAATCCACTTAGACCTACTGTTTGACTCAGGAGTTTGTGCATGTGTCTTCTAGGACAAACTTCCTTAGCTGTATTTATGCTCAATGAACACTCGACTGCAGTGTACCTGTGTAAAGAACCTGTAGATCTAACAAAAACCATGTAAATTTGTATGTATCTATGTGTGAATATTCTCAATCAGAGTAACAGTGGTGAATAATCAGTGTTTTTAACCCTGGAGTACAGGAATTGGTGGGCCCAGAGACTGCACATTTTACCCACACTTAATTTGGCTTTGAGTTGCCAAATGGCTCCATACAGACAACATAAAAGTGCCTTGTCTGAAGTCTCAGAATCCTCACCACTGGCTTTAAACATTGTCTTCGCAAACTGATCTGACTGACCTGCCCTTCTTTAAAAGCTCATCGGTTTTTTTTTTTGTTTGTTTGGTTTTTTTTCAAAACACTGGCAGGCAAACCTCTTTCTTTTCCACAGTCTAGGCATTCTGTAAAATTATTAAAAAGAATCTGTTCTTAAGGGAATGTAAGGGGATGGTTGTAACACTTTTTAAAGATTTTTTAACCCGACCCCTGTCAGCCAGTGATTAGCTAGCTGGATTAGTATAATGGTTTGAAATTAGCAGGTTAAAAATGCATTACATTTTGCCTGAGAAACTTAAGATGCTGGCGCTTTTAAAATAAAAGTCCTGCTTCCGACACATTGAGTATCATATTTGATACATCATATATAGGACAACATGGAGATCAATCTGGAGGAGGAAAAAAAACACTTTAGTTTTATTCAGATTAGGGCTGTTCAACAATAATCGTGATTATCATGTCCAAAATAAGAGTCTGTGTTTACGTCAAGTCAAGTCACCTTTATTTATATAGCGCTTTTTATAATGCAGATTGTGTCAAAGCAGCTTTACAGTGATAATTGGTATATAATTTTGGCTGCACAGCAGCTCTTAAAGAAAATGGTGTCAATGCAGGCAGATGCAAAGCACTGTTGAATATCAAATGTCAAGTGTCCCCAACTAAGCAAGCCAAAGGCGACAGCGGCAAGGAACCCAAACTCCAACAGGTGACATCAGGTGGCAAACAGGTGGCAAATAGGTGTTAAAATGGAGAAAAAAACCTTGGGAGAAACCAGGCTTAGTCGGGGGGGCAGTTTTCCTCTGGCGAACAGTGCTTTGTTACGATTCAGGTAGCTATCATAAGTCCCATGGGATCGCAACATTCAAAGTATTTATTTCAGTTCCATCCAGTTGAGGATCGTATTCATCACGCCGGCATGGACGGTTTGTTGAGGAACTGTGCCACTGGCTGTCGTGTCAATGAGGCCTTCACAATGGATGATCTAGTTGACTCAATCTCTGCTGATACTTCAGGGCTGCGTTGTGGTCGTGTCAAGGCGCAGGTCCTCGATCTCACCTGGATGCGGCCCGGATCCGGTTGACTACGGTAAACCTCGGGATAAACAGAGAGACTAATATTAGTGTAGATGCCATTCTTCTTCTGATGTAACGAGTACATCAGGTGTTATAGGAAGTGTTCCCGGTTCCGGCTGACCTAATTTATGCAGCCTATTAATCCTTTAACGGATTTGAAAATATAAATTGATAATGTGTTATGTGTATGCCAGGTTATAGAGATGCGTTTTTAGTCTAGATTTAAACTGACAGAGTGTGTCTGCTTCCCGAACAATGCTAGGAAGATTGTTCCAGAGTGTAGGTGCCAAATAGGAGAAGGATCTACCGCCTGCGGTTGATTTTGGTGTTCTAGGTATATCAGCTGGCCTGAATTTTGAGATCGCAATAGATGTGAAGGACTATAATGCATTACGAGCTCGCTCAGGTACTGGGGAGCTAAACCATTTAGTGCTTTGTAAGTAATTAACAAGATTTTAAAATCTATATGATGTTTAACAGGAAGCCAATGCAGTGTTGACAGAACTGGGCTAATATGGTCATACTTCCTAGTTCTAGTAAGAACTCTAGCTGCTGCATTTTCTACGAGCTGTAGTTTATTTATCAAGCGAGCGGAACAACCACCCAGTAGAGCGTTACAGTAATCTAGCCTTGAGGTCATGAACGCATGAACTAACTGTTCTGCATTTTTCATTGAGAGCATATGTCATAGTTTAGATATATTTTTAAGATGGAAGAATGCGGTTTTACAGATGCTAGAAACATGGCTTTCAAATGAAGGATTGGTATCAAAGAGCACACCCAGGTTCCTAACTGACGACGAAGACTTAACAGAGCAGCCATCAAGTGTTAGACAGTATTCTAGGTTATTACATGAAGAAGTTTTTGGTCCAAAAATTAGAATCTTTGTTTTTTTCTGAATTTAGTAGTAGGAAATTACTGGTCATCCAGTTTTTTATATCAGCTATGCATTCCGTTAATTTTGTGAATTGGTAAGTTTCGTCAGGGCGCGAAGAAATATAGAGCTGAGTATCATCAGCGTAACAGTGAAAACTAACGCCATGCTTCCTAATGATATCTCCCAAGGGTAGCATGTACAGAGTGAAAAGCAATGGTCCTAGTACTGAGCCTTGCGGTACTCCATATTGAACTTGTGATCGATATGACATCTCTTCGTTTACTACACCAAACTGATAACGGTCAGATAAGTATGATTTGAACCATGACAATGCAATTCCACTAATGCCAACATAATTTTCGAGTCTGTTTAAAAGAATGTTGTGATCGATAGTGTCAAATGCAGCACTAAGATCCAGCAATCTGATGATAAGAGCAAATCATTAGTAACTCTAATGAGAGCAGTCTCAGTACTATGGTACAGTCTGAATCCTGACTGGAAATCCTCACAGATACTATTTCTTTCTAAAAAGGAACATAGTTGTGATGATACTGCCTTTTCTAGTATTTTTGACAGAAAAGTGAGATTTGAGATCGGCCTGTAATTGACTAATTCTCTAGGATCAAGTTGTGTTTTTTTAATAAGAGGTTTAATAATAGCCAGCTTAAAACTTTTGGTACGTATCCTAGTGATAAAGATGAATTAATGATATTAAGAAGAGGATCTATGACCTCTGGAAGCATCTCTTTCAATAGCTTAGTCGGTATAGGGTCTAACATACATGTTGTTGATTTTGATGATTTAACAAGTTTAGACAGTTCTTCCTCTCCTAAAGCAGTGAATGAATTGAATTTTTCCTCAGGGACACTACAGTGCACTATCTGACGCGATACTGTAGTAGACGGTTGCATGATTATAATTTTCTCTCTAATATTGTCAATCTTGCAAGTAAAGAAGTTCATAAAGTCATTACTGCTGTGCTGTTTGGAAACATCAGAAGTTGAAGCTTTATTTCTTGTTAATTTAGCCACTGTATCAAATAAATACCTAGGTTTTTAAGTTTTTAAGGCCTTTCTGTACTCAATCATTCTCTCTCTCCACGAAATGCGAAAAACTTCTAGTTTTGTTTTCTTCCATCTGCGCTCCATTTTTCTGGCAGCTCCCTTTAGGGCCCGAGTGTGCTCATTGTACCACGGCATTGGATTAATTTCCTTAATCTTTTTTAAGTGCAAAGGAGCAACTGAGTCTAATGTGCTGGAAAACACAGAGGCAATAGTTTCTGTTGCAACATCAAGGTCTTCTAAGCTGTCTGGTATGCTAAGGCGATGAAACTGATCTGGAAGATTATTTATAAAGCGATCTTTAGTGGTAGAAGTGATGGTTCTATCATATTTATGGCAGGGAGGCAGTTTTGCAGCCTTGACTAAATGTAGTATACACGAGACTAGATAATGATCTGAGATGTCGTCATTCTGCTGCAGAATTTCAACGGCATCAGTATCGATTCCATGTGACAATATTAGATCTAAAGTATGATTACGACAATGAGTGGGTCCTGACACGTGTTGTCTAACTCCAATAATGCCAATCCCAATGCGTCTTTATCATTATCTACATGGATATTAAAATCACCAACAACAAGGACTTTATCTGCAGCTAGTCCTAACTCCGATAGAAAATCAGCAAATTCTTTGATAAAGTCTGTATGGTGCCCTGGTGGCCTGTATACAGTAGCCAGCACAAATGTCAACTTACATAACGTTACATAAAGCACCATCACTTCGAAGGAATTATATTTGAAAGACTTTTGACTAATACTATTAATGTTACTATAAATTACAGCAACACCTCCCCCTTTGCCTTTCTGACGAGGATTTTGTCGATAATCGTAACCTTGAGGGCTAGACTCATTTAAAGTAATGTAATCGTCCGGTTTTAGCCAAGTTTCAAACACAGCAAATCTAGATTATTGTCTGTGATAATATCATTTACAATAAGTGTTTTTAAAGAAAGGGATCTAATATTTAGCAACCCAAGCTTTATCATTTGTTTATCAGTATTATCTCTATTTTTTATTTGTTGAACATCAATTAAATTTTTACCCTTAAATGGGTTTGGAAGTTTTTTGTTTTTACTAATTCGGGGTACAGACACAGTCTCTATGTGATAATATCTAGGTGGAAGAGTTTCTATGTGTTGGTAATTATCTGACTTCTGTAACGTTTACGTAATATATGTGTGTTTGTTCTGTGTATAATTATTATGTATATATATAAATAAACACATTCATGTATATATTTAAGAAAAATATCTTATATTCATATAAAAAATATTTATATTTATATATAATATAAATATATACAAATATAAATATATATATATATTTATACATACATGCATATATTTCTTAAATATATACATGTATGTGTGTGTATTTATATATACATAATAATTATACACAGAACAAACACACATATATTACGTAAACACAGTCTCTTATTTTGAACACGATTATCACGATTATCGTTGAACAGCCTAATTCAGATTTGACTCGATTGCTGATATTTATATGGCTATAAAGTAGGATGAAATTCTAGTAGTGTCTTTAACTACTATGCACTAACATTTTAAGTTAATGATTTGATACAATGCACTTAGGTACATACATGTTTTTACATTGTACTTATGCTATAATTATCTGCATGTAATTACATCTGTAATTAACTTCTGTAAACACAGCTATAATTACATTCCCTTTCCTTCCCTTTTAACCAACCCTTAAACCTACCCATACCACTAAACCTGTCCCTAACCTTACTCGTATCCCACTTCAGTAGCAGCAAGTGTTTTTCAATACAACATCAACACAATAAGTACATTGTACCTATTTTCACTGTAAGTACATATAGTAGTTAAAGACACCTAATATAAAGTGTAACAGAGTTCTGATAGTTTGTAGTGTAATGTAACATGAGATCTTTATAACAGTATAGCAAACTTCTTACATAAAATGCATATATCAGTTGTCACTCTGTATCTCCCAATAATATGTCTTAGTAAGATAGAGTGACCATACGTCCTCTTTTTCTCGTACATGTCCTCTTTTTGGACCTAAAAAAATGCGCCTGGCCAGGATTTCTAAATCGCCCAAAATGTCTGGGATTCGGCTTTTGCTTTCTACAATCTGACACACACACACCCGAAGTGCGTGCACAAGCTGCCTCTCTGACAGCGTGTGATCCTTTCAGTTCTCTTTCGTGCCTTATTATACTCGAACGGTTAAATACACATACAGACAGTTATGTCAAAATGTCTGTCTTAACGAGTATTCATGTAAACACAGTCAGTCATGTCTTAAATGAAAAGTTGGGAAAGATATCGGATGCGTGTCAATAGGATCCGTGCATTAGGTCTTAACGTGAAAGCAGCCTAATACAGTAAACATGCTGCTGTCTGTCAAACAACAAAAGAAAAAGAGAAAATGAATAACTTTTGTAACTTTAGTTTATTATTATTATGAATCTTATGAAAATGTATATTTAATTCATGTGAAGACTATGCTGTTTTAGTTTTACATTTGATTATGCAGTTTCTTTATTTCTTACTTGAATGCTATAACACTGATGGTCAAGTTGTAGTGATGCTTTCTTTTCCCAGATAGAATGTGAAACATATATAGGCCCTATTGGTATTATCATTTTCAGTTTTTAAATACAATTAAAATTGATTTTACAAACTTAAAGCAATATCGAATATCACATTATTTAACAAGGTATGACATATCACATTTTTCTTCAATATCGCACAGCCCTAGTGGAAACATTGAAGGGGCTTCTGTGTACACAAAACAACTTTAAAAACATCTTACAAAGACTTTCATGCCTACTTGATTGGTAATCAAGGACTGTTGGGAAAGATTCGATCTTCAGGAAAGTATACCGGAAAACAAAAGGAGTACTGAAATTATTTTTGACTGAAATAGTTATTATTTGTTATTATTCTATTGTTGAGGGCCAAAAGTTGAATGGAAAGGATGTATTACTTTATGTATTAAAGTTAAAATAACATAGTTGCATGGTTGTAAATGCATTTGTCAAGTTTTTAGGCACAAACACCCCCCCCCCCCCCCAAAAAAAACAAAACAAAAAACAAAACAAAAAAAAAAAAAACGTATGCAATGCAATGCAATTCAATGATGATTAAGAGATATACAAATGAACGTTCCTCAAAGACCTGATATATCATATTTGATTCGACTCACATTTTAACATGATTTTTCTGCAAATGATTTATTTATAATCAAATGAACTTAAGAAGAAATGTTCATCTTGGAAAATTACTAAGAATATCAAAGTTATTCTTCCATTTACTTTATAAAATGAGTAAAGATTTCACAGCCAAAAAAAAAAAAAAACCTAAGGGGGGACATATTTAGAATTATACTAAAAGGCCTTTTAACTTGCTAAAAAAAAGTATATACAATTAAATGACAAAGGCGATTTTAGTAGATTGTGTACAACAGGTTTTTGATCATGTTGATAATTTAGAGGCCTTAGAAATTTGTGTATCAAATATCATACAGTAGGCTTTATAGGGTTAAGAGTGTTGCAATAAAAGATTTTATTGTATCACTGATCTAATTTGATCACTGTAATCCAAAGGACGTTTGATGGATTAATCTGTTTTACTCATGAAGATAATGCTGAATGTTTGTACCTGCCTTCACATGCTCAAATGCGGTCTTAATCTTTAGATAATCTAAGGATAGGTTTGGTATGACTTGAACTGATTGCCACACCCTAATAGCTAAAACGTTTCACTTTGTTCCTAGTATGAATACAGATGTGGACATCCAAGTTGACCCCGACTCGCCAGACATGAAGAGAAGACGTGTGCACATGTGCGATTATGATGGCTGCAACAAAGTCTATACCAAGAGCTCGCATCTGAAAGCCCACCGGAGAATACACACAGGTATGCCTTTTTTTCTGTTCTGTAAGATATGTATGTTTGAAATTAATTAATGCTTTTATTTAGTAAAAAAACAAAAACAAACAAACAACAACGAAAAAAAAAACATTAAATTGATCAAAAGTGACAGTAAAGATATTTATAATGTTAAAAATATTTGTTTCAAATAATTGCTGTTCTTTTAAACTAATATTAGAATAATTTCTGAAGGATCATATGACACTGAAGACTGGAGTAATGACTGCTGAAAATTCAGCTTTGCCGTCACAAAAATAAATTATTTTATGTTATATTCTATTTTAGTTATATTAAAATAGTATTTAAAATTGTAATATTTCACAATATTACTGTTTTTACAGTCTTTTTGATTAAATAAAAACAGCGTTGGTGAGCATTAGACATCGACCCCAAACTTTTGAATGAAAGTGTGTATAATATATTTATATATACATGTATGTATATATATATATATATATATATATATATATATGTGTGTGTGTGTGTGTGTGTGTGTGTGTGTGTATATAATCAGTCATATTGACGTGGTGATGCCTTTACAGGTGAAAAGCCATACCAGTGCACATGGGAGGGCTGTACCTGGCGCTTTGCCCGCTCTGACGAGCTGACGCGACACTTTCGCAAGCACACCGGCATCAAACCCTTTCGCTGCACCGACTGTGATCGCAGCTTCTCCCGCTCTGACCACCTGGCACTTCACCGACGGCGCCACGTCATGATGTGAAACACTTTTTGCGCCACCCTCCCCAGCCCTCACCTCCCTGCCTGCTCCTCAGGAGACATGCGCGCCCATCCGGGGATTCCAAATGCTGTTGACGCCACCTCCCCAGTCTCCGGATACGAACATATGTGTTGAATATGGAGAAGGGGTGGCGCAATCATATTGGTTACCCCTCCTGGTCAGAACATGTCTGCAGTTTTCTGCCAAGCTTCTAAAAGCCACAAACCACCCGTCCACTGGTGACCTTCACCTCCATCTCAATGCCTGATCATTAGCCGTTACTTGAAGGGACTACAAGAAAGGCAAACCGCTCGCAGCATTGCTATAAGCAGAGAGTGAAGATTGGGGAAGGTACCCCTTATTGAGATGATTTTTTTGAAACAAGTATAGAAGTTTATGAGAAAGTAAAGGATTTTATGCAAGATGGTTAGGAAAAAGTAGAGTTATGTAATAAATTTGGTCATTTTATTGAGATACAAGGGTTGGATATACATCTACAGCTGCCTTTTCGAATTCTTACATTTTATCTGAACTTTTTGTTGTCCTAAATTTGTATACAAAGCTCTACATGCATCTTAGGGCCTATACGTTTCTGTGTGGATGGAAGTTAACATAGAGTGCATTGTAAAGACAGCTGAAGATGTACCTTGATTTAGATGTTTTTTTTGTTTTTTTTTAATAGTTTTGATTTGAGTTTTGAAATGAGAAGTAGAGGCAGGGGGCTGACAAGACTGTGAATTTTTGTAAAATATTTTTCTTGATTAGTATGTGTTGTCTAAGCATCTTCCCAAAAATAGTTTGGCGCAAAAAACAGTATTTCTTTCTTTTTTTTTTTTTTTAAAGACATTTTTATTGCCAATAATGGCGTCTAACATAAAGAACACCTTTTGATAGGTGTTAATCTAACCTTCAGATATTATTTCATAAGGCTGTGAAAAACATTTTTAAAAAAAAACAACATAACTCGCAGGGAAAGGGGGGATCTTACTAAATTGGTGTGTATGTGTGTGTATGTCTGTGTATAAGCACACTTGTTTGCATATTTGTAAAGAAGACATAATCAGAGATATAATAGTAGAGATGTCCAGATGCATTGTTACTCCTAGCCCATCAGAGCCTTAATTGAAGTAAATGTGCAAATTTGATTTGCGCAACAGGTTTTCGGAGTTCCTCAGGGTTCGATACTGGGACCCCTATTTTTGTGAGGCACCTTGAAAATCCCTATTTGCACCTAGTTCACAGTGACAAAACATGTCTTAACAGTTCCTGCCCTGATATGCATGATATGCAAAAATAACCCCTCAACCTCCAACAATATGTTAAAGTTATTGGACAGTGATATTATGAAAATGTTGGGCAGAGTCCATATAAATCTGAGGAGAGGGTATCCTGGACACTTCTTCCCTCTAGCTAGCACTCATTGCCATGGTCATAATTTCAGTCGCTAGCAGCTGAGCAAGTGCGCATTATGCCTTTTTTCAGAAGAAACGCTTGTTTGATTCCAGCCTTTGAGAGTTAAGTGCATGTCTGCAGCAGCTGCACGATCTTTGGTCCAGAGAGCAATGTAGTCGCAAGTTTGTATTGTTCTCTCGCTTCAACTCAAACGTTACTAAGCACATCTTTCTAGAAGAGTATATGCATTTGATTGCGATCCCTTTCTTTTTTAAAACTGTTCATAGACATACAGACAATGAATAATTAAAGAGTTAATGTACATATTGTATATAATCTACAAAGTTCTTGAATAAATGTAACGGGTGGATTTCTATTTTTAACACTGACTAGATAATGTGAAATACTCATTTTCTTTCTCTTTTTAGTTGTTTCTTTGAAATGTATTTTTTTATTTCTTTTTTTAATCTCTTAAAATGAGTCCCTAATGTGTTGTACACCCCTAAAGTGTTGCATGGAGAGTAGCGTTTTCTTTGCGTCGGTGAGCATGTCAAAGCGTTGGTGCCCTGACAGATGTGGCCTATAAGCACTGATAATCCACATGAAATGTGTGCAACCATGGCCATTCGTAGCACATGCATGGCCTATTTCTAATTACTACAAGACATGCTGGTAACATGTACCTTCATATCATCCTAAATTTAAATTATTGTATTCCAAAATGGCGTATTGTTAGGAGTCAGCCCCTTATCAATGAAGTGCCCACGACTGAATTTTGTGACATCCTTGTCTATCTGAGCATGTTTGATTTCATCACTTGTATCTGATTTGTTTAAAATAGTGTGCAACCTTGTGCTTGAATCATGAAAGGGTTTGGGTTTCGTGTGAGTGTATGTGTGCAAGTGTGGTTATCATTAAATTCTCTTTTAAACTTTCAGAATCATAGGTATTTTATATTGAATGCAGTAACTTATGGGCCAGTACTATATTACTCAGTGCAATGCAGTTATCATTATAACAAGACAAGTAATTAATGTTATTTCTTTTGTATTTGTACAGAACAAGTGTGTAAAGATCAGCAAGGAAAACACAAGCTTTTTGATACTGTGAGAAATGGTGTTAAAAGTCAGTTTCCCTTGTACAGTTGTGATTACCCACTCCTTTTATAGAATAAAATGTTTTGGTGCAAATCGGTGCGTTGTGTATTATAATTCAGGTCCTGTCTATTTTTTTTCTAATAGTTTTATATCAGTATTTCCAACAAAAATGAACCCCATGCCCATTTCATTATGTTTAATCCTGGCAAAATCACGCTTTGGTATCAATCTCACTCAAAAAGGGTTTATATACTCAATTTGTTTGTTCTAATACGTGAATGATCTTAAAACAACTCGGTGGTCTATGTCTTCATGAACTTTGCTCTGTAACCATGAGGCGGGGCGGTGCTGACATGTTCTGCTGTTGTTTCGGGTTCAGCGACATCAGCGGTCTTTCGTGTGGCGCCCTCTAGTGGCGCAGATGTGTAACAGCTCATGTCAAAGCACTGTGTGGTACTGCAAAATGTCAGTGTCCTCTTTTAAAGTCTTATTCCACTTGTATCAAATAGGTAAATATGTATTATTGTGAAATATTTTATTAATTTGTCAATAAAATTGTCCGGCATGGTCTAACCATTTAAAGTCAAAGTCCAACACTGTAACTTGGTCAGGACTTTAGTTCATAAGAAGTGGTGCTATACCTTTGTTTGTTCCTGAGATTATATTACCCTAGTGTCTGGGGGGATAAATTATGGTCAAAACACAATCTTTATGACACGCACTTCTCAACTGGTGCAATAATGATTAACACCGACCCTAAGATAGGCTACACAATACACAGAAAAATTTCAATTTATTAACTTGAAAAAACCTTGCAAACTTATTGCCTCAGAAGCCACATTATAAAAACATGAATATGTTGATAAACTTTACTATATTTTTCTGAGTTTAACTGACTTAGTGATTAACTGAGTAACAGTGTACTCCCAGAGTGCATTGTGGCATTAATAAATTAAGCAGTTGCTTTGTTTTTTTTTTGTTTTTTTCAATAATTTGACTGTTTTTTTGTTTGATTTTTTTTTGCTTCTTCTGTAACTATTAGCACAATAAAAACATCAATTAACATTTTTTTTGTAATGGTGAGTCTTATTAATTTAAACATTAATTTATTGGGTACCATTGTTGTGTTTTGCATGTTGAATGTTGATTTCTGTGTGAAGCAAGGTTGACTGCAAGAAATTGGCACAACTAGTGGGGATGAAAAGTTAGGTCATCTTTTAAAAATAATGTATTTATTACTTTTCTTCTGAAACCACAAATAACTGATTTATTTTACATCAATGCAATGGAAAAGAGTTAATCATGTAAATGAAGTTCCAAGTGCCCAACCAAAGGGAACACAAATCACCATAATGGTGGCAAAACCTTTTTAGGAACTCAACATCAATTTATGAAGTGATGTTCTCCCAAAATTTTCAGTTGTTTTGACAATTCACTATTCAAGATTACTTTAGAAAATGAGCGAAGGCAACTAGGGAGAAAGCTAGCTGCAGAAATGGAAGAAATGTATAAAAAATTCTATTCAAAATTGCCCCACTTCAAAAAATCTTTTGCTTGACAAAATGGTACTCAAACCAGTGGGTTTTCTGAGTGACAAAGGCATAGTATGTGAATAGCAGCCTACAGATTACAACATTTTTACAACTAAATTCAACTAATTGCTGAACATTAAGAAAAGCTAAAGGGTTAGAACAACTGAGGGTTAGGTTTTACAGTGCAAGGCTTTTCTTTGCTTTTTGAGTGATGCGCATTCATTGACCGTTCAGCAATTTCAGCAAACAAAAGTAAAACAGATGACATTTAAAACATCTGAAATATCCTTATTTATTTTATTTTCAAGACATGTGAAAGACTATCTCTCTGCCATGTCTCTCATTTCTACGAAAAGGTGTAAGAAGTGGGGCAAGTTTTAACTGGATTCGCGCTACCGCGCTAAGCACATTTAACACCTCGGGAATAAGCGAGGCTTAAACATATTCTCAACAATAAAGATAGTTTTACTTTTACTCGGAGCAGTAGCGCTCACTATTTTTAAATGGTTAACATATTTTCATCTTTTCAACGCCACAGAACACATGCTGTAACACATGGGTGTTCCCCTCATAAGTCATTGTCTCTTATTGTAGACTGGATTTTATTCTGCAAATTATCTTGTCAGGCTGTAATTAATAGTTTTCTATTTCAGCTAAAAGCCGTTCCCCACCCAATTTTAGTACGTTCACTGCAACTGTTGGTATGATTATTTTTTACAAGCTGACTCACTGTTTTAACAATACGTCGTTTAACAATATAAGTTTAAAGTTAATAGGCTACTTGGTAAGAACCAGCATACATCACAGCCTTAACAAAACAGGCGTGTCTGTTTAATAGCAAAGTCTGATTTCATGCTAATTTGCACCATACATAAACCTACAAAGGTTAGAACAATAATTTACTTAAATGGTTTGAAAACTAAAGGTAATCAATCAGTTTAAAAATAATGGTAACACTTTACAATAAGGTTCATTAGTTAACATTAGTTAACTACATTAGTTAACATGAACTAATAATGAACTGCACTTATACAGCATTTATTATTCGTTAATGTTAATTTCAACATTTAATAAAACATTAAAATCTTGTTAACATAGTTAATGCACTGTGAACTAACATGAACAAACAATGAACAACTGTATTTTCATGAACTAACGTTAACGAAGATTAGTAAATACAGTAACAAATGTATTGCTCATGGTTAGTTAATGTTAGTTAATACATTAACTAATGAACCTTATTGTAAAGTGTTACCAAAATAATAATAATAATTTTCTAGTTTTAAAAGTAGATTCTTTTCTCCAATATGATGCAATATCCGGTTGTTTGATGCAGCACTGTCCAAAAAACAACTCGGCAAATGAAGTAATGCATAAAACCCAACGAGCTGGGTCAAAATTACCTAGAAATGGTCCTTTTTAACCCAGCATTTTTTTAGAGAGTTAGAAAAAATCCACCTTCTTATATAGTTCCAAGAACCATTGTCCCTCATAAATATAACATATAACAAAAATGTCTGTCTCCATAACCTAAGTAGCCTATTAACCAAGTATTCAAATGTCATTCCACTAAGGACCTCATTCAGAGTCAAGGAAGCATGTTAGCACTTGAAGACTTTGAAATGACACTAGCCATGAAATGTGATTATTCTTTTATTTTCAAAGTTCTGTATTCAGACAAGTACATACAAAATGTTAAACTGATCACTTAGTATGCAAGATCTACACACTCAACACCCACATTCAAGACAAACGTAGCAAAATCCCATTTGTTCATAAAAACAATCAGCTTCAAAGAGAAAAGTATTTACATGTAGTTAAACTTTAACAAGAGTATATACAGTACCTTTTGATCCATCAGAGTTCCTTTCATAAGTGAAGGACATGTACAAAGGGAACTTGAGAACTTTTAAGCGTTTATAAAAATGCGGTCGCTAAGCTGCATACAGAGCCCAAGACGGGTCTCACCGGCATTACAAAAGCAAATGCTACGATGTCCACAACAAATACAAATTTGTTCTTGGGGAAAAAAAAGGATTGTTGTGAAGTTTCAAAATTTTCTGCATATCACAATTTCTTCAGTTATTTTCTTTAAAGTTTCTTACATTCTTTTTATAAAACAATCAACTGTTGTGTGAAATACAAATTTGGCACACATGGTCAAATAAGGCTCTTGTGAGCTTATTTTTCACATTCATCACAGTCTTTTTTTCTGTCATACAAAGAGCCGAAATGTCAAACAGTCGACTGATCTGAGTGCTACTTTTTTACAGTCTCATAAAGATTTGTATCCATGGATACACAATTGTGAGAACAGCAAACATTAGGGTTACTACTTTTTTTTTATAGTAGCATCTTACCCAAAAGCAAACAACTTTTTGTGAGTGGGAAATTCCATATAAATAGTATCGTGTTGTCTAAAATGAACAATTAACTATTACCTTGGAATTAATAAATCAAACTTTACATTTCAAGTTATTAGGAAGACTCTTACTAGGAAGATTTTCAAATTTAGTCAGACGAAGTGGATGGAGGTCAAGTATAAAATTCATAGCATCTTTTCACATTAATCTACAGACATACAAACACATACAAAACATATGTACAGTAGTATACATCCTGTTGGAGCTCTGCTGTGACGTCCAGTCCTTTTCATGACAAAATGTGTGGAGTGCTGGTATAGGGCAGAGCTTTCATTAGTTTGATCTTCGTACGTGAATGACTGTGAAATATTTAGAACAATAAAACTGTTATAAACGTTGAAAAAGTAAGGATGTAAAGTCCGTTAGTTTTGGTGGCGCTTCATGTGCAGTGCCAGGTGGTCTGAACGAGAGAAGCAGCGACTGCAGGCAACGCATTTGAAGGGTTTTGCGCCGGTGTGTTTGCGGTAATGCCGCGTCAGTTCATCTGAGCGGGCGAAACGCCAGTCACATCCTTCCCAACTGCACCGGTATGGCTTCTCACCTACAAAAAAGAAAAAAAAAATTACATCACATTGATTTAGTAAACAATCTTCATTTATTTTATTTCAAGGCATGTTTCAAGGTCCAGGCTCATACAAAGTCCAGCTTGAACATGTTTGAACACACAATGTGTATTGTGACATTTTTAAATGGCAGTTATAGAGGAATTAGACATGCATGTGCTTGTGGTTTGGAGAGTAATACAACTCCCATGTGTAAACACGGAAGTCATTTCCATGGCGCTTAACACACACTGATAACATCTGACATTGTGAGGTTTGCCACAGCACTGAATCCTGAAAAGCCATGTTCAGTATTAAACGATAATGGTCATTCAACACATGTAGCCCTACATTTTTGATGTTACCACTAAAAAATATACACCAAATAACTTAATGTTATAAGTAGTCTAATAACGTGTGTATGTATGTTTGTGTATGATGGAGAGAAAAAGGGGAAAGTAAAAGAAAATGAGAGAGAGCAATATAATTGTTTATTATATATTTTTTAATGTTATCATTTAAATCCCATATGCATTCCATTAGCAGCTGTCAAACTGGTCACCCTTTCTTTTGGTTAACGTGCTATTTCATGACAACTGGAGTTTGACTGACAGATGTAAGCAGGTGCCTTTGTTTGGACGCTTTTCATGTATAATAGGTTTGTGTTCAATATTAAAAAAAAAAAAAAAAAAAAAAAAATTCTTTATTTAGCACAGGTATGTTGTTGTGTATTACCTGAATTATTATGACCAGGGTCCAAAACTTTTTTTAACCACACCTTACAAAAGTATCTTTTATTATCCATAAACACTTCTAACTGGCCATGATTTTTAAAAAAAATAATTAATCTGTACATACACTACAATTCAAATGCAAGATTTTTTTTAAAAAATGTTTTTCTCTCATGCTCATCACGGCTGCATTTATTTGATCAAAAATAAGTAAAACATTAATATTGTGAAATATTATTACAATTTAAAATATATATTTTTTTCTATTTGAATTTATTTTAAATGTAATTTATTTATGTGATGGTAAAGCTGAATTTTCAGCATCATTACTCCAGTCTTCAGTGTCACATGATCCTTCAGAAATCATTGTACAGTAATATGCTTTATTAGAATTTATTATTATTAACGATGTTGAAACAGTTTTTTCTGTGTAATGTTTTTGTGGAAACAATATATATTTGTCAAGGTTCTTAAGGACTTTATTTTAAATAGAAATCTTTTGTAACATTATAAATGCCTTTACTGTCACTTTTGATCAATTTAAAGCATCCTTGCTGAATAAAAATTATTTTCTAAAAAAAAAAAAAAAAAAAAAAAAAAAAAACACTACATACAGTACATTTTAATGTATTGCAGTTTCTTATATAAACATCACCAGCCAGTGATGTTTTATTTACTCACCAAATATATTTTTACCTTTTTTTTGTCATTTGGAACCTGATTATAGTCCAATAAACACTAGTTTTCTATTGTTTATCTCAAACAATAACATCAAACAATAATTGTTGTTCTGAAATATCATGTTGCATTTCATTGACTTTACCACAGTGAAACTACACAGCTCTCAGATATGGGAAATAACTGAAGAGAGCACAAATTTAGCTCTTTGACTAGCTATTTGAATAGTTCTGAAAGCTGGCTCTTTAAGCTTAGCGCTCATCCCTCCCCTTTTTCTATACATGAAACCAGAATTCAAAAGGAGATGAACAAATGCCCTCCTGACAAAAGACTCCAATAGCTCAGGGTCTTGAACAAGGTAATACCCCCCATCAAACACTTCAGCTTGTGGAATCTGTTTAAGGGCCAACAAGCTCAAACAACAGAGATATTATTTGGTTAGCTGGAGGTTGTGCAATGGCTAATTTGTTATCACTAAAGCATTTTGCTGCGCACACACAACCATTATAAACATAAAAATGTGGAAGTTGAATATGGCAAACCACCTAAATCGACATCAAAACAATATTAAGAACAACAACAAAAATATTATCACTAATATTCACCACACTCACAGGAATAGCCATACAATCACCATTGTAATGTGTTTATCAGTGGCTTCTGTTTGAGGAAGGTGGGCAACAAGTTCCATTACTAAGATAATACAGGGCTTTCACAAACGCACCAATTGCCCTCAAAGTAATTAGGGTGCGTTTACACCAGAACGATGTACTAAAAACGGAATTTTTTTTCCTTTTTGCTTTTCATGTACAACGTTGCCAAAACAATACCCGTTCACACAGATTCGTGAAAACATTTACACAGTAATGGTATCGTTTTCAAAAACTTGCACTTTGAAACCTGTTTTCAAAATGTTGTGTTTTCAGGCCCCAAAACGCTGTTGTCATATAAATGAATGGCCAAAACACATAAAAAGTTTTCAGTTTTTAGTTGAGAATGGTGTCATGTGAACCGCTCCTTAGTCAAAAAATGATCACAAGCATTGTGAAAGCTGTTTAGCTAACATTTTATATACAAGATGAGGCTGCTAGAATCTGTAAGTTTTTTTTTTTTTTTTTGTGAAGACCTATAAGCATAACCTAAGCTAACTGCTTAGATTACTACTTAGGTTACAAAGCTAACAACAAGTTTTGCAGGCTTGTATTTAATTGCTTTGTCAGAGCACATCTAGTACATCCTGACATCCTTATTTTGATCTAATGAAAAGAACATATCATTCCTGAAGACATCAAAATTACACGTGTTATCGACCTGTTCTGACTTTCATCTGTCAGCACAGAATGTTCTAGAGCTCTTAACTGTTGTTTGACAGCTTTCAGTGCGGCAGGATCTTTCCCAACCCCCAACATCTTTTGAAATACAACTCCACACCATGTCCACCTGAGGAATGACAACCTGACCTGTGACAACATAAACATACCATGCTGATGGATAGAGGGTGAAACATCCCAGGCTCTTTGGAAAAACGTACCTTTGGCGACATTTCTTCAAAATGATATTATGTCGCTTCTTGCATAATGTTCAGTTTTATCCAAAACAGATAAAAGTGAATCTAGCTATATTTTATTACTTTGGTTGTTCGAAAATTAAATGTCCAGTGAGCAGTGTGAAAAGGTTAATATTACATTTGAAAATAATGTGAAAATACTATTAAATATATAAATAGTTCTGACTACAAATTCTGATCAGATGAGCTGTGTTACTCTACATTGTATATTAAAACGCAAGTTGCTGTGCAGCTGGGTAACCATTAACAGCCTACAGGCTATTCGAATTAAACTTTTCTTCTGTCAGATAATTTATTTTGATTTTTATTATGTGGGCTGTGAAATTAATTCAGTTTAGTGGAATTAATTGTTTAAAAAAGTTTTAGGCACTCTAATTTGTGTCATGCCTAGGATTGACGCTTAACTGTAGTAAAATCTCTGTTAGGCACAATCTCATGTGGCTAAGTGCTTTAGTTTCATCCATGCTAATACTTGTTGCACTGCTGCAACACCTACTCAATTTCCTAACATACCACATGGGAATATGTTTCGTATTAGCTTAAACAGAATTACGAAGATACCTCTAGGGCACCAGTGAGTGAGAGTACAACAATAATGATACCTCAGGCTACAGGGAATCCCTCTACATTCATGGTGACCACCTCGAAATGTTTAGAAAAGAAAAAAAGAAGAAGTAACTAGGCGGAAAAGGTGCTTTTATCAGCTTAACATCATGTAAAAAAAAAATAAATAAAAAAATTGCACCAATTGGTGTTGGGAGGGAAGATTTCGGTTTCATTCTAAAGTGTGCTGGGATTGCAGTGGGTTTCATCTTACACAGAGCTGAAAACACTGAAACTGCCAAGTTCTTTTCTCCCGGCAGCTCACTCCTCCCCCCGAACGCAGACAGAAAAAGCAGGAGGAACAGGTTTTTCCTCCACCACTTGCAGATTTCCCCCTCGGGAAAGCATGCAGGGCTTGTACAGGCATGCAGACACAATGTGTATAAAAGCATGAAAAGAGTCAATTAATCTCTCCCTCCGCCCTGTTCTCTGTTTTTCTACATCGCTTGTCTTTAGGCTGTCATCTTCTCTGCAAGTGGTTGCTGCATTTGTAGCTTTTGTGTTGATGGTACATTGCATCTGCTAACAACTATTTCTAACTTTAGAAAAATGGTTAACCGCCCTAATGTTATTCCAAACCTGTATGATGAAGTCGTTCTTTAACATGCAGTTACAATTAATAAAAGTATAAAAAGGTGATTCAAAGACCTATGAATCACTATATCCAACCAAGTCTTCTGAAGGCATATGACTGCTTTGTGTGAGAAACAGACCAAATGATAATCTTCCCTTCCAGTGAGCTGTTAACCGATGCAATGGCATCACTAGCTAAATTTACATGCACCCAAATAATCTGTTTATAATCAGATTAAGCACCTCAATTGATCGGATTGAGCTTGATCTGAATGAAATTCTGATTCGATTGAAAAGGATGGTGTAGACCTGAAATAATCTGATCAATAGGAAAAATATAAGCATGTGGTGCAGTAAGCAATTTCTGAGAATCACTGTTGAATACTATTGATATTTGAAATCAACCCAAACAAACACACCCCTCCCTTCATTGCTCTGAACTGAGGTAATAAGCTCTGCCTGGTTCTCCGGACTGCCTGGCTGGGAGTTGGGGGGCGATGGAGGCAAACTGTGCAGCTGGGGTGAAGTGTAGAATGGCTCGGGCATGACAAATTCACCAGATTGCGCTGTCAAGGCCACAGTGTTCAGGTTGAGCATGGTCCTGCCGGACGAGCCGATTCCGTTCTTCGATTGACTCTGGGAAAAGGTCATCGTCATCGATATTTGAAATCAACCCAAACAAACACACCCCTCCTTTCATTGCTCTGCCCCCAAAATGCACAAACACGCAATGCAAGAGTGGATGTCTCTTTATCATAGCAGAAACAAAGCAAAATAAAGCTTCGCGAAAAATAAAGCAAAGATGACGAACAAACAACAAGGAAGAACAAAAAAATGAACATACAGTACACGAGTATATACAAGCAAGAGTGCATTGTTCGTTGTCAGCACACACTCAAAACCAATGTTACTCACGTATGGAGCAGAAACAACACAACCTCAGCGTCTGTTTTCAGGCCTTCCTGCTTAGGTCTCTCCAGTGCTGGAAAGCTTTTCTAATATTAACGCGGGTCCTAAAGCTCCTGCCTGATCACAACTCTTCTTTTTCCAGTGATATTCCTCTTTTGTAATGTCTCTCAGCTATCTCTCTTTCAACAGTCTTTCTTCAAATTTCCCTCTTGCTCACTCTATCTACTCCATCATAAGTGTATACGCCCCCTACTGCTGATTGGCTACAAGTTTGTTGTGGTGCTCGGTCCGATCAACTTTCAAAGGTATTTTTTAGAAATTGCTGACTGCACCTTTAAATTACTTTACATGCACAGTGCCGTTATGCATATGCTTGCATGTTTATGTCTGTATGTTTATGAACTGGTCAGTGGAGGAGACTGAATATATATTTACTAAATATTTGCTAAAACGTTCTTCTGACATATGTCAGCTTTCTTTTTACATTTGTCATCAAGGCAAAAATGACAATTATTCTTGGAGTAGCTCAGGTTCTGAGCACAGGTTCTGAGTAATGCACATGTAAACAAATATGTGAATTGGATTGAATTGTTTAAGGTTCATATAAACAGAACTTTTAGAATCTGAAATTAAATTAGTTTCATATTAAAAAAATCGACAAGGTCAGATGTCAAGATTACGACTTACATTTTGTTTGTTCCTCACACAAAGCAATTGTATGACTTCAGAAGACTTGTGGGATACTTTTAAAATCCTCAGTCTCCATTCATTGTAATTGCATCGAAAAGTTCTTCAATTTCTCATTTCTCTGTGTTCCGCGGAAGAAAGAAAATCATATGTCGTTGAAACGACATGAGGGTGAATAAATAATTACATAATTTTCATTTTTGGGTGCCTGTGAAAGAGTGTGATTTGGTTTCTTACCTGTATGAGTCCTTTGGTGTGCTTTCAAGTGAGAGCTCTTTGTGTAAACTTTAGTGCATCCTGGTACAGAGAAAATTGCCCAAATGTTAGTTCACAAAAGTCCCTGATAATCTCTGCTCATCTTCAGGAAGTCATGGCATATCATGTAATCCAAAATTATTTACTGGAATGGCACACTAACCTGGGAAGTCACAATGATGAATTCTTCTCTTCTCCAGCTCAGGGTTGTTCCGTCGGTTGTATCTGGGCCCCGTGAGGACGCCCTGACCGTGAGCCATTAGCATGGAGTGAGGGGTCATCTGTCCAACCTTCATTCCGATTCTAGCCTGGTACGGTGGGGGAGGGGGAACTGAGGTAATAAGCTCTGCCTGGTTCTCTGGACTGCCGGGCTGGGAATTGGGGGGCGATGGAGGCAAACTGTGCGGCTGGGGTGAAACGTAGAATGGCTCAGGCATGACAAATTCGCCAGATTGCGCTGTTAAGGCCACAGTGTTCAGGTTGAGCATGGTCCTGCCGGACGAGCCGATTCCGTTCATCGACTGACTCTGGGAAAAGGTCATCGTGGTGAGGTCACTGCTGCTGACGGGCATCTGGTAGACTGACGGCTGCTGAGGGCCAATGTGGAGCTCATCTGTGACAGACATGTCAGGTTTGATGAAGAGGCTGTTGACTGTCTGGGGCACACTGAAGACGGAGGTGAATTCGGGGAGCGTCTGAATGCTGCAAGGTTCGTCCACACCCGGCTCAGTTTTGATCTGATGCACTGGAGGTTTGTTTGGACGGTAAAGGCCAGTGCGAAGATGTGTGGTATTGGGCAGGATAACGTTGATGTTGAGACTGTAAGGGGCAGGCTTCTCATCTGCAAAATACTCATCCACCACTGAGGCACTTTCCCGACGGTACTTCTTATCCATCATGTTTGGGGAAAGCAGCGGGCCGCTCTGGGGCAGATATTTATCCATCTCCATTCGTGTCTGAAATGAACAGAAGATGATTATGATACAGTACACTATTAGAAATAAAAGTACTTCATTGGCATCAATGATTCCATGAAGAACCTTTACCATTCTTGGAATCTTTCCATTGCACAAAAGGTTCTTTAGATTAAAAAAAATGGTTCTATAAATAACTGTTCACTGAAAGGTTTTTTGGGGCACCCAAAAATGGTTCTTCTATGGCATCACTGCAAAAACCCCCTTTTGGAACCTTTATTTTTTAAGAGAAAGTCCGTTTTAATATAAATCCGTTTTAATATAAATCCGTTTTAATATAAATCATTGGCCATAACCAGATGTACAGAAATCCAGACTGGCAATTGACAGGAAATTGATTTGAGTGTTATGTTTATTTTTATTTAAATATAGTTTATTTAATTTAGCACTCTAGTAAATTAAATTACAGTAATTTATTTATGACTTGGTATATGCCGGAAAATCTCAATCTCGAAAATAATGATCTCTATTTTTGGGGGGGAAAAAAAGCCAAAAAAATCTAATTTATTTCATTTTCATTGTATATAGAAGATGAAAAAAAAGCCAAAAAAAAATCGAATTATTTTAAGTTAACTGAATTAAGTTGTATAACAAGACCAGAACTTAAATTGAAATCCAAATTATTATTATTATTATTTGTAAAGGATAAATTTAATTGCATGAAAAAGTTTTCCTCAATTTAATTAAGTTTATTGAATGATTTTATTTATTTATTTATTTATTTTTGAGTGCATGCAGTACAGGTAGTTAGGCTTTGTGTGTGTGTTTGTAGGTAACTGGATTAGCTGGCATCAAACTGAGATGTCTGTTCTGCCATTTTACTCCTTTCACTTCACCACAGCTGTTCAAAAAGATTGTATTTGAGAGAGGAGATTTGGCAAGAATATACTATGTTATTGTCTTTCACATTAGATCAAGTTGATTTGTTCGCAGTGCCTGGTACAAGCAGTCGGAGATCATTCCCCACTTTATCCATGCACAAAAAGCCAAGAGGTCTGCATAGTGCTCCAATGCAGCACAGAGTAAACAGAAACCTCATAGGTGTGGCGGTCATGAAGACACAAAGCAAAACCAAAACAGTGACATGTGATATAGCAAGAGGAGATATGGGCACAAACAATGTACAAAAATAGAAATCTAAAAACGAGTGCACCCTGGAGAGCCATTCAGGTGCAACGGTGCTTTAAACCCCTGAAACTGATAAATGAGGGCATTTTTGCGATAATAAAGAACCAGATTTACCAAACCAGTCAATTGGCAAGTCAAATGTGTGATGATGAAATGGTTAGCACATGCAAAAACCTGAACAGCCTAAATACCGTCCAGGTTTTCTACAGTCCATAGTGTCTGCAGCGTGTGTTTACCAAAATAAACCCCTAAAATAACCAATAAAGGGTCTGAGACCACTAGTGAAAAAGCTTCTATTATTTCTAATACACATATTTCATAACAAATTATGTTTATATTATTTTATATACACAAAAAAATTAACACAAATTTTAGAAGTATTATCATCTTTTTGCTTTAACGACAGCAGCTTCATGTGCCAAGTTCTTGAAACGTACTCTTTGTATTCATGTTGGTTTTCAAAATATGGTTTTCAAAAACTTGTATTTTCAAGGAACGTTTCATTTCAGTGACTCTAAAATGCCATGTCACCACTTTATAACCATCACGTAAAGAGTAATAACATATTTTCCTTTATAACTTGAATACGTATAAATGTATATAATCTTTATGTTAAGTTTCTTTTTCGTTTAAGTTTTTAAAACAAATCTTTTTTCTCTGTATCATGCTTTTTAACCAACCTGATCTCACGGCAAAACCTCACTCGTACGTATTTTACGAGTTGCCAAAATTGTTTGAGTTCGTATAAATGACCTACCTCTAACCCCGCCCCTAAACCTACCCATCACTGTAGTTTAGACAAATTGTATGAATTCGTACGAGTGAGGTCGTACGAATTCGTACGAATTAGCCACCTCGTAAAATACGTACGAATTGGTCTTGAGATAGCTTTGTTTTTAACTCATTAATATAATTTTGATTATGAATATGATATGATTTAAATTATGTAGTAACACCACATGATATTAACCTTGTTTATATATTAACAAAGTAGTTTTGTTAACAATACATGATTATGCTAAACTACTTAAAGTTTTCTTGTTTTATTCTTTTAATGTGAGGAGACATTTTGGACCCCACATTAAATACGCAATTGCCTTTATTGTTGTCCTCACTGCAGTCATTATATTTGACAATAAACATTTCAAAAGCACTGCAATGTCCAGCTGCCTGAAGTGGCAGCTATGTCAACAATAAGACATGTATTGTCAAAATGCATTTCCTTGGCAACCCAATAATGTGGTTTCATGTACAAATATCTTCATCCTTTCAGGTAACTCATACTAACGTGTGAGGTCACGTACTCTCAGGGAATGTACAATGAATGATGACGCTTCTGCAGCTTTTCATATAGCTGTGGATGAGCCATTTGTTGCAGACAATTGTACTCTCAGTGTTAACGTCAACAATTCCACCTTCATCCCCATCAGGCCAGCGTTGGAAAGTTAAAACCAGGTAATTAATGGAAAATAGCTTTCGATTTATCTCCAGACCTGGCAAGCGTACTGCCCCTGCTCTTAGACCTGGGCACAAACGGGCCTTGTGTTGTGGTGGCACTGGCAGAGGGGCAAGTGCACTTGGCCATGGTCTCCGTTGGCCTTAGAGAGCTGGTTCTGTTCACTGGGTTTGTGTGAGGAGAATGAACAGCAGCTGAACCCTGGCCCAAGAACTGAGTTAATGATTGGAGAACATTTACAACTGCTCAGTTATGTATTTTAGGGACCGATAACGACTGGGAGCCGAGTTAGACATAAAAATAATCTTCCGTGCTGCTCAGTATCAACGTTCTTTAAAAATATAGCTCACTTTCTGAAAAATCTCATTTGCTCTTAAAGGGATTCACTTAAGAAGAAAAATTCTGTTATCAGTTCTCTCAGTCACATGCTGTTTCAAAGTTGTATGACTTTTTTCCTTCAGGAGAACACAAAAAAGACACAGTGAAGAAAGCTTTGTTTATACACTGAAAGTCGGTGGGGCCCAAACCAGCATTTCACTGTATAGATCAAAAACACACACACACACAAAAAAGACATTTTTAAAAATATCTTCTTTTGTCTTTCACAGAATGACATGAGGGTGAGTAAATGATGACAGAATTTAAATTTTTGGCTGAAATATGCCTTTAGGGATGTGTGCTTGTGGATTATTAAACCGTCAAAAATCTTTTCCATTAAAAAGTCTTATTTGTTACCAAACACATAAAGCACAAAACCCTCAGAAACCCGGACAGTAAGTGTCATTCTCAAAGTTTTGCAGCCTATTTCAGAGTCCAAGTAGCTGGTTAGCCCAAAGACCTTTTTCCGAATTACAACACAAAAGGTCTTTCCCTTTGAAATAATTGCCTTTTATGGCCCAAAAGGAATTCAGAAAGATGGAGATTTCCAAAGATCCTAATAAAATCAGACTGATAGACTTCTTGTCTGTTTACTGGAGCCATAATAGCCATAATCATCAGAGGGCAGAAGCAAGAGAAAACAAAACCTTTGAGACGAAAATGATGTTTTATGGCTTTGGGGGAAATAGATAACAGTTGTTTTGGCTTTTCAGGCCCATGACTAGTGAAGGAACCATCTTGGCTGCTCTTCACAGCAGTGGATATGACTAGTGACTTCTGGATTTGTTAAATGCTGTGTGGACAGAAAATTAAAGTAAATTACTGCAAGAGAGATGCTTTACACCTATATTACTCAGAGACGGACATATCTTTTGATTAGATGTGACAAATCAATCAGTAATTAATTATCATCTTAACTTAAAATCATGACATTGTTGGTTTAGGTATTATTATAGCAATCTCATTTAATTTAGACTATGATTATGGGTGATTACGACTCCTTTGTATGTACTTTTTCCGAAAATTACTTGAATTCTTGAAAGCACACGAGGTCAGCCATGTGCTTCTCGTCACCAACACAATGCAGGCGTCAACAAGGTAACAAGGCCAATGTGAAGGCCCAGGCGGTTTCCTTCAGTAAAGCTGACAACCTACATGATTCCTGTGGCCATATGAGCTTTTGAAGGAGTGCAACGAGGTCAGCTAAGCCAGTCATAAACAATGGTGTTCTAGTTAGGATCCCATACGATCCAGCAGAGCACATTTGGTTTGCCTTTCAGACCCATTCATTTTCAGATGTCATTGCGGACTCTGAATATGATCATTAAAACAAAAAATACAACATCACAGAACTGCATAGTAGATACTGATGGCCAAGACCAAAGCCAAAGAGCAAAATATAAAGAAACAGAAGTCTGACATCAACTCTAAACTTGTGGATTAATCTGAATTTTCTCTGTGGGGAAACTAATACATGAAACTTTTCACTAACACGGTCCCAGTGTTAAATTGACACCTTGATTTTCTACATAACTTCAAACTGTGCATTAAAGTTGCTGAGCATTGGGTATTCTTGTACCCCAGTAAAACATCAAGGTAATAAATGTAAATGTTTCTTTTTTGATTATTTTGCTTTCATTTACACTCTACAATACTTAGATTTTACTCTTATAATGAAGGTTATGTTAAGGGCCTAAACTTGTGCGTTTACTAGCAAGTTAAGTATTAATGTCATAGTGCCCTTGCAAAGCAAGTTGAGCTCCCATTTATCTGGAATAATATATTCATAATCAAGTATATATATTCAAGTCAAGTCATAGTCAAGTATAAGCTACACCATTTATGAGAATAAAATTATGTCAGTGTTTACTGCAAAACCTAGATGCAAACTAAAAGAGAAATGTGTTTTTAGGTAAAATAAACAATTTAAAGTAAAAACATTAAGTGCATACTGCGCTGTTGTAAAAATATAATAAGACATGATTAAAAATATGAGATTAATTGTTATCTGTGTTAATAATAATAATAATAATAATAATAATAATATTTTTAATTTTTTGTATAAGCAACTTCTCATACAAATCCTGCTAAAGGAATAAATGTAAGTGCAATGGGAGACAAATAAACAGCAATTCAGTGGCCCCTTATGAGAGGATGTAACATGCACACTGCCACGAGAACAGTTCACACAGCCTAAAAGAGATGCCTGTAATATATTCAATATTTTATCAACAATGTTTCATTATAAAAAATGAACCAAATACCTGAATTGCAGGAAGCCTTATATAAACCTACTGATCAGGTGCTTACACTGCATCTGTTCTATCTTTTTTTTTTTTTTTTTTATGTTTAGACATTGAAATATTTGTGTTTTCCAGTTAAAGTCTGACACCACAAGAGCGCCTGCCATACCTGAGCCATTTCAACAGCGTTTGTTGCGAGTCTAACAGCGGGTTTGACGTCCTCAAATACAGACGAGTCCTCAGGCCCATCCGCGCTACACATCCGCACGGGTTTAAGCTGCGTGAAAACTGCTCTCTCTTCTGTATTCGGAGCGCTAACGGCCAGTCCTACACTTGCCATTTCTATAGGCAAATAACGAATATTATATTAAAATCTTGTTCTTAATTACGAATACACATATACGGGATTATTGTAAACGTCCTTGTCGGTACATCCAGACGCGCGGTGTATCCAAAAACCCTCCCTGTGTCACTCAGGTAGCCTTACCTGTTGTAAAGTATCACACAGTAGGCACGTAGTACATGAGTGACAGCTGCCTCAGCCATTCAGAGCGAAGGAAATAGCGCCTTCTCCAATCACAGAGCAGGTGGGCTTAGCTCACCTGAGAGGTGTATAACATGGAGGCGTTACTTTTCTGCATATCCATCAAGAAAATTACACTGATGCTATCGTATTGTAAACAGTTTTTATTTATTTATTTATTAATTTTTTTTTACTCATATCTTTTTTTTTTTTTGTGGTGGAGCCCTGCTTAGTTTACAAACCAAACTATTGTGCTTTTATATTCAACAGTCACAGTCTGCAATGTCTGGCTCTCTCAGTCATTATAATAACATAATTCCATAGCTCTTGTGTGGAACCCACACAGACATTACATGAGGCATTACTGCATATTGTAACATGCCCATATAGTGATAATATTAAAGCATGCTATTACAAGTGATACTCTGTAAATCCCACTTCACCTATAAGCTGTTATTGTTTTGTCTGAAGCGTAGCTCAGACTCAAACACATCACTTTCTGTCAGATGCCACACAGGAAGCACCAAACCAACCAGTTTTATTTATCTTGATGAACAGATTCAGAGAAGCCATTCCATTGCTCCATGAATTTAACACAGCAATGTGGAAGAATAAGGATGAGAAAAAGTGATGGGGCGGAAACTGGATCATCTACATTCCTCCTGTTTTATCAAAGAGCCTGAGGACAGATGGGGTCAGGTAAAAACAGATGTGGCCACTGCAAGTGTCACTGTTTAGGGCCAATTCGGAGGGAACTGCAGTTGTGAGAGAGGTTAGACAAGGTGAAAACACCTGTTCATGGGTTTAAATGGGCTTGTTACCTTAATGTTATATCATGCAAAGATTCACTGAGCTCAGTGCACAATGCCCACAATGCTTTGTGTAATGTGCACATTATATAATGTACATTTTGTAAAGCAAAAGGCATAATAATGCTTATTTTGATATAAAATCCAGTTAAGAGTACACATGAGTGCTACAACAAACCTCTGTTCCTTAAAAATGAAAGACTTTTTGTTTTATTTATTGTTCATTGTTCATGGAAGATATGGGCATACAAAGTGAGGAAGGGAAGGACTTTGGTGACAGAACAGGCTGTGATAGACTCTAATTATAATAATTTGCAGCAAAACGATGGTTGTCAGGACTCAACCCCTCCCATTTCAGAACATAAAGTATTCCGTGTCCATCAATCTTACAACACTTCAAACATTCCAGAGCATTCTATGGAGTGCTTTGCATGATGTGAACTTATATTTGGAGAAGAAGGTATAGGCTACTTAATGTCCATGATTTGTATTTCTCTGGTTCCTGAATTTGAATGGAAATTGAATTGGGGTACAAAACAGGATGCAGTTTCGATTTTATAGAAGTAGAATTTAATCAAATTAAATCAAAATCATAATGTAATCAAAATGAAAAGATATTCATATTACTTCAAAAAAGTATTGTAATTTATGATAACTGTACTGAGAAGTTAATCAAGACAAACTTTGACAGACAGACAGAAATACAGACAGACAGACAGACAGATGATAGATTCCAGCTTATGAACTAATTCAGAATTTTGCCCAATAAGTCATTTACTCACCCTCATGTTGTTCCAAACCCTCATGCTGTTTTATTTTTTTCTGTGGAACACAAGAGGAAAAGAACTGCGAGATAATTATTCAAAATATCTATTTTTTGTGTTCCACAGAAAAAATAACAAAACACTTCTTTAATTTTAACTGAACTGTTGTTTGCAACTATAATGATCATCCACTGGAATGTTCATTGAACAGCATCACTTAACATTCAATCCTGCTTGTAAATCACGGTAAAAAGCAGGGTACTTCTGCCACATAAAATCTCACTCTTAAAGGTTCAATGGGGTACTATATAGAATGAAGGCTTCTTGACTCAATTTTAAAGAACTCTTAATGCTGAAAAGATTCTATGTAAGGAGAAATATCTTAAATAATTTCATAATACTTTCATGTTTAATGGATTATTTCATTATTTTCTACTGATGAAGTATGTTTACGAGCTGTTTAACTGAATCAAAATTATAAAAATGAATTAAAACAAAATAAATTAATACGAAATCCATAGAATTATCCCATGATGGAAACCCCTAAAAGTTTCTACAAATGAAGCACCTGACAGAACCCTTTAAGCTTCTACATAGAACCTTTTTCTTCTAAGAGTACCAGTGCCCTGACGACGTTTGGAAAAAGAATCACTGGTATACTGGATGTGTACTTATGCAGAATTAAGTACACTAACTATTAAAGAATCTCACCTGAGCACCTTGAGAGCGGCATGTGCGCTTGTGTAATCAACAGACCTGTCTTTGCCTGGTTCGTATCAGATTTGCATGAGCAATTGGTTGATGGATTGTGGTGAGTTTCAGTGTGTGGTTACTAGCGCTATGCCTGCAATTGCTCACCTTCCTGAGGTCAAATTACAGCAGCAGCTCTCTCACACACTCCTGAACACGTGTGCTATGGGGCAATACACACATATCCACTCACGCTGTTTCGATGCCATTTTGCTTCATTGTTCAATTGCCGTGTCAGACAGTATGACAGATACGCTAACATGTACATTCAAAGCATCTTGTTTTTTGCTGCTAGAAAACTTTTCTCAGTACATTTTCACAGTGAACAGCTTAAAGTGGCCACATAACAACTCTGTAAATGAATATCTGAGCATTGAAAGTAACTGATGCATTCCGGGGGCCAGAGAGCCAGTGCCGGCTATGGATTTGAGAGCCAAATGTTGACTGAGGGAGGGTGTCCTTCAGCCCTGAATAGGCCCTGATTGTTCTCTGCTATTACAGCACTGCAGCTAAAATGTGTACTTTCAATAAAGTAAGAATCAGCATTGATCTAAGCAAACCGTGCAGCGCTAACCAACCATGTACACGCCTCACATTGTGAAATGACAGAATGAGTAGTGTGACAAAAGGTGAAAAATTGATTTTTTTTGTTCCTCCAGTGAATACAAACGATGACCACTTTCTAAAACACAATGCTCATATGTAGAAATGCATTACAGTGCTCTATAAATCACTGTTGGGTTTTTATGCTGTCTGTACACTTAAAGCATTTAGAGAAATTATCAGCACATAAGCTGTATGGCTCTCTCTCTCTCTCTCTCTCTCTCTCTCTCTCTCTCTCTCTCTCTCTCTCTCTCTCTTTCATGCTGTCTCATATAAATACATACAAATACAAATGTAAAATATGACTTCCTGTTGCTTCTGGCTTTAAAGGTCCTGAGTGACCGGATTTTAGAGCAAAAACAGCTAAAATGAAAGTTAACAACACATCTCTGAACTATTAAGGAGTATTAATCTATTCTACACCATAAAACCTAACATACTGAATATGGCCCCAGCAAACAAAAATATGTTCTAAAAACCATTCCCAGTTTTGAAAACGTTATTTCTGAATGTTCTCTGAACGTATAAAATGTCAATTTTTTTCCTTGTTATGCGAACCTTAACATTCCATTTTGTCATTCTTCAAACATTAAAGGAACATTACTTTTTAATTTTCACTAAAAGTTCTGAAACTAGTAACATTCAAAAAACATTAGACGGACATCCAATTAAAATGTATTAGGAAAAAAGTTTCACAATTGATCTATAAATAATGTTTTTGTGCTAATGTTTTGAGAACATTAACTCTCCATGTTTTCAGTGTTATATGGTAGGGGGCACTATTACACATCTTCTGAAGAGTACAGAATCTCAGGATCATAACAGAGGAAGTAGAAACAAGCGACAGAAGCATTGCTTATGCACATGTTGTAGTCTTTGAAAAAAACCCCACAATTTTCTCAGTTTTTTGTTCAAAATGTTGCTATTTTTTATTAAACTAACCAACATTCAAGTAATGATAAAAAAGAATGCATGAAGCTAGAATAAAATGTTTTTTTTTTTCTTCTTCAAAGCAAAGGCTTTGTTCTTTCTTTTGATTTATTGCATGTTCAGATATTCAGGCAACAAAATATTCTTGTGAAAATGATCAAAAATGCTGGCAACTTTAAAAAAAAAAAAAAATGGCAGGGAAAGAGTTAAAGACCAGATAACTTACATACGAATGTTCTGTTAACATTACTGGAAGAACATTTGTTCATAACTTTGAATGAAGCTTTCCAGAACGTTAGCTAATTTACTGAGAACGTTCCCTGTTAGCTGGGGTCAAAGGTTTTTTTGAAAATTTCTCAAGTTCTCAAGTTCACTAAATGTGGTCTTCACAATGTGTGAACCTAACCATTTCATTAACTAACTAGTTGCAAGTAGATGACTGAGGTTTGCAATTAAAATGCTGTTGTTTTCACTTAATGAATCCACAACTTGATCCTAGAGAATTAGTCAATTACAGGCCGATCTCAAATCTTCCTTTTATGTCAAAATTACTAGACAGGGCAGTATATCATCACAACTATGTTCCTTTTTAGAAAGAAATGGTATCTGTGAGGATTTCCAGTCAGGATTTAGACCGTACCATAGTACTGAGACTGCTCTCATTAGAGTTACAAATGATCTGCTCTTATCATCAGATCGTGGTTGTATCTCTCTATTAGTGTTACTGGATCTTAGACACTATCATTTGACACTATCGATCACAACATTTGACACATTTGACACTATCGATCACAACATTCTTTTAAATAGACTCGAAAATTATGTTGGCATTAGTGGAATTGCATTGTCATGGTTCAAATCATGTTATCAGTTTGTAGTAGTAAACGAAGAGATGTCATATCGATCACAAGTTCAATATGGAGTACCGCAAGGCTCAGTACTAGGACCGTTGCTTTTCACTCTGTACATGCTACCCTTGGGAGATATCATTAGGAAGCATGGCGTTAGTTTTCACTGTTACGCTGATGATACTCAGCTCTATATTTCTTCGCGCCCTGACGAAACTTACCAATTCACAAAATTAACGGAATGCATAGCTGATATAAAAAATTGGATGACCAGTAATTTCCTACTACTAAATTCAGAAAAAACAGAGATTCTAATTTTTGAACCAAAAACTTCTTCACGTAATGACCTAGAATACTGTCTAACACTTGATGGCTGCTCTGTTAAGTCTTCGTCGTCAGTTAAGAACCTGGGTGTGCTCTTTGATACCAATCTTTCATTTGAAAGCCATGTTTCTAGCATCTGTAAAACCGCATTCTTCCATCTTAAAAATATATCTAAACTACGACATATGCTCTCAATGACAAATGCAGAACAGTTAGTTCATGCGTTCATGACCTCAAGGCTAGATTACTGTAACGCTCTCCTGGGTGGTTGCCCTGCTCGCTTGATAAGTAAACTACAGCTCGTACAAAATGCAGCAGCTAGAGTTCTTACTAGAACTAGGAAGTATGACCCTATTAGTCAACACTGTCAACACTGCATTGGCTTCCTGTTAAACATCGTATAGATTTTAAAATCTTGCTAATTACTTACAAAGCACTAAATGGTTTAGCTCCCCAGTACCTGAGCGAGCTCTTAACGCATCATAGTCCACATCTATTGTGATCTCAAAATTCAGGCCAGTTGATAATACCTAGAATATCAAAATCAACCGCAGGCGGTAGATCTTTCTCCTATTTGGCACCTAAACTCTGGAACAATCTTCCTAGCATTGTTCGGGAAGCAGACACACTCTGTCAAAAATGCATCTTTTTAACCTGGCATACACATAACACATCAATTTATGTTTTCAAATCCGTTAAAGGATTGTTAGGCTGCATAAATTAGGTCAGCCGGAACTGGGAACACTTCCTATAACACCAGATGTACTCGTTACATCAGAAGAAGAATGGCATCTATGCTAATATTAGTCTCTCTGTTTATCCCGAGGTTTACCGTAGTCAGCCGGATCCGGGCCGTATCCAGGTGAGATCGAGGACCTGCGCCTTGACACAACCACAACGCAGCCCTGAAGTGTCAGCAGAGATTGAGTCAACTAGATCATCCACTGTGAAGGCCTCATCGACACGACAGCCAGTGGCACAGTTCCTCAACAAACCGTCCATACCAGTGTGATGAATACGATCCTCAACTGGATGGAACTGGAATAAATACTTTGACTGTTGCGATCCCAATCGGACTTATGATAGCTGCCTGAATCATAATAAAGCACTGTTCGCTGTTGGCCAGAGGAGAACTGGCCCCCCGACTGAGCCTGGTTTCTCCCAAGGTTTTTTTCTCCATTTTAACACCTGTTTTGCCACCTGATGTCACCTGTTGGAGTTTGGGTTCCTTGCCGCTGTCGCCTTTGGCTTGCTTAGTTGGGGACACTTGACATTTGATATTCAACAGTGTTTTGATCTGCCTGCATTGACACCATTGTATGCGAACTGAACTGAGCTGGATGATGACATCACTGTTCACTCCAGTGCTGATATAGATAAATTAACTAAATTAATAACTATTGATTCTTAGAACCAAATGAATCAATGCTGAATTTACTTAAGATGGACAATGACACCATTTCTTTAAAATTATATACCAGTTATCACTGTAAAGCTGCTTTGACACAATCTGCACTGTAAAAAGTGCTATATAAATAAAGGTGACATGACTTGACTTGACAATGATTTCAGTTGAATTAGCTAAAAACAACAAAAGCTAAGCTAAGCATTAGTGAGTCTGGACGGGTAGTTAATTGGTTAACTTAAACTGTTACCTTATCAAATACAGTGAAAAACTGTAAATGCTGTCAAAATGTACGTTTTTTTTGTATAATTGCTACACTGAAAATCAAGACCGTATACTTGTGTACATACAGAAGCTTAGTAAGGGTTGAGCAGTGTTGCTTGTATACTTCATTAAGAACATGGACAAGTTTTCACATACTTTGCAGTTCTGAAAAGAGACACCTGGATAAACAAAATGGGCAAAATCACAATAGTGCAGAGGGCAAAACTTCATATGGGTCATTTGAAACTTCACAAATACACTGCAAACAATGTGAGCTGTTGTAATGCTTGAAATGAAAGCATTTGTTGTGACATAACAGTCAAGAAATGGTTTTATACATTATTATATATGTTGAGTATTAATATCAATTTTGAACTTTGGTTGTCTTTAGGAAACAGTTTTATTGTCAGACTTTCAAATAATCTGTTTCTTACCACTGTGACTGTTTACCCAAGATTTTTTGTTAAAAAAACTTCAAAGATCCTATTGATTGAAAGACAAAGACAGAATAACAATACACAGAAATGAATCGACTTCCCACAGACCTTATATTAATAACTGTTAAATGAATCACTAAGGAAACCAAGGGGTTAAAGGAGACATTTGTTACGTTTGCTTTATAACAAAATTACATATGTCTGTGTCCATTATAAAGTCTTTGAGATCAAGCAGGATGTTGCATGTAACTTTAAAAGGGTAGTTGCACAATTCTGAGTACCGGAATTCTGTGGGAAGTGACCATATATGGGCCCAGGAAATGCTGGAATTCCTTCAGGTGAGATAGGGAATGACGTTTCAGTGTAATGAGGTCAGAGAACATGGAGTTAAATGATTTCTGTGTGCTATCAATAAAATATGCAATTCACTATTGATACGCCCATCTGCAGTACACAAAGTCACAATGACCTTGCGTGAGAAAAAGGAAACGTTACTGTCGACATGTTTCAATCTAACAAACCGAATGTCTTTTAAAGCAACGTAGACTTATGATAATGGATGATGTAATATGTGTTTTTGTGTTTTTATGTTTGCAAAGGACCTTTTTTTTTTTTTTTTTTTTTAAAGTCTAAGCAACCTAATGCCACCTAGTTTATACAGTGGAGTGTAAAAGTGTGAGAAAACTAATACTTCTATTTTGCATTATTCAAATGTAATATTTTTTCATTACCATTTTTTTTTTTTTTTTTTTGAAAGAAAGGACAGCAAGGACACATGAATTTTCTTTTAATCAACGAACCCCGGAATAGTATCACGGTTTCCACAAAAATATTTGGCAGCACAATGGTTTTCAACAATGATAATAATAATAATGAATGTTTCATGAGCAGCAAATCAGCATATTATAATGATTTCTGAAGGATCATGTGACACTGAAGACTGAAGTAATGATGCTGAAAATTCAGCTTTGCATCACAGGAATAAATTACATTTTAAATCATATTACATATTATACACAAAATAGAAAATAGTTATTTTAAATCACAATACAATTTCACAATATTATTGTTTTTACTATATTTTTGATTGAACAGTAATATATATAATTAACTTAATTTTTGTTTATTAAAAATGTATAAACTTATATTATTAATATAATAGCAGGTCTAAATTACATTTTGAATCCTATGCTTTCAATGTTATCTCAGCCCACTGTATGTTGCCTTTTATAGTGGCTGCCTTGTTTACTGAGGTTTTTAAAATAGTATTCTGTCCCTGCATAGCTAGTAACCATCTGTTGCACGTAGGGTAAGTTTTTATGGCATGACTGATTAATATTCTGATGCTTAAACTTAAAACCTGCTTTGTAAGGACCAAAGAAGAACAGTTAAATATTTTACAATGCTGTTACTGCAATACCTATATAAATATATGTAGATTTTACAGTCGGTTAATGAAAATGGAGCACAACAAAGGAAGGAGAGGTTTGTCATATTGATTGACTGATGTGATAATTATATTTTCATCAGAAAGTAATCCAGTTACAATCTCAAGTGTCTGTTTACTTATCACAATTGTGGTAGATATACCTTATGATTCTAATTTACTTTCTTGAAAAGACATGGTCTTTTCTTAAAAAGATATTACAGTATGGAAAGTCCCCATAAAACATGAAAATCCAATGTGTGTGTGTGTGTGTGTGTGTCTGCATTTGCTTTTTTTGGTCCCACAGTGTCAGGTTACCTTAAGTCCAGTCTGAGAGAAGGCTCTGGGATCAACTCTCTATTGTTACTCCATAAACTAATAACAACTGGACCAGGAGATTCCCACACTCTGTGTCTTACAGAGCTCTTTTATTTCCTTTTTCACCTACATTCTCTTGCCTCCCACATCAACTGGACAAAATTCCATTTCTCTGGATCCAGATCAGTTCTGAATTGCACCACCAGGAAAGAACAATACCACTACTGCAATGAATGTGGCTTATTGTCTTCATGCCTGGTTTGCATTGCGCACTCCATGTTATGATTTCAAGAAAGTTTTGAAATCATAGACCTGCCGCAGATGAACAGCTGAATAGGCCTATCTCTTTAGCAAGCGGACACGCAAACTGCCACAAAAGAAACTGAACGTTCGGCGTCTCAGACGCGCATCACACAATCATCTTAATTAGTAGTGAGACTATTATCGTACAAGTGCCGATACCACTCTCTCTACTATTGCAGTCGTTCATCTTGAAATTAGCTGATGATAAATAAAAAGAAGCTCATCTGTTGCTTTCATAGATGTGAACTTTGTTAAATTTGCATATAGCGTGGGAATTGACGATCAGATTTATAGCTATTCATTTTGCGGAGACACATTTATGTGGCCAAGTGTAAATGGAACAGTTTCCGATAGCTATCTGATCAGTAAAAACGCATGAAGTGACCATAAAAAGATCATTCTTGTGATGTAATGTCAGTCAAAAGATTAATTGCGTCAACACATAAACAATGGAAGATCTGGTCTGAGAATCTTATTGTATTTTAATTGATGCTCCTACAGTCAAAAGCCTAATGGATGCTGTAATGAACTCGTTTTTGAAATGACATTGCATCCTAAAAGGAAGTGCCAGCAAGAATAATGACAAAATGACAGGAATAAAATGAATGTAGACCCGGAGCAGTATTGTTTACTACCTGAAATAAACATCCCTGATCAAATATGACTTAAAAAAGACAAGACTAATTTGGAACAAGCATATCTTCCATCACTTAACACTGTGAATCAGTAATTTTGTCTTGTTTATTTTATTTTATTTCATTTTTAATTTAATTAATTATTTTATCAAAACATCATTTAAAACAACATAAATTTACTTAAGAAGCAAATCTGTTATTTATTTTTATTAGTTTAGTTTGTTTTATTCAGTTACTCACTTGTTAAGACTTGTGTTGTCTTTTCACAAAATCTAGTGAGATTTATGCATAAAACAAACAAAAACAGTTTTCCAGTGGAGTGAGAATCAAACTTAATTTCACTTATGTATTCTCTAAAAAATCTCATTCAGTTTCTAATAAAACGAAAATACTGATAAAGAAAATTGCAGACAGTGCAGGCAGACTTCACACAAATGACCATAAGAAAAGACTTTCCTTTGGTTCCTGTTGAAACTTGGAATTAAAGGGTCTAGAAAGTTCTTGCAAAATGACAGGACATGTGGACTTTCCACTGAACAAAGAGCGGTCTGTTGTTTCAGTATGAATCATGACTGAAGGTAAACGATTACAGTAAGAGTAGTATCAGTCGACCGGATCTCCAGTACCTGAGAAATTAATCAAACTGTATTATTTATTTTTTTCCATCATGATACCTCAAACCAGAACTGGTGATAGTATTTTTGTAATATGATATCTACAGTATAAGAACAATAATAAGCAGTATAAAAAAGTAAGCCATGCAGTTCTGGTGCCAGTGTTCTAGTCTTGCTATAACACACATAATTGTAACAGGTATGACGCAAACTCCTTTTCACCTCGTTACTGTGTATATCACTACACAGCAACCATACAGGCCAAATATTGACTTTTGTTCACATAGTCAGGCACTGTATCTTTAAGTAGAGTGATGGCCTTTAATGAATGTTCCTTATAATGACTTAATGAAAATTTGTATTCCTAATAGCAATGTTTATTATAAAGACAACCAAATCAAACCAAGTCAACCTTTATTTATATAGTGCTTTATACAATACAGATTGTTTCAAAGCAGCTTGACAGTGATAACAGGAATATGATTCAATGATGCAAACACAGTTCACTTTGGCTGTACAGCAGCTCTAAAAGAAAATAGCATCGGTGTTCAGCTGAAGTCAGTTGATTCAGTTACGTTATAAAGATCATCAATTATTAAATGAGTTCATTTCATCTATGAAGCAGTTCTGCAGAAAAGTGATGTCATCATCCAGCTCAGTTCAGTTCTCATCCAATAGTGTGTGCAGTCAAATCAATATTATTGTTGAATTGTAAGTGTCTCCAACTAAGCAAGCCAGAGGCGACAGTGGCAAGGAACCCAAACTCCATCAGGTGACAGAATGGAGACAAAAACCTTGGGAGAAATCAAGCTCAGTCGGGGGGCCAGTTCTCCTTTGGCCAACGAACGAACAATAATGGGGAGACATTAGTATGAATATGGAAAGTAATGATTATCTATAGGTCAAATGTAGATTTCCAGAGGTGGGTAGTAACGAAGGGTACATTTACTTTGTTACATTTACTTGCGTAAATTTTTGAAAAAATTGTACTTTTAAGAGCAGATTTAAATGTGTATACTTTAACTTGTATATTTCTAATGAAAAAAAAATGGACTTTTACTTCATTACTTGTACTTTTACTTGAGTACAGTTTTTGAGTACATTCTCTACCCACCTCTGTACATTTCTGGGGATGAAAAAAAAAAACTGGGGATGAGTGATGTATAATTATATGATGTGAAGTATTGCTTTAGCTAACTGTATTTTAAAGGTAATACAAAATTTATTTTAAACTATTTAACTAACAAACAATCAAACATCCATTTTATTTTATTTTACACTGTAAAAAATTGTGCTGTAAAATAAAGGTAATCTACTGGCAGCTGTGGTTGCCAGTAATGTACTGTTAATTTACAGTCCTCTACCGTAAATTTACAGCTCTCCTTTTTTACAGTATGTTACCGTAATACTACCATGGATACAAACTCATTTCACTTGGGAAACCGATTGCTTCAAACTGTTTTGAGTTTAAAAACTAGTATTTATACAGCGTTAGTACTGTGAACTTATTTCATTTGAGTCAACTGAAAATGAATATTAATTAACTGCAAACACTTAATGTATAAGAGTGAAATAATTAAAAACATGACTTTAACTCAAATCTTTACAGCTTGTCTAAGCTAGCAATAGCACACATATATGTGTTAAAGTACATAGCAAACAGCTTATCACAACATCAGCAACTACACAGTTACTGCCTTTAAATAAAGCAACATGCAGCATAACATCAGCGTTTCTCAGCTCATCACTGACTGAAGCACAGGCTCTACTCTCCAGCACAATGGTACAAAAACACATAAAACACTTCAGTTCAATATTTACTCTCCTTATCAGTTATTGACTTCACATAACTTTTTCTATTAACTTTCACTAATATTTCAGTGAAATTAACTTGTTTCGTTTAGAAAATCTGACTGTTATGTTTTACAGAATATTATTGTTTTTTTCTTCATTTTATGGTAATCTACTGTCAGCAGGGTTGGCAGTAAATTGCTGTTTTTCTACAGTTCGTTGCCGTAAATTAATTTACAGAATATTACTGTTTTTTCCTTGATTTTACGGTAATCTACTGGCAGCTGTGGTTGCCAGTAAATTGCTGTTTTTTTACAGTATGTTGCCGTAAATTAATTTACAGTTGATTACTGTTAAATTATGTTTCACTCTGTTTTTTTTTCATCTTACACCTTTAACCCTTTTAACCCCACAGCAAAATCTTCAGTTTTGAATGAACACTTGAATGTGTCCACACTACAGAGTGTTAGAGTAAGTTAATGAGATAATTAAGTTATTAATTAAGTGATAATTAAGAATTAGTGATGAACACCTGCTGTTAACAAGCAGAATCACTGAAGGAAAAGAAACAAGAAGAACAGAAAAAAGACAAGCAGAAACACAATAACTACAACAGACTTCCAGCCACAGCCTTAGATGAAATCAACTGAAGATAAAAGATAAAAGTCCATTGTAGTGGACATAAAAAAAATCTAATAAAAAAATGAGTTTGCACAAATCTTTTTTTTTAGACTCATTTATACATTAAAGAAGAGCAAATATCAAGTGGATAAAATTTTTTTTGCTCAGTGGAACATAATTCAGGTCTGAAGGGGTTAAATCTCTCAAGATCTCAGCAGAGGAGGGTTAAACAACAAAAACAGCATTACCAGCTTCACTTATTACTAACCAGATTGACTTTATTTCTGTCAGACGTCTATAGAAGTTCTTATTGAGAATTAACAGAGCTTCAGATGTTGTTTTATTGTTTCGTTTGACGCTACCACGATGGAGGTCGGTGTTTGCTTTAGTTGCGCTCTTGACCCTTGACTTTTTAACATAAGTTTTTTTTGGCTGCTGTAACCATGCGTATTTAAAACACATTTATTGTGGCCGAAGAGCCAATAAAAATTGTGCTCATGTGGTGTTGGTTATGTTTTATTTATCAAACATTATGTAATGCTTGGTTCACTGAACTTGTCCAGTGTCTAATCTATTATCAGAAATGTTTTTTTTTTTTTTTTTTTAAATTTTAATTTTATATCACCAACACTGTGATACTACAGCTTAAGATCAAGCAGTGCAGTGAATTTTTAAACTCATCATTTACAAAATATGTTTGATCTATGCCATCATCCAGATAAACAGAGACATCAAGAATCAGCATATGAATCTCAACAACGGTGACAATCAACAAAAAAAGATAAAAGATCAACTCTGAACATCACAAAACACGCTACTAAAAGTCAACACAAAAACAACAGCAAAAATAAAGGTTAACCAGTAAGAATTAAAGAAAATAACCAGGCAATTCAGCGACATAATTTATTCATGCTGCAATGCATACTGGGAGTCATGGACAATTTTTGTACCCAGCATGCATTGCAGCATGAAGCTTTTGATTGTCACCATTGTTGAGTTTCATAGGGCAATTGTTGATGTCTGTGTGACTCTGAATGATTCAGTAGTTCAAAATGTTTTGTGCACAAACTGTTTTTGCTGATGGATCTCATGGTGTAATCACAAGGATTCCAAAATCAAAAATATAAAACAACCTAGTTTAGATTCTGATGAGATTAATGAACCTGGCCATTAGACACATTTGATTTTGGCTTTTTCCACCAAAAACTAATGTTCACAAATCAAGGGTCAAGAGCCCAACTAAAGCAACACTGATCTCCAGCATGGTAACGTCAAACGAAACAATAAAACAACATTTAAACCTCTGTTAATTCTCAATAAGAACTTCTACTTTCTACGGTATATTACTGTTTTAATAAAAAACAGCATGTTAATGTCTTTTATTACGTTACGTTTTTTTACAGCAATTTTTTACAGTGTAGTCATAGCAGTGGTGCAATACAATGACTCATTCTCATTGAAGGATTTTCGTGTCAATCACAGCTTTTTTTCCACAGAATTTTCTCACAGCTGGAGGTATGATGGTCCGCCTACTGGTGTTCTGCTTCAGAACAGACTTACGTCAGGAGACTCCATTCAAACCTAATACCAGTGGGCGGGAGCAGTTGTACATTCTTGTGGTTTTAGTTTTGCGTGTGATTTAAATGTTAGGATGTCCTTTTTCACAGTTGCCCAGCAACGTGAGAAACACAGGCTCAATGACAGTGTCAACAGACAACTTGCTGAGCAAATGGAAAAATAATTTGACGGGCATTTTCAGCTGAATTTGACCAAACAGCACATCAAAAAAAGAAAAAAAAAGAAAAGATTAACAGTTATTAAAAACACACCCAAACTAATTGTATAATTATATGATATTTTTTTAAAATTGCAAAAGACCTGTTAAAACAAGCCTCAGCCCATTTGATTTAATTATGACATTTGAATTGTCATCATCTTTAACATCGAATTAACATGAAATACACCAAACGCGAGGTAAACCGAGGCGACAGGCAACATGTGACAGGCAAACAGCGTTTACTTAAGCAGCAGGACCTCTGGGAGCTGCATGCGTGGTAACACAGTCAACTAAGCGGTAACTAGTGTGGAATTTCACCTGTGCTTTTGTCTCGCAGCATGAGTGGCGAGATGCTGTTTCCTCACTCAGCGCCTTGGGTCATTGTGATGCTGCCACAAGGTGCCAGAAGTGATAAATTATTTCGGCACCTGCATCAGTGGGGTCAGCTTTCCCATAGGTGCCACACAAAACAAGGTAAAACAAAAGCAAACTGAAAATGAGAAGGGGTATGAATTAGCTTTTGATTTGTGGTGTCAATTTTCACCTTTGGGATTTGGTGGGATTTCAAGAATGAATGAACTGAATGGATCATGGTGAACTGGGATGTCATCTAATCAAATCTTGGCTATGATTAATACTAATCTATCTATCTATCTATCTATCTATCTATCTATCTATCTATCTATCTATCTATCTATCTATCTATCTATCTATCATCTGTCTATCTGTCTATCTATCTATCTATCTATCTATCTATAACCAGCAGTCAAGAGTGCTATTAAAATAATAATTTTTTTGGAGAAAACTCACCAAAAAGTAATTTTTTTTTGTAGAAAGTAAGTAGTTTTTTTCTGGTCAAGCTAAGCTACTTAAAAACAAGATACAGTAGTGGTCAAAAGTGGTGTTCGGAGGGGATATTTGTTTTTAATGACCGTACAATTTCAATTAAACCATGAAAATATGAGGAAAATATTTTTTAGTTTTTTAAATATTAAAATAATATGAGGGAAAAACAAAACAATAAACTTGATTAAGGTAAATAAATTATTTAGGCCCTATTGTTATCTTTAGCGATAATAATTCTTTTTGACTATTCAGGCATTTTTGGGGCCCTTACCATGCTCAAAAACTCTTGAAACTTTGCACACACACCGGAATCGTTGGCCATCAGGGCCGGGCAGAAGCTGGTACCCGGGTGTGGCAGGGGGGCTCGACAGCGCCCCCTTGAACGGTGTCTAAAAACTTGGTCCATATATCATACACGCTTGCACGTATTTGTATGAAACTCGGTACACATATAGACCTCATTGGGCCGAACAACTTTCGTGCTCTAAGTTATAGGTCAGCTCAACAGGAATTCGGGTTGTTATTATGGGTTGTTTGAAAAACGCATGCTCTGGAATTTGATATACTCCTCCTAGGCGATTAATCCGATCACCACCAAACTCGGTCAGCATGAAGTCAAGACATTGAGGATGCTAAATTGCGAGCAGATTTTTGATATCTCGAACGGTTTGGCCGTGGCGAGGCAACGAATTTATGGCAAGAAAAGGGAAACAGGAAATGTGTTATAATGTCTGCATACATTGATTGATTTTTATGAAACTTCACCTGTGTGTTCGTTATAGGAGGCTGATCACATGGATGTGACTATTGTGAGTCAAAGTTATAGCGCCACCAATTGGCAGCAGGAAGTGTGTCACTTTCAAAATGCTTTGAGATCACCCTCTTATTTTTACCCGATTTGCTTCAAACTTCATCAGTGTAATGTCAATACACAGCAGATATAGACCTGTGAAAAGAATCATGATATCTCAAACACTGTTGCCATGGCAACGCATCAAACTTTAATATTCGTTTTGGATGCTTTTGAGACGCTTAGCATGCTTAAAATTGCATGAAACTCGATACAAACATCAGAGATGTCAATCAAGAGACTAATCAAGATTGTAATACACACACACACACACACAGACATAGACTCTCTCTCTCTGTCCAATCTCCCCTACCCTCTCCCTCCTCCTCCTCTCCCCTCCCCTCCTCTCCCCTCTCACTCCTTCAGTCTCTCTCTCTCTGTGTGTGTGTGTGTGTGTGTGTGTGTATTACAGTGTTGATTAGTGGTCTTTAACCTTTTTACTGATTACCTATTTATTGATGCACTTATAAAAATTTTGAACTGCAAATGATAACTTCACACGCATTTGAAATTGAGCCATGACACTATATCACTATTAGGACTAGTTTTCTAAAAGTTGTTTGAGTTACAATTATTATTTTTACAATTAATATTATAATTTTTAAATTTAAAAATTATAAAATATATTAATTAATTATTTATTGATATATTTCAAATTTATTAAAAACCCCTGTTAAAGTAAATTTCACATGATTTTAGAAGTGGCTGTTTAAAATAAACTTGCATAAGTGAGCAGAAAAATCTAGACATGTACCTTACTATTACCTGAGACTGATATTAAAATCATCTTTGCTGGTTCTGTGATTTGGCTCTATTTATTAATTTTATAATTTCTTTTTTTCATTGTATACCACACATACTGAAATTAAATGAAAGCATGCTTTTGGTGCATAAGATTGGTGCACAAACGATAGCTCAGGGAGGTCAAAAAACACATGAAGAAAAGTGTTAGGATAATACAACATCAGCAATCACAGACATTCGCATTAGATTGCATTAGACTTCTAAGAGCACTGTTGAATTTGCACAAATAACAGTATGTAATTTGCTCTGGAATTTTTATAGAGGTTGTCTGAGAAAAACATGGGAGATTAGGATGATATTCTGCACTCATTTATATCACTCATCTAATACTGCTGCCAATGTCTCGATGAAATAGATTTTCCCCCCAATTTTAAACATGAATTATAGCCATTCAACATTACAGTGTTATTGAAAGCTATGTCATTTTTTTAAAATATTTTTTTTTTACATTTATTAGGCTTCAAAAATATAACAACTTTTAATTCACGTGAACTTAGAACAATCCTCACATAAACCTATAATACATGTCATATTTAGGCTACCTGTACCCTTACCTGTCTAACAGATAGGAAAAATACAGAAACTGAATAAAGTTACCAAACAGCCTGCTGTATAATTTATAGCCTAAATTAAATATAGATTAATCATTATTAAAGCTACAAAAGTTCTTTAGTCAAGAGCAGTGAGTACTTTTCTCTGTTACCTTTGTTCTTTCATTATCTTCAATGACAGACAGCAATGGTTGCTGTCACTTTAAGATCTGCCGCTGCTGCACATGATGTGGATCTCACAGGCGTCCCACTTTCTCACAACTCTTTACTTTCGTTTAAGACTTTATTTAACTCATTCAAGGCTGCTCTAATGAGGATACTCAACAAAACGGATATTTTTGGCATTACTGTGCGTGTTCATTCAAGCGTGACAGAGAACTCGATTCTGGCGCGCCGTCCACGCGCACGATACTGGCGCGCGTCTTTCTGTGCGTCGTGTGTGTGTGTGTGTGTGTGACAGGACATTCATAGACAGCTCGTTCTCTTTTGGCGCGCTTAAATGGTTTAAAAGCATTTGCATGAATAAGAGCGTGATCATATATTGTAATGCTAGCCAAAGGATGATGAAAAAACGGATGATGCGTTAATTGCGTTAATATTTTTAATGCGTTAAACCGGAAAAAAAATAATTGCATGCGTTAACGCGTTAACGTTGACAGCACTAATATCTATCTATCTATCTATCTATCTATCTATCTATCTATATATATATATATATAGAGAGAGAGAGAGAGAGAGAGAGAGAGAGAGTAAAATTAAACCTGAAGCTGTAGTTTTTACCAAAAAAATTGCACATATATATATATATATATATATATATATATAGTTCAGTTATGAAACTATAGATGGCACAGGCTGATGAGTCCTTAACACAAGCTGATGATAATTACAGCATTAACTACTGGCACAAGCTGATTGGTCCATGTCACTTCTGCAGCCAATGAGCTTGTTGCTCACACATTTAAATGGCTGGTTACATTACTATAGCAGTTTGCAGCCTGCTTCAGAGTTTCTCTAAAACCCTCCACCTTCCCCAGCTCCACCTGTATAGATCTGCTATGGGTTATTGATATATACTATTTGTGCAGCAGCACTATGTCTTACTAGCAGCAGCGTATCGGCGTATGTATTGGCAGTAGCAAGTTCCTGTACTTGCTCTGCAGCAGCAGCAATAATCAGCAGAAGCAATTCAACAGCAGCGTAGCAGATCTATTCCGCCAAGACCAAATACATTAATGTAGCGAATTAACTCGAAGGGGAAATATTAATAATTATTCATAACTCATTATGATTATTAATTATGATTAATAATTTGGTGGAGAACGAAAGGCATCATTTTAAGCAATTGTTTGCAGACGGACCCAGTAATCAATCATGTGTTTTTACATAGTCTTTATTAACATCTTATACATGCACATACAAATTTCTGATAAAATCAGCAAAACTATGGCTTGTATGCGCGTTCCCGTGAACGGCAGAAAGTTCCTCGATGCTATAATGCATGTTTAAATTGTACGAAGAAGCTAACCTGAAATTATCGAAGAAATCATAATTTCAGTTGCTAAACGAGCGTAAGACTTTTTCTGACGACGGAATCTCAGATTAGCAGCGCGTACAAAAGGGTACCAAAATAAATTAACCTTATCTTGGGCGAAGAAACCCCCACTTTCAGCTTTAAATGCATAAGTCTTTTTCTGACGATGGAATCTCAGATTAGCAGCGTGTACAAAGGGTATTAGAATAAACTAACCTGATCTTGGGCGAAGAAACCTCCACTTTCAGCTTTAAATGCATAAGTCTTTTTCTGACGATGGAATCTCAGATTAGCAGCGTGTACAAAGGGTATTAGAATAAACTAACCTGATCTTGGGCGAAGAAATCCCCACTTTCAGCTTTAAATGCATAAGCCTTTTTCTGATGACGGAATTCCAGATTAAGCAGCATAAATTTACCTGTGTGACGAAGAAATCTCACTACAGCATTTGTAATGGTGTTCTGGGCGATGCTCAGTCACCGATTAAGGCCTTTTTACTATTCGTTACGTCACTGTATTCATATTAATGCGCTGGACCGCCCATATGAAACACACGCAACGAATTCGTGGTGTAAATTCTAGCTTAGCTACCTAGCAATTCACCACTGTCTGTGAAGTGATGTGCTGTTGTGATTTGTGAGTTATGCGTGGCCACACTGGAGTTCTCAATGCGGACTTGCAGCACGGTTAGAATTCTGCTCTATTCTGATTGTGTTGCAAGCTGGCATTGGTCTCCTGGCAACGCATGACAACAGAGCGTGTTAGAGCAGACACCTCTAAAAGTCTGATAACAGCACCCACATCACAGACTGTTGTGCAAACAACAAACCGCGTGTAGCCAATTCTCGCTCTATAGCAACCCTACACGTATACCCTACAAGTTAAAACCCTTTACCTCGACTAAAAGCTGCTAGCACCCTGCTAGCACCTAGACATGTGCAAGCGTGAAGCATTCAAACCAAAGACTTTATAGACTTTGGGACCCTTTTTAGGAGGGATTTTGATTTGAACTGTTGATGGGGGACACAAAGCTTTGTGAAGCTCCGAATCAAACGAATCAATTGCGTCACAAACGATTCACTGTTTCAAACCGCTCAAAGTGCCCCTTGCGGGTCAGAACAGTAAGCGTAGCGAAGACTTAACGAGACATCTTTAATAAACCATTCACAAATGTTTTATTGAAGTTGTAATCAATTAAAGGTGATCAATGAATCATCTAATATCGTTAAACATGAGGTTTCTGTTAAGACACGATATTTCAGTAAACTGTAGAGCTCGTTAATGAAAACTGGGCTATATCAGACAGACATGACAATACATCTCTTCTCTTTATCAAATGCGTCATTTAAATGCGTTATACACATTTCATATACAAATCATGTATAGACATGGGTTCGTGGGACTTAGAGATGAACCATTGACGTTTCAAATCACTTTGAAACAGCTATGACGCATCATGAAGCCTCGTTTACTGAAATCACGTGACTTTAGCAGTTTGACACGCTCCGAATCACTGATGCAAGACAAATGATTCACATGGGTTCCGAAGCTTCACAAGGCACGCCTCAAAGGCACCCATCTCTGGTTTAAACCATTTGTGTGTGTGTGTGTGTGGTGTCACTCACTTTGTTAAGTCTGAGTATCTCTATTCAGCCAAGTTGGATTTAATTAAACTTAGCATTTAATTAAATCAACTTGGGTATTCACCTCCCCTTTAGGTTCCCTAGAGTTAAAAGGACCTTCTGCTTTTACCCTGTTTATTTTGTTATTTTACCATCACCATCTTCCCTCTTTTTATAGGATTACAGTAGTTCTAGAAACTGTTGTTTCCTTAATGAGGTATAATGAGTTATAGGTTATTACTATCCTAATTCCTATCTCTTAGCTACCCCTCCTCACTTCTTAGTGCCGAGTACATGAAGTACGGCCACCATCCAATGCACTTTTGGCTCCGGAAAGGACTAGAAACTCTTCCCTTTGTTTCTTTTCCTTTTGACCTCAAGGCATTTGGTGTTTCTCTGTTAGCCTAGAGATTAGGTGATTACTTGAACAAGTGACACCTGCTTAACCATATCTCCTAGCAAAACTAAATAGGTAAAACCCTCTTTTCTTCCTTTCCCCTTTCTGATTTCATCTTATTGTTTTTTTCTACCAGTTTGTTCTATTCGTTACCCTCATGGTGACAACCTATGGAAAAGAACCATCAGTATTCTGAGTAATAGTTTAACGACATGTACCAGCCCAGTCATCAGTCAACACAGCTTACAGCTGTCAACAAAGATACTCAAACCCCTTAGTTGTGACCAGCACTAAGTCTCATACCGGCTTCCCCCACTTCAGCTATTCACTCCCTACATGGCCCACATAGCTGTACGAACTTGCATTTGCCTGTGCCATCTCTCTCTCTCTCTCTCGTGTCCCCATAAGTGTGCCAGTTTGCCTAGGACATCCAGCCCTGCCATCCAGGACCCCCTGGAGACCCAGCAGAACAATGTGATGGACACCCTTCAGCCAAAGCAGTCAACGACCTGCAACAGCAGAGCAAGGGATGGCGAGGTCGGCAGCACCAGCGGACACTTGACACCCGGCCTGAGCCACAAAGAGCTTCATCTTCTCCTTAGCCCATGCTCATACGGGTTTCCAACAGGAGGTAAATGAACGAACGCTGCAAGTCACAGAGTTCCACAGAGAACCAACCCACTCAGCGTGAGAAGGCACAGGACAGATGCAAGGACCCTAACAGAGCAGAGCAACTGAGGGAGGTCACCAGTCTTCAGGAGGCTCTGACAGCTGTTGAACTTCGCCATTTAAAGAACATAAAGAACTGTTTGAATTTAAAGAGACACTAAAGCTAAGGCCCTTGAAGGCCATCTGCATGCAGAGCTGAAATCTAAACACTGACTCAGCAATTCAGCAGCGTGGGAGACAAACTCGTTGTGGTCCAAAAAGAACTGAAACAGTCCGACCAACTGCAAATGGACCACACAAGGAACATGCACCCTGATGGACTTCACAGCAGCAGCACAAGCTCCCCCCAGCCCTACACAAAGGGGGGAGGGGCCAGAGCCCACAGCCTAGAAGACCACAGCGCCCATGCCAACATATGAGACATTCCTTTTGCCCTAAGTCCCTGACTGGTGTGACCCACCAAGACAGGCTCTCTGTTCTGGATCACATCCAACCAGAATCACAACGATTTCTGACTTAACAGCCAGAAAACCTCCAATCAGACTATTAGCAGCTGAAACCAGTCAGCATAAAGGATTTCTCAGACCCAGAAGTCTGAACGCAGATTGAGTGCTGCCCTCGACACCAAGCAGGGCAGATCTGAAAGTCCCAAGGTTACTGCCACAGACTCAGACAAACCTGGAATGAATGGAGGACACCAACAGGACCTTTGCCTCCTACACCAGTTAGTCACCTTTTTGGGCAGCACAACCTGCCCTCACACAATGCCATTCATGTGACCTGACACAGAAGGCCTGTAACACACAAGGCCCCTCAGAAGGGGTTCTTAAGACCCCAGTGACTTTGAACTGCAAACACAGTGCCTTCCACATAGCTTCTACAAAGGTTCCTAGTCAGCATAGGGCATAAAGCTTTTAAAGTAGGTGAAAATGTGTGTTCGCAGAAAAGCAGGAGTCTGCATTAGTAAAATATGAATTTCACTGAGTGGAAGGGAACCTTGAATGAATGTGTAAGTCTCAAATGCTCATGACCATCCACGACGAGCTATTTTGAAACCTGCAGACATTTGATATACACTGTTCGATTGGGCACTGCTGCACATTGATTTCCATGACAATGACTTGTCAAAGGAAATGCTAACTCCAGCTACGTCACTATGACACTAGATTGAGCTGGTTAAGCTAGCACGGCCTAACGCCACTCGCTTAAACCACCGTCCAACTAAAAGTGTGTTTAATAATTGATAATTCCGACATGACATTTGACACGACGTTTGATTCGCATGTAGATCGGTGGTTGCTGGCTTGTTAGATGCAGATAAAACTATAGCTTGAATTGACACCTCTGCTGTAACAGAAAGAGTCTTAACACATCTTAACATGTGTCAAATGGTATCAGTGTAAAGTTAATCTGATTTTAGCGAAGAAAACCTAATTTCAGTATTAGAGCGTAAGTCTGTTTTGACGAAGGAATCTCAGCTCAGCAGCATGTAAACTGTACCAGAAGTGATTATTCTACTTTGGTTGAAGAAATACCAATTGCAGTATTGCTTAACCTGTTTCTGATGAAAAATCTCAGTACAGTGTTATATGAATGTAGATTTGGATGAAGGTTTCCTTTCTACAGAGCAAAGGCCTTAGAAATTATAGTCAGAGGGACTCATTCATCTAAACTTTAGCTGCATCTACAAGCATAGCTACCTGGTGATCAATACTATGTTTCATTGGCCGATAGAAACATCAGTATTTATTCACAAGACGAGACTTCTGCGCGCTTAGACCAGTTTTGACTCTCGGCAAATCTGTGTAACTCCTCTTTAAATTAGTCAAGAAGATGTTTCAAGTAGAGAGAAGAATTTTACATGAGTAAAATTTGCAAATGTCAAACCATACTTGCATCTTACTGAATTTAAGTTTGAAGTATTGAAGTATAAGCGCCCCATTTTAACCCGATGCGTAACTCGTTTCAAATGTGCAGACATTCTTCATGAACGAATTGCTCTGACATGCACTGCTTCTCATGACAACAACTTGTCAAGGAAGTACTAACTCGACACCTCATGACATCATATTGTAAACAAACCAGGCTAGGGAGCTAAGCTAATACGACATAGCGGCCCTCCAGCTAAGGTGGCTAACTAAACTACTACAGTTAACGGTTAGCATTATTTACTTGAAGCCTTTAACTACAGCTTGTATGTATGCAGTGTGAAGTGATCTAAACCAATTTCCTTTTACCACATTCCTGGTTTTCTGATCTTTCTCTTTCCTTACCTTTAATTCTTCTCAGCTAATTTTACCTGCACTTAGGTGCATTTCTCCCTGAACACCGTTCAGATAAATCTGCAGTTACTAGGGTAATTAAATCTAAATTTAATTACATGTAAACTGTTTAGCTAAAGAAGAATTCTAGGATTTATTGAGATTTTTCAATAGCACGCCGACTAAACTTCAGGGAGACACACACACGTGGTGCGGTCCTGAAAATGCTGCAGCTGTTAATCACTAGTGCTATTGACTACTCCCAATACCAGGTCTGTTTGATCTTGCATTAGTCTCTTGCCCTTACTCTCACCACAAGTGTGCCAAAATGTTGCAGAATGCTCAGCCTAACTGCCCAGATGGCAGACCAAAGGACTGGCTAGGTGTCGTGAGGAACACCCTCCTAACCAGGGCTGCTGATCACATGCAGCACCAGAGCCAAAAGCAACTGGACGACGATGGAAGAGAAGTAAAGGCAGATGACTCAAACCAGAGGTATGATCACAAAGATCTCGCTGAAGCCAACTTCTTCCTGACCCACAACCTCACATGTTTGAAACAGGAGGTAAACAACCTCGAATTCCAGATCGCAGGAGCTCACAAGGAGCTGACACATGCTAAAAGCCGCATAGACCAGCTAGAGATGGGGGCTCAGGACAGACACAATGTCCCTGGCAGAGTGGAGTCATAGAAGAAAATCCACAGACTTCAAAACGCTCTGACAGCTAAAAAGACAGCCAGAGAGTACCTGAAAAAGGGAAAAGGAACTATGTCACAAAGAGTAGCTATTAAAAACGGCAAATTCTGAAATCTTGGACAAAGACGCCAGAATCAAGGCCCGTGAAGGTCACCTGAATGTGTCCAGATCTGGGATTGAAGCTCTGACCCAGCAGCTGGACAACATAAAAGATGAACTTAACATGTTCCAAAGAGAACTGAGACACTCTTACCTCCAGCAGAAAGAACCACAGCAGGAGAGACATCTCACTCCCCCACATGGAATCAGCAGAAGAGCCTCCCCTAGCCAAGCACCGAGGTACAAAGGGGGGAGCCAAAGCCTTCTACTGGACACCTTACCTGCCCATTTCCTGAAATCCTCTGCAGTCGCAGAAGGAGAAGGATTAATTCAGATGAACCCTGAAATGGCACATGAAGTGACATTCAAAGACCTCCAGCAACAACCTCCACATCCTTCACACAGCAGCCATCCAGAGGCTGCACAAGGATGACTGGACATGCTTGCATCGGACCTGTAGGAGCTTCTAACGCTAGTAAGAGAGCTCCTTGAACAGTACTTACCTGAGGAGTACTCAGAAGCTTCTGACCACTCACACAACACCACTCAGACCTGCTCAAGTTGACGCCGCCACAAGAGCAGAGGGACACTGCAAACTTCAGACTCCTTCTGACTGAGAGCAGAGGTAACAAACGCCTGCTGCCCTTCTGTCATCAACCCTAGGTCAGTCTGAAACACTCTTCACACTACAACTCCCATAACCTCTTCCTGCAACCACCTGCTTCACGGGTGTCCGAACGACAGGTGACACTGTCAAGGCACCTGCTACCTCGACACCTGCTGAGCAAGCTCAAAGACCTGAACCTTGCCACCAGCAAACATCTCGCCCACACTAACTGACTTCAGGGTGACAGGTGACACACTGTCAAGGCACTGGCTGCCTTGATGCCTGCCACCAGCTCAGAGACCTGAGCTTGTCTACTGTCTACATCAACCGCCATGGAACGACCACCACTTCAGGAGACACATACAACCAGAGCCCATCACAGCCTTCCAGCCTTGTGTGCCAGTGGTGTGTCTGATCTTTCGGCACCTTCAACATCGCTCGCTGTTGCCATAAGAGGGACAACAACGATCGAAAGGGGGGAATTATGTAACGACTGAGACAAATCAGACACAATTATTTGTTATAGTTAACCAATAATTGGTTAAAGCTCACTCTGGGGTCTGTCCCCCATCCCCCGAGAAGTTCTTAGTTACAAGTTTTATTGCGTTAAAGAATGTGGTTGCCACATTGAGAGCAGAGAAGGGACACAGGAAACGTGCATCTTTCCTGCATTATCCCCACATAACACAGACTCTCCTGCATTAATGTATAGACAGACTGTTCTATAAATGAACATGCACATCCCCAGGAAATGGTATCCATTATTACTGTTGTTGTATTGCACTCATTGTATTCACACGTTTTATGATACATTTAAGGTAACTTCAATTATGCCATTTTTAGTGTCTATGGGTTCGTATCGAGAAGATTTAAATGCTTGTGTATGCGGTATGTCCATACCTGTGCAACACATCAGTATTACAAGAATCTTTAATAGTTCTTCTTCAAAAACTCAGCCAGTTGATCTGGCTCGGTCGTAAACGCCCTGACAGGAGGCGTGGTGTCGCCTGGAAATACAACATCTCCATTGGTCCGGTCAACAACTAAGAGGTTTGACTTTGACCAGAGGTTAAAAGCCAGTGAACAATGCCACTCCCTCTCTTTCCTTGCTTCTTGGATGACTGAAGAGACCCCCTTCTTGCTGCAGGCCTCGGCCTACAACCCAGCCATGTGCTCATCCATAAGTTGTTTCATAGTACTTCATCTAACGCAGAAGATACTGGCAACAACTTCGGACCAAACCATCAAGATTACAACCCAGCCTGCAGATCCGATGCTCCTCAGCCTAAAGGCATCTTGCAAGTATCGTACATTTGAACACTAAACAACGATTTAGTATTGATTTGTAAAACTTACCTTTGTCAGCAAAGGTGTTTTATTACCGAGGAAACTGATGATTCTTTTCCAGATTGTCTTTGACTTTTTCCTATAACTCCATTCCCGGTTCAACTCTGTCATTGCTCATTCTTACCTACGTATGTGTGTGACCTGCGTGTATGTTATGTGTTTGTTAGTTTAGTTATGTGTTTGTGAGTTAGTTAATAAAGATTGTGCACAATACATGTTTGGTTCTGACTCCGTCTGCTAATAAATTGCCTCTTAAGTGATTTAGATCCTGATTACATGCTCTGAGTAGTACTGTACAATACGAATGTTGTTTTTCCATAACCTGGAAATGAAAATTTCTTAGAATTAATAAACAATCAACACTGAGTGTTCACTGGACGAACAGGTTAATTGATTGTAATATTAATCTTAATGTAGCTACATCCAGTTAATCTGATTAACTGATTTACATATTCATAATTAATCATAATTAATAATCATAATGAGTTATGAATAATTATTAATATTTCCCCTTTGAGTTAATTCGCTACATTAACATTGTCATATCCATTACTATGCTAAAAATCTTCAGAGAGTTGTCATGATTGAAATGTATATATAGAATAATTTTTGGTCCCAAATTTTTTATCAGTTTTACTGGTAGTCCACTGTATGAAGAATTTTTGGGTATAATATGTCACAGTTTACTTTATTTTGCTTTCCTCACTTACATAAATGAACTATAGTGTCCTGCACCCACTAGTAAAAATATATCAAAAATATCAAAAATGTCTGAATAATTTTTGGTTTTACTATATATATATATATATATATATATATATAATGCATAGAGAAGCAAAAAACTCACAGGAAAAAGCACACCCCGACTACAGCATAATCAGTTAATATTTCATTGGTTCTCTCTTGTTTTTTGTTTTTTTTTTGTTTTGTTTTTTCATAATTTCTTTGTCTGACAGCTTGACCAAAAATGATGATTTTTTTTAAAAAAAAACACATTGATAGATCATGGCAAGAGAGTTAAAGAAAATTCAGGCCTGCTGTATAAAAAAAATGCACACTTTCCTGAAGGAAGGAACTATGACTAGTTTGGACATGAGGTTAAATATTTCTCTTTAGGTTCAAAGAAACCACAGCAGTCTGTGATGCCGTTGTGTCATTGTGTAGACTTTGATATAAAGGAAGTTTGTCGGGTAATACAGCACATTGGATGTGTTGGTACAAGTAACAAGTTTCCCTCTTGCCAACAGACTTAATACAATATGACAATTAATAGAGTTGGTTTGTTAACCCTAACTAGGCATAACTCTGAGAGGAGATTGGGGATTAACTATTTGAGACTACATATACAGTATATCTTCTTTTTTTTTTAACTACTGAAAATATACCTGCCTCCTTTTGTTTTAAGAAGTAACATTACCATACATATATTTATATTGAGAAAGATGTGGTTCGACAAACATTAGGCTAATATGAAACTTTAAATGTCAGAGTGGGGTAACTGGGGTAACGGTAACCATCTCAAATAAACAATAACCATGTCAAGCATACGACACTCTTAAAAATAAAGGTTCTTTATTGGCATCTATGGTTCCATACTATGAAGAACCTTTAACATCTTTCCACAAAACTAAGAAAAAATAGTTTGGAGTTTTCTTCTTTTACATGGTACTAGTTCTTGTAGACATAGTTATAAGTTATAAATGATAAAATGTATTATCAGCTAAAGATGAAATAGAGTTCAAATGTCAAATGTCAAAATTTCATTTTTTTCCCCGCAATGTTAATTTCTGTCCTTCATGATTTAATCAACAGCGTAGAGATAAAATACATACATTTTTAAATTCATCAGGCAGCATAGAAAATATGCTGGACATCTCAAAAATCACTTCTATACATACCACAAAATTCTTCATAAAAGTTAAATGAAGACCTTTTTCTCAGGCAGAGAGAGAACTCTAAATATCATGTTCCGTCTTACTCTGACTTGTTGGGTTTCGTCTAATGCTGCAATTATACTGTACAGAATGACATAATTAGCCTCTGTGTGCCTTTTGGTACCTAAATATTATTTTATATTCAGCCTATAATATGTAAATAGGAGCACAAACAGAGATCTAAGGTCTACAAAGATCTAAAATCTATAATCAGCCAAACATCACAAAAGCATTCAATTTGTAGGCTGAGAGATCTCTGTAAATGACGGGAAAAGACTGAAAAACACAATCAGCACTTGAAGATAATAATGAAGTAACACCCAGTTGACAATGTTTGGTTTATGGAATGTTTTGGGAACTTTAGTTTCTGGTGAAACTAAATGAAAAATACAACCTGAAAACAAACAAACAAACAAACAACAACAACAACAACAATAAATTCTTCTTCTTATTAAAAAAACTAAAAAGAACATTCCTAGAACATTGCAAATTGGTTAGTAAAAAAAACAACAAAAAACGGTGGTTTTTATTAGGGTGTCACAAAAAAACTAAAGAGAACATTCCTAGAACATTGCGAATTGGTTTGTTAAAAAATATATGGGAATGTTCTTATTTTGAAAGGTTTATAGCCTCCTTTGTAGAAGGCATTTTGTTGTGGATGTTTAGTACACTGCTTTGCATATGTTCTCATGTGCTTGTGTCCACCTTGGGTTTAACCACAAAGGTTTAGAGTGAATATTTAGGCAATGACAATGTCCTTAGCGGGATATTTCAGGGTGTAGTTTTGGTTGGGTCACCCTCCCTGTGAGATTGTAGCTGTCAGTGAAGAGGACTAAAGGCCTTTTTTTTTTTTTTTTTTTTTTTTTTTTTTTTTTTCCAAAGGGATGACAAGATTAACACAATGCTGTTGACACAGAGCCAACATGGAAATCATAAAGCCGACTTTAGAGAAAGATGAGCTGTGCTGAACACCGGGGAAACATTGTTCTGTGTGTATACTGTTAAACTGATTATGTAGCAAAGAACTAACTTTATTATTTTTTATATTATTTCATTTTAATAATTGCTATAAACAAACTATATATCTACATATAAACCTTTCCATTATATTTTTAAATTTGAATTAACATAATTTTTTCTATTAATTAATCAGTTTTCATCTAATCCTGACCCACGCACACATTCACACACTTTCAGTTCATCACTGTGCTGACTGTCCAGGCATGTACACTTACACTGATGCTTTTATGCCATAAGCTCCATCAGTGATAGGTGTAGATAGACTAGACACAGACACACACGTGAAAAAAACTCACTGATAATGCCCCTTCTCACAGCATAGCCCTTTCATCAGCCTCTCCCTGGGGTGGATGCACAGTGAAGATGGAGCGGATAAATACAATCAATGTCTAAGACTGCACAGACGCTCTGTCTCTCTCTCTCTCTCTCTCTCTCTCACACACACACACACACACACACAATAAATAACAAAATACTAGTCTGTCATCATTCCATTATGATTCCTCTTTAACGCAGTTGTCACGAAATTCCTTTCTGTATTCTATAATTGGATTTTCAGCAGAGGGCACCAATTATAGTTTTATTCAAACTAAATTTTGTGAAGATATAAGAGTATGCATTAAAAACACACTATTAGGTTAACTTTAACCACAGTTAAAGTTTCTTTTTGTTTTATGACACAGCACGGAAATAGCTGTGCTGTAAATCTGTCAAATAGAGCCTCCAAGCAATTGCTGTAGACAAATATATATATATATGTGTGAACATTTCTAATGGTTTATAAAGCACTGACTGGTGTGTGTGATGTGTTGTTAAAACTATTTATAATATTACACCGATAAGAAAAAAAGGTTTTGTGAATACTCAGAACATACTCTTAAATACTCAGAAATTATGATGTATTTGGAAACACTGTGATTAATATAATATAATATAATATAATATAATATAATATAATATAATATAATATAATATAATTTGTTATTATTATAGTTTTATTGTTTTTATGGTATATGTTTATAGTATTGTTTTTATTTTATTATTTTATCATAATTTAATTTTAAGTTACTAATATTAAAGGGTTAGTTCACTCAAAAATGAAAATTCTGTCATTTATTATTCACCCTTGTGTCGTTCCACATCCGTAAGACCTTCGTTCATCTTCGGAACACAAATTAAGATCTTTTTTATTAAGTCTGAGAGGTTTCTGTCTCTCCATAGAGATCCAATGCAACTACCACTCCAAGGTCCAGAAAGGTAGAAAAAAGACATCATTAAAGTACTCCATGTGACTCCAGTGGCTTAAACTCAGTTTTATAAAGTGACGTGAGTGCTTTGTTTGCGCAAAAAAAACAAAAAAAACCAAAACACTTTACTTATAAAAATATTGATCTGCAGACTCGCGCGTCAACTCAACGCACATGCTAGAGTGTTCACAAGAGCATCACGACGCATGCGTGGTAAATTATGTTTCCCTTTCATGGGAACTTCGAGCTGCGTCGAGACGCGGTTGGAATGCCTCTGCGTGATTGCGTCATGAAGCACATGTGTAAACTGTCCAATAGCGTGACGGAACGTCATAGGCGGGTGACGTCACAGACCAGGAAACTATAAAACATACCCAGAACAAAGAACGCTAACTTCTGTGTCTTCAGCAAGCGTTCTGTATATCTGTCTCTGTCATATTTATTGTTGTCTGTCAAAAGCACAATATATTATATGAAAATGGCGAGCAAACAGCTCTGCCCTCGTTACATCACGGGTGGGGATACACACGAGCTCTGTGTTTGTTTGGGAGCGGAGCATGCCCAGGCAGCCCTCGAGGGGGTTGCTTGCGAGCATTGCGATAAGTTTAATATGAAAACTCTCCGCTCCCGCCGGGCGCACTTTGCGTTCCTCATGGTTCGGGTCCCGCTTCTGCCGAGGCAGAACGGCGGCTCAGATCATGGGGTTCGCAGATGGATCTGGCAGAGGGGTTGGAGATGGGCATCGCCCTTTCTCTGCCCTCACCTGCCAGGTCCAGTGCCTTTTCCCAGGCAGAAGCACGCTCTGGGGTTTTTTTTACCCCCGGGTTGAGGCACCGGTACTTCACATGTCCAGCTCTGAGGAGGTGGATATTGTGAGTATCGATCCAGAGGACTCGCCACCTCACACACCTGCTTATGAGGAGCTTATGGAGGTTGTGACTCGTGCTGTTGCTAAGTTAAATATCGATTGGCCAGCCGAGAAACAAGAAGAAAAGACCAAAACTTTACTGGATGAAAGATTTTTACCGTCCAGATCACAACCTCCACGTCGGGGATTGCCATTCTTTCCCGACCTCCACACTGAGGTGTCGAGGTCATGGAATAAGCTAGCATCATATCGTGACGCTCGCGAGCTATCTCTCCCCTGAGGCTGCATCGTCGCTAAAATCCCTGACACTGCCCACCAAGCCACTAAAGACCACTTCAGCGCTGGTGGGCAAAGCGTACTCGGCTTCAGGTCAAGCCGCGGCATGCCTGCACACTATGGTGATCATGCAAGCATACCAGGCTGATCTGTTAAAAGAGATTGATGAGGGTGGGGAAGTTACAGCAGACGCACTTAGAGAACTGCGCCGTGCTACAGATCTGTCTCTCAGGGCCACTAAGGAGACGGCCAAGTCAGTCGGCCGTTCTATGGCAGCCCTGGTGGCCACTGAGAGGCATTTGTGGTTAAATCCGTCTGGTATAAAGGAGAAAGACAGAAGCTTCCTTTTGAATGCCCCGCTATCGCCTTCTGGCCTGTTCGGTGATGCTGTTACATCAGTCGTCGACAGGTTTTAGGGGGCGAAAAAGCAAGCGGCGACGTTCCAGAAAATACTTCCCCGCCGATCTCACGTCTCTGAGACTGCTGGGCGGGAGCAGTCTCAGCCGAGTGTGAGCTCCTCACACAGAGCACAGCAAAAGATCAGCGTCGCCACTCGGGCTCCTCCACAGAAACAAGGTGGATGGGGTTCCGGGTGGCGGTCACAGCCGAAGCCTTCGGAGAGAAAGACAGATTTGAGAACCATCATTATCTCAAAGAAGGCTTCAGAGAAGAAATCCTGATGCCAGTGGCATCAGGCTTCTGTGGGTGGTCCCCTCCAGGGAGAAACGGAGTTCACCTCATTACACGATGCCCGCTTCTCTTTGGCGCCCTCAGGAGGCCGTTCTGCCAACACTGCCACCTCGTGTGCTTTCAGGGCGCAGAGGCTTCCAACGATTCTCCGAGGAGGGTTGTAGAGCGATCAGTTCAGCTGCTTCCTGCCGGTTCGCCGTTTCAGGACACTGGTCTGATCGGCCAATCAACACCAGAGGCCAGTCTCGAGAGATTGGTTCCCTTAGTAGATTTTCTGGCAGAATGGAAATGTCTGCCCAATATATCTCAATGGGTGCTGCAAACTATAGAAAAGGGTTACAGAATACAGTTCGGGCTCTGCCCCCCCCCAGGTTCAATGGGGTTCTCACTACTGTAGTGAACCCAGAACAGTCTCTGGTTATGGAACAAGAAGTTCTGACTCTCTTGAAAAAAGGGGCTATAGAACGGGTTTCCCCTCCCAACAAGCTGTCAGGGTTTTACAGCCGTTACTTCATTGTTCCAAAGAAGGATGGAGGGTTGCGTCCCATTCTAGATCTGCGCATTCTGGATCGCACATTTCAAAAGTTGAAGTTCAAGATGCTCACACTCAAACAGATTGTGTCACAAATCAAGTCCGAGGACTGGTTTGTGACGATCGATCTCAAGGACGCATATTTTCATATATCAATCCATCCTCAACACAGGAAGTTCCTGAGGTTTACTTTCAGGGGCGAAGCATACCAATATCGGGTACTTCCGTTCGGCCTAGGTTTATCACCCCGCACCTTCACGAAATGCATGGATGCAGCTCTGGCTCCTCTGAGACTCCAGGGCATTCCCGTATTGAATTATATCGACGAATGGTTGATTCTGGCTCAATCCAAGCACATGGCGGTCCGACATCGAGATGTCATTCTCGCCCATATGAGAAGGTTGGGGTTCAGGCTCAACGCCAAGAAGAGTGTGCTCACTACATCTCAGACGACCACTTTTCTGGGCGTGGTTTGGGACTCGAAGAACATGCGGACTCAGCTCTCCCCTGTTCGTATTGCTTCGATTCTCTCAGCTGTGAATGCAATAAAACTAGGCCAGTAAACTGTAAAACAGTTTCAGAGACTGTTAGGTCTGATGGCAGCAGCGTCCAACGTGATACCCTTTGGCCTGCTGCACATGAAACCTTTACAGTGGTGGCTCAGGACCAAGGAATTCTCCCCGAGGGGAAATCCGTTTCGCATGATCGAGGTCACGCGGTGATGCCTTCGTGCCTTAGTCATGTGGAAAAAACCTTGGTTCCTGTCCCAAGGGCCTGTGTTGGGAGCTCCTTGTCGTCGCGTAATGCTAATGACAGATGCTTCCCACACGGGTTGGGGAGCGATCATGAGTGGTCGTTCAGCTCAGGGTCTGTGGCAGGACCATCTACTTTCCTGGCACATAAATCGGCTGGAAATGATGGCGGTGTTTCGAGCTCTCAAAAACTTCCTCCCAGACCTGAGGGGCCATCACGTGTTGGTCTGCAGGGACAACACGACGGTGGTCTCCTATATCAACCATCAGGGGGGTCTGAGGTCACGTCACCTATGCAAGCTAGCCCATCAGATCCTCCTGTGGGCCCAGGGGAAGCTGCTCTCTCTGAGGGCAGCCTACATTCCTGGGCCTCAAAATCAGGGAGCAGACATCCTGTTGAGGTAGGGGCTGAGGCCCAGGGAATGGAGGCTCCACCCCGAGGTGGTGGAGCTCCTTTGGGAGAAGTTCGGTCGTGCAGAAGTGGACCTGTTTGCATCTCTGGAGACAACACACTGTCAGTTATGGTTCTCCCTCACTCATCCAGCTCCTCTTGGACTGGATGCCATGGTACAGACGTGGCCGAGGCGGCGTCTGTACGCATTTCCCCCGATCGCTCTGCTCCCAGGAGTTCTGGAGAGGGTTCGCCGGGATGGGGTTCGTCTTCTGCTAGTAGCCCCATTATGGCCGACCAGAATATGGTTTTCGGACCTGGCGTCCCTGATAGACAGTCTCCCTATGGAGATTCCAGTCAGACCAGATCTCCTGTCTCAGGCAGGAGGCACGTTCACCTGGAGTTGTGGAAGCTGTGGGCATGGCCCCTGAGGGGGCTCAGCTCATAGATTCTGGTCTCTCCACCGAGGTGGTGGAGACCATTGTCCAATCCAGAGCTCCTTCTACGAGGAGATTGTATGCCATTAAGTGGAGGTTGTTTTCTTCTTGGTGTGAAGAACGTCATCTAGACCCAGCTCTTTGCACTGTGGGTCCTGTACTTGAGTTCTTGCAAGAACGTTTCTGCACTGGATTATCCCCTTCTACTTTAAAACTGTATGCTGCAGCTATTTCTGCTTACCATTCACCCATTGATGGAACATCTGTAGGGAGAAATCCGTTGGTCACACGATTTCTTCGTGGCACGTTGAGGCTGAGACCTGTTCAGCGCACTAGAACACTGGCTTGGGACTTAGCCATTGTATTAGAGGGTCTGACCCTGGCTCCTTTCGAACCATTGGAAGAGGTTCCTGAAAAGTTCCTCACTTTGAAAACCATCTTTCTTCTGGCCATTTTGTCTCTTAAAAGAATTGGAGACTTGCAGGCCCTGTCGGTTGCTCCATCATGTCTGGAATTTGCTCCAGGCATGGTTAAAGCCTTTCTTCACCCAAGACCAGGTTATGTGCCCAAGGTCCCTACTAATAATGTAGGTCCTATTATGCTGCAGGCATTCTGTCCTCCACCTTTTTCTACACCAGATCAGGAAAAACTCAATCTGCTCTGCTCTGTTCGGGCGTTAGATGCTTATGTCCACAGAGCTGCCCTGTGGCGTAAGACAGATCAACTGTTTGTTTGTTTCGGGTCACCCAGGAGAGGGTGTCCTGCACTTGCTTATGAGTCTACCGGACAGCCTTCACCTTTGGCCGTCCGGGCTCATTCAACCAGGAGTATGGCTGCTTCTAAAGCTTTGATTTCTGGAGTTTCCCTGCAAGATATTTGCAATGCAGCAGGGTGGTCTTCACCTCACACCTTCGTCAGGTTTTATAACCTGGATCTTGGCTCCACTCCGGGGTCTTCTGTACTTTCGTCCTATTATACTCAGGCATTTGATACTATGGCGTAGTGGGTATGGTGTTCCCACCGCGTCTCGACGCAGCTCGAAGTTCCAATGAAAGGGAACGTCTCTGGTTACGTTTGTAACCCTGGTTCCCTGAATAGGGAACGAGACTCTGCGTCGCCCTGCCATACTCCCTGCATGCCTGAGAGCGTCTTGCTTCATCCATTCAGAAGCTAGCGTTCTTTGTTCTGGGTATGCTTTATAGTTTCCTGGTCTGTGACGTCACCCGCCTATGACGTTCCGTCACGCTATTGGACAGTTTACACATGTGCTTCACGACTCAATCACGCAGAGGCGTTCCCACCGTGTCTCGATGCAGCGTCTCGTTCCCTTACAAACGTAACCCGAGACGTTTTTTTTGCGCAAACAAAACACTCACGTCGCTTCATAAAATTGAGTTTAAGCCACTGGAGTCACATGGAGTACTTTAATGATGTCTTTTTCCTACCTTTCTGGACCTTGGAGTGGTAGTTGCGTTGGATCTCTATGGAGAGACAGAAGCCTCTCAGACTTCATAAAAAAGATCTTAATTTGTGTTGCGAAGATGAACGAAGGTCTTACGGATGTGGAACGACATGAGGGTGAGTAATAACTGACAGAATTTTCATTTTTGGGTGAACTAACCCTTTAATGTAAACTTTTCAATATCTGATATGAAGTAAATATTTACTTCATAATAAAAAACATATAAATAAAAAGTTTTTCTCAAAAATGTATTGCAATGGTTAGTGTTTTGACTGCTTAAGTTTAGTAAATATCTAGATGTAAATATGTAAATATTACATATTGTACATATAAATATTTACTGTGTACTGTGTGATTAATTGCCATGGCTGCATAACCTCATACATAAAAACTACAGAATCTGAACTCCATGTCCATGATTACTACACCCTTGGGTTGTACCCATCTACAAAAATACTGCTTCCATTCAGCGACACAATGTAAAATACAATAACAAGTAAAAATTAGAGCCACACCTTTTTAAAACAAACATTTCGCAAAACAGTTTTGTTGTGCAAAAATGCACAGCATTTAGATTAGTGAAAGTTGATAACACCTAATACTATAAAAAAAGACTTCTAGATGAAAAAGGACAGAACTTGATAGTGACAAAGATCTGTAATAAATCTTCCTATGTCAATATACTATACAAATTCTACACAGCATTTAATATGATCTGGCTACTGGCAAGAGTTAGTATTAAAGGGTTAGTTCACCCAAAAATGAAAATAATGCCATTTATTACTCACTCTCATGTCGTTCTACAGCCGTAAGACTTTCATTCATCTTCCGAACACAAATTAAGATATTGTTGATTAAATCCGATGGCTCAGTGAGGCCTCTATTGAGAGCAAAGCCATTCAAACTCTCAAGGTCCATAAAGGTACCAAAAACATATTTGAAACAGTTCATGTGAGTTCAGTGGTTCTATCTTAATATTATAAAGTGAAAAGAATACTTTTTGTGCACCAAAAAAAAACAAAATAAAGACTTTTCAACAATATCTATATGGGCCGATTTCAAAACACTGCTTCGGAGCTTTACGAATCGAATCAGTGAATCGGAGTGCCAAAGTCATGTGATTTCAGCAGTTTAGCCGTTTGATAGTAGATCCGAATCACTAATTCGAAACAAAAGATTCATAAAGCTCAGAAGCTTTATGAAGCAGTGTTTTGAAATCGGCCCATATAGATATTGTTGAAAAGTTGTTATTTTGTTTTTTTGGCGCACAAAAAGTATTCGTCACTTTATAATATTAAGATAGAACCACTGAACTCACATGAATTGTTTCAAATATGTTTTTAGTACCTTTATGGACCTTGAGAGTTTGAATGGCTTTGCTCTCAATAGAAGCCTCACTGAGCCATCAGATTTCATCAACAATATCTTAATTTGTGTTCTGAAGATAAACGAAGGTCTTACGGGTGTAGAACGACATGAGGGTGAGTAATAAATGACATTATTTTCATTTAAAGGGATAGTTCACCCAAAAATGAAAATTATCCCATGATTTACTCACCCTCCTAGGTGTATATGACTATCTTCTTTCAGACGAACACAATCAGAGTATAATATTATAAAATATCCTGACTCTTCTAAGCTTTATAATGGTAGTGAATGGCGCTCCTGATTTTGAAGTTTGAAAAAGTGCATCCACTTGAAGTTCGAAAAAGTGGATATAAAAGATATCCACACGGCTCCAGGGGGTTAATAAAGGCCTTCTGAAGCGAAGTGATGGGTTTTTATAAGAAAAATGTCCATATTTAAATCTTTATAGACTAAAATAAGTAGCTTCCGGCAGATGGCCTACGCAAATGGACTTGCGCCAAAAGAGTAATCTCTGACCTGACGCATAACGCGTTGATGAACGCGGAAGTGCAGAGGAAAGAGCAAAACAAAACACCAGTCATGAATTAGAAGTCTAAAACTAGAATTTTTAAAGAGAAATACTGGAGGATTTCAATATAAGAGAAGAGGAGCTTGCATCAGAAGTTACTCTTTTGGCGCAAGTTTTATTATAACTCTGATTGTGTTCATCTGAAAGAAGATAATCATATACATCAAGGATGGTTTGAGGGTGAGTAAATAATGTGATAATTTTCATTTTTGAGTGACCTATCCCTTTAAATGTGTTGTTTATCAAAGTTGTGTTTTAATATGCACGTAATATATACACTTACACTTATACACTTAATATTCAACAATATTATTGACTTGTTTGCACTGACAGTATTGGATGAGAACTGAACTGAGCTGGACGATGACATCACTGTTTTCTGCAGAACTGCTTTATAGTTGAAATGAACTAATTCAATAATTGATGATCATTACAATGGAACTGAATCAACACTCAACTGACTTCAGCTGAACAATGACACTGTTTTCTTTTAGAGCTACTGTACAGCTGAAATAATTAGTGATCGACCAATATTGATTTTTTAGAACCGATACCGATACCGATAATTTGTGTGTTTATGTGCCCGATAACTGATATGCAGAACCGATATTTATTTACTGTTATACTTCTGTTTTTGACGCGATTACAACACCACTGAACTGAACAAACCATTTTATTTATAACAATCACTCCCTCCTTGCATAAAAAACAAAACAAATCTTATTTATACACCAATAAATGAAAGTGCAAAAAATAAAAAAGTGCATTGTTACTAAACTGTTTTTTCTGAAAATTAGTAGTCTTTCATGTTAATTTTAATCTTCATATTACAAAAATAATTGTATTTATAAAAAGCATCAGCAGCAACACTAATGTTAACAACAAGCAAAATAAATGTAAAATGTCTAATGTTTTCAAATGGAGAAAATAAATTAAAGACAGGAGTCATCAACTTTGCAGAAATGTAATACTTCATTTTAAACTACAGTTTTAGTAGATTTATAAGCTGTTTAATAGTCTAAAGAGTGAAGAATAATTCGCTGGATAATGTTAAATAACTGAATAATATTCTCTGGAATATTGGAATATAACAAACAAAACATCGTATTTTATTGCATTTCTCAACTGGTATGTTATATCAGAATTATTAATAATGTTTTTGTCGTTCTAGATTATAAAATATCTGCTGGCAAAGCGCTGTTTATCTATGCACTTACACAGAACTATACTTAAACTGCGATCGCTCGCAGAGATAATAAATAATTTCCGTAGAGTTGTGTTTACTTGAATGTTTATTAGCGAATTAATGGTTATATAGTAAATGTTTATATAATTACGGTGTTTTAAACAAGTGTTTAACAATCTTGTTAAAAGTTACATGCGGTGGCCGTGCTGGAGCATTTCCTGAGCATCAACCCACTGAGTGAACAGCAAAATGCAGACGACTTCATGAGACTAATGATGAGCATAGACAACAGAGAGAGAATTAAATTCAACGCTTTTATTTCCAACATTTGCTCATTCATGGCTGTATTATTTAATTAAAGTTACATCTTTATTGGGACAGACTTAATGGATTATAAGCTATTACGTGACTCTGTGAGCTTGTCTCTATTTCTTAGAGACAAGCTGCATAAACTAACTACATTACATAAATCCGATATTACAAAACTGATATCTGATTATGGTAAAATGCTTAAATATCGGGGAAAATATCGGTAAATCGATATATCGGTCGATCTCTAGAAATAATCTCTGTTGGCCTCATTAAATCATTTTCCTGTTATCACTGTAAAGCTGCTTTGAAACAATCTGCATTGTATAAAGCACTATATAAATAAAGGTGACTTGACTTGATATATAGTTTATAACAATCTCAATCCAGAGAATCTCAAGAAGTCAGCAAAGTCAAGACATATCAACAACCAAACACATGAAGAGGATAATGAGCATCACTGTCAATCAAAGTCAACATGAGGATAAAAACATTGCTAATCCATTACAAAACAGGCAACAGTTTCGTGTCTGGCTTAAAGGTGAAGCTTAAAGGTGCTGGTTTGTGACTTAAAGTGTTTATTCAGTGTTCTGAGTGAATTCTTTCATTGTGTTCAGACAATTGAGCACTGGGACTGCTTGTCTTCTTGCGTAGTGGAAAAATGTGAATAACATCAGTGAAACCTCTGATGTCTATTGTTTGTTTGATACGTGATGTTTTGTTAGAAGAAGTTCAGACGTGAGAGATCAGATTCAACGTCTGTGCATTGTCGAATGCATTTGTAATATTATAGAATTATGTAAAATTGAATTGTTTATTACATAATTAGTTCTTTAAAACTTAAAAAAAAAAAAGAATAAATACAACAACAAAAAGTTATAATATATACATATATATTTCATAAACCCCAGAATTATTGACTGTTTATTATCAACATTTCCCTATCTGTCAGTCACTTTGACATTGTGTGGAGACTGACACTAGGGGTCGCTCTTAGAAGCCTCAAACACCGCTGATGTATTCAGAAAAGGCCAAAGAGAATTGGCGAGTGGAATTTGCATGCCAGCCAAAAGGAGGCTGGTGTGCTCCACTCAGTCAGCTTTGTTCTTTGGAGTCGAAGAGAATGAGAAGTGATTTTCCATTCATCTCAAAAGGAAACTACTTTGCTGGATTCACTATAACATTCAGCGGTCTCTCTCAGTGAGTGCATTAGATGTCTTTCTGTCCGTGTCCTTCTGGGTGAGGGCGATTTCTCTCTCCCTCAGATGGCCACAATTGCTGTCTTGAATGCCTGGGCCACGCTCATGCTGAGACAGTATTTGCGGATGGCTCATGCTCTCAGGGCGATCTGGGGGTTACAATGGGAGAGCTTCCGCCAAGTGAGTCCTCACAGGCCTCCCTTTCCTCAGCACGGGGTTAGGCGGTTCACCCGAGGGTGAACTTAATTTGTCATTCAGGGCTCGAGAGGATGATGAGTTGTCAGTCGCAGCATCGGAGGGCGGGCTTATGACTTGTCTGAAGTGGAGGACTTGCCTGGGCTTCCATCCTCGAGTGTGATGGCCCAGTCTGAGGCTGACGCTGAGTTGGCAGCAATTCTTGTCCAGGCGGCCGCGAGCATCAGGCTCATGGTTGGATGATTGGTTCTTGGGGTCGGAGCACAATGCACAGCCGGACTCTGCCCTGGTTCCTTTCTTCCCAGAAGTGCATGAGGAGATCACAAAGTCATGGAAGGCACCTTTTTCTGCCAGAACAGGCTTCGCTGGCTTCTCCTCCCTCACTAACCTCAATGGTGGGGAATTGCGGGGGTACTTGGAGGCAGAGGTCTGCGCGGGACTGTTTTTTGTCCTGCTCCCGCCCGTTCCCACAAGGTTCTATTCCGCACCCACCTGCTCCTGCTTAAAATTCACTCTGTGTTCACCCGCTATCTGCTTATATAATGATTTTCTTCCAGAATCTCACATTTAAACTTCCCCTAAAGAAAGAGAGAGTGATTGGGGATAACAAATGTAAAATGTTGGATAGCCTTAGTTGGATAGATTTTTATTTGTTATTTGTCTTATGATGCTGTCAACACCGTAAAAAATGTCACAGAGAAAAAATGTCACAATGAAAAATAGGCTAAATGTCACAGAGAAAAATAGGCTAAATTAAATACAACATCTGTCTCTCAAAACTATAGGCTAAGCCAAAAATACGAATAAACTAAAACTGTTGGCTTACTGCAAATGAAATCTTTTTTTTTACATCCACGCAAGAACAGAATGTCACTGACTGACGACAGTTTTAGTAGCCTACCGAACATCTCTCCTCCAAAATCCAACCACGAAGGCTGAATGTTCTCTCTGAAGGTGCACTCGTGGCTGGGATGCAAAGAACATATCTTGACAGGTTGCTCAGGGCAGGGAACTGGGAACTGTGTGAATGCCACCACTGCAGAAAGTTTTGTTCACTTCAAGTTCAAGCGTGGATGCGCTGTTGTCAAAGGATATCGGGAGCGTCTGGGTTATTGTCAGACCGCCCGCTCCCACCCAAAGTACACCAGAATTACCGACCGCTACTGTCTTTCATTCAAAATTTAATCCTGTGCCGCAAGAAATCTTATTGGGATGCAAACATCTACTTGGAGGTTCCACAGGTGGAGTGAGCGATTGTGGTGCATTTATGCTTCTACACTTCTACTTCTACTTTACAGCCCTGAGGCCTCAGCTAAACCCCCACAACAGTCCTCTCACAGGAAGGTGGCACCGCCCACCCTCCAGTAGGCTGCCAAGAACCCATGTAAGGCTTCGAAGTGGCCCTGAGGGCGCGCATGCCCCAGGGAAGGAGGAGAGGCCACTGACCTGCTCGCCCCAGGTGTGGGGACGGACCTCATTCCTGATGCAGGGACGGGAGGAGAAGTTTCATTTTTATTTTCTTTCGCCAGAAGGCGAATGGCTCTTTCATGGTCACCAAAAAGGTTTCCTCTTTCCCTGGGTCATACTACAGCTTCAGCACTGGCTTTAAGCTTGTGTCCTGAGATGGGCATGGTGCTGCGGCACACATCGAGACATTGTGTCCCTCTTGCCACAACTCTGAACTGCCTGCTGAAATGGTTGAGATGCTATCTCTGCTCCTCAGCACAAACCTGAATGAGTGGAGCACGCCAGCCTCCTTTTAAACCTGTATGTCCGGGGAAGTGGCTGGAATGCAAATTTCACTCGCCAATTCTCATTGGCCTTTTCTGAATATTTCAGAAGAGTCTGGGGGCTACCAAGAGTGACCACTAGTGTCAGTCTCGACACAACGTCTCGTTCCCTCCTTTAGGGAACAGAGGTAACAACAGTAACCGAGACATTTTTTGTTAGTTTTTTTTGTTGTTGTTGTTTTATATTCGTTTGTTTTTTTTTTTGTTTTTTTTGTTTTTTCCTTGATTGCAAAGTAAATTTATCACACAATTTGTTTTTCCAACTAGCCCAGAACTATATATAGAGAAAAGCTCATTTAAACAAATACCGCCTAATGTTGACATTCTGGCTGCATCCCAGTTCACATATTACTAATCCCTAAAATGATATGAAGTTTTCTAGTGACACTAGTAAACTACTAGTACTTTATGGCACATCATGTCATACAATAGCACTGTGCCGTACTATTCATATCCAGTCATTATGTTTCATTATAGATTTAACGGAAAAACAATAAACTTAACAGTGTCCAAGATGTTGTTCCTCAAGGCTGACACTACCCTCTGCTGTACAGCTGATAAAATGTATTTGCACATGACCATTTGTTGGCTTTATTCATATTGTAAGCTGAAACAAAACATCTATTTCATCATTTCAAAATTAACTGACACTCAACATGAAGATCTGTGCCAAAGCTAACTTGAAATGTTCAACTCATGCCATGCTGAAGACACACATTAAACACTAACTACAAGTCCTGCATGACTCAGTCAGATAAAATGTCAGAGTCGTGATAAAATGCTGACAGACATTCACAGTCATCACAGGAAACCATTCACTTCCTCAATATCTTCACTGGGCTTCTGCCAGCACTTTATTGCTGCAATGGCTAAAGTGGTTTTCTAACCCATTTTTGTGTGATCTAATATCAGCACAAGGTTCATACATTCATCATCAGTTTTACACTTCCTCATTATATTAATCTTTTATACTAAGACCACAAAGCAAGAAGTCATCACAGAATATGCACTTAACTCTATCCTATCTCAATATTGTTTTCATTTCAAAATAAATAGATAAATAAATAAAGAAAGAAATACATTCATTTCGAATAGGGAAAGATAGTGATTTAGTAATGAAGAAACATAAGTCACAGTTATGGGAAAAATAAAACTGTCATAAATTATTCCATTATAAGGAAGGAATCATATCCTGAAATGTAGTAAACGACTGAAGGTACTATAAGAATAGGGAAGTCTAAAGAAAGGACTTTGACCTGGCGCTAAATCCATCATCCAGACAAAGTGTAACGATGAATGTAAAGACAGACAGAAAGATTAATAAGATAAACAGATCTTAAAAACATTAAGAAGCATGTACTAATTTGGATTCCATGCAGGGTTGAATTTTCTAAACAATGTTCTATTATCAAAGGGCCATACTCATAAATATAAATTCACAAACTGAAGCAATTTTTAGTCTTCAAATAGCTGAAACATATTTTGAGTAGGCCCATTTCGTGGAGAGAAGGACTCTTATTTTGACATGCCTCACATTCTCAGATGCAGATAAATATTAATTATTTTTTATTTTAAGGAATTATGAATACTCTCCAAAAAGGCACACTCTCCTGTGGTGGATGTTGGGTATTGTGGTTGTTTGAGTGGGTATTGTGGCTGGTGTGAGCTGGTTTCTGGATCTACTTAACTGCCAATTATCAAATCCAAACAGTCAAGTCTTTATAATATTGTACATCAAAAACAATAAATGTCATATTAGACATATTAAACATACATCTTTCCTTGTGTTTTCATGCTAACCAATTAGATAAGCTAACAAACAAAGCCAGTTACTTACAAACAATCAATTTCACTCAGTATGTTAATATATTGTTACCATGTGAACTCTGATTGGACGGTTGAGATGTACTCATGTTTATGTAATGATCTTTTTGAAAGAAGATATCTCCAAATTAATTCTCACTAGTTGCTTATGAGGTTGAAGATATCTCCAAATGAATAGGTACTAGTAGTTATTCTGTTTTTGATATCATCTATTAATTTTTGTCTAGTAATTATTCCAATTGTACCTTTTTAAATATTATTAGTAAGTATTCATTAGATACTAGTACTTATTTATTAAATGCTATTATTTTCCCAGTAGTTACTAGTACCTATTTAATATATACTAGTAGTTATTTATTAGGTACTAGTACTTATTTATTAGACACTAGTATATTTTGTAATTGTTACAAAATATGTAGTAACAATTCTTATCTTACTAGTCACAACTGCTTTTTTACTCATCTTATGTTAGGACTAGTCAGAATGGCCACTGTATAATTCAATAAAAAATCTTACTAGTAAAATAAAAAATCTTACAAGTAACATTTAGAATAAATACTAGTATCTAATAAATGTGTTCTAGTATCTATTGAATAAGTACTAGTATCTAATGAATAAGTATTAGTATCTGTTTAATAGGTACTAGTATATAATGAATAAGTACTAGTATCTAATACATAAGATCTAGTATCTAATGAATAAATACTAGTATGTAATAAATAAATTTAAAATGTGTAACTAGTAACAACAGAATAGTTACTAGTCACTATCAAAATAAGTACTAGTATCTAATGAATAAGTAGTATCTATTTAATAGGTACTAGTATCTAATGAATAAGTACTAGTATCTAATAATAAGTACTAGTAACTAATTATTAAGTATTATTATCTAATAAATAAGTACTAGTACCAATTTAATAGGTACTAGTATCTAATGAATGAGTACCAGTATCCAAAAAATAAGAACTAGTATTAAAAAATAAGTACTAGTATTTTTTAAAAAGGTACTAGTATCTAAAGAATAGGCACTAGTACCTAAAGAATAAGCACTAGTAGCTAATGAATAAGTACTAGTACTTAATGGAATAGATATAGTATCTAAAAAATAAGTACTAGTTGCATGAAAATAGATACTAGTACTTATTAATGATTAAATGTTAATACGGCTTGCCATAATGTACATGGTTTCGTTGATGAAGATTCAGCGTTGTTGTGTTGCTCTGTTGCAGTGTAGACATGGTGATAGATTTTAAATGTAAACACGCCCCACTCCCGGACACACATGCTTTGGATTCAGTATTCAGTAGTTGTCTGTGAAATGAGGGGGTAGGGAGAAGTGCTCCCTAAGGCTCAATGGATTAGACACATTCTCTCTGGAGGGGTCATTAGCCCACACTGATTATCTAAAGACCAATGACCTGCCTCCTCCCTCTCTGGACACCCCCCCGCCACACACACACATATATTCAACCCCCCCCATGGGGTTCAGGTAAAAAGAGCAGGGGGTCTGGACAGATGAGGACGCCTGTCATCTGATATCACTGTCTGTTGAAAAAATTAGAGATTTTGTGTTTACAGCTTAGGAATTAAAAACAAGATGACAATGGTCCTATAAATGAGAATGATGTATTATAATATTATAATATCAAACAAAAGAATGCCATAAAAATAACAGCAATGACGCATGACAAAGATGCAGAATAGCAGCTCTTATAGCAGTGCTTCCTAAGGCAAGGAAACTATTATTATTGATCATACTTTTGAACAAACAAACCAATTGTACAGACTGTTGAGGATAGACATGTCATTTGCTTTCTAAGCAATCAGAGTTGCAATTTTCACATGCAAAAAAAAAAAAAAGGAACAAAAAGTTTTAAACAGTGCTGTTTAATATTTTTGTGGAAACCATGAAACTTTTTTCAGGATTCTCTGATGAATATAAATTTCAAAATGACAGCATTTATTTGAAATGGAAATGCTTTGGAACATCAAATGTCTTCACTTTCATTTTTGATCAATTTAATGCGTCCTTGGTAAATAAAAGTATTAATTTCCAAATCATTTAATCAATCTATGAATCAATGAATCAATCGATCGATAGATAGATCAATCTTATGGTAGTGTAGAGAACGACTGGTCTTTTGATGCATTACCAAAATAATGTCTCCAGGTGGCAGTATATGACCAGAATTCAGTGGCTGGACCAAAAGCAGAAAGATGTCTCTTGTTTGTCAAAGACGCACTTGGCAAACAGCCATTTTTATATTAGTGACATTTAATGTGTGCTAATTAGCACCTGATGTTCTCTTCATTAAGATCACTCAAGCAGTCCCACTGAGATACTCTGCATCACATTACAGATTGTCAACATTATGCCAAGCTGCTTAATGAAGAGCAACCCCCCGCCCCCAACTCCCACCACACACATACACAAACACACATGTAGGCTATAAACATATAAACAAACATAATACGTCACATAACTGCTTTGCCTTGTTGCTTGAACTCTTGAGGTGTGGTAGGCCTAATAAATTAGTGTTGTATGAATTTATATTCATTTTAACTGTGTGCTTTATAAAATAGCACAAATTCACCTCATTTAACTCCCTTCACATGTATCAAACATGGGCTATGTATGATTTAAACAACAACAACAACAGCAACAAACAACTTTGTATTATACATTTAAAAACACAAATGTGAGCATGCACGGTAATTCACTCCGTGATCTAGCTGCATGGCACAGTCAGTGAGGGTTCATAAGGGCTGAAAGTCCAAGTCTTTCCTGCCCTAATCGCTCCAGCACCATTAGCACAGTTCCATTAGAGCACTCGTTCATTCTCCATCTTCCTCCATCCCTCTCTTTAGAGCACCTCTGAGACACTCACTGCAACTCACAGCATACAAACAGGTGCTCGAGTGGCTTTATTTTTGATGCATGTGTGACTTGTCCAAAAATTCTGTGTAATATAAAAATACAGTTTTTATATTATACAAGTCACTATGCAAATTATATTATCTGCATATAATTCTGAGTGAAAAGTATATAAATACCTCTTAAAAATAACATTAATTTCAGAATATTTCAGAAAAGGCTGTAATACACTAACAACACCTTTATAATATGAACAGATTTTAAAACACTATTTAACTCCACTTTTAGACACACTGGCAAACTTTCCTAAGTGCTTCCCTTGGGGGAATCCCTGTTGTCATTTTGAAGTGAGTTCAACTTTGTCAAGTGGGCGAGGGAGGTTTATTTGGACAGACCCTCGACCTCTTGATTTTGACAGCGGGAGTGAGTCTACTCAATGGCTGCGCCCGAAATCTTAAAAATGCTGCCTTCGGAGGATGCATTACATCGTAGGAAGGCATCAAGGCATGTCTGAATCCAATGTTAGCTTCACTTCCTGTCTCCTGCATAGATGTATCCTTCTCTGCCTTTGATATCCCACAATCCTGTGCTTTCCATTCTGTGACAGTTGAGGTAAAAAAGAAAGAAGGCATCTGAAAGTTGTGCTTGGTGGTCAGTTTATGTGTAAATGTACATTTTTGACCATTTTACACTTTTGATGTCATTTCTAGTGAGAAATTACTAATTAAATATTTGCTTAGTTATCACTAAAGCACGCTCTATTTTGCTGTAGATCATTAGACTGTTACGCTGCCTCAGAAGTCTGTCTGAAATCAGTTTCGTGAGATACCTTCATGCACAAACGCCAAATCATTGCCTGATAGGGCAGCGAGGCAACAAGTCAGCTGCCTAAGTTTTCGGACGCAGCCAATATTCACTTCAGGCAGATCCATAGACCGAAATGCAACATGATTGAGATGTCAAAGCAGATCGTGATTAATAGCATAAAAAATTGGACGTGGGCTGCATTTAAGTCCAATTTTTTATGCCCTTCCTTCGCTAACTCCCTTCCATCTCGTTCACTCAGATGTAAGTCATTGCTTACGTTGCATGAGTGGCCACTACTAGCGGAACCCTTGCAGTGGGTTTAAATGGAGTCAATCACAGCAGACCAGGAGAGTTAAATAGAGTTGTAGACCAGAAACAAAAAGTAAAAGTCTATTGTTTTGAAAAAACTTTTTATCAAGATGTTCTCCCTTTCATGATCTAAACGGCAACATCAACGCATCCCAAAGCATTGAATTGAGTTTGAAAACTTCCCAGCCTCTGATCGAATGCTTCAAAACAACAGCTTGTCTTATGGCCGCAGACACAGATGGAGATGGAGCGCCTCTTTGTTCCAGCACAGCGGGTATCTGATGTTACATAAGTTCGACTCAACACCTGTGCTGGCATCCCGTGAAGCAGATCCTGCTACGGCACAAAGCTGAGGAAACATATTTATTTCATTGCAAGATCAAGCCTTGTCCCTGTAGTAAAATTCCCATACAGTGTCAGCTTCTAAAGATACATTTTTCATAGGGCACCATGTGCCTTTCTGTCACTCACAGCTGCAGGGCATTGGAACCGCAGGATTATATGAGGGAGGGCAGAGGGAGGACGAAAAAAAGAAAAGATTAAATATTTAAGTCTCACTCTTCCACAACACCAGGAGCCACTTGTTCGGCAGTCTCAAAAGAAAGGGGCCGAAGCCCCAAGATCAAGGGTTGGTGCCGGGGTCACTGCCTTGTGGACTTTTGAGGTAGAAAATCACATGGCCTGTCCGTCAATCCAGGCCTAATGATCTCCTGCGATGTCATTATTCTCTGCGGTTCGGGACTGTGATATCAGGAGGCCTTATTGGGAAGGAGTGGATCAACATGTGCTGTAGTGAATTTGTCATGCTGATGCTGGTAAATTGAAAATGGAGGCCAATGTAGCTTGTCACATCACACACAACAGCCTGTCAAAATAGTGAGCTGACTCACTGAGCATCATCAAAAATGAATCGCAGCGTGAGCTTGACATGCTGCCACACAAATGCACGCATGCATTTTCACACACTCTGATAACACTAGATGGGGCTCATACTGTGGTCTGTTGTGCATATATAGAAATATGCTAGTAATAACACTGACTTTGTAAAATCTAGACTATTTCTCACTATTTCTTAAAGGAATATTCCATGTTCAGTAAAAGTTAAGCTCAGTTGACAGCGTTTGTGGCATATTGTTGAGTACCACAGATAATAATTTCATCTCGTCCCTTTCCTTTACAAATAATCAAAGCACTTACAAACAAGGCATTTACTGCACAAAGGAGTTAAATGGGGCCAATTTTTTGAAAAGTTTAAATGCACCTGTATTATTTGAGCTGTAAAGTTATTCCTGACATTTAGGGTTTTAAGCGTTTCATTGTCATGGCAACAATGTTGCAAAATTGTATATAACTTTGCACAGAAAAGATTAGTAAGTGATTTTTCCACACTAAAATAATGTTAACATACTGTACGTAGGCCCAGTTTCACAGACAGGGCTTAGACTAAGCCAGGATTAGGCCTTAGTTCAGTTAGGACATTTAAGTAGCTTTCATAAATGTGCCTTAGAAAAAAACATGACTAGTGTGCATCTTGAGACAAAACAATGGCAGTGACATATTTTATAAGAAATATAAGAAATGTCAAGTTGCTTCCAGTTAAAACAGCTGAAACATTTATTTTAGTCTAGGACTAGCTTAAGCCTTGTCTGTGAAACCAGGGGATATTGTATTAGTCTTGTTGGCTAAACAAATGAAATTCTATTTCCATTGTCATTCGCTTCCAGTTATTTTAGTTCTGTCATGACAACTCTCAGAGAGATGGGCATGGTAATGAGTATGACAATGTTAATGTGTTTAGTCTTGGCGGAATAGATCTGCTATGCTGCTGCTGCTGCATTTATTACTGCTGCTGTTGATCTGCTGCTGCTGCTGCTGCTGCAGAGCAAGTACGGAACTTGCCACTGCTAATACACATGAAATACTGCTATGAGCAAGCAAGACATGCTACTGCTGTACAAGCGTACACAAATCACCGTCGTAGCAGATCTATACAGGTGGAGTTGGGGAAAGTGGAGGGTTTCTGAAAGCATGCTGCAAACTGCTATACAGCAAACAATAGGTAAGAATTTGAATGTTGAGCAGCAAGCTCATTGGCTACCAATACAGCAAGAACCAATCAGCTGTACCCTATAGAGGATAATGTAATTGCAAGCAAATTGGGTTAAGGACTTAGCCAGCGCCATTTAGAGTTTCATGACAGAACTTTGTATTTGTACAAAAACAGTTTGTTATGCTGCTTGATACTGCAAACTGGTATTTGTTATCATATTATTTTAATTTATTATCAAAATAATAAACACACTCAAGCATCTACAACTGCACATCCAAAGCACGCGTCCAGAAAGCCGCATGTGAATACTGAATTGAGCTCTCTTTCACGTCTTCTTGCGCTTGAACCGACAATTTCGCACAAAATTATGTCAAAATGCCTGTCTTGGTGAGCATCCTAGTAAACATAGTCTGTTATGTCTTAAGTGAATGTAAAAAGTTGAGAAAGAAAACGCACGTGTAACAGTATCAATATATTGGATCAGTGCATTAGCTCTTAAAGTGACAGCAGCCTAATGGCGCTTTTCCACTGTGTGGTACTACACGGCTCGGTACGGCACGGCTCAGCTTGCTTTACTTTCGGTTTGCTTTTCCATTGTTAGTACCGTTTCAAAGTGGGTGGGATTATAGACTGATCGTTATAGTTGCACTGCCTCTACTGCTGTGGATCCGCTCCTTGTCTACCAACGAGTCTGCATCTCATCTACTGACCACGATACAGCCATTTCTTTTTTCAAGTTGCGTGTGACAGTCGTTTAAAGCAAGTTGTTTTGTGAACAAATGATACTGTGGTGGCTAGCGGGTTTGGTGTCTCGTGTTTCAAATCCAATGACGCTGGTAATGACGATTCTCTCTGACCAATCAGTGATCTGCAGTGTTTACACGTCACATTTAGTATCGGTACGGCTCGCTTGGAACCTCAACCGAGGTGGTATTATTTAAGCGAGCCGTACCGTTCCATACCGAGCCACCCCATGCAGTGGAAAACAACAGACTAACTGCAAAAAATCACTCAATGCTCATGACTGAATAACTTTTGTAACTTTATATTTCATCTATATTTAATTTATAAAGTAAAGACTATGTAGTTATTTTACATTTGATTACTTTATTTAATTTCTGTACCCTGTAATTTCTGTAATCCCTAATCCATATACTACTGTTAGATTTACCTGAAAAACCTGAAAAGCTGCATCTTTTATTGTTGTGTTTATTTTTGCTATTGCTTGTAGTTTGATTGTTCTTATTTTATTACAGACTGTTTACTTGACTTTAATAGTGTTTGAAATTTACATTATATTAAATTTTTAAATTTAACTATAGTGGCTAATGAATTTGTAGTCTTGCACATTCACAGAAAACAGCTTACTTCCGTTTTGCAAAATAAGGTGAAGAGCACCACCTATACTTAAAGTACTTAAACCGAATATCCTGTAGGGATAGCCATTGAGACTTGAGATCAGCTAGTAAGTAATCAAAATACCCCTCTACACTTTTTCACTGAAATGTTATTTTGCCCTAAGTCCGTGCACTGCATTTCATATGGGTGAAAAGGGAATTAATGGATTATCTTTATGATATACATTCAACGAGCAGTTTCACTATTAATAACACTAAAAATCATTTTCTGCCTCACCAAAGAAGCTGCAAAAGCTGCTGATCCCTCCAGTCTGGAGAGATGTAAATGTAATTCATGTCAGAGAGAGGTTTTTTTTTTTTTTTTTTGTTTTTTTTTTTTGAGTGAGAGGCAGAAAACAGCAGCGAAAGGCTCCATTAATGGGACCCAGGCTAAGGGCCTTAAATATTGCATAGACAGCAGAGTGAATCATTTCCACCTCACTCTCTCGGCAGTATGTCCCACGATTAACAGACACACAGGTCCAGAGGTCTCAGGTCTTGTTAGAAGGCCAAACGTGACCTCTATAATACTTTTTTTCCCTCAGTGCACTAGATATTTTTTCTTTTTGATTTACAATTCATTTTACAAATCATTTTGTTTCTTAAAGTAGTGATTAATTTTTGTTAATGTTCATCTATCACATGGCGGGACTATCAGTTTTTCTGACAAGTGGAAAACGAGAGTGGTCTGTTTGAAAACAGTCATTATATTTCTTTCTTTCTTTCTTTTGTGTTATTGTTACTACTACTTTAATTTAACATTAAATATTGAAATTTAATTAAATTAAGGCAAGACAGCCCAGGTAAATAGGGCCAAAAAAAAAAAAAAAAGCTTAAAAGGCTAAAATCTCACAGTTGACCAGTGCATAAAAAATGTTTTTGCCTGTAGTGTTTTGCTTTAGTACACTATATGTGTTCTAGCTAATGTCTCCTTGATATTGTATTTTACTGGTCTGTCTTTCAAGTATCACTTCTGGAAACATCACACCTTAGGCAAAATAAATAAACAACTTGAATTTCTCTAAACTGTGTGTGTTTCTATGTCCATCTTTTCATATGAAGTCAGACATGAATGTTCAGGACATCAGATTAGAGACCACAATAACTAAGTGTTTAAGTGATTAAGTGTTGTTTTCCACCAATATGCCGAAACCGACTGTTGACACCGATAATACAGTTTGGGTGGAGGTGGAACGGTTACTGGCAAAAAGAAGGACAGGCATGAATAAAAGGTGTGTCAGATAACCACACAAAGCTGACAGACAGCAGCTCAGCATATGTTCTATTGGCCCCAAACTGTTCTTAACGTTCACTGAAGTCGTCAACCTCCAACCCCATTCTGTTCCTTTTCAACACACACTCAGTAGGGCTTTCCATAAATCCCTCATTATTAAGCCACTAGTGTCATTACGCAATCATCAGATGATCAATAAATGAACAGTGATGATGGGTGGCTCTCATTCTCATTGTCTCTGTGGAAGAAAATAGGTTTTTAAAAACAAATTTTTTCTATGCAAAATATTTGGAACTGAAAATTAGCGTTTGACAAAAATGATACGTTTCAATTTCATAAGCTAGCTCAAATAATGTTTTATAAGACAAATAATCCTTGTACTTCCATTCCTATTTATTGTGAATGCAGCTCCCAAATAAAAAGTTGCATGATATAAAAAAAGACCCATTAAAAATTTTGTTCAGTCTACTTGAGTTTCGAGTTGCACCTTCCACAGATGATTTGCTTTGAATCGAAAATTCAAACATCAGATGTGCTGCACCTCAACAAACTACGACAAAGCAAATTATAACCCAAAAACCGTTAGTGGCCAACATATTTGCATGAGGACTCTTATTGAACTGTCAGGGTGTTCCGGGGAATGACAGGTTTGTGGTTGCAGTTCCTCTTTTTGTTCCGCTGCAAGGTTAATCTCAAATTTTATCAAGCTGGGTTACTGGTATTGTCCCACTTAAGTTGACATGGCAATATTAATCATGCAGCTCTCACACTGTTGTTGTGCTATAGGGATTGACTGGCTTCAGGGCCTAAACATGCCACCCTGAGCTCTCTTTATATTCCACATCTGCTGTGGTGGGAATGACAATGAAAATGTGGCATGTTGTTTTCTTTTCCAGTGAGGCACAACAATAAGATTACAGCTCCCATTTAAAATCTGTCACTGGTCTATCATTAGGCACTTTTTAAAAATATGAAACCACACTGAATACAATGACTTGTTCATGCAATACAAAACATGATGATATTTTTTATGTAAAATATACCTGCACGAATCTACATACCTCTTCCAGCTGACTAGAAATCAATCATTAATTTTTATCTTATTTTTTTTATATTTTGTATTTTTTTAATAAATTAAATATAATAAAAAATAAATAAAAATTAAAAACAACTCATGTTCGTGCAATGCAAAGCATAATTCTATAAACAAACATGATACTAATATGTAGAATATACAAATCTACATGAGTTTAGCTAGAATAGAAGTCAAACATCCATTTTTTTTTTTTTTTCAATTATTTTGTATTTTATTATTATTTTTAAGAAAGAAAGAAAGTATTTGGAAGTATGCCCCACCCAAAGGACGGCCCTGATTAAACATGGGGTTGAGAGTAATTTGACAGGATTTTAATCATGAACTCCTTTATGACCCATTAACCTGCAATTTGACCTCACTACTTCCAGCCCCCCATGTGCAAATGATATATTGCTCAAATCAGTGTTGTTTAGATCTATCATTGTCAACACTAACATTCATTAGAAGCCTTAAATGACTGCTATGTGATGGAGTCAGATCAGGGTCCCTAAGGATCTTGCTCTGTGATCCAGGTAATGCTGGATCACGGCTGGCTGACGAAGTCTCGCTAACAAGAGGGGACTGTGTCATCCATCTTGGGAAGTACTCCACAGATGTATTGATCCAGCAAAGGCGCAACTCCCATGAAAGCTGTTCCTTGACGGATTTCTTACCGAGGGCACATTGCGACAAGGCTCTGGAGATGTCTCTCCTTGTCCCATAGACGAAGGGGAATGCCGTGGCACTTGGGGGAAGGTTTCTGGATGTTCTTCCCATGTCAGGACTTGTGCATAACTGCACTTCCTGCTAAGCAAAGTGGACAAATTACACGCGGCCAGTCAATAGCGGTCACAAATAATCTAGATGCACATGTACTTATTGACACAAGCTTCAATAAACCTGCATGAGTGGATTTAAATAAAATACCGCCATTAATCAGCATGCTTTATCACTAACCACAGGTTAGGACCAGTGCCAGTCTTTCTTACTATTAAAGACTGACTGAATCTCTGAATGACATGAATAATCACTTTCAGATATGGACCGCAGGGTACCACATTTGTTTGTGGCTAATCAGCCATGCATTAGCACTTTGCTAACAATTTGTTGCATTTAAACCAATCTGGCAACAGCACTGGGAATTTTGGAATGGGTCTGAAACAATCTGCAATATATATTATGAAGAAACCACCAACAATATGAGACAAATTTGGTTATTTTTATATACATTTTTTTAAAATATATTTTTTAAAACTCTTACAAGACATCATCTAACAAAAGTCTGAGACCACATTAAAAATGGACATTTTTTAATTTAAACTTGGAAATAAAGTTTTTGCATTTTGATCAATTTTAAACAAAGTTATGACATAAAATCAAGAAATATGTCTGATTTATAGGTCACTAATCAAATACAATCAAGCAAATGTTATGACATTGATCATGATAATCCTGTGTGCAAAATTCAGCTTGAGTGCTGCTTTCATTGAAGCACAAGGGAGACAAACCAAATACCAAGAAGTTCTAAAAATATTTTTCTATGCTGGTGATAAACATTTTGTATTAAATTAGAAAATAATGTAAAAAAAAACAAAAAAAAAAAAAACATTTCCAGTAACTCTTTACAATAAGGTTCAGTTCATTAACATTAGTTAATGCATTAGGTATCAGGAACTATACTGATGAACATTTTTTTTTTTTTTTTGCATTGTTTATTATTTTATTTTAATGTTAATGTATACATATTGTATTGTATTATATTGTATTGTATTACAATACAAGTAAGTTTTAATGTATTCAGCATATAAGAATGATTTCTGAAGGATCATGTGACACTGAAGACTGGAGTAATGGCTGCTGAAAATTCAGCTTTGCATCACAGAAATAAATTACATTTTAAAATATTTAAAAATAGAAAACATTTCTTTTAAATACTATTTCACAATATAGCAAATTAGCTCAAATTAATATTACAATCAATTAACCTGTTTGTCCAGTGAACACTTGGTTAATTGTAATTCTAAGAAATGTTCATTTCCAGGTTATGGGAAATAACATTCTTACTGTACAGTACTACTCAGAGCATGTAGTCAAAATCTGCATGATTAGGGACTCCAGTATATGAGCATGAAACACGGACAACTTTACGTGTGACATGAACAAGACTTTATTAACTACACTAAACACCTAAACTACTCTAACATTCACACACATACATGCATACAGTTTACCAAGGGAAAGAGAGCTGAAGCAGAATACAGGAAAGCAAGAAGTTATAGCATTGTTTGAAATTCAGCAGATCAACAGCCTTGAGCAAACCATCAGTTTAGTTCTAACACGCCCTTCTTAAAAAGGGGTAAGGATACTTAATGTATCAAATAATGAGACTAAAAGGATAGTTCACCCAAAAATGAAAATTTTGTCATCATTTACTCACCCTCAAGTTGTGACAAACCTGTATAAATTTCTTTGTTCTGCTGAACACAGAAGAAGATATTTGAAAGAATGTTTGGAACCAAGCAGATCTTGGTTCCAAATTGGTTCACCCCCCCCCACTCCCCCACCCCCACCCCCATTGACTACCATACTATTTTTTTTCCTACTATGGTAGTCAATTGGGGGGGGGGGGGGGGGGAGATTACAAACATTCTTCCAAATATCTTACTTTGTGTACAGCAAAACAAAGAAATTTATATAGGTTTGGAACAACATGAGGGGTAGTAATAATGACAGAATTTTCATTTTTGGGTGAACTATCCCTTAAGTTTGATACTACATCTACAGTAGAAGGAGATTTGCAACCCGGTACCAAATGTTTTTTGACCTCTGACATTTGAAAGATATGAAAGGGTAGTCCTTAGAAAATTAGCGTCTTCAAGTGACAATCATATGGTCTAGTCCTCCAAAGTATTATGTCTGTTTACCAACAGTTAACTCACCCTGAGGGCCCAACAATAGGGAAACAATGCATGTGACTGACTTTACAAGCCAAGAGACAGAGGGCAAGTCCTTGAAAAGTGCAGTTTAAATTGCCCACCAACGCTTCAGTCATTGACAAAAACCTCACAAAAGAAAACTCAAAACAATGCTGCAAGCCACGCGCAGCAAGACAGAGGCTGTAACATTGTACACTATCCGTTTGCCCACACAAAGAGTGACAGAAACACAGAAAGAGAAAAAGAACAGCAGGAAAAGGGAGATGACTCTCTTCATTCACTGTGAGGCTTCAAAGTGTTCCATGAATCTGCAACAGCTGCTTGGCCAACATATGCACAGAGAGATTAGGCATATCTGAGCTCATCAATTTATATCTTCTCGTCGATTTGCCATTCTCTCTAATTGTGGCGCTCTTCCTGTTTTGTCCAACAGTGTTTGAAACCAGTTGCCCGAGGCAAGTTAAATATGATATTGCGGATCAGCTCAAGATTTGGTGATCAAGACTAGTGCGGCTTTCAGCCTCATTGAACTTTGGGAGTTACTGAATACGTTGTATGACGTAAATCAAAGAGAAACGTCAGTCACTAGTCTATGTTGTACAACACATGTATTAGTGAAAAAATATCTTTTTTGCGCTGGTTTGAGGGTCTGCAAAGTGAAGTAAATTTAGATGGTTTATATTACGGCTAAATTAATATAAATAATAAATAAATTTAAATAAACGTTTATCTGATGCACCCTGTGAAATGAACGTAGTATAAAGATATATCGGCATATTAGAATGATTTCTGAAGGATCATGTGACACTGAAGACTAATTATGAAGAGTAATTATGCTTAAAATTCAGCTTTGCCAACACAAGAATAAATTACGTTTTAAAATATTTTCAAATAGAAAACAGTTATTTTAAATTGTAATAATATTTCACAATATTTCTGTTTTTACTGTATTTTTAATTAAATAAATGCAGCCTTGGTGAGCAGACGAAACTTCTTTTAAAAACGTTAAAAATCTTACCGATCCCAAACTTTTGAACGGTAGTGTATGCATATTTATGAATACTGATGAGATCAGGCAGAACCATTCAGTTTGTTTGGACCAATCAGTACTAGAAAGCAATTAGACAGATTAAAATGTCTCTATAAAAGGCTTCAGTGCAGTGAACCTGACTCTGAACGAGAATAACAACTCCACATGGACTCCTGCAATGGCAGTTTTGTTCTGCACTTGTAGTTACTGACAGCAGCCCATGGGTCCTTTTGTATCTCCGTTCTCACCGCTGAGAAGCGAGAGCCTAGGGTCAAAGTTGAAACGAGACTTGGCAAAAAAACAAAAAAAACAAACCTCCTTGTTCCACAGCTGACCCTTTTCACCCTTCTCACACAGGTTCTTTTCAGAGGAGACTAAAAACACAGCGACACAATTTGTTCTGTGTCAGCTCAACTGTAGTATAATGACTAGGCTAAGCATCTAATTAGATGGGGAGAAACACCACCCCAATATGGTCTATGCTTCCCCACTTCAGCCGGGCAACTGGTGACAGGCTTCCCAGCTGACAGGGCCCCACGTGACCCTATATGGATGGCCGTGGGGGTAGAGGCCCCCTGAACGCCCATCATATGGCAGGCCTGAGGGGAGAGGAGGAGGTGGTTACTACAGGGGCAAGCCAATAAAACTAATAGAGATAGTTACAGTCAGACCCTGTCCTCCACTTCCCCTCGGGCAGCTTCTTTGATCATCTGACCCTCTTTTACAGCACTCACTCTGTTCTGCTTGGCCATTTTAGGTCTGTGTCCAGCTGTGCTACTATGTAGTACACACTTGAGAAATTGAGTTATACTTTATTTCTATAGTGAACTTTAGACATTCTACTAACTATAAGTAAGTTTGCAACTACATGCTACCTAACTCTCATTAATTTGTAACTACATGTCAACTAACTCTTATTAGAGTATTAGTTGTCTGTTGGGTTATGGTTAGTAGAATAAGTTGACGTGCTTGAAAAGTTACTTATAGGATGTCTGTTGGGGGAGCATCAAAATAAAGTGTTAGCAGATATTAAACAGGCAGTCTACTAATACTCTAATGATGGTAGCTGACATGTAGTTGCACAGTTCCCTTTCGAAAGAGAACTCAACACTGCGTTTGACACGCTATGGGGAACACCTCCTCGTGAACCGGTGTCTGAAAACAATTATCAAATCAAGACAATCCTATTGGCCGGCGGCAGCCTATGACGTCATCATTGTGCGACCCGGAAGTATATAAGGAGCGCCTAGAGAAGCAGTCAGTATCTTATCGTCTGAAGGGACTGCTCAGCAGGCAGCCCCAATGCATGGCAGGTAACGCAGTGTCTCGTTCCCTGTTCTCAGGGAACCATGGTTACATACGTAACCTGAGACGTTCCCTTTCGAAAGGGAACTCAACACTGCGTTTGACACGCTATGGGGAACGATATACCCACGCCGCCATGCTTGAGGGGAGTGCATGCCAAAAAATGGCTAGACAAACGTCAGAACTAGCAGTTTCAACTGAAATGCCAGAACCACTCTCCCTACGGGTCATACATAGGCTGTCAGTGACAGCATTCCCTATGGCCAACAGCCCAAGCTATAAGCCTCAAAGAGGCCTTCCACAGAAGACCTACCAAGGCCGCTCAAAGGCTTCTGGAACCAAGCTTCTTTTCAAAGAAAAGAGGGTACCTTTAAGGGAATGTAGCCAGGGGGCCCGAGGGAACCCTAGCCAGTCACTTGTCAGGGGAACGTACTCGACCCTGATTGCCACCAGGGAGGCCAACCTGGTCTAACAGAAACCTAGTCTTGGCCAACAACCTGTCTGATCACAGAGTCTCAATTCACATTCTTCAGAGAAGATATCCAGTAAGAGGGACTGCAAAGAGGCAGTAACCAACTCAGACCAGATAGTAGAGACGGGCACCCTGGAGAACAGGACTCAGCTTAGCGCTTTTTACCCTTACCAGTGAGGGGAGTAAAACTCTGCTCAATCCTAGGATCTACATCATTAGATTCAGCAGCAATTGCTCTTCTTATTCTAAGCCAAACAAGAGAGCAGGAGATGGCTGATGAGGATGAAGATGGTGAGCCTCCTGAATCCTCAAAGCCACCCTGCCCCCGCGTATATACAGCTGTTTGAAATTATGGAACGCGCCTCTGGCAGACTGCAGCTGCCATTGGAGCAAGATTGGATTGTTCGACGAACGGTTCCTTTTTGGCCATAATCCTTCAGCCACCGTAAGCTTTCCATTCCTTCTTGATCTTCATACTGAGATAGAGAAGGCATGGAAGAACCTGTATTCAGCTCGCATTTATCAACATCAGCAGGTTAATTCGCTCGTGTTGATGGAGTGAGTATGGGTACGTGTCGATGCCTCCTACTGACGAGATGGGTAAAACTATCTTGTGATACAGGCAGGCTCCAACGCTCTATACCGGCAGCAGGTCAGGCAAGTGTTGCTTTACACACAATGTCTGTTTGTAAGAATATCAGTTGGACCTGCTGAAATTGGCTTGGTAGGTCTCTTTATATTTATAAAAACCTCGGTTTCCTGTTTAGGATGCGGTTTAAGGGCCCTGAAGTTCCATTAGGTTGGCTGGAACGATTTATTATTAAGGGCAGTACTTTGTTAGTCCCCTTTATGGATGTGTTGGCTTCATTGTTTGCAGAATTCACTGAAGACACTGAAGCTACCGTTCATATGTATTCAGATGTGGGCTTTAACTAAGCCGCACTGTTAGCCACCTTATGGTAAATTAGCTTTCTACTCTGGTAAATGCTAGAGTTTTGAGATTAGCTTTCACTAACTTCAGATATATCTATGTTCAGCGTCGGCCTTACAGGCCGCCTGACATTGTGTGCTTGGGTTGAGCTCTGCTCCTCTGAGTTTTATTGTAGAAATATAGTATTCTCAGAGTTTGCCTCCTCGTAATTGAGAGTCGTTGGTAGAGGCTGTTGTTTCTTAGCCCCAGGCAGATCTATGCTTATGTGTTGGCCTTAGAGGCCCACAGCTATAGCTGGCCTAGGCTAGAACTAGGGTTTAGGCGGTATGCTAGAAGCTTTTTACGCCCTATTTGTAGGTGCAAAATAGATAGCAGCTAAGGTAGCAGACTATTGCTAAGTCTCCCTGGTGCCGTTGTCTCAGGTGGTCTAGGTCAAGTCAAGTCACCTTTATTTATATAGCGCTTTTTACAATGTAGATTGTGTCAAAGCAGCTTTACATTGATAACTGGTACATTATTTGGCTGCACAGCAGCTCTTAAAGAATAGTGTCAATGCAGGCAGATCAAAGCACTGTTGAATATCAGATGTCAAGTCAAATGTCAAGTGTCCCCAACTAAGCAAGCCAAAGGCGACAGCGGCAAGGAACCCAAACTCCATCAGGTGACATCTAGGCCCCTTTTTCACTATGTGAATAGAAACTTTGTTGCTGTGGCCCCGCTCCCCCAGAACTATCTAGTGGTACTTTGACTTCAGTCTTTCCCCTGAACCCCTTGAACTATGTTCAAGCTTGAGTGATATGGTTGTAGCTTTTTATGAAAGCTCCTGTTCCCTAGGGTTCAGTACAGATTGTATCTGTTTTTGGTGAGAAATTCTGTTGTGAAGTACCCACAGGGTTTGATTAATAGTACTCCCTTGTTATTCAAGGTTGTTGTACTTTATTATATTAGTTCTGATTCCTGCCCTACACTATGTGAGCTCAGTAAACTCTAATACTGCCACAGGCTAGCACCCGTGTGTTCTGGAGTAATAGGCCTGACTTTGGCCTCCTTAAGATTATGGTGATGTAGTTTGTACTCCCCTTGCTGAAAGGGTAAAAAGTGTTTTTACTGAGTATTTTGCCTGTTGGAATGTATAAGCTCAGGTTGAGTTTAATAAACTTAACCTCACTACATAGTTTGGTTTTCATATATGGCTCCCTTAGAGCTTGAATAGTGCCACAAGCTGACACTCGTGTTGTTTGAAGTAGAAGCCTCTGCTTGGGCCTCCTTCAGAGCACAATAGCTTGTTGTATTACAAGGCTTGTTGGTAGGTGTTTTAGTTAGAGTTTGCTCACTTGGAAACTAGCACTGCCACAGGTTATGCCCATGATCGTTTGAAGTAGTAGGCCTGTTTTTTGGCCTCCCTCAGAACATGGTAGCGTAATATTCTTTGTACTCCCCTTACTTTAAGGGTTAATGGTGTTTTTACTGAGTACATTGCCTGTTGGAATGTGTGGATAAAATTAAGCTCAGGTTGAGTTAAATAGTTAACCTCACTGGATAGTTTGGTTCTCATATATGGCTCCCTTAGAGCTTAGACACTGCCACTAGCTGACGCCACGTGTCTTTATGGAGTCACAGGCCCTGTTTGGGCCTCCTTCAGAGCATGATGGCGTAAGTTTGTACTCCTCTTGCTTAAAGAGTAAAAAGCATTTTTACTGAGTACATTGCCTGTTGGAATGTGTGAATAGAATTAAGCTCAGGTTGAGTTAAATAGTTAACCTCACTGGATAGTTTGGTTCTCATATATGGCTCCCTTGGAGCTTAGACACTGCCACTAGCTGACGCCACGTGTCTTTCTGGAGTCGCAGGCCCTGTTTGGGCCTCCTTCAGAGCATGATGGCATAAGTTTGTACTCCTCTTGCTTAAAGAGTAAATAGTGTTTTTACCGAGTACATTCCCTGGTGGAATGTGTGGATAAAATTAAGCTCAGGTTGAGTTAAACTAGTTAACCTCACTGGATAGTTTGGTTCTCAGATTTGGCTCCCTTAGAGCTTAGACACTGCCACTAGCTGACGCTGTGTCATTCTGAAGTCGCAGGTCCTGTTTGGACCTCCCTCAGAACATGATGGCGTAAGTTTGTACTCCTCTTGCTTAAAGAGTAAAAAGTGTAAGCGAATCCCCCACATCTGGGTGTCTTTTATCAGATTAAGCACGTAGTTTTTCTGTTAGACCAGGTCGGCCTCCCTGGTGGCAATCAGGGTCGAGTACGTTCCCCTGACAAGTGACTGGCTAGGGTTCCCTCGGGCCCCCTGGATACATTCCCTTAAAGGTACCATCTTTTCTTTGAAAAGAAGCTTGGTTCCAGAAACCTTTGAGCGGCCTTGGTAGGCCTTCTGTGGAAGGCCTCTTTGAGGCTTATAGCTTGGGCTGTTGGCCATAGGGAATGCTGTCACTGACAGCCTATGTATGACCCGTAGGGGGAGTGGTTCTGGAATTTCAGTTGAAACTGCTAGTTCTGACATTTGTCTAGCCATTTTTTGGCATGCACTCCCCTCAAGCATGGCGGCGTGGGTATATCGTTCCCCATAGCGTGTCAAACGCAGTGTTGAGTTCCCTTTCGAAAGGGAACGTCTCAGGTTACGTATGTAACCATGGTTCCCTGAGAACAGGGAACGAGACACTGCGTTACCTGCCATGCACTGGGGCTGCCTGCTGAACAGTCCCTTCAGACGATGAGATACTGACTGCTTCTCTAGGCGCTCCTTATATACTTCCGGGTCGCGCAATGATGATGTCATAGGCTGTCGCCGGCCAATAGGATTGTCGTGATTTGATAATTGTTTTCAGACACCGGTTCATGAGGAGGCGTTCCCCATAGCATGTCAAATGCAGTGTCTCGTTCCCTGTTCTCAGGGAACCATGGTTACATACATAACCTGAGACATTACTTGTAGTTAGTAGAACGTCTATAGTGGACTATCGAAATAAAGTGTTACCAAAAATGGTTCTAAATGGTACTAGATTAGGATTCTTTGGCTTGTAACAATAGCAGAACTCTTTTTGGTGCCCCCCCCCCCCCTTTTTTTTTTAATAAGGTTTTATATAAAGAACCATGCTTTGAAAAGCCAGAAGTAGTTGTTGTAGTAGATGTTTTGAATTGACAGTATATGAGCCCTTCACAATGGGAAAAAGTGATAAAAAGTCATGGTATAGCTTTAAAAGTTTGTGTGACAGTTGGTGACAGGTTTGATGCAAGAATTTCAGCTCCCTTGAAATTCTTTTATATAGCTTTAATGTTTGTGTGAGTGGGCATGCTTATGCATAAAGCAAAGTTATAATTGAGAACTCTAATAATATGGATCATAAATTCAGTATCTCTGTCACTTGATTAGTGGAAAAGAGGAGAGAAGTATCCTCAACTCAACAGAGGTAGTCACACTTAGAGTACATATTCTGTAGTTATTTTTAAACATTTTAAGAAGGATATCAAGTACCTGTTGAAAGTATAGTTGGATGATTGAGCTCCTGGAGGTGGCTTTGAAATAATTGTTTTGACAGTTCAGATTCAAAAAACAAAAGGGCTGGAATACAGAACCCTAACCTCTAACACAAAGAACCATTTCGGCATAAAAGGGTTCTTTAGGATGATATGGTTCTAAAAAGAATAGTTACTATGTGTAAAGAACCTTTAAAGAACCATCTTTTTAGAATGTAGGATTTCCTCTCAAAAAATTATTTCTACTGATTCCAAAAAACATTGACCATCCAACTGCATTTAAACATTCTGCACAGGTGCACGCTGTACAAAAGGAGGTAAAAATGCTTTCAGACAGAGATAACATACCACAAAATCACATCACTGGTGCTCACAGATAAAACAGGTTTGATGCAAGAATTTCAGCTCCCTTGAAATTCTTTTATGAAGCTTTAGATGAACCTTACCCCAGATAACACAGGCCTTGTCTTTAAGATGCATGATATAGCCGTATGCAAAGACAACAGCCCGTTCATGTTCTCCAGAGGAAGAAATGACCAAATTGGACATTATTTGAGCTGCTACGCAAACACTTCAAATTACATTTCCAACACCATGCAAATCCAAATCATTTTCCTCAGCAAACACAGGCACAAACAGTCGTTGCGCAACTGTGAAGCACATTTATTTGTGGACGTTGGCAATAGTTTTATAAAATAGTTTTTTTTTTTTTTTTTTTGCTTTCTTGAACTTTTGCAACCTTGTATTGGTTCTTTTCAGTTAGAAAAGGCTGGGTGGTAGCCCAGGCTTTACAGAAGTTTCAAACTACTGACAGATGGGAAGAGAATATCAGTTTCCTCTTTTCTCTCAGTGAAGAGAATTAGGAAAGGATGAGAGCAGGAGGTGGAGAGATTAAAGACATAAGAGCCACAGAATGACTAGCTCTTAGAGAAGAGCATTCCACAACACAAACACCCTGAAGAGAGGGTCTGCAGGACAGTAATAAGCACTGCATAATAATAATAATAGAACAATTATATAATATGTAATATAATCAAACAATTACACTGAATCCTATTCTTAGTATTTTTGTATAAAAATTTACAGTTAAAATAGCTAAGAAAAATGCTTGAAACAAGATGTATTTTCTTGAGAAGCAACTCTGCATAAGATATCAAGGCTTGTTTTCATAGATTAGCCTATACAGTATTGTAAATATAAGTGTATTTTGTCTTGCAGTACTGGCAAATTTTTTTCCACTTGTTTTTCAAATATCTTAAAAAATAAAACAGATAAATAAATTCCTTGAAAACAAGTCTTAATATCTTATGCAGAGTTGCTTCTCAAGTACATGCATCTTGTTTCAAGGATTTTTAGATATATTTTTTAACTAGGAAATTAAACACAAATACTTATTAAAAATAGGATTTTTGCACTGTATAAAGTGCAATGACGTGTTTGATAGCCACGATAAAATGTAATAAACCATAAAGCACTGTGACAAAGATTTTATGGATCTTCTAAATGTTGCACTAGGGTGTTCATGACCAGCAAATCAATTTAATCCAGAAAAGGTAAAACATGTAATCATTGATGTCTTTTACACTATTCTTCACCTTCCCTGCACCTTCATTTTAGCAGCATATTTGCTGTATCGGCAATGTATTTACACAGTCATCTCGTTTACATTATACTACCAACAGTCCAAATCCCAGTGCAAGACAACAACAAGGTTTCTCGGCCCAGCAGCCCACATTTAAGCAGAGCGCTTGTTAGGCGCTTGTTGATGATGTTAGCATGCTGGAGCTCACGGCGTCCATCTCTGACTGCCCTCTGGAATGCCCTCCTGATTGTTAGAATGTGTAACGAAGCAGTGCCATTTATTATACATCAACGGCATCACTTATTCATCTGCCCTGTCTGTCTGTAAACACTTCAACAGCCTCTGATCGACACGGGCCTAACCTGTGTGTGTATGTGTGTGTGTTTAGGAGAAAGTGAGTGAATTCACACTGTGTTATACACATTTTGTTAAATGTCTGTTGTATTATTTGAGCTACAGATGGTTCAATATGTTGTCAGCATCTTCTTCAACAGATATTTGTGCTTGCCAAGATAAAGTCTTGGAGTTAGTGCCATTAATTATTTAGACAAAACAATAAAGTCATTGTTTGTTTACTGCTTAAGTTGAATAGCACTGCTCGATGTATGTGCCCTTGCCTGGCTAGTTGTTTGGAATAGGACATACTACTGGAGATAACAGGGTTAAATGGTCGGACGAGTGGGAATCTCAGTCATTTTTAGGTACCATTTCATAAAGGGAACTGCATTGGCAGCTCAGTCCACAGCCAGAGCTGCACAGTCAAATCCAAGGAAGCTTATGCGAGCTTATCCTTGGCTTATCCAGCTAACTCTTAAATGATGCATGCTTGCTTAAATACCAGTGCGCTATCATCATGAATGACTGAACATGAATGATTTGTTCTCTTGTTTTTTCTGATTAATTGTTTTAACATTAAAAATGTGTCTATAATGCTCAATGTTTCTATAGCACTGTGTTAATAATTAATTTTATTCTAATAATCAGTCAAAAAAGTTTACTCAGAACTGAAATTGTTTTATTTTAATGCACATAACATCAAACAACAACCTGTAGGTATGGAAGCCTGTTTCTGCCTCAGAGCAAAAAGAAAAAGTTATTGAGAGATAAAGATTAAAATAAGAAATAAAATCCAAACTGATCTCATTAAAAAACATAACTGTTTTACGTTTTGGTGGAGTGATGGCGAATTCATATGAATTTGTACGATTTCAAAATAAGAAATGAAAACCAACCTGATTTCATGAGAAATGTAACTACTAAGCATAAAGGTCCACCCCTAAACCCAACATCAAAATACCAATAAAAAGACACATTGCAAAATAAAGTCACAATTTTGAGATATGAAGTCACATTGTGACAAAGTTGTAATTATGAGAAATAAAGCTCCCAACTGGCTTTCAAAAAATGAATTCATTACCCTTACTTAATTTAATTCAAGAAAGTTTTTACACTAGTGATGTTCAACTCTTAAAAGAATTTCTCTTTTGAGGCGGTTCTCAGGTCAAGCTGGCTCACAAAATCGAACTGAATCAGACTTTAGTTCCAAGGTTGATGACTCAAGTAGCACGTCCGACTCAAAAACAACCGAATGAGCCGGTTCAGCCAACTGTTGAATGCCCAGCAATGTCTGGTTGTGCCACTCAAGTTTTAAGGAAGACACACAGAATTCAATGTCCTCAATGGCGCAGCAGTAGACAGTAAGGCTCGAAGACCTGGCTTTTAACGAGATCGACGCAGGTTCAAATTCGCCTTTTGCAGAGCTCACATTTCTTTTCAATAAAAATGAAAATAATGTTCTAAAAGTGGAATCGAACGAGTGTTTAATAATATTAAAAGTGATTATTGGGTAGGGTTAGGGAAGGTGTAGGTGATTTTTGGCATAAAAGAAAAATCGATCATTTTGACCCATGCAATGTATTGTTGGCTATTGCTACAAATATAGCCATGCGACTTATGACTGGTTTTGTGTGCAGGGTCACAAATGACTTTATTCGAATGTTTCATTGATAGTGACATCATTGCATAATGATGTAGGGAACCAGTTAATCTTTTTTTTTAACTGTTTCATTGAAATGAACTGTCTGAAAGAGCCTCACTTCCCATCATTATTTTACACAGAATTTAAGTTAGTTCATTCAAAATAAATCAGTTTAGTTGTGTCAACACAATTTAGTTGGTATAGGTTAAATTAATTTACTCTAGTATATTTAACTTAACTTTATTACATCTGTCAAACTAAATTTTCTTATGTAAGTCCAACTTTTTTATTAATTTACTGCAGTTTAATTAATCTTCTTATGTTTAAACAAGCAGTTTTAGTCATCATTATAGTCAAGTCAAGTCACCTTTATTTATATAGCGCTTTTTACAATGCAGATTGTGTCAAAGCAGCTTTACAGTGATAACTGGTATATCGTTTTGGCTGCACAGCAGCTCTTAAAGAAAATGGTGTCATTGTCCATCTTAAGTAAATTCAGTACTGATTCATTTGGTTGTAAGAATCAATAGTTATTAATTTAGTTAATTTATCTATATCAGCACTGGAGTGAACAGTGATGTCATCATCCAGCTCAGTTCAGTTCGCATACAATGGTGTCAATGCAGGCAGATCAAAACACTGTTGAATATCAAATGTCAAGTGTCCCCAACTAAGCAAGCCAAAGGCGACAGTGGCAAGGAACCCAAACTCCAACAGGTGACATCAGGTGGCAAACAGGTGTTAAAAATGGAGAAAAAAAACCTTGGGAGAAACCAGGCTCAGTCAGGGGGCCAGTTCTCCTCTGGCCAACAGCGAACAGTGCTTTATTATGATTCAGGCAGCTATCATAAGTCTGATTGGGATCGCAACAGTCAAAGTATTTATTCCAGTTCCATCCAGTTGAGGATCGTATTCATCACGCCGGTATGGACGGCCAATAGGATTATACACAAACTATAATAAACAAATAAGAAAATACTGGTGTTAGTCCTGACATTACTATAGTTATTACTCACTCCTCCAGTTTCACAGACAAGGCTTAAGCTAGTCCTGGACTAAAATGCATGTTTGAGTTGTTTTAACTGAAAGTAACTTGCACTGACATATCTTAAAATATGTCAGAGCCATTGTTTTGTCTCAAGATGCACTCCAGTAATGTGTTTTTCTAAAGCATGTTTATAAAAGCTACTTAAATGCCCTAATTGAACTAAGGCTTAATCCTGGCTTAATCTAAGCCCTGTCTGTGAAACCAGGCCACTGAGTGCCCACAGCCTAATCACAAGCGCCACTCTTTACAATGGTAACAAAATTCAAAAACGTTACAGAAACTCCTCTAAATGTCCAACATAACTGAAGATTAAACACTAACATGTCTTTCCCTTCACTGAAAAACACATAAAATAACACAATGTCTAAATTTACTCTCCTAATGCAGTCCTTTGCAAAGCATGCTGGGAACTACAGATCCACTGTCCAGGGCTGCGTTTCCCAAAAGCATCGTGAGCCCAAGTTGATCGTGGAGACCATTGCCACCAATATTCTCTACGATCAACTTAGCTCAAAATGCTTTTGGGAAATGCAGCCCAGTTAGTTATGTCAACAAAAATGGTTCATGTAGTTTTAACACAAATGAATTAAGTAAACTTCAGTTTTTATTCTTGAGCCAATGAGTTTATCATCATGGAAACTAATTAATCATTTGTCATATATTAATATAGGGTAAAGTCCATAATTGCTATGTTGCTATATTGAGGTACTGCTCAATGATATTCTGTATCCACAAGTTGTTCTTTCTGAATGCAAGGTGGTAGAAATGAAAAACAAACAAACAAATGAAAAGTATCACTAATGAAGCAAAGAAAACTGATGAAAATCAGTTTTCAAAATTTGAATCAAGAATTAAGGAAAATTACAAGACATCTCCAACTGTTGTCAAGACTATCAATAAAATATTTATATCACATATGTTTGATTATCAGTCCAAATTTGCATTAGAATCCTTGTACAAATACAGACCGTTGTGCCGCATGTTGCATGTGTTTGGTTACTCTAATGTTACTATAATTGCTGTTACTATAATTCCTTCCTCATCTTTTCAGGTATTTGATCATTTTATCAGCCGTTGTAGAAGAAAATGAACTGGAGAAGAGAAAACGTTTGTGAAATAAACAGTGAGGATGGAGATACTAGAGTCCCTCTGTTCCTGTCTGCCCCTAGACTTCTGTCAATGCCTTCCCTGTTAATGGTCTGATACAGTATCTACAATAACAGCATTTTAATGTGCAAGTGAGTGAAAGGGCTTGAGCATCACTGTGGATGTTATACAAATCAACAATATTGAGTTTGTGAGCGAGATAGCTACCACAGAGATAGAGACCATTAACATAGGCAGCAATGATGGATGGATGGATGGATGGATGGATGGATGGATGGATGGATGGATGGATGGACGGACAGACGGACAGACGGACAGACAGACAGACAGACAGACAGACAGACAGAAAGATATATAGATAGATTTTTTTTGTAATTTTGTGTATACATAAAGCACAGAGTGCCACACTGGCCTCTGGTAGTTCTGTTAAGTGCAGAAGGCTTTTCCTCTGTTTTCTCCCTTTACCTTGCTCATCATTAAAAATTAACAACTCCATTCCCGGCTAATTGTTAGCAACAAGACAGAGTGTGCTGCCTAGCGAAATTAAATTAACCCATTAGCTGCTGTCTCCATTAGTTCAAGGAGCCTAGTTGGTTCATGAGCATATTTTTTTCCTCCCTCACTCTCTTTGATTTGCTTGTTTAACATTTCCAAAGAGTTTCAAATAAAAGTGGAGAGTTTTTTTACTCCTCACTTTTGAAACTTATTTATTGAGGATGTTTAGGCATTTGATTATTTGCATTATTAGTATGATTATTAGTATGATTTCTTTTTCTTGCTGTAAACATTTTTGATTACTCACCTTATTGCAGTCATTTACTCACCTTAATGTCTTTCCAAACCTTGACGAATGTTTCAACCATTTTTGTCAATACAATGAAAGCCAATGGGGTCCAAAAGTAAATGACAGAATTACTATTTTGAGTGAACTATTCCTGTATGTCCATAGCAGTGTGTCTGCTTGAAAATCAGACATTTATTATATTTTCTGTCATGTTCAGTCAGATACATGTAAACTGGGTCATATCCAAGCACCCCAATGTGTCACCCCCCAGCTAGGGAATTCAGCTTTTTCAATTGCAGCCTAAGTTTTTTATCACTGATTTTTATTAAACGAGACAGCATGCTACTGTTCCACTGCAATTCCCTCGACATTAACACGCAGAGAAAAGAACAACAACAGTGACAGAAGTGGGGGCATAAATCAGTGGTTTGGTGCATCACAGCCTGTGATAGACTAGCACAATCACTCACTCACAGAGGAAACAGATCTATGTCATCCCAGCTGATCTCAATGATTGTATATTGACAGGGAGAAATGCCCTACTTAATCCCCACTTTAGCCAGCCTGATGGAAGAACCCTTATGTTGGTCTCAAGTGACCAGATAAAGAGGACTGAGACAAGACCATCACATGAGTCACTGCAGGGCTGATATAGTGTACGTACAGATATTGTATATACATGGAGACTGGATTTAGCTGTACTTTTCCTAAAGTAACTGCTATAAATAGCATTTATTACTACAATTCATGAAAAAATTCACCATTTTCTTATATAACTATAAACAATCTCAGAACTACACACCAACAAAACAAACCTCAAACTGTCATTTCAAAATCAAATATTTTAGTCAAAAACATTCTCTTTTGTCAGAATCATGTACCAGATGTGGGCCACATTATGTTGCTGTCAGGGGCATCATACTATCACTGTAGCTGAAGATTGAAGATTGAAACGCTTTGATTGATTAAACATGACTAATAAACACATGATTGCCTTATTCTGTGTAAGAAGCCACATCATCTCACAGAAGGATGCTCAACTGTCGTTATGAAGTGAGTTTGGAGTAAAAACATGTTATTAAATGTTGTCTTCTGTTGGGCAAGATGTTAATAAATGCTTCTCATGTCTGGAAAGATGTTTGACGCGCGTTGCTTTTTCAAATGTACATTATAAGCGACTCAAACTCGCAGTGCTTTTAGATGGATTAGCATTTGGAGCCATACTTCACTGACAAAAAATAAAATAAAATAAAATAAAATAATCGCAGCCTTTGCGATTTCATAATCGCACTAAGAATCGCGTTTAAGCACGATTTCAATGTTATTTTTCACATTGTACGATAAATCGTGCAGCCCTAATTGCAATATTGTGTTACTCCCTAAAAAGTAAGTAATAGCGTTAATTTTTATGCGAAGTAATGTGTTACTGAACGTTACTTTTGTGTTACTTTTTCTTACCTGGGCTGAAGCCTTCTTGATTGTTTTTTAACAACAACAACAACAACATCAAAAAGTTCTATTTTTGGCAAATCTAAAGGCCCTTTCACACCAAAAGTGAAATGAATAAATGCTCAGGATGAAGGAAATGCAAATTCACGCCTGTACAGTAGAGGGTGCAGTTCAAACAAACCTTTCAGCTGTGCTGCCATTCTGAATCACAGTAGAATAGGATGCAGCAGAAGAAAGTTCAACACTCTTACTTCAGCAGTAAAAACAAAGCATGAAACAAATGTGGTGTTTATCTAAAGTCATTTATGCTTAGTACAGTTCAATTGGATCACTGAATGTCAGCAGCAAAGACATTGATTAATAAAGTGAGATTAAAAACAAAGTATATTTGTGTAATTTAAAATATTTAATTATTGCAGGTTTACATATAATATTCTGAGTTTGCATTTCACTGTTTTTATTAATTTTGAAGAACACTGAATCAGTTTTTGTGCAAGTGAGATGAGTAAATGCATACTCACATAGAACTACAATAACCATCATGTTTACACAGAGCACACAATGCCTCTGCACTTACTCCCGATTTCTCTCAACATGGGGACAGGAGAGCTGTCAGTCAATAAATGGGAAAACAAAGTAACTTGCGTTACTTATTTGGAAAAAAGTAACTCTGGTATTTTGTTGTAAATTTAAAAGTATTGCGTTATTTTACTAGTTACTTGAAAAAAGTAGTCTGATTACATTACTTGTGTTACCCCCAACACTAACAATGAGCTTTAAGTCAAGTCAAGTCAAGTCACCTTTATTTATATAGCGCTTTTTACAATGTAGATTGTGTCAAAGCAGCTTTACATTGATAACTGGTACATTATTTGGCTGCACAGCAGCTCTTAAAGAATAGTGTCAATGCAGGTAGATCAAAGCACTGTTGAATATCAAATGTCAAGTCAAATGTCAAGTGTCCCCAACTAAGCAAGCCAAAAGGCGACAGCGGCAAGGAACCCAAACTCCATCAGGTGACATCAGGTGGCAGACAAGTGGCAAATAGGTGTTTAAATGGAGAAAAAAACCTTGGGAGAAACCAGGCTTAGTCGGGGGCCAGTTCTCCTCTGGCCAACAGTGCTTTGTTACGATTCAGGTTGCCATCGTAAGTCCAATAGGATCGCAGCATTCAAAGTATTTATTCCAGTTCCATCCAATTGAGGATCGTATTCATCACGCCGGTATGGACGGTTGTTGAGGAACTGTGTCGTGGCTGTCGTGTCGATGAGGCCCTCACAGTGGATGATCTAGTTGACTCAATCTCTGCTGATACTTCAGGGCTGCGTTGTGGTCGTGTCAAGGCGCAGGTCCTCGGTCTCACCTGGATACGGCCCGGATCCGGTTGACTACGGTGAACCTCGGGATAACCAGAAAGACTAATGTTAGCGTAGATGCCATTCTTCTTCTGATGTAACGAGTACATCATGTGTTATAGGAAGTGTTCCCGGTTCCGGCTGACCTAATTTATGCAGCCTAATAATCCTTTAACGGATTTGAAAATATAAATTGGTAATGTGTTATGTGTATGCCAGGTTAAAGAAATGCGTTTTTAGTCTAGATTTAAACTGACAGAGTGTGTCTGCTTCCCGAACAATGCTAGGAAGATTGTTCCAGAGTTTAGGTGCCAAATAGGAGAAGGATCTACCGCCTGCGGTTGATTTTGATATTCTAGGTATTATCAGCTGGCCTGAATTCTGAGATCGCAATAGACGTGAAGGACTATAATGAATTAAGAGCTCGCTCAGGTACTGGGGAGCTAAACCATTTAGTGCTTTGTAAGTAATTAGCAAGATTTTAAAATCTATACGATGTTTAACAGGAAGCCAATGCAGTGTTGACAGAACCGGGCTAATATGATCATACTTCCTAGTTCTAGTAAGAACTCTAGCTGCTGCATTTTGTACGAGCTGTAGTTTATTTATCAGGCGAGCAGAACAACCACCCAGTAAAGCGTTACAGTAATCTAGCCTTGAGGTCATGAACGCATGAACTAACTGTTCTGCATTTTTCATTGAGAGCATATGTCGTAGTTTAGATATATTTTTAAGATGGAAGAATGCGGTTTTACAGATGCTAGTAACATGGCCTTCAAATGAAAGATTGGTATCAAAGAGCACACCCAGGTTCCTAACTGACGACGAAGACTTAACAGAGCAGCCATCAAGTGTTAGACAGTATTCTAGGTTATTACATGAAGTTTTTGGCCCAAAAATTAGAATCTCTGTTTTTTCTGAATTTAGTAGTAGGAAATTACTGGTCATCCAATTTTTTATATCAGCTATGCATTCCGTTAATTTTGTGAATTGGTAAGTTTCGTCAGGGCGCGAAGAAATATAGAGCTGAGTATCATCAGCGTAACAGTGAAAACTAACGCCATGCTTCCTAATGATATCTCCCAAGGGTAGCATGTACAGAGTGAACAGCAACGGTCCTAGTACTGAGCCTTGCGGTACTCCATATTGAACTTGTGATCGATATGACATCTCTTCGTTTACTACTACAAACTGATAACGGTCAGATAAGTATGATTTGAACCATGACAATGCAATTCCACTAATGCCAACATAATTTTCGAGTCTATTTAAAAGAATATTGTGATCAATAGTGTCAAATGCAGCACTAAGATCCAGTAACACTAATAGAGAGATACAACCACGATCTGATGATAAGAGCAAATCATTAGTAACTCTAATGAGGGCAGTCTCAGTACTATGGTACGGTCTAAATCCTGACTGGAAATCCTCACAGATACTATTTCTTTCTAAAAAGGAACATAGTTGTGATGATACTGCCTTTTCTAGTATTTTTGACAGAAAAGTGAGATTTGAGATCGGCCTGTAATTGACTAATTCTCTAGGATCAAGTTGTGGTTTTTTAATAAGAGGTTTAATAATAGCCAGCTTGAAAGTTTTTGGTACGTGTCCTAGTGATAAAGATGAATTGACGATATTAAGAAGAGGATCTATAACCTCTGGAAGCATTTCTTTCAATAGCTTAGTCGGTATAGGGTCTAACATACATGTTGTTGATTTTGATGATTTAACAAGTTTAGACAATTCTTCCTCTCCTAAAGCAGTAAATGAATTGAATTTTTCCTCAGGGACACTACAATGCACTATCTGACGCGATACTGTAGTAGACGGTTGCATGGTTATAATTTTTTCTCTAATGTTATCAATCTTGCAAGTAAAGAAGTTCATAAAGTCATTACTGCTGTGCTCTTTGGAAACATCAGAAGTTGAAGCTTTATTTCTTGTTAATTTAGCCACTGTATCAAATAAATACCTAGGGTTGTGTTTATTTTCTTCTAAAAGTTTTGAAAAATAGGCAGATCTAGCAGATTTTAGGGCCTTTCTGTACTCAATCATTCTCTCTCTCCACGAAATGCGAAATACTTCTAGTTTTGTTTTCTTCCAGCTGCGCTCCATTTTCCTGGCTGCTAACTTTAGGGCCCGAGTGTGCTCATTATACCATGGCATTGGATTAATTTCCTTAATCTTTTTTAAGCGCAAAGGAGCAACTGAGTCTAATGTGCTGGAAAAGACAGAGGCAATAGTTTCTGTTGCAACATCGAGGTCTTCTAAGCTTTCTGGTATGCTAAGGCGATGAAACTGATCAGGAAGATTATTTATAAAGCGATCTTTAGTGGTAGAAGTGATGGTTCTACCATATTTATGGCATGGAGGCAGTTTAGCCGCCTTGACTAAATGTAGTATGCACGAGACTAGATAATGATCAGAGATGTCATCGCTCTGCTGCAGAATTTCAACAGCATCAATATCAATTCCATGTGACAATATTAGATCTAAAGTATGATTGCGACAATGAGTGGGTCCTGACACGTGTTGTCTAACACCAATAGAGTTTAGAATATCTGCAAATGTCAATCCTAATGTGTCTTTTTTATTATCTACATGGATATTAAAATCACCAACAACAAGGACTTTATCTGCAGCTAGTACTAACTCCGATAGAAAGTCAGCAAATTCTTTGATAAAGTCTGTATGGTGTCCTGGTGGCCTGTATACAGTAGCCAGCACAAATGTCAACTTACATAATGTTACGTAAAGTACCATCACTTCGAAGGAATTATATTTGAAAGACTTCTGACTAATACTGTAAGTATTACTATAGATTACAGCAACACCACCCCCTTTGCCTTTCTCACGGGCATTGTGTCGATAATCATAACCTTGAGGACTAGACTCATTTAAAGTAATGTAATCATCCGGTTTTAGCCAAGTTTCTGTCAAACACAGCACATCTAGATTATTATCTTTGATAATATCATTAACAATAAGTGATTTTGAAGAAAGGGATCTAATATTTAACAACCCGAGTTTTATCATTTGTTTAGCATTATTATCTCTATTTTTTATTTGTTGAACATCAATTAAATTTTTACCATTAAATGGGTTTGGAAGTTTTTTGTTTTTACTAATTCGGGGTACAGACACAGTCTCTATTTGAAAATATCTAGGTGTAAGAGTTTCTATGTGTTGGGAGTTATCTGAATTATCTGACTTCTGTAACGTGAGGCAGCTAGCAGACGGTCGGTTTAGCCAGTATGTCTGCTTCCTGACCTGGGCCCCAGTTTGTCATGTTTCAGCTCTAAGACTATGTGCCATATTACTAGAGAGAAGAGCAGCACCATCCCGGGAGGGATGAATACCATCTCTTTTCAACAGGTCAGGTCTGCCCCAAAAACTTTTCCAATTGTCTATGAAACCTATATTATTTTGCGGACACCACTTTAAAAAATAATTTTTATTACACTACTGTAAAGTGATCTTACAGTAGATGAAAATCATCTACTATCAATCATCTTCAAATATCAAAGAATTGAATATGAAATTGGCTTGCAACAATAAAATATACTGTTAATATATAATACAGATATAGGCGCATGAATGAATGAATGAATAAATAAATGAATAAAATCACATCCTCTTCACCTTTGGTCAAATTTAATTTTCCCTTAGGCTGTCATCTCTCAGTTCTGTAAATATACAGTACATGTAAAAGAAAAAAAAAACTGACTACAAATAAATTTCACAATCATGAGTTTGAGGGTCTGCTGCAGTTTACTGATAGAAAAGTGAAATTTCTCTTATCTAAAGTACTGTTACTGTGTACTGTAATTATACTGTGTGTGTAAGTAGTATAGAAACCCTGTAGATGATTCTTTCAGCTCTCTAGGCAGTATCAGGATGCATTTTCTATTTATATTACCCTGAGATTCTGATTGGTGTGTCATCAGTTTTGCTACTTAAGGTTTACTTATGAATAAATGTGTGCTATTTGAGTTTACATTGTGATGCTTGGGTTAATGTGTTTGTGGTTTATGAATTAGAACATCTGTAATGTGTAACAAACCGGTGTAATGTGTTAAAAGTTTTGAGAAATATGTCTGTTTTCCGAACTGAAGGAATGGTTTGGGAAATCGTGCCAATTGAATCACTTTTGATTCATTGCATTGCAGCAACCTGTCTGTATGTGTGTGCATTTACACAGACTGGGGCTGGCTGTCACACACTTTTACTCTAGAGAGTATTTCAAAGGGCCCCGGCCCCCTGGTTGAGAACCAAGGTATGTCGTGGGTTTGGTGGGGGGTAACTGAGAATGAATGGAAAAAAAGTCACATGAGAGGAGGCAATGCCTCCATGGCAATATAATTGTCATTGTACTGTTCACATGATAAATCACATGCATGCTTTCTGAGTGCAAATCAGTCTAAATAAAAAAATAATGGTGCAAATGGCAAGACTAATTAAAAAGCAAGTAAACAAATCCCCTACTTAGATATCACTGCTTTATGTCACATCAAAATCAAATATGAAATAGCTTGAAAAGATGATCTGTGAGGGGTTTTAGTGAGCAATCAGCTTGATCGTGTCTGTGACCATCAAGACACCTGCGGTGTTAACCAAGCTTTGATGACTATTGAAAAGAACAGCTAAACATCAGTTAACAAATAAAATATACATGAAAGTATATCTTATGAAAAAATATACATATACAAAATATACATTAAAAGGTACTAACTTGGTTTTATTAAACAGAACATTAGTGCCCCTGAAGTATGCTATTTTAAAATTTTCTGTTTCTGTTTTTGTTTTTTTGTTTTTGTTTTGGAGGTCTCCTACAATATGTTTACATGCATCCAAGGTCAAAAAACAAACAAACAAACAAACAAAAAAAAAAACATTTTAATTTTCTCATAATATACACTGCAGCATCGCATCATTTCTCAGTGTCTGAAGCGGTTCGATAAAGGACTCGGTCTCTCTAAACCCCTCCTTTCCGAGAGCCTACTCTACTCTGATTGGTCAGATGGCCCAGTCTGGTCTACTGTTTACAGCGCATCTCAGAAACAAAGTGCCCATAACCATATCTGAATTTCAGCTCTTCCTCAGCACTTGTATTCACAGTGATACAAACAATAACGATGATGTCAGTTTTACTGTATGGATTGGAGCCCGAGTCCTCTACTACGGAGCCCGGCACGTCACCTATAGGAGAAAAAAAAACAATCCGTGCCGACGGTTTTGCAATCCGTTCCCTCAGTTTATAAACCGTGCTCACGAATTCTTAAACTGTTCCCTCGGTTTAACAAATCGTGCCCACGGATTAATAAACCGCACCCACGAATTTCCAATCCGTGCGCTCAGATTTTGCAAACCGTACCCTCGGTTTTTAAATCCGTTCCCACAAATTCATAATCCGTTCGCACGCTTTCACAATCCGTTCCCACGGGTTTGTAAAAACTGTACTCACGGATTCATTTTAGAAGAAGAACAGCAAACTCCCAGGTGTTAACGAATCTTATTGTTTTATTGTGTATTATTCATCAAATTATATTAACTGCAGTGATTCTCTATCAACGCGTAGCGGAATACAACGATTTAATAAGAATTATGTACGTCAAAATCTTGTGTTTATTTGTGATAATTTTAGCACTTTATTATTATTGCCTAATAAACCTGGCATTGTGTATTTTGACTGACTTTTAATTTCTTTGTTCCTCTTTTCTTCTTCTAAATGCATGTAGCCTAAATGCAACAATAGGCTAATAATAATAATAATAACAACAACAATTATTATTATTTATTGTATTTATTTTTTTAAATGTATTTATTTATCAATTATTTTTAATTTATGACTATAAATGAGTGCACTTAAGACAGTATGTTTATCATAAAATAATTAATGAATGCTTTATTTAAAAAAAAAAAAAAAAAAAAAAAAAACTTTTTACAGTTTTAGAAATGTTTGTGTACTATTCATTCTTAACATGAAGACTTGTTTTGGTGATTTTATTATACTAAGCTTTTTGCCCAAAATGGACTTTAAAAGATAAAAATAATGACTCTCTCTCTCTCTGTGTCTGCCCTTAGACTTCCATCCACCTTGAGCTCACATTTATTCCTTACCCTATAGGATGGACAGATTTGGACTAATTCAACATTACTTTGACCTAGGTCTAAAGTATGAAGAAATTCTTCATATTTTAAGTGTTAAACATGGGATTATTATCAGCATAAATGAAATTAAAATAAAGTTTATTTATTTACAATAGCCTATGCATCCCGCACCTAAATAGGTGGCCTGGTTGAATCTGCCTGCAAAGATTGGAGGCGGGGCCACAAATCCGTGAGTACAATTTTTACAACCCCGTGAGAACGGATTTGCGAAAGCGTGCGCGCGGATTATGAATTTGTGGGAACGGGTTTAAAAACCGAGGGTATGGTTTGCAAAATCTGATCGCACGGATTGGAAATTCGTGGGAACGGTTTATTAATCCGTGGGCACGATTTGTTAAACCGAGGGAACAGTTTAAGAATTCGTGAGCACGGTTTATAAACTGAGGGAACGGATTGCAAAACTACGGAGCCCCGCACATGACATGCAAGAAAAAAAATGTAATCGTGCGCACGATTTACTAATTCGTTCCCTCGATTTACTAATTCGTGCGCACGATTTACTAATTCGTTCCCTCAATTTACTAATTTGTGCGCACGATTTATCTACTAATTCGTTCCCTCGATTTACTAAAACGTGCGCATCATGATTTATAAATGGAGGGAACTAAATAGTAAATCGTGCGCACGTTTTAGTAAATCGAGGGAACGAATTAGTAAATTGTGCGCACGTTTTAATAAATCGAGGGAACGAAATAGTAAATCGTGCGCACGATTTAGCCTACTATTTTTTTCCTGCGTGTCATGTCCGGGGCTCCGTACAAAACCGTCGGCACGGATTGTTTTTTTTCTTCTATAGGTGCCGTGCCGGGCTCCGTAGTAAACAGACATGTCGTCAACGCAAACCAAACTCTTCAAAGCTTCAGCTGCAGCTGCAGTGTTTGAGGGTGAGTTAAAGACGTTGTTCGCGGACAGACAATGAAGAACGTAGGCGGACATTATGCAAATTTGTTACAAACCTCTGTAAGTTTGTGCAGGAAGTAAGAACGGAATTACTGATGACTCATTTTAGGCAGTTCCGAATCGGTTCTAATAATTCCATTTATCGTGCACTTTGATCTTTAAAACTTCGCAGACCTTTTACATTCACAAACAGCTTATATTTTTTGCCCATTTAAAGGGTAAATCTTCTGTCATTTTTATTTATTTCTTTTGATTTCAATTAATCTTTCTTTTAAATTTGCAGAAATATCTTTAAGTTTAACCATTCCTATGTCATTTTCCCCAAAAAGTATACCACTGTGGCTCAATGGTCTTTGACTGAATGGTCTTTGACTGAATGGTTGAATGGTCAACATCTGGCTCAACTAATAGCATGAGTTTAGGATGGGACTAACTGTCTATCCAAACAATGGAAGATGTGCATCTGAGAACCCTGTTATTATTTTTGCAATTTCGTTTGGTACCAATGGTGGTGCAGAAATTGCATGCTACACCTTTAATGATAAATCACTGATTTAATATTTTACATTTATAGTATTGTATTCAGCCCGTATATTCCACAAAAAAGTGACAGTTTTCTTAACAGCAAAAATATGTTTGTGCGAAGGACACACACAAAAGGGGACAATAAATGTGTCACTGTTCTCAGTATTGTCACAGGGGGGCAGAACAAGAGGGTCACTGGAGACATGGCTCTGGCTTCTCATGTGCCAGACTCAGAGCTGAACAGAACCCTGGTCTACTGACCCGTTTCCTGATGGTCCAGGGGAATCCGCATTCAATAAAAGAAACCGCTGCAACCTGCCACTTATTAAGCACCAACCTCATTAGTCTTTGCTTTCCTTGTCTTTGCCGACTCCAAAATGTCTCTCTGCTGTTTATTCTGAGTTTTATGAGTCAACTCTGTTGTGGTGAGTGGGTAAAGTGGTTAAATTTGATAAATGAGGCAATCTTTAAATATTAATTATGCATTAATTACATTCATAAGACAAAACAAACTCTCGGTTAAAGATTCATGAGGAGCCAGCTTGGCTTACTTCCTATTCTTTTGTCCAATGCAAACACAGCGAGGGACTGAAGGATGCTGTTTTTCAGCAAAATAATACACAGAAAAACAGATTTTGCATGTAGACTGGCAGCAAAATAAAGACATTCATAGGTAAATAAGAGCTGGACAGAGAGAGTTGGACTCCATGCAATATTGTTCCTGCCCTCTGACCTATGACCCCTGTCTTGCTCCTCCATCTTGAATTACAGCACATGGTGCTCTCTGCAACCCCATGACCTCAGACAGACATAAAGTAGTGGTGAACGCATCACAGAGAGAAGTTATGAAACCAGCAACTCAAACATTTTGTACGTGTGTTGAGTTATATATGGCATTTCTTCAAGCTAAGCACCAGCCGGCGCTTCACATCATCGCGTGTCCTTATAACTACCGCTGCCAGACAGAAGACAGCAATCTAAAAAGAAACTCTGCACCTCATCTTGTAATGTGCCCCTCTATCCCACATCTCTCTCTTGTTCCTGAGTTCAACCATGCTTCCTTCTCTAATAAATATTTCACAGGTGGAAAGTTCAGTAAACAGAGTCATGAAGGGGTGTGAGTTGCTGGAGAGAGGAGTTGCCCTGAGAACAGGTGGATCAGCCCCTGTGGTAGCATTAGCTGCTTAGGAACACCATAGTAAGTTACAACTTCCATCCTCTCCCAGCAGCATCACCTGTCACTCATATTCTCTGTTCTGACACAAAGGAGCTTCATTTTGAATCTCAATTGATGCCTTATGGCGAGCACATTTCTGGTTTAACACAGCCAAATGATCCTTCATTCACCAGTAGTAGAAATGTTCCTTTTTGTTTGTTCAGTTGAAAATGAATGTCAACATGCTTTGCCATCTGTCTTCTGTCTGATGAGACGATCAAAGGCACAGGGCCTTAATGAAAACATACCTCATAGAAGCTACTGTTCTGCCTTTCTGAAGGTTTTTATTTGTTTATTTTATTTGTCATTGTTTGTTTTTAGATGCTAAACTTCTTATGAATCCAGGTCATTAGTTGATTAGTTTTGTTTCTTGTGGTTTTATTTCAAGAAAACTCTATTGTATATGTATAACACTTGTAAAAAAAAAAGCTTGAAGGGGTTTGCATCATAACATGTAAATAAGTGCTAAGTCATAAGTTCATATCATCAGTTCATATCTATATTTATCCTTTATCCAAATATAAAATAACATTCCATCATGTAAAATGCCCTGTAAATCTGACAATGAAAGCATTCTTTTGGTGAAATAAACAAATTATGTTTAATACAGTACATTACAATGATACTACTGCAACTAATATTTGACAATATTGGTAAATAAATAATATTGGTAAATATTATAAATTATATAGATAATTGTAAATAATAATAATAATAAATAGTAATTATGATGCTGATCATTATGATTATTATAAAAAACAATAAAATAGTAATGAGAATAACAATAATTTGTTATTATTATACTAATAACTTATTGTTATTATTATTATATATAACAACAACAATATTAACAATATTAACAATATTAATAAAGAATAATAATAATAATAATAATAATGCTTATTAATATTATTATTATAACAATAAAAACAGTAACAAGGATAATAGTAATAGTAATAATATCCTCATATCTATTTTTGTTTCAAAAGGAAAAGTGCAACAGTTGCAATTCTGACTCACTTAGTGCCCTAGGCAAAATATGACATGACCAAAGAAAAAAAAAAAAAGAAAAAAAAAAATTTAACAACTAGTAGTTCTTTATGTCATCAGATGACACGTTAGGTTAGTGATGCATTTGTTGTTCAGCATGCTGGGGGACCTGGGTTCAAATCCCACCCTAATTTATAATTTATTTAATTATCTAAGAAAAATACTACTAAACTCAACAGCCAGCGTTCAGCATGAATGTTTGTGTATGGAAAAGAACCAAGTTGACATTTTAATAAAAACTCCTTAGAATTTAGACCTGTGAACTGATGATGTGAACTACACAACCAAACATTTTTTACTTCACTAATCTTTCAACTTAATTACCAAAAATGCAAATAACTTATTTTTGGAAGATGCCTTTAAAATTGCTTTTGGCTGCCCCCATTAATATTCACGTAAACTTTTAAAAACCATTCGCGTCTAACTTGTTTATAGAATGGGGCAAAGCCAAAAATAAAGCCCATGCTCAATTCACTGAAAGGGGTGGAAGGAAAAGACAGAGAGAGAGAGAGATGTATGTGTGTGTGTGTGTGTGTGCAATTGTGGTCAGGCTGATGGGTGCGTGAGGGGGGCCGCTCTGGGTGCGAGCACGGTGACAGCAGTGAGAGCTGTGCTGAAACAGTAGCCGACCCTGGCGGGCCAGCCACACAGGCTGTGAGTGGGCCCTTGCTCCAGGGAGGATAATTGGAGCAGCGCAGGCAACATATGGCCGAGCAGGGCAGCCTGCTGCTGCAGCAGCTGTGGACTGGTGCGAGAGATCAGAGACACATTAAAGCGACTGTTCCCCACCCCTTCCCCCTCGCTCTCCATCTCTTTCTCCTTCTATCTCTCTCTCTGCCTTCCATGACTCTGTACTCCTCCCCCAGCTCTCTTCCTCTCTCTGTAAACGCTTATTTAAATGACAGCTCTTAACCGACCCTCCCTCCCCCAGCCCTACTCGCATGCCCCCAGGCAGCTCTTAATGCAGAGGAACAGGGGAAGAGAAAGAGAGAGAGTGGGGTGTGCCGCTAAACTTCTCTTTTCTTCTATCTCCTTCCATCTTGCCTCTGAGACGTAATGAGAGCAAAAGTGGTGGTTTGTTATACCTCTGTGTGTCTGTCTTCACCTAAGAGGCACTATCACAGGAAACAGCAAATGTCATGCAAAATATATGAGGCTTCTTCTTGACATCATAAACACATCAAATTGGCGGCAGCGCTGAGTGAAGAGGTACGACACCAGTTAACTGCACACATAAACTTACACTGCTGTTGATTTTGACAGGGATGACCCAAAGCGCCATTTGCCTCTGGTGAAATTCATTGGGAAATGACGAGAAAAGCAGGTAGGGTGGCATACATGTCTGACCTCTGACCTTTCAAACAGGTAATTGGTGGAAGGAACGACACCTATTTGTATTTTTTAGTCAAATAGATTTACATAGACAAATGTTGAAACATAACATTCAAATGTTAAACAGTGTTTAAACATGTTTAATTAAGATTTCACTGAGATATTCCTCTTGCTCTGGGATATTTCACATGAGGCGTATGTGTACACAAATACACATACGTTGGATTTTCATGTTTTATGGGGACTTTCCATAGACATAATGATTTTTATACTGTACAAACTGTATATTCTATCCACAAACCCTAAACCTACCCCTAAACACAACCCTCACATAAAACTTTCTTCATTTTTAGACAACAACATTTAGTCTGATTTATAACATGTTTTCCTCATGAAAACCAAAAAATGTCCCCACAAGATAGATTTAGCTACATATTAGAAATCATATTAATTATCAACATATGGAATCATATATGGAAATGTGCAATCAGTCTCTACTCTAGAATTTCACCATCTTCAGTTATGCAGTCTAAATTTTTATTACTTCAAAATCAAAGAATCAACGCATGTCTGATGGAAATTCTGACTGGCATTTTTATTTAATTCCTGAAATTGACACTGAATCACATTTTTATTAATTATTTTATAATTATTTCAGAAAATATTTAAATAACTACTTTATAATTATATTATTATATATTGGTATAATTAGTTTAAAAATGTTTATAATCATTTTTAGAATGACTATTATCGCAAATCTAATAACTGTATTAGATTTATCTAATTATCTACTAATTGTATTAGTTAATAATAAATTATTATTTTAGGAAAACATTAATTTGTAGCATTTGTTGCAAATACTGGATACATTTAAATAAATTATACAATAATATGGTAATTTTTCATCCTTATTTCAAATCCTTCACTTTAATTCTGAAGAATTTCAAAGTTGATTGCAAAGTTATAAGTAATCTTCTCTATAATATATGCTTGCATTAGCACTTTCTGTGGGTATTGTGCTGGAATTCATCAAGCCGTTGAACAGTGGCACATTTCTGCCCCGAGAGCATTACTTACCCTGTTACCATATCCGCTGTCTAATCATGAAGTATTAACCATGTTTCAGGAGACAGAAACGATGGAACAGAACTATAGACAAGTTACCCTTACTTCTTACGAGCCACTGAGAAAAATGTGTCCAAAACAGAAAGCAAAAAAGAGAAAGGGACTGCAATTCTTTCTGTGAATGTGAGCATGGGAAAAAAGAACAAAGTCTGATATTTAAATAATTGATAATGAGGTGATGGTTAATAATTTACATGAACAAATCAGAGAAGGTGGTAAGTTATTAATCTTTCAGCTGCACACCTTGGCCCGATGGGCCAATGTTTCCTGAAAACGGACTATAGTGCAAGGGCCCGGCCCAAGGCCGGAGGGTTTAGGAGACCCCATATTTCCAGTCCAGACAAACTGCTGAACCACACTTGCTGAAAACACACCACGATAAGCCACAGATATTCACACTAACTGAAATCAAGAGCATCTGAGCACCATAAAAAGGGAACTATGTCACACATCACTGCACTGATCAATTCTAAGAATCACATATGCAAACAAATGTATGCTTGAGTCTGTTAAGTTTTTACTGGTTGTTTATCTTTAGGAGAGCAAACAAAAGTGTAAAGATAATCTTATTTATTTCATGCCATTCATCTGGCAGAAAAAGGATGTCAAGTCAAGTCACCTTTATTTATATAGCGCTTTTTACAATACAGATTGTTTCAAAGCAGCTTTACAGTGATAACAGGAAATTAAAGCTGCAAGCAGCGATGAAAGGGCCCTCGCACCCGGGCTCACCGCCACCCGTTGGACTTAGGAAAACAGTGAACAGTGGGCGAAATGCATGTAAGCGAGTAAATACCGGAGAATTATGGCAAAGTCATTTCAAAGTGCCACACTTCCTGCTGCCAAGAGGTGGCGCTGTGACCGTAACTGAATATTGCCATGTAGATGTCTTCAGGCCAGGAGTATTATCAAACATGTAAAGTTTGGGGCAGATCAGACATCGTATGCCTGAGTTACAACAACTTCCTGTTTCTTGGCATTAATCGCAAACATTAGCACATAGCCAAGTGTTGCATGATTTAACGTGTTTCTAGTATGTTTGGTACTTCGTGGTATATTGAAATGTGTTTCTGCGAGTGAATTACAGTGTAAAGCATGCCATTTCCTGTTGCCAGCAGGTGGCGCTATGACTAACTAAATACTGGCATATAGATGTCTTTAGACCAGGACTCTTATCACACATGTGAAGTGTGGGGCAGATCAGACACAGTATGTCTGAGTTACAACAGCTTCCTCTTTCATGGCGAAACATCAGACTTTGTCAATCCGCCATGGACATGCCCTTCAACGAAAACTCAAGATCTTTGATATTTATCATCGCTATGGTCTTAAGATTAGACTGACAACATATGATGTTGATCTGGTTAAATCTCTACGAGGAGTTAATCACAGTGTAAAATATGACATTTCCTGTTGCCCATAGGTGGCGCTATGACTGTAATTGAATATTGCCATGTAGATGTCTTCAGGCCAGGACTCTAATAAAACATGGTGAAGTTTGGGGCAGATCGGACATTATATGCCCGAGTTACAACAACTTCCTGTTTCATGGCAAAACATCGAACTATGCCAGGCCGCCACGGACACGCCCTCCAGTGAAAAGTCTAGATCTTCGCAATTTAACGTTGCAAAGGCCTTTAGATTAGACTGACCAAATATGATGTTGATCTGATAAATGGTCTAGGAGGAGTTCGTTAATGTACAACGTGTGGAAATGGCAAAAATTGCACAAATTTTGCAGAGAAAATTCAAAATATCTCACTTCCTGTTGGTTTTCAGATTTTTTTGTAGGGACTGGGCTGTTACATATGTGTACCGAATTTCATACATGTACATGAAACATAGTGTGAGGGGCACTTCATTGAAATTTTGTAGGTGGTGCTATCGAGCCATTTTGCCACACCTAATTTTTAAACCCATAACAGACGTAAATTTTCACCACTTCTGATGCGTGTGCAAAGTTTCTTGAGTTTTTGAGCATATTTAGGCCCTCAAAAAAGCGATTCATTTGCCAGAAGTGGAAGAATAATAATAAGAAACAGAGCAATTCCAATAGGGTCCTCACACCATCGGTGCTCGGGCCCTAAATAGTGGAACAAACTTTGATTTGGCTGTACAGCAGCTCTGGAAGAAAATGGTGTCATTGTTCAGCATTGTCCAGCAGCTCAGTTCAGTTCCATACAATCGTGTCAATGCAGGCAAATCAGTAATATTGTTGAACATTAGGTGTCCCAGAATAAGCAAGCCAGAGGCGACAGTGGCAAGGAACCCAAACTCCATCAGGTGACAGAAATGGAGAAAAAACCCTTGGGAGAAACCAGGCTCAGTCAGAAGGCCAGTTCTCCTTGGCCCAACAAACGAACAGTGCATGCACAACAACATATCAATGTCATTTTTTTTTATGTTATCAGTGGCCTACCTATTTTTGTAACATATAAAAAAAATGTTGATTCAGAGATTTAAAAAAAAAAAAATCTATGACACACGGGTATTTTTGTCTGCATTCTTTGTTATATTCTTTATATGTTTTTTTTTTTTTATATAATTTCTTAATTTCACAGGGTCCTAGTAGGCCTAAATTTGTTACATAATTGTGGGATATGAAAGTCAGTGGTCTAAAATTAAACACCTACTAACCGCTAAAACTTTAGAGATGGTTGTCCATGCATTCATTACTTCTCGTTTAGATTACTGCAACTCTTTATACTGCGGTACATCAAAGTCACAAATTGCTCACCTTCAATTGGTCCAGAATGTCACTGCCAGATTCCTACAGAAAAGCCATAAAAGCGATCATATTACTCCCATTCAAAGGGCTCCTCACTGGCTGCCAATCCAATTCAGAATTGATTTTAAAATTCTCTTATTTCTGTACAAATCCCTTCATAACCAAGCTCCCAACTGTTTAGCTGAACTGCTGCATCCTTACAACCCCCTTAAAACTGTAAGATCGAGCTATCAGAACCTTCTTTTAGTCCCTCACTCTAGACTCAAAACGTAGAGAGGATCGAGCATTCTCTGTGTTAGAGCCACAGTTATGGAATAACCTGCCTTTAGAGATCAGATTGGCACCTTCTCTGTTGATTTTTAAGTCTCTCTCTCTTTTTTCTTTTTTCTTTCTTTTTTTTTTTAAAAAAAAGCATCTTTTCTCCTTGGCTTTTTGCTGCTACGTCTTTTTCTGTGCTTATAGTTGGATTTTTATTTTGGATTTATGTTTAGTCTTTTAAGTGTTTATAATGTCTTTATAATTTTGATTTTTATTGTGGCATTTTGTACAGCACTTTGGTCAGTCTTGTGGCTGTTTTTAAATGTGCTATATAAATAAAAGAACCTGAACTTGAACTGAAAGACCAGTTTTAAAATTGAAAGCGGATTTCCACAAGACATTTGGTTTCACATAGTGATCTGGGCTTTGAAGATTAGTGTAAAAATTATATCTAATACTGGCCAATATATCAGTTATATCAATATATCAAAATATAATTAATTATCATATTAGTGAAATTATTTTCATTTCATTTTTAATTTTTACAATTACAATTTTACAACTTTTATTATTTACTTTATTATGACCATGATCCATAATGCACAGGCAACATTTGCTTGGCATGTACCAATCTTTAATGTCCAAAAATACCTGAAAAAAAGAAACATCCCTATACAGACGATGTGCTTTTCTCACTTTATGTAATACATCTGAATCTTTTACCAGGCCTAACTCTGTATGCACTGCACAAGACATTAGAAATTTCCGTTATGCTTTGGGAGGTTTATGAAGAGGGCTTGAATCATATGTGCATTCATTACTATATGATTAAAAGCCATAAAAATATTGTAATTTTCATGCAGGCTGAGAGGAGTGTGTCTGCGACGTATTCATATGTGACGTATTACAGTGCAGAGTAACAAAGGCCTCCTCTGTTGCTGCTGAGTGAGCAGGAGGTGCATCTGCTTGGTACGCTAGCACTCTCCCAAGCCAGGATCGGATGAACGGATGAGAAAGATGAGAAAGAGAAGCCGAGCACCTGCAGGACTCCGCCCACTGCACCCACTTTCCCCCAACACTACGGCGCTTTAGAAGTTGCCAAGCACCAGCCATGGCGTTGCCAAGCAGGCACTGCATTATTTATGATGCTGTGTTGCTCACTCACAACCATCACCTATGCAACCTCACTGATCAGGACGGACACAGGAGCAAAAAACACAGGGGCACAAGCGTACCTCACACACGTTTGTTGCCCGAGTTAAAAAGTTCACCACATGCAAGATGAGAGACATCAGTCAAACCCTTCCGGCAAGCTAGAAGACAACACTCACCTGTTTTGTGTTCACATGGCTGATCTTGCTGCCGTGTTGTTGCTGTCTTCAATAGAGCCGATTCTCCAGATATCGCCCTCCACGGATGGACTGGGCCTGTGGTTTGGCCTTCCATCCGAAGGCAGCTGGTTCCACATTGAGTAATCACTTGTAGCCATGAACCCATCAGAGTATTGACCGCTCACTGATGAATGAATGTCCTCCAACTGGCACTGTGCAGACTGCAATAGTCCTTTGAGACAGTTAGGGTCAGCCATGAATACATATCAGAGGCAATGTCCAAGCAAACCATCCCAGGGCCTGGAGAAATGAAGTATAAAACAGTGGCAGGAGCAAGCCACCGCTTTGAAAGGCAGACAGGAGAGTGTGTGCATGGGGAAGAGCATGGCTGGAAGTTTATATGTGTTCTCCCTGAACCAGGGGACTGAATAAATAATACAATAGATATTCCTCTGATGAAGTCTCGCTGCGGCATTCATAATTATTTCATTGTTGTGGTAATGAGAGCGGTGTCCCGCTGCATGGTGCGCTGTCAGGTACGAGCGCTGTGCCTCCATCAGGACTACCGCTGCATTTACACCGGACCTGTTCACTCTTGCTGATATCAATAACAGGTTAAAAACAGAGTAAAGACACTAAAAAAAGACACAGACTAATGGTAAATACTGCCAACCACACCATTTGTTGGGTACGGGTTGAGGTTAAAGGGTGAAAGCTGAAGGAACCTCTAGAGCTATGTGGTATCTGGTGTGAGAAAGTGATATGGAGAGTCTTTGTACTGTGGTGACATGAATGCCAGACTGCTTGGGATTCATTGTAAAGTCAGGCTCAAGTCCACAGGGGAGGATCTTGGAAAAGAAGGTCAGGACATCCATTTTCCTTTCAATTCATAAAGACAAGTATGCATCAACCTTGGACCCTTGTAGAAGTTTTATTGACAATGACATCTTAATCTTAGGATGCATAAAAAGGATCAAACTGACCCAATAGGGTACGGTTTTCAGATGATTTTTTTTTCTCTATAATATCATTAAATTTCTTGACTTGTTTATTTGTCACAGGTTTAGAAAAAACTTCTTTATCACTACCCCACATCTTTGTAAAGAATCCATGAATTACTCAAAATTATGGTTTGTGACAATATCAGTTTTGTTGAAAAAAGTTTTGACCCCCTTTATGTATTCATGTAGGTTTTTTTGGGTAATGCATTCTAGGGTTCAACTCGTTTTCTGGTCTAAGTTGGGCTCCCGGTTTGGTTAGGCTAGTTTCAGTATTGTATCAGCCTGGCCAGGTTGGAATCTTAAAGACCAGCAAACCGTCTTTGACTGGTTTATGTGTGTTTCTTCAGCATGGTTTTAAGTCATAATGAAAGCAAGGCCATGTTGAGGAGCCATAACATCCAAAAGCCATCTTCATATGTACTGATAACTTGTGCTTCAGATGGAATCTCAAAGTCTCCCTGTGGGAGAGGTTTCTGGTTTATGAAAGCATGACAAGGGGACCCTTCAAACCCCAGATCAGACAGGACATGCAAGGAAAAGCCTGGGGTTTTGAGGAGAGGGTGCTCTCTGTCGCCTAATCCTGTTAGTACTGCGAGGAGGAGGGTGGGGAGCACAATGGCACCCCATTCTGCACCAGCTGGGGTCCCGAGCGCTCCTACCCGATGCAAACCCACCCCCTGTTCCCCAGAGGCTTTCAAAATCTGCTCTTCAGTGTTCCTCATGGTGTTGAGCTGCTCACCAGGCCACCTGCAAAGACCCTCAATGCCATTACCTCTACGCATTGGACTAGGGCAATTAAGCATCAACTGCCAATGTCAGTAGAGAGAAGTGTAAGTGTCTGCAAAAGAACCCAAAAATACATCTAGACACCATGGTTTGGACCATTAAGGTCAATTACAAGAGGGGTCAGGTTTAAAAAGATCTCAATTCCTATCATAATAATCAATACGATTGCAAACAAGTCCTTTAACGCACCTTATTAAATCGTGGAATTCCAGATCTCCTGTTAGATGGTAGGAATTAATTGCTCAGGACATGATTAGGATCAGCAACAAATATTGCTGGCCATTCTACATATTAAACAATGATAATATGATTCATTAAGTTTCCCAAGAGACTGGCCTACATTCTTTGAGCAATTTTTTTTTTTTTTTTTTTTTTTTGATGGAGCAACTTTGTCTTTAAAGTAGTGGATAAACACTTAGTATTACAATACTGTAAAACACTCGTGAGAAACAGAAGAAGAATTTGCCTGCTTGCCCCAAAAGACCTGAGACTATGGGAAAAAGTCCCTAAACTTATAAAGGGAATCCTGTGATACTTTCTCTAATGGGAGAAAAGTACATGACATGTATACATAAACAAATGTATATGTCATCTCGTATCAACCAGAGCTTTTGAAAATTACTCTTTTGCCCTTTCTTCCTCATTTCTCGGCTCATTACTCACATCATAAAGATTCCAGCATGTCTGCAATATCCCTTACACACCCTCCGCTACAAGCAACTCCAAACAAACCAACAATTAACACAGCCATCCTTTGAAGTGTCCGACACATCGAGTTAAAGCAGCAGCTCCATTTGAAGAGTCTAATAAGGGCAGATGAAGCAGAGGAATGGGGCCAGGACTTAGAGGAATGCATGCTGAAGCAGAGGGAGCAGGAAAACAGGGAGGGTGGTAGGGTGACTGGAGGCCTCTACTTAGACAGATACACCCACAATGAGAAAAAAAAAAAGAAAAAAAAAAATCAATGAGAGAGCATCAGTCGGCATTTCGGTCAACGCTCTGAGCGGCATGCATAAACACACTTGGCCTCAAGCAAAGACATTAATATTTCAATAAATAAAGAAGAAAGGAGATCCAAGACAAATGTTTCAGCTTTTGGCCTTCTTCCTCTTTTCATAGCTTCTTATTTGGCACTGAACGAGCAGCTGACGGTTATGTAAAAGTCACACAATGCATCTGTCTCAATATGTCACACTTGTCCTCTGGAAAACAGTTCCTGGTATGCATAAAAAGATCCTTTTCTTTCTTTGCATTGCTCTAAAGCACTATGGACTAAAACTACACTGAGATTTACATATCATGAATATGCCTTCACTATCATATTTACAGCATTTTGCTTGTTTATTTTTTTCCCTCCTTTGTTTTACTGTTGTAGAACAAAAAAAAAACATGAGTGACACCAAGTTTGATTGTATGCAAATGTAAAATTACATGCACAGTGGAATATTAAGCTAATGCTATTGCTGTAGTTGTTATGTCTTCTGAGGTTTGATTCAGAAGAGAGCGACAAGACACTGTGAGCAAACTCTCTGCGCTGCCTTTCAACCGTTGTCATCATAACATATGCATGTTAGAGCAAACCAACCTAAACTAGTTTAAAAAGACATTTTTCCAATTGAGTCCAAGTCATCACCGTCAATACCATCACATTGTTTTTACCTGACTAAGGTCCCAGGGGTCTTGGCTAAAGGGTGGGGGGGTCTTGAAGCACAGCACCCAGCATGCCGGGGAACAAGTAAACAGGCCTGTACTTAGCTTTTACACGCCAATTCAAGAGCACAAGCTCTTTACGTTCAACTGCTGTAGGGCTCTTCTGCATAATTCATAACCACTCAGTTAATCTATTGATCCAGACTTAGTGCGGCCCATCCCGTTTGAACGGCGAACGGCAGGTAACAGCGGGATGGTGCAAAGAGAATTACAGGGTGCCAAGGAAACTATGTGGATCATAGCATGTGCACACAGGAGGGAATCTGAGAAAGAAATCGGGGAAAGAAGACAGAAACGAGGCATGAAAAGCGACTACACCAAACAACTTGACAAGGCCTAAAAAAGGTTAGCAAGACACACTGATTGTATCTTTAAAGAATCGAAAGTGAAAACAGGGATCAGTGCTGAAGGATAAATAGTTTTATTTAATTTCGAACAGCGATAAAAGACAGAAATCCCAGAGGAGAAAAACACCTGGACCTGAGAATTTGTTCTCTAAGTGTGGAACAGAAAAATACAAATCTTCCCACCGACGCTTCACATCCCATCCAGGTCAGCTTACCATCTGTGTCGGCCGCCATTCATTTTTAATGTCTTTTTGGCCACTGCCCCATCAGGTAATGAAGTTTTCCTGTTCACATTCTGTCCCATCTTTCTGCTTACTTTCCTCTCTGACTGGCAATGTATGAGTCTCCCTACCCGCCCCTCTTTTTTCTTTTCTTTCCACCAAAATCACTTAAATCAAGAGCTCTTTCAGCCTCAGTGAACGGAACCAAACAGCAAAAACCCCAACAGCCACCACATACAGCTCTCCGAGGCGCGTACTTGCTTCTATTTTTTATTTTTTTTTATTTCCCAGGTGAGCATCTTGCACGATCCTTTGAGTATAAAACTTACAGTTGGTCCAGCATCCAGGTACCCAAAAACTTCCAAGACAAATGACAAGCAAAAGGACATCTTCTGCAGAGGTTTAGAGTGAGGAATCACCCTGTTTCGGTAACTTTGTACCTTTAATTTGTGCTGGCAGACAATAAAATATTTACCAGAAACCCTAAAGGCAATTACATTATAGTGTGTGCTTAAACACCCCTTTCCTTTCGGCAGCCCCACAGTGTGAACCTGCTGATTTGGTGAATGGTCACATATCTACAATGTTAGATTTTACACGCTATCAATAATTCACCAATCACGAAATGGGGGAGGCTTGAGGGGGCAAGAAGGGAAAAAAGAAAGTGAGGAGAAAAAGGAAAGCAAGGTACATGTGCTCATGTGCACACTGAGTAGTTTGTCCATTTGCTTAACGTACCAGAAATATTTACTTGTGGTGATGTCCTGCTTTCACTCTCTCTTCAGAGCTCTGGTACCACACCCACACTCCCATTGCATTTTCTCAAACAAAAGGTCTGGCTGTATTTAAATGGTTGGTCTACAGTAAAAATTGAGGGATTAGTCAGGGGCAGCAGAAAAAAATCAAATGAGATTAAGCATTTTAAAGTGTAAAGACAAGAAGAAAGGATAAAAGGTGAAGTGGTAGTTCACCCAAAATGAAAATTCTGTCATCCTTTACTCACACCCACATCATTCCAAAACTGTTAGAAATTCTTTCCTCACAAACGTTTTTTGTCCATACAATGAAAGTCATTGGGTTCAGTGTTGTTTTGGACCCTATTGACTTTCTTTGTTGAAACATTTGTCTTCTGCAGAAGAAATAGTGACATGAGGGTGAGTAAATAATGACAGAATGTTCATTTTTGGGTGAACCATTCATTTAAAGTCTGGAGAAATAAGGAATTCTGTCCAATATATTCCCCAAGTGCGTTTCCCAAAAGCATTGTTAGCCAACTATGGTCGCACGCTCTGTTGTTAGCCACAGTTCTAATGAACATTTGCAAACAGCATCACAAAGTTGTGTAGTTGGAACTACAGCTCTTGACATATGGTTGCATAGTTCGTAGACATGTGGACCTCAATAGATCATGCTCTTAAGCAAAATAAGTAAGCCAACATGCAGTACACTGTATATATGGTATGTGTGTGTGTGTGTGTGTGTATATATATATATATATATATATATATACAAAAAATAGGGAAGTAGTCTTCATTCAGATGCCATGTTTGTTTATTTACAGAAATAATCTGATATTACTTTGATATTGAACTGAATAATAGCAGAAGTTATTACTCCCCCACATGTATGACATCATTAACAACGGTTCTATATTGTTTAACCAACGTGGTTCAAAAAACAGATTTTGGGGAAAGAGTTGTGACTAACGAGTTAATTTCTCCAAAGATGCATCATACAATGGTAGTTAAGCAGCGAGTTTCGTTGTTGTACGGGAAACGCACCCCAGATCTGTGCTTTTCCTGTTTTCTGTTAACTATACATGACAGAAAATAACAGTCTCAACACCTCAACTTATCATCTGCAGTAAGAATCCTTACAGCCAATACCACCAATTCCCCATTTCAGCATTAATATTCATTGAGGAAAATGTTCCATTAGCAATAATCAAGCACTTCCCCAGGCTTGTTTGCAGAAAACTCATCAGGAAAATGACTGCGACTCAGTGTCGGCAGTCTGACAGAGAAAGAAGGAACGACTCAATAGATTCAACAAGTATGGCTTGTATCATCTCGGATGCATGTCTGTCTCTCTATCTACATGTATAAGCTCACTCTTTGAGCCCTCTTCTCTTTTCCAGACTGCCTCTCTCTCTGTTCTGTCACTTTTGCTGTGCCTTTCTGTCCGTCCCTCAGCATTTGGAGTCCCCAGTGACAGTGGTTGCTGGGGGAGAGATGGCAGCATTGATGCATATTTGATGAGCGGGTGCCAAGGCCTTGCCGGAGAGCAAGGCACGAGGGGACGATGTTGCTATCTGCGTCTGCATCTCAGGTTTCTGAGTCACACTTGCGGAGACTTCTTCTCCCATTGTGGGCCTTTATTGTCCGTGTCTGGGGTTTCAGCACCAATTAGAGTGATAGATATAGGCTCTATACAGGCCAATTCAGAGCAGCTTGCATGCACTACCAACAAAACCTGTGCAACACACAACACACTTTGAAGAGGTGCTGATCAAATAGTCAAGTTCCAGTTCCCAAGTTAGCAGCTTCACTGCATGAAGGGTAATTTGATCTATTCACTGAACCAAGACTTTTTATCTACTGGTAGCATTATTTTAACCACAAGTTTCTTTAAAGGAAGGGTAGGCAATTTCGGAGAGGCTAGCAATAGCAAGCTACCTTTGAAAGCATAAGATCCCACCCTCCCTTCAGAGCACTCTTCAAAGCCACGCCTCCTCCAAAACACATGAACGCAATGAGAGACGGTGTTAAATTACCTCATGTCTCAAAGCACATAACATTACAATAATAATAAACAACTTAGAGCTCTGACTTTTTCCCAAATGACTGTTGCAGATTCATTTTGGCCTTGCGCATAATTCAGAGTCCGAGGACGTGAACAGCTACAAACGTCACGGGTTGCCATCTCTTAATTACGGTAATTACAACATGGCATGAAAGCAGCATAAGTTTTGGTTCAGGAGGAACTGCAAAAGGTGGCTGCTGTTTGTTTGCGGCCTAAATGCAATGATTGGATGAACATTGTTTTGGTTCTGAGACTTCCACAGAAGATATATACATTTTTTAATATTTAGACTGCTTCTATTATTGATTGCTATCAGAACGCGAAGAGAGTTTCAAGCAGTATTACAAAAAGTGTTTATGAAATTAATTCATACATTCAATCATTCATTCATGCAAATGGATGGTGGTACCAGCATTTCATTTGTCAGACTGAGGAATTTGATTGACTGCTCTCATTTATTTGACCTGTGTTTTTTTTTATTTATTTATTTTTTTTTATCAATATTTAATTGTACATGGGCTCTTATCATCCCAGCCTGTTTATGCTCTATTTGAGAATCCATATTGTGGTGCATACCACAAAGTAAATGAACAATAATTAATTCATGTACCAAATTGTTAAGGCTGGCCACATGAAGAAGAAAAAAAAAAATACATTACTTGCTTCACACAGCAAAAATTATCATAATTAAGGGAAATATTTAGCACTTGTATATATTCATTCAGTTTGTTTTAAAAAAAGAAACGAAATGATAAAATTCAAGTTTCATATTTCAAATCCAGTTATATTTATTTGGCAGGTGTTTTTTATCCACAATTACTATAAAAAAGTGCATTTAAGGATGACATTTCATCAGTTGGTGTGTTCCCTGATTATAAATGACAAACAATGATAAAAAGTTATAAATGACAAAAACTGTTTATTAAAAATGATCAAATGTAGGCCTATAATAAAAATGTCCAAAAAGGGGTTCAAATAAATACAATAAAAAATACTAATTATAAAAAACTGAGAACTAATCACTAATCATTTGAATCTTTAGACTATGATTTACGAGGATCGTATTCATAGATGGTGACAGACATTTAAACCAAGAGCATGTGTACATAAAGATTCAATACAACCAATCTAGCAAGACCTGTCAAAATCACAGCACCAATTAAAACACACCATGAGAGCCAGAGCCACACCTTCTTTGCTCCAGCGCACATGATGGGGAATGGGACCAGAAACCCCAGAGGCGTGTTCACATCCCAAACTTACCAATAACATTTTAGGGTACTGTAATAGTAGTTGGGCGGGACCTGTACCTATCTGGGCAGGGCTAAAGGAGACAGCGTTATATTTTAGGTGCCTGCGAAAATTCCTACTGTATCACAGACATTGACAGCTCGCGCCTGGCTACAGCTCAGCCAGGAAAGAAGACTTCTCAGGCATACCTTTTCAGTTTTTATCATCCAGATTATCCCTGGGCTCCGAGGTAGACACTGTACTGGGGCAAAACGGAGATAAACGAGGAAGACGAGAAACGACCCTCTCTCACCTCTGCCATAATGATGTCCATGAATAGCAAACAGCCGTTTAGTATGCATCCGATTTTGCACGAACCTAAATACACACCTCTACATTCCAGCTCTGAAGCTATCCGGCGAGCATGTTTGCCCACGCCCTCGGTAAGTTTAATATTTATTTCATTGTTTGCGATTCATTATCACCACAGCCATTTGCATTGTAACCGTAGTGGTCAAAACTTTTTTCCGCGTGACAACATTTTGACAACAAAGTGCATCGATTTTGTTGGTATAAATTCTGTCGCCCAAATAACTCTTGTACTTATGGCTACATTTATTTTACTGCGTTTTTTTAAACATAGAATCATAGAAGTTACCTGACAACACAAGATCAGCACTTTAGAAATTACCATTTAATTGAATAGCCATTAATGCCGCTTTAGATGATTTGCTAAAAGTGACTCAATTTGGTCCTAGCCTATCAACTTTTTATAACACTGTTTACCAAAATAAATAAATAAATGCAGGTTGCATAACCTGGATGTAAAAAATGGAAACTTAAAACTGGCTGGAATTTGCCATTGATACTTATGCTTGCTCTCTGTCACATAGCTGCAGGGTAACATCTTTGCCGGCTTTGATGAGACTCTGCTCCAGAGAGCCGAGGCACTGGCGGCGGTGGACATCGTCGCTCAAAAGAGTCATCCGTTCAAGCCAGATGCCACCTACCACACCATGACCACCATGACGAGCATGACCTGCACGCCCACGTCCTCTACTGGGCACCTTCATCACCCGTCTGTGCTGACCTCTCACCACCATCATCCCCACCACCAGCCGACGCAGGGCCTGGAGGGCGACCTGCTCGACCACCTCACCCCCGGCATCTCTATCGGAGGCATGCCGGGCTCTGACGTTTGCTCCACCGCTTCCCACCCGCATTCACACATGTCAGCAATTAACCACATGCAGCATCACCACCCGCAAAGTATGAACATGCACCACCACAGCCTGGGCTCGCACGCCTCTCTGGGCGGCGGTGGAGACTCCGAGCCTGATCCCCGGGAGCTGGAGTCTTTCGCCGAGCGCTTCAAGCAGAGGCGGATCAAACTCGGGGTCACGCAGGCCGACGTGGGTTCGGCGCTAGCCAATCTTAAAATCCCCGGGGTCGGCTGCCTGAGCCAGAGTACTATCTGTCGTTTCGAGTCTCTCACTTTGTCCCACAATAACATGGTCGCCCTCAAGCCTATCCTGGAAGCGTGGTTAGAGGAGGCAGAACGGGCTCAGAGAGAGAAAATGGCCAAGCCGGAAATTTTTAACGGCGGGGACAAAAAGAGAAAACGCACTTCGATCGCTGCTCCAGAGAAGCGATCGCTGGAGGCTTACTTTGCCGTCCAGCCAAGACCCTCGTCGGAGAAAATCGCTGCCATTGCCGAGAAACTGGACCTGAAAAAAAACGTGGTCCGCGTGTGGTTTTGTAATCAAAGGCAAAAGCAGAAACGGATGAAGTTTTCGGCTACGCACTAGGCCAGAATAATGTATTTAAATAAACTCAACCATCAGGCATAAGAGTGAGCAGAGCCGACAAAACTCTTCGAGGGTGAGGCGAAACGCTTCCCACACAGGAATTGGGAGCTGGGCGTCAACATCCCAGAGACAGAAAGTGTTCCAAAAGTTTGTCATGACAAAATGTCAAGAACAACACGCTCTGGAAGACGGAGGACGAGAGGAAAACCAACATCAACTAAACGTTGCAATTATTGTACAAATCGAGAATTGAATAATAATGATTATTCTCTTAACTCAAAATGACTCTTTTATATTCATCTGTGTACATACCTGTGAATACACTGCACCTCTTTGTGTGAAGAACGCATCAAAATTCTGTTTTTTAAGGATGAAAAGACAGAAAGCTAAATCGCTGTTGTGCAAAAGATGTCCCATTCTAGAAACCTTAGTGTTATTCTATATGCTCCAGAAGAAATTCATGAAGGTTCTGCTGTGATCCATTGCATGGTTTACAAGGCGTTAAGTGTTCATTTACCGTTTGAAAATTCCATTCATTTTGATGTCTTGCAATAAGAGAGAACACGCACAGGCGAACGCACGTACACACGGACATCCTTAATATACTTTTCTGTGTCTACCTCATGATTCCTGACGTCTTGACACATTCATTGTCATTTTGGAAATAGGGCATACAACTAGATGTTTTTATAGTTTTCATTTTTGACACATTTTGGGGTAAAATTAGATAGAAAACACGAAGCGTTGTGTGTTGCAACTAATTTCACTTCAACGATGCTTTGACAATCAAATTATTTAAGAATTATTTTGTGACTACCCCTTCTACTGTACGTCTTAATCTAAATTATTATTATTACTACACTAAGTTTGTAGATGGGAACATTTCATTACATATTCAGAGATTCAATGCACTTTGTAGATATGATTCCGATTTCTTATTTGTTTTGCCTATTTATATTTCTACTTCACTGATATTGTCGTTTACTTATTTATTTGAGCTTAATTTATTTTGAATACCACACATGGTTCATTTGTGAAAGTGTGCTTAACTGTGTCTGTGTACGCGACAGAAATTTCAATAAACCATGCACGTCTTACCTCAGTTACTGCAGTGTGTTATGTCCCTGAACTTGCTTTATTATTGAGTCTTCTTTATTTATTTTGCTTAATATAACGATAACTATTAGGTATATCGTTCTCTAAACAAGAGGACTCGCATGCAATGATAAAATAATCTTATTTCGTTGATTAATAATTTCAGGCTTATTTTAAATTAAAATCTCTAATCTTCATGATGATGATGATGATGATTATTATTATTATATAACTATCGTGGCTGTCATATGCCTCATAATATACGCGATTGTTTGGTGTGTATTATCACAGAGCAAACTTAAGTAAGTAATCGATTGTCGCAATGATAACGAACGAATAAACTCATTTTAACAGTGAATATCTGTAGTTTAGTCAAATATGACGAATTTCCAATAGTTTCTCCACGATGTTTGCCGAGCTGATTAAACGAATAAAAAAAAAACATTGAAATCACGTCCATATAAAGTTTTACAAGCACAATTAAATACATAATTTGTGTATGAGGAAACTCCGAATGTTATTACTGTTTCTTTTATAACACGTCAAGCTATTAAATTGGTCGGACATTGTCACTGAGGAAAACAAGTTCGCTTATTTCAGGAGTTCTCAAGTCCGGGCTCTTTCTGGCGTTCAGCAGGTGGTTTTGAGCCCGTAAATCTCGTTATTTATGAATAATAAATATGAAGTGTTATGATACTATTGATTTTGCAAGTGTTTGTTAAGAGGAAGATATCCTATTGCTGAACGGATGGTTCATGTTGTACAACAAGAGTTCTCGTCCTTTCCCCCGTGGAGTTTAGGTAGCCTAAACTCAATCATTATGTTCAAATAAACAGGAATTTAATTCCTACAGAAAGTTCTAAAAAAAAAAAGTCGGTCCGAATCAGTAAACACAAAGTGTGGCGAAGAAAAACAAAAGACATTTTAATTATTATTATTTGTCATTATTTGTAGAAAAATATATTATAATAGCAACACACACACACGCACACACACACACGAACGTACGCGCGCGCACACACACACACAAATAATAGGCAAATATATGAAAAGCATACACTAAGTATATACAGTAGGCTAAATAACTAAAAATATATACGAAGACTTCGAGTGCATATTAAATAATTATTCTAATAAGTCACCTACGCAAAAAAAAAAAAAAAAAAAAAAAAAAAAAAAAAGATTCTTCCCAAAGAATAATTCACCATATAGCTAAGTCTTTGGTTTACTAAGTTCGTTCACAGAAAACAGTGCGGCTGTGTAGATGCATAAGGTAAAGCCCATTCCCAAGACAGTGTGCGTCAATTGTTTGATTTGAATAATTCACATACGGGAGGTCATCGGCTCTTTTTTTGTGTTTCCTGCTGAATCCAAAAGGCAAAAGACAAGTTACGCAAATCAGATTCGTTCCGCCCCATGCATGTCGTTAAAGACTGAAGGCAGTGGAAAACTTATTTGAGATACTTCAACGCATTTTTAGTGCATAATACATTGTTACAATGAGAGCGATTGCAACTACAATATTGTGACAATATTGTATCAGTATTTAGAGTGTTTTCATCAGCACAAATCATCGTTTGTCCATAGTGAAAGGAAATCATACTGGCTACAGTTGTTTCTTGCATTAATTTCGTGAAATGTGCGAGACAATATACTCAAATTGGTATATCGTTCTCAAATGTGCCTCCGATTGAGGATTTGCATATCTCTCACCAAATCATCTACATAATTCATCAACCGTGGAAGCCATGGAACATATAGACGTCAAATGCGAGGCAATATTTCCAATGTGGCAGTGGTTACTTTATTTTGTAAAATGCAGCTGGAGTGAAAAATATGTGTAAGTGTATATAATTCCGCTCTTAGATTTACATTCCTCCCCATAGTTCCTTACAGTCTTGTGTTTTCCATGGAGCGGAAAGCGCATTTTCATAAATAGACCTTGGCCAAGCGCTGCGTATAAAATTTTAATGAAGCCAGAGTCTTGAGTGCTGCTCGACTGAAGGCCTTGGAGAATCAGCTCTCTGGTACATGACTATGGCTCCCTCTTTCCTCACAAACATTGCAGCAACAAGGCCCGTTCGACCGGCTTAGTCCATTGCTCGGCGAAAGAAGTAGTCGCGAGCGTTAGCAGAAAAATTGGGAATTACCGCAGTAACGTTTCATTTATTTCAGCCAAGCCTCTACAGCCGACTTTGAGCGCGGTAAATAAACTTCCCTCAGTGTTTCCATCCGCGTTGCGCGTTCCCTATGTTTTGATCCGCGTGTGCGCGCTTTACTGTCAGATCACACCTCCGGCACTGGAAGCTCTAAATCAGTACAATGCAATATTTATCAAGCGCGTTAATATATAAGCCCAATACAGCGTTCAAGATATCAGAGTTCTCACACTGAGAGAAGCACAAGCTTACTAAAGCGCCTAACGTGAAGTCTGAGCTGGTTTTTGACTGCCAATCATTGTGGATTTGTACTTAAACAACCAACATGCGAAACTGAAAGACAAAAGTCCTAAATGAAGGTGCCAGGGAGAGCAACTCAAATTGATCCCGACAAGGTGAACAAGGGAATCTTCGTAACACTTGCTGTCTTTAACAGCGGATTAAAATAAATAAATAAATATATAGGCTAACTGTGTATATGATCACTCACGAGCATGCCAGATGACAGACTGGAATTATGCATATTCGACAAGAATTAAAACATGGGTGTTGTAATTAAGAATCTTGTATGCTTAATCAAGCCTAATGAATGACAGAAGCAGCTGGGGATGATCAAAAGACAGAGATCTGAATATTTGGCACTGAGACAAACTGACTGATAGACCATCAAATCAATGGAAGCAGAGTAACAAACAATATCTAACTACCCATGTAATTTGGCTCTTGTCATAAGAATGCTGTCATTGGCTAAAAATTAATTATCAGCTTCATGCTATTTAGATGTAACAGTCTTCATTTAAAATCTATTAAAGGTCACGCCTGACCTGACCAGTGTTCACGGTAGTGTCATTACATTAAATTTACATTATATTTAGTTGCAGAACGTCTTATAAATACACTTACAAAAACTCAAATACAATTACAGATTAAACACATTTACTATAGGGGATATTCTATTCATCCCTTGGGGTAGAAAGCGAAACGTGAGACTTGTAAATGCTTGATGGATTTTGATCGGTCATGATAAGATTTATAGAACAGTCTTAGGAATGTCATGACTTTTTCGGTTAAGGAGGACTCTGTATCACTCTTCATTCATGCAAAAACTATTTTTATTTGTATGTTAGTCTTCCCTCTGCTAAATGGCATGCAAATAAAATATTCTGAGACAATGAAGGATTAATATATTATAAACCTAAACACATGAACCATCTTGTTTGACTATGAATACGATGTGACGTAACGTTTTATTTCACAAAAATGAAAGACAAATTTACAGCATATGGCTAAACAAAACGACAAAAAAAATCTAACAAAAAAGATCCAGTTAAGACAAATGTAAGTAGTCTAAATATAAAACGTAATGAAATAAACTGCCTCATTGGTAAATATTTACGTTTATGTCTTCATTGACCTATGATGGAGATTGCAGACTTTCACGAGAACACTCTAAAATCCGAAAGCCTGCATTATACGAGCGCTCAAGAGTTAAAGCGTGGGAAGCATGATTTTTTAATGACGATATATGCGGCTCCTCCGGTGCAGGATGCTTCTCCATGAGCGCGTGCTCATTCCAACACGCTGTGGAACAGTTAGGTAGCGGAAGACAACGAGAGAGGCTGTGCACGTCTGTCACAGAGAAAAAAAAAATAAATAAATAAATAAACAAAAATGCAATTGTATAGTGTTGAAGTGAACTCGGCATATTTTAATTCCTAAAATTTGTATCTTAAGTGTTTAAGTCGCTTTGGATAAAAGCGTCTGGAAAATGTAAATGTAAACTTAAGGACATAGAGATGTGTTGTCCAGATGTGTTGTATAACAAATAATAATAATAATAATAATAATAAAATAATGATAAAGATACTATGATTATGAAGATACTATACACACATTATAAAAGAAAATATTATTAATTAAAAAAATTATCATTATTATACAATAATAATGATAATAATTAAAAAATTGTCATTATAAACGAAAGCCATATAATCTTTCATTAAAATATTGTTTTCAATATTGTTTTCCCTATATACGTCAGTAACAATTTATAGCTACATTTAGGAAGATATTTACTTAAAACTTAGATATTTGTTCGTCTGCTAGTCACCTTTATTGCTGTAATGTTACCGATCTAAACAAAAGGACAAAAATAAATCTAGTTAAGACAAATGTGAGTAGTCTAAATAATAAAACGTAACGTATTCAGGACCTTCAGGACCACGGACAGCACCTAACAGAAGTTAATTTCACAACGCAGTGCTGAAAAAGTCTCAATTATTACATTATTTTTTTAATGTCAAAACAAACATCTCAAAGCAACATTTCGCTATTCTATACATCATTTGTACTTAGGTTAATATATTTTTATTAAAAAAACAAGACGCGTGTAGTGTTGTTATGATATATATATATATATGTCTGTGTGTGTGTGTGTGTGTGTGTGTGTGTGTGCGTGCCTGTAGATACCGTCAAGCATTATATTGTAAACAACAGACAGTGACAACAAAAAGGTCTAGAACGTAAACACAAATAATGATCAAACAAAAATATATGTACATTTAAGATAATACTGGTATGTATTATTAGGCCTTCTGTTCAAAAGTATGCATTTTCCCAAATGTCACTAAATCAAAAGGAGATCAGTTATTAGATCTATACGTCCATGCTGATGAAATAATTCCACTTCATATGTAAATCAAAACAGATGAAATGAGTTTCTCACATTTAATTCAAAGAAATATGTTCAAAGTAATGCGTATAAGCTTCTAATCATGTCCCATACATAATTTATTCTAAACTGACAAGATACCCTAACACGGTCCGGTACTACAAAATAAAATCCCGTTTGTAGCCGGACACCAGTTAAATAGATTCGTTTAGCTGAGGTACAAAATTAATGAAATTAAATACACTGACGGTGGATATTTTTGAAGACGCACCTCAAGTACATGCTTCGCAATTTATTTATCAAAGACACAGTCAATAATCAAGACCAGAAAAGTCAGCAAAATAAAGAGTCTAAAAATTAGAGAAACATACGGCAGTATTTCAATTTTAAGGTTGCCATTTAACATAAACTTTGACTTGTGCTAAGTCTATAATTATAGTGTACATTAAAAAAATATATCTTTGATCAGTCTTTACAGACTGACGAGGAGTGAGGGTGAAATAGTCGGCGGCTGAGTGCTGTGTGCACAGACCACAATTTTCTGCCCTACATTTCTGCACTTCCCTGTAGACAGGCCTCATGTCCGCCTGCTGCAGAACCCCGGCTTGAAGTGCAACGTTTTTTTGTATCGGCAATGAATAATGCAAGGCATGAAGGCCAGCGAGTATACATTTAAATACCAATTTGCTTAACCAGTGTTTTCACCCTCCGCCAGCTCCACTCAGCACAGTTATGGGGAGTTCGTGCTAGTAATTAAGAGCGAGGAAGGCAAACACCTTAACACGAAGAATATGATAATTAACGCAACCACGTTTGCTTCAGCAGTTCAAGAAGTGTTCTCAGATTTACAGTATTCAAGAGTAGCAGCTTGTTCGTTACCTGCAATTATATAGGCTATATATATATATATATATATATATATATATATATATATATACATACACACACACACACACACACACATTTTTTTTATGAATTTATAAAGGGAACTTTAAAGAAATATGGAAAATTCTATTCTACGCATATAGCAAAAAATTATTATGTTTGATTATGTTTATGATTTGCATTTATAACAGAATACTAGAGCCCAATAGTGCTGTCACTATTACCACAAGAACCTTTTAGAGAACAAACGAGATTCCCTAAATAAATAAATAAATAGGTTATGATGGAAAAAAAAAAATGACAGAGCCCCATCTCTTTCAGTTAGAGTGACAGTTTGACGATCAGAAATGTCATTCATTTTAAGCACATTACAAACTGCAGTTGATGGTTAGTATTTGATCATTTTAATTCTGCTTATTTATTTATTTATTTATTTAAATGTAAATTGACTGTAAGCTATCTTTTCGGGTAAAGTCATCTGGTAAAGTATTACCATCATACCCAATAAGAGACACTCGCACCATCAATCATTATAGGCTACCAAAATCTACCTGAATGAGTGAATAATAATTAAAAAAAAAAAAAAAAAAAAAAAAACCTTTTAAAACGCTGTCTTAATTATACATTCACACGTAGCCCAAGTTTTTGATCAGGACCCACGATCAATTTAAGCTCCACTCTTTCGCACGTACTGTATCTCTCGCTCGACAGATAGGCGCAGCCAAATGTGCCATACTGAGTAAACACAGCCAGTCGTCCCTAACCAATTGTTATTCATAGAACGAATAAATATTTAATTCCTTCTAAGGATACCTTTTGTTAACAGAATTACCAACAAGCGTTCCACAATGAATTCACATTTTACCCGCGGCATTGTCGGGCCAGTGTGTGCTTATATCTGTAGGTGTGAGGACAATATGCAATAATAACGAACCGAGTTGTGGGGTTTCGGTCCAGCTCTGGCGGTGTTGGTATTTCAGGAAACTTATCTGTAGAAGAAATAGATCTGCGCGATGACGCTTAGCTGTTGGCCGCGTTGTCCCATACAGACACCCGCTCTCTTTGTATTCACTCAGGCCATGAATAATGAATTGATGAGCGCTAATAAGTGCATCAACAGTCAGATTAATGAGCACGCTATCTATTAATGAAAATCAGCGATGACTAAAGGATTTGACGATCTCTGTAATTACTCGAGCTCTGGGCATGCTTGGAGAGGAAATCAGGAGCAATGCCTTTAATGTTTGTAAAAATGTTTGTAGCTACAGTTAGTCCTGAGATACATTGGACACCAGATTTTAAACAGACAAAACTTGGCTTTGCCTACACCATGGCAGAAAGTTTTCAAAACTGAATGCTTGGATTTAGAATTATGGAAGAACGCAATGTGGATATCAAATCCGACACGCAGACCCTTTAAAGATTTGACTGGACAGGATTCAGTTCATTTCAGTAGCTAAGTGTATTTGCTTGGACAGCCACTGGAGATTTACTCAACGACCTGTTGAGGCCACGGAGAGAGCGAAAGTCTGTTGGTTTGCCATGAAAATTTAAACAGCCCTTGGCATGCCTTTCCCAGATTTTTTGGGCACTAATAAAATTCACCCTTTTGAAAATATGTGAGGAAACCCTCCTTCAAATCTCCTGTAGCCTATTATAATGTAATATTGAAATTGAGAGTTTACTGACGCCAGTTTAGTTTTTTCTTCCCCATTGGGTGCAAACTCGTTTAAGAAGATCAATAGGGCCTATATTAAGTGTGTATTAGACTCAACAAATTGCACGCATTGCCTTCGGTCAGTTAGTGACCTCCAGACCAGGGAACTAACTTTTCATGGAATTTCTGACAGTTCTGTTCATCTTGATTAACAAAAAAATATCCTTTTTAGCGCTTCTGGAACGTGAGCTAACAGTATAGGTTAGTCTATATAGGCCTAATAGAATGATAATGACACAACGTTTCGTCGATTTATCGTCTGATAGCCTACTGATTAGTTCCATAGCACACTGCTGCCATGGTTACCTGGTTACAAAACAACCTCTGTTCGCGGGCATACAGACCCTATTTTATATTTCAGGGTTTGAATATAAGTAAACTATAGGGGGATAAACATCTTTAGAGATACATGCGACAATAACAATCCGTTAGATACCCGTTCTGTCATTTAACATTCATGTTTAAACTATAAACAAAGTGAAATTTTACCTCAAATATTTTTTTTTTTTTTTTTTGTCCTGTAATTCCTTTATGTTTTTACACAGAGACTTGCAACTTGTAGGCTACTGTCACCTAACGTGGGTGGAGGTGATGTATGATAGTGATTTAAATTTAACTCATTTAACAGTTGCTTAAACTGATGGTGTTACACCTCACCCAATGTTACACTCCCTGTTTTACAGCAGTCTCCCCTATATTCTCTCTAAATTAGGAACCTCATAGAAATATACATGTGCCAACAGAATCAGGTAGAAGCAGTGTTCATTTGTTATAATGGAATACTTAAAATATTAACTGGAACATCATGCTGTATAGCCAAAATTCCTTGTACTAAAATGAATTGCCAAATTAAACCTAAGAATACTGCTGGTCACAGTGGCTTTAAATTATCAGTGAAAGCAGGACCTCCATTACGAGAGCAGAGGGTGCGTATTATGGTGGATTTAATATTAATGGATTTTATTAGCTTGACACTAGCATATTCATGAGAGTCTTCTAATGGAATAAAAAAAAAAAAAAACGAAAAACTAATGCTCAGTGACAGTACTGATAGATGGAGTCGCCATATCTTTCATTCGCTAATGTTGAGTCAATGCCGTTTCAGTGTTAGTGTGACAATAACATGCTAAAAATCTATCTATCTATCTATCTATCTATCTATCTATCTATCTATCTATCTATCTATCTATCTATCTGTCTGTCTGTCTGTCTGTAGATGATGACCCAGGTTAACATAATTATGTTAACATTACATGTTTTATATGCTATTATAAATAATCATCAACTATGTAATCACTCCACCTCCAAATTACACTTGAACACTGTAAAGTGTAATTAAAAACAACAACAAATCTATAGTCTCTTTTGCTCTCAAGGCGTACTTAAAGGGTTAGTTCACCCCAAAATTAAAATTCTGTCATTATTTACTCACCCTCATGTCGTACCAAACTCTTAAGACTTTCGTTCATCTTTTGAACACAAATGAAGATCTTTTTGATTAAAAGAGATGTCTGTTCTTCCATTGACTGCCTTTGCAACTGACACTTCTGACGCTTCAAAAAGTTCATAAAGAGTTCGGAAAACTAATCCATATGAATCGAACGGTTTAGTCAGATTTTCAAAAGAGAAAAACGCTTTATATGACGAACAGATTTAATTTAGGCTTTTACTCACATGTAAACATTGTGGATTAGTTTTCCGATCTCTTTATGAACTTTTTGAAGCGTCAAAAGTATCAGTTGCAAAGGCAGTCAATGGAGACACAGACATCTCTCAGATTTCATCAAAAAGATCTTCATTTGTGTTCCGAAGATGAACAAAAGTCTTACGAGTTTGGAACGACATGAGGGTGAGTAATTAATGACATCATTTTTATTTTGGGTTGATCTAACCCTTTAAATAAACTAAGACTAAAGGTAAAGTTTTCAGAAAATGTACAGGATGTGGACAGAGAGCAGGAGCTGTCTGTATGAGTTGTACCTTTTCTAGGCCGTGAGATGGGCTGCTGAAAAACACACATCCTTTTTGATCATCATGAGCCCCTGAGTGCACTAATGCATCTGACTATTAGCATGTTTTCCCGGATGCCACAGGCTAACGCCCTGCCTTGCCTTTGACATGTCAAAACTGATAACAGTCAGAGCTGGTCCTGCTATACTAGTTTGAAAGTGTGGGCACTGTACACTTCACAAGCTCCTATACACTAAGGAAGGCCCATTTACAAGTGCATAAAATGTGAGAAAAATTTCATCACGAAAATCCTGATGGAACGGGAGCGATACATATCATGATCTAGATTATACAAAGATTTTTTAAAATTTAATTTACTCTGAAATATGCCACTTTAACATATATGTCTGTTAAATTTAATATTTTGTTGTAAAAAAACATTGGTATGAGGTCAAAGACAGGCAGCGCTCATTCAGAAAATGAGGGGAAGAAGGGATAGATTTCCTCCTGCTTCATGATGTTATGCAAGATTTATATTTGCTGAGAGTCAGCTACATTTTCAGTAAATATTTAAGGTCTCTTTGCTGGAGTGATCCTTTTTTACAAAATGCTTATTCAGATTCAATAAAAGCAGTTGAAATGTTACTAGATATATAGCTTCTGGTCCAAATTTTAATATGAAAGATAACATAATGAATCCATGCATGATGTCTGAATGTGTTGCAATGTGAAAGGTCTGCTTTACATTTCTCATTTGTATTATATGTAAACACTGGTCCTAGACAAACTGAAAAGAAAAAGACCCTGCAGGTCTGATAGTGGGTGAACAGCCAGGCAATGAAAGAGGGAGCATCTGGCCCTGTGAACACCCATCAGGCTTTCAAGCTTTGTTACTCCACAACAACGGCCAAGATGTAGGGTGTGCAGGAGCGGAGAAGAAAGCGAGGACTGCAAGCCTCAGAGAAGGTGGTGAGCAAGTCGTGGAGACTTCTGAGAAAACGAAGAGCGAGACTATGAGTGAACCGAATAAAAATTCCCTTTACCTTCCCCTTGTACTCCCAGCCCCATTATTTCTCCTGAGTTACTTTCTTCTGAAATCACCCTGAGGCTGAGCACTCTCCTGGGTGGCTAGCCTGAAGCCAGCCTTGTTTTCACATACTGGTAATAATTTCACTGGAGGAGAATGAAGGCTTTTAAAAGATCATCCCCCCTCCGTCATAGCCAGAGTCTGTTCGGTGCAGCTCTGCACGCTTCAGTCTGCATCGCACGTGCTTTTAGATGTGAACCCGCACCCCCTGTTCTGACCAACTCTAGCCTCGTACCCTCACTCCAGCTCTCACTCAGAACGTGATCAGTCGCTCCCTGAGATGCTCCTTCGAAGCCCTTCATCAGAACCATGGCTGCTTTGTCCAAAAAGAGAAACCAAGACAGACAGTCAGGGGGGTTGATCTTGGGTCTTCAGTGGATTCATGCATTTTGTAAAGATACAGCGCAGTCTGCTGTCCAATTTGAAGCTGCCGCCTTCCGTATGCGGTTTTATGCCTCCGCCTGCACATCAAGTCTTTTCTCCTGACATGATTTTTTAATCTTGCCTTATCCACCATCCACTGCAATCTAGGCAGAGGGAGTTTGAGTCCTGCAAACTGGAGTGTTCTGTAATGGGCTCAGTGCCAATGGCTAATAAAGTGGAACAGTGGCTCAGTGCTGCCTTAAATTAAAGAACTTCCAACCTATACTGACTCTTTCGCAATCATTGGGTGTTGAACAGCTTCAAAAATGACATTAAAATGACATTAAAAATCAGTCACAAAACCTGTAATTAGCTTCACTGGCAAGTTAGTTTCCTTCGCCACTACTTCAGAACATCAGGTAATGGAGGCCTGCTGAGCTTGAAACGTGAGTATTTTTGGCATCCTAGAGTGGATCAACATTAGGGACAAGCATTGGGGGACTGATCACTTTCAAGGCACACAGTCGACTGAGCGATTTGTGTCACACAAATGCGTATTGATCTTCCTGCATGTTCCACGACACTAGCTAGCAGCATAGACAGGTATCTGCTGCTGCCATGCCACGGAAAGAAAGATCTTTTATTTAGCTGCTGCTGCAACCCGCTCCCGCTCATGAATTATGCAGTCGCAGGCCCCTGTAACAAGCTCCAGCTCAACTCTACACCTTGTGTGTGGCTTAAAATATAGATAAAAGCTGAACAGTGAGCTACAAACGTAGTGTTTTTTTCTCTACTCAGGACAGAAGAAAGCCAGTGGAGGGAGAGGTCCATGGCAATTAGAGGAGGCTTGAGCACAACACATCTGATTCACTTCTCTACCCTGTTTGCTTCGGAGGGAGTAAATACGCTCACTGAATGAATCAAACGAAATCAACAACAGCAGGGGGAAGTGCTTTAGTCTGATGTTGCAAGTGGCGCATTGTACATGTCGGTGATATGACTCGATTCATGTTATGCAATGAGTATGCTGAGTATCGGCTATACACAGAAAAGTAGTGTGAGTTCAAAGTAAACATGCTGTGCCTAAAAGGATATAATACATTTTGCAAATGAATAATGCCAGAACAGGGGAGGCCTGAACCTTGTTTCTTTGATTTTGTGGTTTGGAAACACTGACAGCCCCATTTAGGTGGGTAGTGTTTTTTTTAACACCACCAGAGGCTGCGCGGTGTTGTTCGCTAAAAGCACATTCCAAAGACATGATTGCTTGTGACATGTTATGAAAAAGATTAAACTTTTCAATTTAAATAAGTATGATACATACTTCTGGTTATGACACTTCGGGCTTGATCATGATAGCTGACACTGTTAGGGCAAGCTAATTATCTAATTCTTATATTCAAGCCAACCTGTATGATGATACAAACCTTGTATCTGTGACATTTTCTTTACAACCAGAGATCAACATAGTATAACTTAATCAACATACTGTGGCAGAACATAGACTTGAACTCCTCAACAATAGAAAAATATCAAAACTAATCACACAGATAAAGTTACCTGACACCTAGACTCCAAAAAATTCTAGTTACCAGTTATAGGTGCTCAGTGAATTCTGTTAGTCTCCAAATGTTAATGCAGACTATGACAATAATGCTTTTTTGTTGTTGTTGTTGTTGTTGTTGTTGTATAAGAATTATTGCTTCAAGGGACAGGTTAAAAATATGTTGTAATCAACAGAATGACACCAGTAGGGCTATCAATAGGAATAGAAGTATTTAACCTGCAACATTTCTTTGAGCTAATCTACTTTGAGCTGTTGAATTCTAGCAAATAACTAAAATAAACTCTCACAGAGTCAGTTTGACCTATTTGTAGTACAAGTTATGTACAGGCTACCTGAAAAAGTAGAAGTCTTCTTGTAACTTCAGTGCAGAAGATTTTCTTTGCTACGCTCTTCCTTCAACTTGATAAACAGCACTGGGATCTTCTCTTCGTAAATGAACTCTGCGGATGAATAATGCATTGCTAAGCAATTAATTCACATTGATGACTCATTTATTTATTGATTACCCCCTGTGTAATAATGGAGAGGGTTAAACGTCAATCAGACAATATCAGAGGCCCTCACAAGCACATCAGAGGAAGTCATTAATTTATTACGGAAATAAACTGTAGGGGCAAACCTACCAAATGTGCTAGGGAAACGGTAATTACGTTCATCCAAGTTAAATATACTTCTTTTTACAGCAAGTACGAATGAAGAGAATATATATATCTATATGATCATAGAAAAAAGTGATGCACAAAAAATGATAAAACCTTGAATGTTAAACTGAGCAACTATTTGATTTTAATGCTATATTTTATGCTATTAGAATATGTGACTGATTTACAAACTGCACATTTCACAAAGATTTTAACATGTTGGGGAGAAAGCAAATTATAGAAATGTTCAGTTTTGGACTTTTTTTATTTCTCATTATAGAGCAAAATAGTGTGATAACTCAAGAACAATTTGTTGCAAAACTTTAGTGTTGTGTGCTTTTAAAACTGTAAAAAAAGAATTTTGAATAAACCACCACATCTTTTAAGTGCTCCCCGTCCATCTCTCTCTCCAAGGGTGATGTTGCACTAAGCCATTTTGACTTCCTCCAGCACTGATTTTCACATATAATTATAACAATCCAGTTCTAGAAAAAGGCTTGTTCAAACGCAGAGCAATATCATAGAAACACTGGACTGACACTATTTGATCAGCATGGCAGCAGACTTCCAGCAAGATGCTCTAAATCAAATGCTAATCTGAAATCAGTCCTACCAGCTTCCACTCCAACCAAAACAAAACTGATCTAAGGGTTGTCACTTGGGCACCCTCGTAAAGCACTTAAAGCATTTTTTTTTTTCCAAAACAGACAGAAATTGTCCAGATGTGGAGTTGCACCGCTGGGACGGCGACCATACACCAATCTGTCACATTGACAGTAGAGCACATAAGTGGGTTCAACAAGGCAAGTCCCAGATCCTCCCCCTGTGGGCTGAGCAGACAGCTCTGATGCACTGAATCCATTACTGTGGCCTTTATGGGCAGAAGCGCAGCAGCCACTGGCTTCAAAGTGTAAACTAATATTATTACTGCACTTCTTCACACATTAAAGATAGTTTTTCCTTTTTAAACAGTTCTCAAATAGCACTTTTGGAAAATATGTTTTTAAGTTACATACACTCACATGCAGTGTTATTTTAGTATTATTTAATATTTTTAATTAGCTTTTATTTTTATATTTTAAAGGGTTAGATCACCTAAAAATGAATCCTCATGTCATTCCAAACCTGTAAGTCTTTTGTTCATCTTCACAACACAAATATTTTAAATGATTTCTGTTTTCTGATGATTTAGATTTCTGTCCCTTATACAGTATGTGAATAAAAGCCTAAATTTAATCTGTTCATCATATAAAGCGATCGTGTCTCTTCAGAGAATTTAGACTAAACCACTTAATTCATATGGATTAGTTTTACGATCTCTTTATGAACTTTTTGAAGCATCAGATTGGTAGTTTGCTTGGACTCAATGGATGGACAGAAATCTCTTGGATTCATTAAATATCTTCATTTGGGTTTCGAAAATGAACGAAAGTCTTACGGGTTTGGAACGACATGAAGGTGAGTAAATTATGACAGAATTTTATTTTTTGGGTGAACTTTTTCAAGTTTTCATTTCAATTTAAGTTTAATTTTTAGTAAATTAAAATTTTATAATTGTATTCACTATTCCTTAATCCCTCCCTGTTCTAGCTTGTACTGTTCTGAATGATGGCTTTGTATTACTAGCACTTCTCGTGTTTATTGCCTCTTTAAGATGAATTGATTGTTGAATTTCTCGCTTGTAAGTCACTTTGGATAAATGTAAATGTATTAGTTTTTTTTTTTTTTTTTAAATATTACTATTAAGGTTTAATTTATTTTTATTTCAGTTTTAGCTTTAGCTTTGTTTTATTTTTTTTTTATTTATTTCCAGTTTATAATTGTATTTTAGTTTGTTGCCATTTCTAATTTTTGTTTGGTTAACGATAATAACCTTGCTCACATGAGACAAAGACACTAGTCAGTACAGTATCAGTAGTCCAATAAAAGCTGATTTATTGTACATGGAGTGAGTCCCCACATAGGGGTGGCCATTTTGAAATCACATGACCAGTCTACTACTACTCACTTTATCTTAGTAACCTCCCTTTTATCGGACACATTAACTTGCAGAATAAAATAATTTCAAATACTTGTGAATAATCAATTTTTTACAATGGCATCAAAAAAAGAAAGCTTTAGCATGATGCTGCATCCACGCCACTAGGTGTCACTATAAAAATAAGACTGCTATGTCAGCAAGAGAAACAAACAAACAAAAAAAAAACCTGTCCACCTTTAAAAGTAATATGCTTTGTTTAATATGACAACACCTAAAGTCCCTTACCTCTAGCTTTGCTTTCAGGGTCAACTCTTGTGTCTTACTTTTCATTCTGTGTCTGTTCACTGATTTGCTTTGTCCATCAACATGCTTTCCTAAGCCACACACACATAAACAACCACACACTTTTTTTGACCACCCCACACTGTGTGGTCTGCAGTGGAGGCACGACCAGCCCAGTCACCTGAAGCAACACTGCTTGCGCTGAATTATTAATCGCTAATATCATTATGTAGTCACTACTTGTCATAACAATCTAGGCAGGCAGAGAGAAACTCAATCTGCTGTGGCCCATACAGACAATGCCTATTAATTATTGATACAGACTAATTGGCTACAGGATTTGTGGGGCACAGTTACTTTTGTTCCTCTCACTACTTGTGCTGCTCCTTCAAGAAACAATATTATCAGAGGCCAACCTCCCCATCGCCCCCATGTCAGCAAATTAGCTGCCATGTCGTTCCCCTCTCCTCCTCCCAACCGTCTTTCTTCTTATGCTTTTTCACAGGATTTATGATTCATTCTTCAAACTTCAGCCACTCAGTGGATGTTCAGGTCTGACATATGATGCAGACAAAATGATGTGTGTGTGTGTGTGATGTGTGTGTGTGATTTAAAAAAAAAAAAAAAAAAAAAAAAAAAAAATATATATATATATATATATATATATATATATATATACAGTCAAACCAAAATTTATTCAGACACCTTGAACATTTCATTCATTAATACAGTTTATTCACTATAGTTTAGAAAAATGGTAATGAAATATGACAAGATCTCAGAGTTAAACTGTGTCAGAAAAAAAATATTTTAATTATGTCAGATAACACTTAAGCAAAACATGGTCAGGTCAAAGTGTCTGAATAATTTTTGATTGCAAATTTTATCAATTTTACTGGTAGTCCACTGTATGAATAATTTTTGGGTATAATATGTCACAGTTTGCTTTATTTTGCTGTCCTCACTTACATAAATGAACTATAGTGTCCTGCACCCACTACTAAAAAAATACCAAAAATATCAAAAATGTCTGAATAATTTTTGGTTTGACTGTATACATATATATATATCGTCCTCTTGAATATATCCAACTTAACTGTATGGGTAATTCTTACCTATTGATTATAGGTTAATAGATTAATTCTTACTATTATTATATATGATATTACTATACGACTTATACTATTATATGATTGTTGTATTCACTACTATTCTATTTGTTATTTTTATATTGACTATATTATTTTACAATTTTTGATATACTATTTGCAATTTTTAATCATAGTTAGGCTATTATATTACTAGTATACTATTTTATACTGTATATACTCATACTCAATTGTATTTTTAGGCTATTAATAATAATACTACAAGCTATTAATAATAATAATAATAATAATAATATGCTATAGAATAAAATTGCCACATACTGTATATGGAACTATTACATCTGACCTTATATTCATACAGTTTATATTGTACTGTACTGTAATTATAGTTGTACTACTGTATAAATGTTCTACCGCTGTAACTTAAATATTTTACTGGATCTATTAAAGGGTTAGTTCACCCAAAAATGAAGTTTCTGTCATTAGTTACTCACCCTCATGTCGTTCCAAACAAGACCTTTGTTCATCTTCAGAACACAAATTAAGATATTTTTTATAAAATCCAAGAGTTTTTTCATCTCCTATAGAAAGCAACGTAATTACCGTTATTCAAGGTCCAGAGAAGAAGTAAAGACATGGTTAAAATAGTCAACGTGACTACAGTTGTTCAACCTTAATGTTATGAATTGACGAGAATACTTTTTGTGCACAAAAACAAAACAAAAATAACGACTTTATTCAACAATTTTTCATCTTTCCTGTCAGTCTTCTATGCATGCATGTGATGCTGACGCAGGAACTGGCCAATACAGAGAACGTAGAACCTGGAAGCATTGTACTGCACTGTGCCAACTACGTAACAGTCTTACGGGTTTTGAGATGAGGTTGAGTACTTAATGACAGAAATTTAATTTTTGGGTGAACTAACTAATTGTCTTATAATTAGTACAAGCTGTGCTATTAATATTGTCCACTAGAAGGAGCCACAGGATAAGGAATCTTTTAAGCCCAATCCTTTTCTCTGTTTCAATCCATTTGAATGGAAATAAATGCATTTAGTACATTTGTATAACTATGGTGTATATTATACCATAATGTATATTTAACATATAATGTATATTTAACACAGTTAAATATAATGCTGTCCATTTAAAATGAAGAGACAATTTTGTCTTTTTTACTATAATACAAAATGTCTCCAAAAACATTTATTGTTGTGTTATGAATAATAAAACAAACATTTGTGTGTTAAACTGCAAGCATTAGGTTAGGAGGCAACACATATAGAAATAAAGTATAAAAATGAAAGGGCTTTAAGATATATGCTTCAGATAAATAAGGTTTTGAGCTGCAAATTATCTTCAAATTCATTTGAAATTGTCCTGTGACATCCTGTGACATGATTCAAGAGGAAAAGCTTAAGGCATGAGAAAAAAGCTAAAATGACGGTGTTGACAGAAAAAGCCATTTCCACAATTAAAATCGATGTCTATGTATTTATTATGTCTATGCTCTGCCCCACCTGTCAATACAGACGAGCCGTGGCTGGAGATGACACAATTAATCTGCGTTGTTTACAGTAAGCTCTGTTGCTTTTTAATAGTTTTTCTATTTAAATATGCGCTAGATTGACATCTTTAACAGTTGCGCCACGTCTCACAGCTTTTTCTGCACTCAAGACTCTGCATTCTTTTCCATTCATCAGGGCTGCAGCTCTGCAGATGGATAGGCCTACTATTGTGCATCTCCTGTTTTTAACACTTCTAAGCTATTTGGGGTCTTTTTGACCCCAAATGACATTTGCTGAAATTAAAAAAAAAAAAAAAAAAAAATGTTCCCTTCATCTAAATGGCATGAGACTTGATGTTGTGGTTGACACTTGCTAGCTCACACCCCCCACATTAAAATGAATGGGGAAATGAAAAAGTCAATACTTATACAACCCTATAGCACATCCACAATGTGGAACGCTCGTGCTCACAGTGATGAGTGAAAGGGGCTTATGATTAAATACTTGCTTGAATTACCAAATTCCATATACAAAGCAAGCAGTTAATGGTCTTGCACACCATGATTACCAAACCTTAAAAATTGCATAAAATAGTTAGGCATACACTGGACAGATGTATGTTTGTCTTAAATAAACAGCATTTACAGTAAACTCTTTCATTTTTTAAATTAAAGTTAAGACAGGAATGTATCTTGACAAAACTTTACCAATCCCAAAAAAAGCAGCAGCTCCACTTCCTCATCTTCAAAGATGTGAGATATTGACCTTCTGGCTTCCTCAGCTGAAAAATAAAATATTCTACACAATACTCACTTTCCTCCACATGTTGTTCAACGAAGCACCAGACATGACCAGCCTGGACAATCAGACACCCAAACCCTTCGGGAATGATCCTGTGACAGTGTGAAGGAGAGAGATTTAATAGGATAGAAAGCTATAGAAATAAAATTAGGCAATGAAACACTCCTTCCTGCAATGTTAGTATAATTATAGACTAAACTTTATAACATTTCCTTTTATAAATCATCTTAATGGCTCAAATATATCTCAGATTTCTAAAATGTGTCATAGCTGCCCCTTTCATGTGGGTGCCGCAAGTTTGAATATAGTTTGTGACACTTTCTGACACTGTTACTTCATTACTTCCTGACCTCTCCCTACTGTGTGTCTAATAAAAAGGTTAAATAAAAATACTTGCATTTCATATAATCAACAAAACAATATATTATAAAGTTGAAGATAAAATAAAACGTATCATTAAGAATAATGAAACATACTGAGAAATACAGAGAGTAGGGTAGGTTGGGGTAAGATGACAAGCTTTATATTTTGAAGTAAAAAGATAAAAGTAGACCCTTGGGGTAAGATGACCGCCACAGAAGGCCCCAAGTGGCATGCTGTGACTTGTGTTATTATTTTTAAATTTAATACTTATTGTAATTAATGAGGTTATTTAATATTTCCATGAATTAGATGTACATTTCAGACATCGTCGCTTTCATTAAAACCTATAGGTTAGTTAAGTGAAATCATTAAATTTGCATTTATAGTGTTGCTATTATGACATAACTTCAATTAAAATATGGGCAATTAAATAAGCAAATATTCATTTACCTGTATATAAGTCATAGAATAATTTTACCTTTCAGATAAATCTCTTTTACTGGTATTCTGCTTTGTTCAGTCATCAGTTATTCAATTATTATCAAATAAATTGTCAAAATAAAATTTTAAATACAATAGTTTATTTGGTATTCTAGGTAGGGGGCCAACTTACCCCAGTAGGGGCCATCTTACCCCTCTTTTAATATTTTACATTTTGTGCTATAACAAAAGTAGCAAATGTATCTATTTATTTCCTATAATAACTGGCTGATGCATCATCATCCTGCACATGCTAAACTTTTTTTAAATAAGTTACAATTTAAAAGTAAATCCACATTGTCCTTAAGGGGGGCATCTGCCTCTATCCTATTATATTTGGGTGAATTTCATTTTGCATGATATACTAAAATCATATATGGAAGGCTATTTACTCACCATCATGAATACTGACGTCAGATTAGGTCAGAGTTAAACTGTGTGCTTGACGCACAGTTTGCGGTCACCAGCAGATCAGAGCCCTCCTGCTGAGTGACTGCCTTCAAAAAGCCGCCAATAGATGAAGAAGAGAACTCAGGCCTCAGATGTTGAGAAGCAGGAGCTGACGTGGGAAAGAGGCCAAGGCGATATCTTCCTGTAACCCTGGGTTAAGCAGTCTCCAAGTACTGGATCGTAATACAGTGAAATGCAGCCTGATATATCGCAGTTACAATATTTAAACACTATTGGCGAAATGGGACACAGTGCATTTTTAACTAATCAAATCTTTCTGAAAAATTAAAACTTTATACAATAGCATCATCACCCAAGACTTCATATCTCATCTTAATATAGTTTTGCCTTTACAAGTTCTTGAACTTGACCGCTTATGTGAAACTACCTAAAGTAGAAAAAAACAACAAAAAAAGACATCAAATGATGATTTATGACATAATGGTGATTACCACAAAAAGTCATTTTAATCTCAAGATTTCTATCAAAATTTAATCTAAATCTCAAGATGCACACCAGTAAAGTTTTCTAAGGCATTTTTATAAAAGCTGCTTAAATATCCTAATTTAACGAAGGCCTATAGTCCTTAAGCTAAGCCCTGTCTGTGAAACCAGGCCTAATTGAAAAACTACACAACTGTTAACATTATTTTGGTGGGGGAAAAAACCTTACTAACCTTTTCTGTGTAAAGTTATATCAAAATTTACTTTGACAGCATAATTCCCAAAACAATGGTAAAATGTCAAGAACAACTTTACAGCTGAAATAATTCACGAGTTGTGGAAGAATTAATCTTGAATCTTAAAAATTTTAGGATTTACATTTCTGCTTTTAAACCCTCCAAAATTGGCTCCATTCAAATCTAGTGCCTCAATGTAAAATCCTGGGTATTTGTACACTCGTGTACACGCACAGTCGAACACACAGCCTTGCAAAGTCTACTTCATTTGACTTGAATGCATACATAGGCGTTCAACGCATGCGCAGTTTTGAACAATCTCTCGCCAGGAGTTACAACTCATGTTAACATCTTTGTATTCTTTCATGCTAGAGTTGTATAAATGCGGATACTTTCTAACCTCTTCACACAATCTCTCGTCTATGTAGGCCTCCATCGTCGCTGTAGCTTGCATGCGTTCCACTCTGTTCTGTTTATGCAGTTTTTCTTTGACTACCTTGTAAATTTATGCCCCCAGGGCATGGTTGCCATCTTGTGGATAAACTAATTACTGCAAAAAAAAATAAATGTGCATGTGCGACCCAGGCCGTGTGAGTACAGTTTGCGTGTACTCTTCTAATGATGAAATTCGCATCACGCGCACTGTATGCTGACCCTCGCGTACGCGTAAAAAATGTATACTTTGGGCTTCACCTTGAACGAGTCAAAATTATATTTTATAATAATCAACATTATGCCAAAAATGCTGTCCATTGACCTTAACTTGTATTGAACCTGGAATATTCCCAAAAAAAACCATAAAAAAATATTTTTTGTTGTTTTTGACTTGTTTTGTGGCATTTAATGTTTGTGTTAACGTTGGAGGTCATGCAGGTCAGAAACATTTGATATGATATTGCTGAAACAATGTCTATTGCTCTGATCTCGGATATAGCAAGACTCCTTCCACAGGACGTCCTGTTGTGCATCCATACTCTGCCCCCTTGGGGAAAAAAACACAAAACAATATTCACAATCCACTTCTCTTCCCAACCAGAATAAGCAAACAAAAGGGACCCCTCCAAATGATGTGCAAATTCCACCCTCTGGTCCCCCAATGGAATAGTCATGTCACAATAAAAAGCCTTTCCTCCTCCTAATCTGCTTTCTAGAGCTCCGTCACAAATGCTAATTTCCATAATCGTGTCGACAGGTGTGGAAAGGGTGAAAGAGAACAGGCTAAGGTAGAGAAGAGAAAGGTGAAAACAGAGTCAGGGGACGAGCGAAGGTGGGGTGAGAGGAAATGGATGTGGTGGTGGAGCGCCCCCCCCCCTCCCTTCCTGAAGGATCATGGGTTTTGGGCACGAGGGCTTGATTAGAGCTGACAGTCACACCTGCCACCTCCTCTCCATCAGTCTGCAATTACCACTCAGGTCCCGGTCCCAAGGAAGTGGTCACATTAAAAAGCCCAGACCAGCCTGGTTTCGCTCTTTTTTTTTGCATACGGTGTGTCACTCAAAGAGCAACGTCGCTCACATTAGAGCTGAGGGCACGGACCCAAACGGAGCCTGCATTAGCGGACGCATGCAGAGTGAGTTCACAGACGGCACTCTCATTCCATAATGTGCTTTCTCGGCCCGCTAATTGAGGTCCTTTTAGATTCTCTACAAAGACCTATCATGGAGTGCAGGGCACAGGAGAAAGATCATACATTTCTTGGCAAGGACTGCTTCTGCATGTGTCTGGGTCACTACTTCGAGTTAAAATCTCATGCTACTGTAAAACAAAGCAAAATGGTCCAAAAAAAGACGAACAAGAGGTCTCAGGTTCCTCTTGAACGTGGACAGACACAACAAATTACCTTCCAGTCATGTTCGATTTAATATATCACAAACAATAAGAACACATTTTGCATTATTTATAAGCCCTGCGGTCACTCCTTGCTATTTAAAAGTTCAAGTGAAACAATGAATAAATGGAACCACACACTTGGCAACATTTTAAAACCACCAGAAGTTAAAAACCAGAACATTGGCGTAATTTAAATCTCCATTGCATTAGGAGCGCAATGACTGTAAAGCACACTCTAATCAGCAGATGATTCCTAGAGCACAACCAGCGTCCTTGACAGTGTTTATGCCCAATGCCCACATTGTGCGTCCTTGACTCGAGCATAGAAGGGTGGCCCTCTCTTTGGGACTCTGTGCCAACTCCAAGCGTTCTCTCATCTACCATCTCCAAACATTATTTTCCCTCCCCGCTCAAGAGGAAACTCAAAGGAACCGGAGGCCTTTCCCAGCGGGACACATTAACAAGCCCATCTAGTTAAATTGAGCTCCTGCATTACCTAATGTGTTCGCCAACTCCAGGGGTAGGAGACAGCACATCCATAATTGATCACATGTGCATCTTTTTTTCTAAGGCAGCTCTGGCTGACAGAAAGGGTAGCTTTGTTGTAAGCAAGCCAAGTTAAAGAGATGTTTATTAGAGCTTTTTTTCCCTTTATCTTCTCGTATGCCTTTTATAAAGACAAGGTTTGCAGGGATCGATCGGCGTCCTGTCAGAGCGCTGGGTGCCGTATCACTCATCCCTGTGAATGGCAGTCTGCTTCATCTCTTGTGCTTGTAGGAGCGCATTTGAATTTTACAAAAGTCATTGGAGATTTGATGAAGTTTTTCCCTCCACTACAGCTACACAACCCAAAACCCCAACTGATAAAACCAAGGTCAGAGAAAGCTTTTGCATGTTTCACTATGAAGGATGTTTGGCCCCTTTACACCTTACTAAAATAGACCTGATTTCAATTTGTTCTAGAAAGAATCAGAACAATTACCAAGATGTCTTTCTATTTAAAAAACAATTGTACTGTGCACTAATACAGATTAATCAGCCAAAAATTGAATTACACAAAACATTTTAACCTCTACTGATATGAAAAATCGGTAACGCTTTAGATTACAGCCCGGAAAGTACTGCTTAATTACAACGAATTTACAGCGTAACTTTCGATAATTATAGTGTACCTATAAAGTAAGTACATGTAAGTATAGGGGAACAATATGTAAAGTCTTGGGAATAAAGGGGTAACAACCAGGAAAATAATAAATTATTTATACTGTAAGTATTTTAGAACTAAGGGGTACTTATACTATTATGATAGACAACAATCTTACGTTTGGGAGCAATTTAGTGAGAAAGTGCACTGATTAAGTTGTTTCAAGGCAAGTAGAAAGAACTATTGCAATCTTTTTTAATACATGGGGAAATATACTTTTGTTTCATGTAGTTACAGGGTAAGTATGACATTGCTGTCACGGTTCCCATCTGCTTTGAACTCCATTTCCCATAATCCTCCCTGGCCCACACCTGCACTCACTCCACCACTCAGCTATCACCCACACCTGCAAGTCATCCTCTCATCACCACAGCACTCCACTCACCTCAGTTCATGGTCCGTTCTCGTTTATACAAAGGACCCTTAATGTTTGTCTTCAAGGATTCCAAGAGACTGCCCGATTCTACTCCAGTGTGTTTTCCCTGTCTTCCTGTGATATAGTCTGTGTGTGAGTTTACCTTCCGTCTCCATTCGCCCTGTTTGTCAATAAACATACCATCTCCTGCAAACCTGTTGTCTCCTACCCTTCTGTCCGTAACAATTGCGGGCTGTAAATTAAAGTGGTGCTTGTTACACTCGTTTCAAGTAGTTACAGGGTAAGTAATAAAAGAAAAACGCAAACAATCTGATATCACTTGGAAACCTTTATTTGAAAAACAACTTGGGCCTATTTCAACAAAGATTTAAAGTTACAACACTTATTCGTTTCTCTTGCTTGGCTTCCTCCTCCTCTTGTTCCTCTTCTTTTTCTTTCTTTCCACTGATGAATCTTAAGAGGGAATCCCATGTCATTTACTATTCTGTATTAAAAGAAAATACAGTACACCCGGAAATGTGCTCACCGTTAACTCATCTTTTACCCTCATGCCATCTGAGATGTATACTTCCTTAAGATGAACACAAAGGTTTTTAGAAAAATAAATAATCTCTGGGAATGCTTTATGCAAGCTCATGTGTTCCTAAAAGTCGAAGCATCAAACAGCACATACAGCAATAACTACAGTAATCCATACGACCCCAATGGATGAATCAATGTCTTCTGAAGTGAAACGATAGCCTACGTATTTGTAAGAAAAATACCAAATATTTTAAAATTTTAAACTTTCGACCAACTGTCACCTGCGCGTGCATGAGAGGGTTGAGAGTTCATGCTTGACGTAACTTCAAGCGTGACATAAGCGTGCTGAGAAACTCACGCGAAAAGTCACGCGGATGTCGGATGCCGTCAGTTTTTTATTTATTTATTTATTTTTATTATTAATGCTCACAACAAAATACACAGAATAACAGATAATGATAATGAGAAACAAACAAGACAGAATAACAGAGACGGCAGTTCTCGCGCGAGTTTCACATGAATCTTTCGCGAGAACGTCATGAAAGCTTCACGTTGCTCATTACAATATGCTTCGTCGAACGCAAAGTCGACTCTCATGCAGGCGCTGGTGACGGTTGGAAGCGAAAAGATGAATAGCCTAAACCATGAGAAAATTTCTGGGTGTACTGTATTTTCTTTTAATGGGATTCCTTCTTAAGATTCATCACTTGAAAAACAAGAGGAGGAGGAAGCCAAGCAAGAGAAACAACAACAAAAACGTGTTACTTTCTGTCAGGACTTTAGAATTTGAAATGAAAAGTTGATTTTAAAAAAAAATGAATAAATGAATAATAAGTGTTGTAGACCTGTTTTTAATTAAGTTGTTTTTCAAATAAAGGTTTCGGAGTCAGTGATATCAGATTGTTTGCGGGTTTTTTTATTACTTACCCTGTAACTACATGAAACAAGAGTGTAACAAGCACCACTTTAATTTACAGCCCGCAATGTCATACTTACCCTGTAACTACATGAAACAAAAGTATATTTACCCATGTTTTAAAAAAGATTGCAATAGTTCTTTCTACTTGCCTTGAAACAACTTAATCAGTGCAGTTTCTCGCTAAATTGCTCCCAAACGTAAGATTGTTGTCTATCATATATAAGTACCCCTTAGTTCTAAAATACTTACAGTAGGCTATAAATAATTTATTATTTTCCTGGTTGTTACCCCTTTATTCCCAAGACTTTACATATTGTTCCCCTATACTTACATGTTCTTACTTTATAGGTACACTATAATCATCGAAAATTACGCTGTAAATTTGTTGTAATTACGCAGTACTTTCCGGGCTGTAATCTAAAGCGTTACCGAAAAATCTGTAAAATTCTAGTCTCTGCCTAAGACGGGACCACCCACACTACTGTAGTATGTGATGCACAACTTCCAGATGCAAGTTTGGAAGACATGTTTTTTTCCCCCTCTGTGTTTACAGTTTAAACTGTGTTTACAAGGTTCCAAGATGATACAATAAACTCTTAGCATTGGATTTGCTAAAGTTTTCCAGGTTGGTGCCATTAATCTTTGAAAGAAAATTTTGTTTGAGGAACTTCACAAAAAGTTAACTAGATTTCCTAGTTTGTTCAGAGTTATGTCTGTGAAATAATCCGTACTTACTTTTGGACAGGCAGAAATTCTGATCAAACAGAATTGTACAATCATTTGTAGAAACTGCTGTACCATCTATCCTTGCAGTTCCAGTATTGTACAATTAAAATTGAACCCACCCATATTGGCATGAATGAATGAATGAATGAATGAATGAAAATGGTCAAACAGGTCTTCTCTTCCTTTCTAAGTTGTCAGATCTTGGCCAAAAGAAGTGATTTAAACCAAGTTTTATGCTAAACAGTCAGGTCTATCTTTCAGAGACTAGTAAAAATTTTTCACTTTTCATGTTCTCATGTCATGTAATACCTTGTTTGTTCAGTTATAAGCAATTTGTGGATATTAGTTCAGTATTAACCTCATTCTTTGTTGTCTACTGACATTAATCCACATTTCTTTTTCTTTCTTTTGCCTTTTTAGGTTCTAGGTAGCTATCGGATAAATCAAGAAAGCTTATTGCCAAAATTACACTCCCCAGCCAAACAAGATGCATACGTTTGTGTCATGCACAGATTCTACACTTTTTATAAGAAAGCCTTACTCAAACAATTATGTCCACAGACCTGGCAGAAACTTTCTCTATAGCTTGTTCCTGGAAATCAGGAGTGTCCCCCTTACTCCTGAAAGTTTCTCACATTTACCTAGTGGCTGATAAACAAGAGAGTATACTTAACATTTTACTGTTTAGCACTGGAGCTAGTGGGCTATATATACACTGTACTGTAGAACAATGTCAACATCATATATTTATTGTTGATTAGTTAAAAAAAAGCATTGCAACATATATACACATTTTAATACTTAAAATGTAAGATAAAATCAGTACTCTACTGGACACCCATTAAAGGTGCGTTAAGTAGATTTTGAACAACGCTGTTGGACATTGTTGATATTTGAAATCAACCCAAACAAACCCACCCCTCTCTTCATTGTTTCGCCTCCAAAACTCACACTCCAATCCCAACCACCTTGCTCCGAGTCGGTCTCAAACCCCAGCCCGATCGCTGCTGGCATGCAAGGCGAGTGCACTATCAATGACGCTAAACACCTCATTCTCTAGAGGTTGTCAGTGTGCAGTGGTTTAACTGCAAAACTCTCACTATCTGGCCACTGTTACACACGCAATGCGAGTGGATGTCTGTTTATCACAGCTGACACGCAACAAAATGCTTCACGAAAAATAAAGCGCAGTTGATGAACGAACGACAAAGAAGCACAAAAAAAATTAACATACAGTACACAAGAGTAAATACAAAGCAATCAGTCGCAAACAGTACAGCAGCTCCAGACAATCAAAACCGTGTTACTCACATGAGAAGTGGAATCAAAGCAGCCTCCGTGTCTGTTTTCAGGCCTTCTCACTTAGCTCTCTCCAGTGCTGGAAAGCTTTTCTAATATAAATGCGGGTCCTAAAGCACTTGCCCAGTCATAAACCTTCCTTCCAGTGATATTCTTTTGAACTCTTTTGTATTGTGTCCCATCTCTTGTTCTGCAGTTTTTTTCTTATTTTCAAATCTCCCTCTTGTTCGTTCTCTCTCCTCGACCGTCATACGCCCCCTAATGCTGATTAGTTAGACGTTTGTTGTTGGTGTCGGCCCGACTAACTTCCAAACAGTGTATTTGAAATTCTACTGAGTCCACCTTTAACTTACAGATAACAAGCAAAAGAACTAATAAATTTTGTTGTTGCTTTAAAAGATTTTAAAATGGTTTTGTATCAATTATTACTGCACTTTTTTGGTACACACGTAGAAATAAGGGCAAGCTCTTATTTGCAGAACTATTATGTAAATATAGCATTTTTGTAGCACTTTGTGGTCTCTATCCACATTGTGAAAAATGTATGCACTCTTCAACAGAATTATTAATAACATTCACATACCTTATGTCTGACTTTGCTTTATTGATCACATTTTACAATGAACAGAGAAAATGGAATACTTGCAGAAAAATGAATGAGAAAAATAATTTGCTAAAAAATCAGCATTTATAATACCACTGCTGGATATTACTGCTGATTCAGCATTATTATTACTATTGCTATTTGCATTTACATTTAATCGTTTAGCAGATGTTTTTATTGAAAGTGGCTTACAAATGAGGAGAACAATAGAAGCAATCAAATCAACAATAGGGCAACAATATGTAAGTGCTGTGACTAGACCCAGTTAGGCTAGCACTAGTCTCAGCCTCAGACGTCACGCCCACAGACTGTTGGTTGAAAGTCTGATGTATATGGCACACTTAACTGAAAAAGTTTTTCAAAGTCGTCATCTGACTGGTTGAATTCTACAAGATGTCTAGGAGACTTGTGTTACGTGTTCTTTAATGGTCCGTCTGGAAACAAATGCTTTGACACCAAATCCCCTTGTGGAAGAAGAACACTGTTGTTTTTACAACTGTGACAATGAGTGCTTGCCAGAATCAACTAAACGTAGGATTTTCAAAAGTATGTGAAGTTCACGGCTGCATTGTTGCAGTTAACTTGCACAACGTTCTTGAATGAATAATTTATTAGATGCATGCCGGTCTGTTATTGTAGGGACATTGACTTTACATTTTCACCCCCTAAACATGACATGGAACAAAACGAACTGTGATTGGCTGTGTTACATGTCAGTCAAACGTCCTCTTGGGGGGTCCTTGGCCAATGAAAGCTACGATAGAGTCCAGACCTTCTGCCGTCAGTCTGAAGATCTGGCTACGTGAGACTGGGCTAGCACAGTACAGTTTTTTTTTTTTTTTTTAAATAAAAAGTAATAAATTGATAGAATAGAAATAGAATAGAATGGTAAGTGTTACTATTAATGGGTCAAGTGTTGACGAAAAATATGACTCTTTAACCGTTTCTTGAAAATGGCTAAAGATTTAGCTGCAAACAGACAAACAGAAAATCAGAGGGAAATGATAGGTGAATGCAGTGATGTAGAAGCAATTAACCCCGACTGTAAGCCTAAACTTGACATAAACTGTAAACTTGTCCCTCAAATCTGATTGGTTGATTGGAATGTTGTTCCAGGATCAACAAACATGTTGTACTTGGTGAAATCAGGTTCTGCATTGTCTATATAGAAAATAGCTACCCAGGGTCATAAAGGGACTTTGATTCCAGTACAGTATAACTGCAGAAGTTTAGGAAATATAGGTATTTACATCTAATTTCACTCATTAATGCTCTTGAACATCTTATTTGCATTTCCATACTTTAATCTGACACAGATAAGGATCGGCTAAAGTTCAGTTTCAGTACGGAAATTCCTTAAGGGTGATGTGATCTGAAAAATCCATATTCATGGTGTGGAGTGCTTACCTCTTAAACTTCAGATCCAAAAAGGACGTAAAAGCCATGCTCATACAGAGTTACATGAAGACGAATCAGAGAAGAGTAGAGTTCAATGCATCTGAGTCTTGGCCTGTCTGAGGAGTAGAGGAGCAGAGAGAACATTTGCAGTGGGGCTCTATTGATTAGTTAGCACAGTCTTGTCTAAGCCTATTCTGGCTAAACGGGGAATTAAAGCTAACTGTCACATTTCTTGTGCAGAAAACTCATTTATAATTCAGTGCATTCCCCGGTCGTCCCCTGCACCACATGCAGCGGCCGACCTCCCTCCTCACTCATCCCGTCTCATTACAAGCTGCTTTGAAGGTGATCCCAGTGTGTCAGCCATGTAAATAAGCACCTCCTCAAAGTAGAACACAACCTCCTCCAACTCAACTGCTAACTCAACCATGGAAAATGAGACGTCCAGGGGCCTCAGTTGGAGTAAAGTGCCCTTTAGCTTACCTGAACCTCTCAATCATAGCTCTTGATGACCTCACAATCAGTTGCACATCACTCAATAACTTGCCTTCTAAATCATATCCCCTTGAGTGGTGTTATATTCTGGAGAAAATTTAATTATGCATGTTAATGAATGTACATCCAAGGAAGGATCAATGATATGTGAAATGGCAGGAAATAAAATGGATGTTGCCTTATTTACTCACATTAGACGTGGTTTCCACATCATTTACTCTGAAAAACAATCAAACCAACAGTATGAATATCTAAGAGCTAAGCTATTTGTTGTGGCACTTAGAGTGAGGCACTTAGACCTTTTTCACATTTCATCATAGTTGGGTCAACTATAGTAGTGAAAGGGAGAATTCAGCAAATATGATTTCTGCGCTCTCATTAGCTCCAAAAGCAAAAGAAAATATAGAGGTTGATTAAGGCAGTCAGAAAAGAGAAAGATGTCAAATTTACCATCCCTCAGCAGATGTATTAAAAACCTTGCAGCAGCGTTAACTAGTTCTTTGTAATTTAATGCCAAGGCAATATAACTTATTTGTGTTATAAATGTATTTTAAACAAAACAAAAGAAAAAAAAAGAAAAACTTTTGCTAGATTCACAGTTAATAAACACGTCATCTCAATCTGTGAAAAGGTTCCATGTAAGTGAATGGGCCAATCCTTAAACTCTTAAAATGCACTTTCAAAAGTACAGCCACAAACTTCTCTTTATGCATGTTACCATGATTTTAGCGTGAAAAAAAACCCTGCTTACTGTCACGGGTTGTTGTATATAAGTAGCGCACGAAGACGACTAAATCAGGAAACAGTCTTTAATACAAAACTCACTCAGGAACACTCTGGGAAACGAATCACACAACACCTTAACATTGACATAGACAGGACCAAGACTGCATGAACACAAGGAGTATAAATACTAGACTAAACAAGGAACTAATAAGATAATTAATCAGACAAAAGTTGAACTGAATACAACAATCGGACACACTAGAAACTGGGTCAAACACAATATACATGTTACACTTACTAGACTTTAACCTTTACAACTTTGTCTTCATGACAGCATAAACCCTAAAACGTCTGTAATAATGATAATTTAAATAGCTTTACAGCTCAAAAGAAAACAAGGAATTATTTAAAATTATTATAACTATTATTATTTTATTTATTTATTTGGTAATTCTTCAAATCAACATTGCCACAAAAGCTGTTGATAAGCACAACTTGTAATATTTCTTTAAAAGTATGGCAAACAAAAGGGCATTAAGCACTGAAACTCTTCTCTAGATACAAATAATAAGACAGAAGGATTAAACACATTATGTGCTAATGACTGCAAGTCAAAGGTGGACACTTAAAATAGAATTTTTTTTATTTTTTTTTTAGATTTACATGCCAGGAGGCTTGTAAAGTTTAGCCTTTAAACATAGATGTGTCATATGGGAAGTTAGACTATAGTATCCCCCTGATATGGACTTCCAAAATGACACCCCTCCCCCTGCTGGCACAGTGTGCTTTTATTTCTGCTAAGGTGTACTTATGACCTGATAATGTACTCACCGTTTGGTCAGAGAAGTCATTTATTGACTGATCGATACTGTAAAGAGGGCACACAATTTTATGATCACTCTAAAAGGAAAAAAAGAGGAGGGAGGAGAAATAATATTTCATTGGGATGCAAGTCTGAGAATTTTTCTTCTAACCTAATCCCATATGGTAGATCCATATTGATTTTCCTACAGCTTGGATGCAGTATTGCACTTTGACTTTGCCATCATTAGAGCTGTGCTCCGATACAATACAGCAGGCCCACAGGTTCAACATGTTGAAAACATATTTCAGCAAAAATCCATTGAGCCTGTGGTCCTGGGTTTCACCCACCCAAAAAAAAAACATGCAGAGCACAGTTTATTCCAAATTCAGCAATTTCATTCACACAGCTCTCCCCATACATGGACTAATATAAACACAATAAAAAAAAGGGATGAACTGAAGCTGAAAAAAAAGAAAAAAAAATAGAAGCCCTGGACCTACTGTACATATCACATCACAATCTGCAACAAATCATGTCCCACCATATATAACACATAGACATATAATACAAAGTACTGCTGTATTATCAAGTTCAGGAGTGTTAAACCCTGCTCCTGGAAATTTTAGCTCCAACCCTGCTCCAACACATCTTGGTATACCTCTGACATTCCCAGAAGCAGAAGAAATCCAGCCTCCTATGTAGTTTCACATCCATCCAGCAGGAGGCACTATGACTAGACAGTCTCCATTCCATGTCTATAGTGCTTTGCATGGATCATTTGTGGAGCACTTGGAGATGTGATGTGAATCAGAGTGTTGACAGCAATTTTGTCTCTCGGCTGTTCCCAGATGACTGGCTGAGGGTGAGTCAAAGAGAAGGAAGGGAGACCAGAATCCACGGGGGGACGGAGTGGCTTCGGAGTGCTGCTTAATGGAGAAATCAATGTGCCTCAGAGCCCAAAAAGGTGGAAGTGTGTTTGTGTGTTTGTGCGTGTGTGTGTGGGACGGGTTACTAGATGGTTTGACCAAGGTGGGGAGAAATGGGTAGAAGGGGTCTGCGGATAGGAAGGGGCAACCATACAGCTGAATGGCCTCATGAATTAGTAATAAGCTAATCATCACCAAAATGAGGAGCTTTCCTGAGATGTGTGGTGGTGTGATGGGGACCTGGGCAGGGGAGATGGGGGTGCTATGAGGAGAAACTACTCAATGAGAATGGCCACTTTCCACTCCCCTGCCCACTTGTCTAGAATTGGCTGTGGCACGGCAGCTGGAGACTCTCCAGGTAAAGAGCAGCCCGGGAAGAAAGTATTTTCAGCCAGCGAAGAGGAACAACAGTCTTGTACTACGAGAAGCAAGCTGAAATATTAATGAGGTTTAACGTTTTTGCAGCAAGGTAATTGTTTCTTTTTTCCTCGCTTGCTACTATGGATGCCATCGCCTCAACTCATGGGGTCTCCATTGCTCCGATCCATCAGGCCAAAAGTGGCCCCTGACACATGTGACAGCAGTGGTAGCATGCTATATAAGAATACGCAACAGTCCTTGCTAATGGCCAAAACAGTGGCTAAGTCAGAGTTTGAGGTTATATTCAGAAGCAAAGCTTTAGAATTCCTACAAAAGAGCCTGTGCAGTGCAAGACATGCTAAAATGCTCTAAAAAAAAAAAAAAAAAAAAAACAAAAAAAAAAATTCTGTACTCTGTTGTTTCTAAGTTGAGAATTCACCATGGGACACTACACAGATGTAAAACTAACGACATGCTGGGTTTAAGTGAAGAACTGGACTGATCTGCACAGGCATACTATATAGCATGTCTTTGGGGTCTCTAGCCCTAAATTGATCATTGGTAATATTACTCTCAACTAGGATCTAAGCTGTAATGCAAAGCCATTATATCTGTCACAATGGTTTGGTTCACTTCAAGGGAACTAGAGACACTATGGGACTAAGATACACCCAGTATAACCATTCCTGAAGACTGGGGCATCATTATTTGAATTTTTTCCACACAAGTCTATTATTGTTGTATAATAAATCTGAGATTTACTCATCTAAATGGCATTTAAAATAACACATATTGGATTGTTTTGGAAGCAGATGGTCGCTTCACATCAGGCTTTTCCTTTCTAAGTAGGAGTTTTCTTGGCAAGAACAAGCTACAAAGTATGCCAGAGTTTGTCGACGGTCAAAACTGGGTAAACTTACTAAGTAAAGGAAAATATATAAACAAATCATGTTCCACAACTCAGTGTACCATATAAAAGCACCCAGACATGGTCAGGAGGTCCAGTTGTTGTTCAAACCAAACAACAGAATGGTGAAGAAATCCAAGTGACTGCAGGCAAATTTTTCGCAAATCAGATCTTTTCAGGCAGTAATGTCTGCACTAATTAATTGCAAGTGATCAAATAAGATTTGTGTGTCCAGACATAATCAACCTACTTGCATGGGTTGCTTTGGTAATGACATAGGTATACGTATGTGACAAGGCTTTCAAAACGTATGCAGGAAAAATGGAGTTGCATCATCTTGTTCTCCAAATAAGCGCCCTGTCAACTCTTCCGTCGCACAAGAAAACTCTGTGATGGAGGAGACTGGTATATATTGTGATGTACCATGCTGTAGTCATGGCTGAAATCTTTGGGCATACCATTTTAAAACTGTATGAATACTTCCGGCATTTCCATCACTGGATTTGACGTTATCGTTGTGTGTCATGTTAAGAGTTATGCAAAACATAATTTCAATTTGAAGTCAGCCAGACTATCCAGACTGAAATGAATCTGTAAAATTTTGATTGGAATCACATTTCAAACCACCTTCAAATGCGGTTTGAATCAGATCTGAAAAAAAAAAAAAAAAAAAAAAAAAAAAATTGGATTTCATGTTTTTTTTTGTTTGTTTCTTTCTTTTTTTTGCTGTCCAGGCTTTCAAAAACCAATCTGGATAAAATCTGGATATACAAAAAAAAAAGAAAAAAAAAAAAGGATTTTGCTTTAGATTTGGCCTTAGATCAGAGAAACTGCTGACCTTTCTGGATTTGCAACAGTCTCAGAGCAGGGGTGCTCCATCCCTAATTAAACAGAAGTGATCCAGCTAATCAAGGTCTTCAGGATTACCTCACAATTATAGGCTGGAACAGGTTGAAGCTAAACCCAGCAGTTCTGTGGGTGAAAACAACTTGTTAATTAGTAAGAGAGGTTAGAGAACAATGGCCAGGTTGGCTCAGGTTGACAGGAAGATAAGAGTACCTGACAAACTTGGTATGCAGCAGAACATCTCTGAACCCACAACATGTCAAACTTTGAAGTGGATAGGCAACAGCAACAGAAATCCACACCAGCTTCAACTCCTGCCAGCCCAGAACAGGAAACTAAACCTAACCTGGACACAGGCTGACCAAAACTGGACTGTAGACAACTTGAAGATTATTACATGGTCTAAAGATTCTTGATTTATGCTAACATACAGATGGTAGGGGAAGATATTGGTATAACCAACCTGAATCCACAGATCCATCCCACCTCGGTTCAATGTCTGTGGTTGGCAGGGCTGACGTTAAAGGGTTAGTTCACCGAAAAATCGAAATTCTGTCATTTATTACTCACCCTTATGTCGTTCCACACCCGTAAGACCTTCGTTCATCTTCGGAACACAAATTAGGATATTTTTGATGAAATCCGAGAGGTATATGACTTGTCCATAGACAGCAATATAATCACCAGAAAGGTATTAAAGACATCGTTAAAACAGTCGATGTGACTGCAGTGGTGCAACTTTAATTTTATGAAGTGACAAGAATACTTTTTGTGCGCAAAAACAAAACAAAAATAACGACTTTATCCAACAATCTCTTATTACAGTTTTTTACAACTGCTAACAAGCGTTTACCAATACTTAAAGCACTTTTTCTAAACTCTTAACACAGCAACACACCCACATCACACAATTAGCTAAATAGTTAATTGTCTGCCCAAAACCATATTTTGTTAAATAAATACAAACTCTATATTTCAAAATGCTAAAAACCCTTTTCTACATATACTAACTCTATCAAAACACAGCAAACCTGTAGAGTCATTCTCTCAAAACACTAGCACTAGTTTTCTATCCAACATGAACATATAGTCAATCATTGCGCAATGACTGTCAAAATACTAACAGTTGATGGCATTACAAAAATTGCATTACTTAATTGTCATGTTTCTGTTCTACTTGCAGACAATATGAAATCTATTGTTTTCAATTGTTATTTTTTATTAAATTTCCTTTTACTGCAGTAAAAGTATGCTTACATGTAAGCCATCCTACATTTTTGGTTGAGTGTTGAATGTGTGCATTCTCCTTTAAGGGGAACTCCTTCTGCTGGTTGTTGGTGGTTTGCACCCCTTTATGACCACACTTTCTAAAGGCTACTTCTAGTAGGATAACATCCCATGTCACAAAACATATACATCATCTAAAGGCAGTTCCACAAACAAGCCAATGAGTTCGGGGCGCTCCATTGGCCTCCTGTCACAAAATCTCAATCCAACAGAACATCTCTGAGATGTGGTGGAATGGAAGAGTCACAACATGAATCTGTAGTTGACAAATCTAAAGTAACTGCCTGATGCCATATCAACATGGGCAACTAAGGAATATCTCCAGTACTTTGCGGAGTCCATGCTGTGCAGAATTCAGGCTATTCTTGTGTCAAACGGGGATTTAACATGTATTGAAAAAAGTGTATATATTAATAAGTCTAAATAATCAGAGGATACATAAAACAAAGACTCTTAATTGTACTTAAGTCCCCCAAAAGTCAACATTCTTTACATCATCTTCTAACTTCAATTTCACTATAAATAAATACTATTGCAACAATAGTGCCATTTTTAAAGGGTTATTATGAACAACTAGGGTGCAGAGAACAGCCTGAATTGAATGTTAAGGCATAGATCTGGTGAACAGAACTGGAGCCAAAGTGAACATCTATCTTTTCTTTCTCTGAACCCAAGAGCGCTCAGTGAGTGCTCAGTCTGCAGGTGGTGAAGGAGCAAAGGGCAGGAGGAGTAGAGTGGTGCTGCCGGAGAGAGGCTGATGGGTGGGGATAGGAGGAGAACAAGGCCTGCTACACTCAGCTACAGGAAGGCTGCAATCAATAATTCACATCATCTGTCACCACGCGCTCCACTGGACCACTCAACAAACAGCACAGACAAATTAAAGTAAAAGCACGCCAGAGTCGAGCAGCCCGGCTCATCCACGTCTATGCAGACAATGTGCGCAGATGGTTTGGATAACGTAATCACACAAGAACGGGTAGATCAATCGTGTGGAAAAGGAGGACAGAAATGCAAAAAACACTTACAGCTGATTCAAGAAGGTTCGAGAAGGGCTCAATTATTATTTTTTTATTGATCAGTTTACAATAGATCTATCTATCTATCTATCCTAGCCTGTACAAATATTACTTTCTGTGCTTGTTTAAATTTTGTACTGTCTCTTTCATATTTTAGTCCTAATTTTACTTTTACTTAAACATAAATATCTCTTTATAAGTTGAAAATGGGATTAAACATGCAATTTATAATGACACAACTGACCTCCCAAACAAACATTTCTCACCTGACCTTCACGTCTATCTATCTATCTATCTATCTATCTATCTATCTATCTATCTATCTATCTATCTATCTATCTATCTATCTATCTATCTATCTATCTATCTATCTATCTATCTATCTATCTATCCTAGCCTGTACAAATATTACTTTCTGTGCTTGTTTAAATTTTGTACTGTCTCTTTCATATTTTAGTCCTAATTTTACTTTTACTTAAACATAAATATCTCTTTATAAGTTGAACATGGGATTAAACATGCAATTTATAATGACACAACTGACCTCCCAAACAAACATTTCTCACCTGACCTTCACATGTCACCGGCTGTCTCTTGGAGGTATTTGAATATAATTCTGATGGTGATTTTGGGCTCATGCAGATGCGAGAGTGTGTGCAAACAGCGAACAGGTGTAATTTCACACTCCGTCGAGTGGCTGCTCGAATCCTCTTTAATAGCCACACGCAAGGCTCTGTCAATCAGCACAGTTCTGAATTTTAAACACAAACATGCGTGAGTCGGATCATGTGTACGAGGCGCTTCCTCCCCCACAACTTCTCACTTTCACCACACTGGGTTTGAAACATGCCAATAGACAATGAAGTTCTGCTGTTTGTGTGAAAGCTTATGTGAAAGTGTTAACCTCAGGCAGCACATCTTAATTTTTAACCAAGATAAAAACTAAACCAGCAGTAAGCACACCGTTTGCATTTCAGAAGCAGAAACGGATCTTTATTTCCCAGACAGGTAAACAGCTATAAATAAAGTCTAAGATTTGTCCAGAAAGATAAAATTAACTGAATTAATTTGGTGAAGTGATATGGAACTGTAATTAGGTCAAGACCTGCCTAGAACTACTTTAGCCGTGCATTTCCCTGAAAATAATTGCACACCTTAGAACGTTCGTCAACCAGTCAGATTCGAGCAATCAACAGCCCCATTGTATAGTCTGATAATAGTCTGATAATATCTACCAAATACCTAAGTTCAGACTCTGTTTACAGTCATGAACAATTTCAAGTGTATGAAAGAAATTAATAAAGAAGATTTTTTTATATAAATCCTCACTGATCTGGAAACTATGATAACACAATATGACCAGTGTAGGGCATGGCTACTAGGGGGTTTAACGGTACAGAAAAAAAGACAGTTTGTTACATACCTTCATTCTGAAGTCACCGTTTGGTATGTTTTTTGGTACAGCAATATATAAACAATATTGTCCCCTCCTAGGGGGAACCTCTGAGTTTGAAATTATGTTCTGCACATGCAGTGGTTAAAACAACACTGTATTCTTTCATTCGTACACGTGTACCAAACCAAAAGACCCGCACCAAAAATTTTCGGTACGAATACGTGTACCGTTACACCCCTAATGGCTACTGTTAAAACATCAGCTTTATGGAGACCTCCAGTACATTCTCCTCAGAGGCTTCTGAAGCAGAACATTCTGTACAGTAGATGAGCACTTTCAGGGGGGTAGCTAAACCTCACTGGTCAACAGTAACTTCATGCATGCATCACCTCCTGACCTACACAGACTCATCAATATTTGAGGTGGTACTTAACGGACAAAACTGAGTGAAGACCATGCCAGGGGCACCTGGGGCGGACAGGGAGGGGATCTCATGAGGACAACATGGGGTCAGTCTTACCAATGGGGCCAGAACTGACCCAGAAAAACATCTGAACCAGAGCCTGTATATACAGTAGACAACAAAATGTAGTTTTTCTACAAATACCTCAAGCAAAAAATAAAAATAAAATCTCATGCACTGAAGCACAGGGTCTAACAACATTTAAACACTGCTTCCTGTTGGATAGTAAATAATTTCCAATATTGTTAATGCATGGATAACCTATGAATAAAATTTGAACAGACAAGATTTAAATATTGATAATCACACTGTAGCATGACTTGATTACTTATCAGCACTACCTAAAATCATATAATTAAACATTTGATAGATGCTTTTAACCGAAATTACTTACATATTCCATCCAACAAGCTACAAGAGCTATCCTAAATGTGCGGTCACACTTACCATTGTTCAGCAGAAATGTTGTGGGTGATATCCAGTCATTTAAACAGAAATCCTTGAAATTGGAAGTTTTGTGTTAAGGCAAAAAAGTTCGCCATGCAGATAAGTTGGTCTGAATTCTCTGCACTGACCAACAGAAAGCTGCTTGGTTCGAAAAGTGACTTCGAAAAGTGACTTCTGTGTGGTCAGTGCTTCATGCATCACTTCACTATTGACAATAGACCTCTTTTACCCATGAAATTTTACTGAAATGTCATAACCATTTGAAACTTTTTGCATTTAAATTAGATTGTATAATTTCATGATTTAAAGCAAAAACAGAATGGTCTGACTTATGAATTATGCTACATAAAACATACCTGCATAAAACAAAATCAGCACATGTGCTGAATGAAAATGCAAATTCACTCTCTGCCAGTAGGTGGCGCTTATGGAAAAACAGTGATATAGCGTTTCCTTGTTTACCACTATACAAAAAGCAGTGCTGAAGTAAGAGGAAAAGAAAATGGCATTGAAACTTTTCTGAAGACAGTCATTTGCCTTAAGAGATACATTCATATAAATACCAACAACAATTTAATATTTATATTTTTCTTCCTATATTTTGCGCATCTTGAACAGTGAGTTTATTGTGCCTGGTACAGTATTTTTTCTGCTAGCGCATCTCTCTTCTCCTCTTTGTGTCTGTCTTTGGCATGTCCCGTCTCTGGCCTCTATTAACATTCTGTTTACAGACTTCGTAATATTTCTACACAAATAATATATATTGGGAAATTATTGCAATGCGGTTTGTGTGCAAGACTGCGATTTATGGCCGGTCGATCTCTACTGTTTAGGTAGGCACTTTGGGAATAGATTGCATGTAAAGCCAGTACACCTTTAAAACAGTATGTGCAAAAATACCAGATAAGGACATTACATCTATTATGTTTCTCTCTCTGCTGTATATCAAATAAAAAGAATGATGTTCAAAAATGAAACATCCAATTGATATTGAAGAAAGTGGGCAATGTTAGCCCAGGCTGTGTTTATGCTCCTCACTTGGCTGAATGGTCTCAGTTAACAAAATCAATACTAGTGTGCGTGTGAAACCAGGCCTACAGAGGGTGTGGCCCAAATCCCATGGCAGGATGATGCACACACATCAATTATTGAGCAGTCCAGGCACATGCAATGCTCTGAAAGGTCAAAGGTCAAACGCTAGCACCCAGTGGTGCTCAAGGTGCGACACTTCAAAGCAAACAAAAGGATCATCTAGTTGGCAAGGACTGTCAGGACCTGGATGTCACCCATATTTACCTGTAATGATAGGCGATAGATATTTTCATCAAGCTCAACATTAAACGTTAAAATCTCTTGTTCCTGCTAAAAATTACTAAATGACCTATTCAGAGTCAGAATTACACCCTGAGAAGATATAAGTGGCATAATAAAGGGCTCCTTCTGAATTTGTTGCACCACCCAATAGGCCGCACAGTTTGAGCTGAGTGAGGATAAGAGGCAGCATTCTACATCAACTTGGTCTGTTGCCATCAACATGCCACAAGTACTTCATTTTAAGCATACATATAAGTGCGGATCAGTAGCACTGCGCTATTACTGTAGTATGTCAGATGTAAAACCAACAATCATTCAAATGTGGTTTTGAGTATATGCAAATACTCAACCTCCCACATGCAAGAGATCACTAGGAAGCTTTTGAGTTTTATTGCACTTCTGTTTCTTTCGATTTGCCCAGCATGAACTTTTTGTTCAAGCCATTGGTCCCAGGCAGCTTTCATAAGTAAAACCTTTCATGCCTTGATCTCTTGTATGTCAATGTCAGGATAGATTTAAGGCAGTTGGGAAGGTAAAAGAACTGAGGCTAATATATTAGCACCTCTTTTGAGCTCAACCAATGGCAAATATGGACATGCACAGTCACACTTTGCTTGATGAATCTCACAGATACTGAACCTTCAATCCTTTACTCATTTCTTTATTTAAAATCTGCAATTCATTTGCAGATCTTTTTTTCTAGTCTGCCATGGTTATTTCAGAGTTAAATGAGATATTTAGTATATCTGAAGCCATGGACTAAGCATAGGTTCATTTGTCCCCACAGCAGACGGTGTATCTTATCCTTCATGTGATCTGTTGTATTCTTAAACACAGGGTTTCCTATGACCACAGCCAAGGTTGAGTGGGTGCTTTACAGCAGGCCAGAGCTCAGGTTCAGAGGGTGAATTCCTACACTAGTCTGCATTATTGTTGCATACAGGATGGGGCTTGTGCAGGCATGGGTCTGAAACAAAAAAATATTAAGTGTACGGTTGAGAAATACATTTTCAGTTAAGTAGGAAGCAAGTCTAAAATTTTTGAGAAGCTGCTAATGGACAATTCATCACAGCTTCAGGATTCTCATTTCCCTGATGTTGACACTCACTGATGTACCACTTTAATTCTATCCCAACTAACATTTAAAGCAGGCAAGAGGTCATTGTTATCTTCTTCTTTGGTGTGTAGTTTTAAAGGTCATGTTTTGCCTGGATACCCACTCCTCTATTTACCTAACCCACCCCCCATCAACGTACCCTATCCTACCCTATGCCAGCCCCAACCTTTGGGTCCATTAAAGGGACGGCTGATGCATGTAGCGTTAAAGGGGAAGGCAGCCCAGTTGCAGGCCCCATGTCTGGGCCAGGACTGGCTCATGAAATATTGAGAGGTCGTGTCCCTTCTAGGAGCTGGCTCACTCATTCTTGGTGGAGGGAGGCTGATTAATATTTTAGACTGCAATCTCCTGCTTGACAAACTCTCCCACATGATTGGGCAAGAGCTTCTCTGCTCCCCCTTGCTCCGTCGCTCTGCCCCACCACCACCCACTTCAGCTTCTTTTTTTTTTTCTTTTTAACCAAATTTCATTTATGGGGAAATTAATTACGCCCGGTGATTTTGGCGAGCAGTCCCCACAACCTCCTCGCTTATGGGGCCTCCTGGGGCCCCGGTGGTCCCATTGAATGAAGTACCATCCATTTTTTATGAAGAGCAGGTTATCGTATTTAGTCAGATTAAAACAGGCAATGAGGAGAGGGTTCCACAGAAACAAGCAAAGCAGAAAATACATCTTTCCAAGTTTCATACCCTCTTTAGTTTAAACAACTCAGGATTTACAAAAAGAACACTTCTGCCACACACACACACACACGCACACACACCTACACACACACGCACACGCACACACACACACACACACACACACACACACACACACACACACACTCTTTTAACAAACCAGGATGAATTAGACTTGCATTTGAAATGCTTTAGCTGTTATACTGTAGTTTTTAATGACACACCTGAAAGCATCTTTGTGAATAAAAACTTGAGCATTGAGCATCTTAAAGTTTATGTCAAATAGGGCAGTGTTTAAAATATAACTAAATATATAGAAAATGACAATAAATCTTCTGGGAAAGATCCCATCCAAGATTGCGCAACTCCTGTCAAGTCTGTATTACAGAATATTACCAGGCACACCACCATAATAGCTCACTAATTTTTTTTTTTCATTTGCAAGTACTGTATTTTCACACTATTTTGTTCCACAGTAATCTATACATAGAAGCTAGTAAAGTAACTTTGTGGGTATTTTCTCAACAAGTTCCTTCTTAAAAAAAAACTATGCAACGATTTCATATATTATAATTGGTATCAGCCTAACCTCTAAAAAAATTTCAGGACCAGAAAGGAGTTTGTTTAAAAGAAAAAAAAAAAAAAAAAAAAGTGTGGAAAAGGGAGAAAACTAATCTCAGCAAGTTCCAAGCAAGTGTTTCTAGTTGCCAACTTTTCGTTCTGAAAAATGCTGGGAAAAAAAGGAACATTTTTCTCTGTGTGCTCTTTCGGCATTGCAAAGATAACAGAGCAGATAGAGGCAAGAGAAATGAGTTTTACTCAGTAAGTCCTGAGTGGCACTGTAGAGAGGTGCCAACAGTTAGACGGCTCACCTGGGGGTCTTGCCATGTCAGGACAGTACCTGGCATCCCGCTGCTACAGCCTGTTAAATGATGCAGAAGCTACCAGACAGTCCTCTTACATGGGAAGGCCAATGGCACGTAAAAACAAGTGGGCAGGATGAACATCCGCCTACTCAGCAGGGCCAGGACAGGGGCCAAGGGAGGCTTTATCTCAACCAGAGCAAAGTTTTGTCAAGACAGAGAGGGAAAAAGAAAGAGAATGAGAAAGGAGGGGTGTTTTCGTGTATCTTCTCAAGATGAGATGCAAGCAAACAGAAACAAATTCCCTGCCGGTCCCCACCTCTACAAATTTTTCTTCTCTACACACACCTGATGTGACCTGGTAAACACACACATACAGATCCACTCAGGCATTCAAAATCATGGTTCTGTGAACACACGTACACACAGGGCAGGGCAAAGCATTCATAACATCCATGCTTTAAAGGACAAGGCCACAGGGAGAGTCAGTGAGCGAGAATCGATGAGAAAGCCGTGTCTTTGTCAGGGAGGTTAGGATCCCCACTAAAGGGGCAAAAGGAAAACTCAGTAAAGCGGAAAGACAGCAGCCGTCCTACTGCTTCACTCCTCTGGGCCCACACCATACCCCAATCTCCACCTCCAACTCACAAACACACACTCCTACAAACAGGGCTGTGCCGATACAATCATATGTGACAAAACTTTCAATCTTCTTTGAATCATTCCTTAAGATTGATATTTTTACAATTTATTTGTGCATTTATATCATGTCCTGAAAATGATCCCACAGATCTTGTGGACACGTATTTGGGTCAGTGACTAACAAGAATGTCCATATTAAAGAAAGTAATTTTAAAAAATCTAGTCTAATTCACAAACATGCTCACTGTATTCATGTTGGTTTCATATGTACATGGTAGTATAACCATCAGCTTAAAAGTACCAGCATATTTTCCTTACACCTTGAATACATGTAAGTGTACACATCTTAAGCATTATTTCATTATTTTCATAACCGTTTACATTTTTTTCAGGCTAAAAGTGTTTATTTATTTATTTATTTATTTTTTTATACAAATAATATGAATTCTTAATTCATTAATCTCATAAACCTGACAACCTGAAAACTGCATGTTAGTTGGACCTCATGACTTGATTTGGAGGATAAAGGTCTTTCAAAAATTAATAATGAAGCATAACTACTTTATTTCATTCTTTTAATGAGGCTTTTTCTTCATTATATCACAATATCAGTTTTGACCTGTTATGATGTTGTGATGCACCACAATGTATTGAATTGTGACACATTAAGGCTCATCACGCTGCACTTAACCCTGGGTTATCGTTATTCTAAACCCCAATTTTAACCCCGGGTAAAGGAATGTTTCACACTTGTATTTTAGAAGAAGATTAGCACAGTTTTTTACATGGGGTTATTGCCATGATACATTGAGCAGACAACTTGGTGAACTGTACATATATCACCACAGTTATGAAACCCTGCCCCAGAGCAGTGTTAGCACAGCTTATGCGGTGTTATAACCCCGCATATTAGTGCCAAACAAATTGAGTTACAGTTAGCTAAATGCTTAGCAACCAACACTTACGGAATAAAAATATATTGTAATATACTGCAAAATATAATGCAATATATTACATAATACATTTCCACATATGGGAAACTAGTGCTTAAATTTTTCAATATACTGCAATATATGCATTGACTATGTAGGGCTATATATTGATATATATATAAAATATTTAGAAATGAAGACAAAAACAGCATTACATGTAATATTCATAAAGTTTTATCCTTTATTGTGTACATATATTGCACACACATGTTCCTATATAAATGGGAATGTATGTACACACATCCAAACATTCACAGAATGAGCTACAGCAGATTTCTAGTTCCCAGCATGCTTTGCTTCTGACTGTTAAAGGAGAGTAAATGTTAAAATTAAGTGTTATTTCATGTGTTTTGCTCAATATTAATATAGGGGGAGATCTATAATGTTTAATGTTCTATTATTTTGGAATTTACAGGGTTTTCTGGTATGTGAGAGCTTTTGGGGTTACCATTGTGCTGAAGAGTAGAGCCTGTGGTTAGGTTGATGATTGGCCAAACACCATTAAGACTGTAATTATTTTATTTAAAAAAGTAATGGCTGTGCACTCTTCAATATAGTGATAGTCTTTTTGCTAAACACTTTAGTACATGCAGGTGTGCTTGTGCTTTTGTTAACTTTATAATGTAAATATAAAAAATATATTATATTACATATTTTTCTATATGTGTGCACGAGTAAATATATCTGCAATATATTTATACACATGCAGTACCATATCTGGTCACATATACATCTATATATTATAAAGTGTATTACTAAATATAAAATTACATACATTATGATATATTAGTACATATATATTGTCCAATATTTTTCAATACATGAAAAGTGGCAATTCCTTATGTATTATTCAATATATTGTAATATATAATATATTATTCTGTATATTTTCAAATATACCATTAAATGATTGAAATATTGAACATTCATATGTAGGGAAATATATTTTCTTTTCGTAAGGGAACAACCAATAGAGTGGCTCATATTCATGTGCTTCGGACAGTCATGGAAACGCTATAAGTTTTACTGTATATAAACAGTCATTTTAGCGTTTGAGGGGACAAATGACAAATGGTGACAGAAATGCAACAATTGGAGTAGAGATTGTTTCATTTCTACCTTTATAGTCTGAAAATTCAGTATAAATTTGATAGTAGGCCTACCTACAGTCGGCAATAAGTGGATGCGCAATGCTAGAGCGTTTATGTAAACAGGTTGTGTACTTTGTTTGTTCAATCAATGACACGGACACTGCAAATAAGAACGTTAACCCAGAGTTTAGGAATGTACCATGTGAAACAGCAGTTCATGAATACCAAGAATTAATTGTTAACCCTGTGTAAATTATGAGCAATATGAAACGTGAGGCAAGATAACCAAGGATTCCATTTACCCTGGGGTTGGAATGATCCAGTTAACTATTTCAAGTGTGAAAAGCCCCCTTATGTAGTATCATATTGTGAGGTAGCCAGCCATACCTAGCCTTACATACAAAGCCAAAGAATTCAAGTACTTGTACAAGTGTACACAACTATAAACATACATTGACGTTTTAGGTACAGCGGGTCTGCTTGAACATCTAAAATCAAACACAAACAGGCCTTACATAAAATATCAAGGCCATAGAAAACATAAGAATGTGAATGACCATGAACGACCATTACTTTAACGGATAGAACATGAAAATACTAAACAAAACAAAGTGCCCTTGGAAGCCTTCATCTGATTCCAGGCATGGGAGCAACAGAAAGACAAAGAGCCCTGGGCTCCCAGAAGTCCACGCTCTATAAATGCTTCTATGTCCAGAACCTCAGTACCAGAATACACCATTAATGGAACTGGTCCTATGCTATACTAGTAAATTATGAATGGAGGGTTATGTTTTCCAAGTCACTGCCTGCTGTCCACACAAAAGTGCAGTGATAGATTCATAATGAAAAATGCTTGTGACATAAATGGGTCCAAGGCCAAGAAATACCAGGAGGAATTTTTGACCCTTTGGCAACGCATCACTTACCCAATATCCTAATGAACAATCTCCATAAAGGCATTTGAAAAATTGTCCTCTCTTATTTGTGATGTACATTTTAAATACTAGAAGTTTTGTTTCTGTTTAGTCTAAATTAAATTTCTGTTAATCGGCAAGTCGGGTGCAGACAACAATTCAATTTAAATTAAAAAATGTGCTGTTGCTTATGTCCATTACAAATCAAGATTGACTTACATTCATTGCAAATGAAAAACTGAGAACGCATCATTTGTTTATTTATCTATTTTACAAACTGAAGTATAAGTCTCAACTTTCTGTGGTGATTCCATACTACATAGTACAAACCCAGAAAATTCCTTTAAGACACACAGGGATTTGAAAAGTAAAAAATGACTTTAAAACCATGAAACATGGAAAAAGCTGTAAAAGAATGATATCCATTATGCCAGCTATACTGTTCTCACACCACTGGCCACATCAATAACCCCTAATTAGAACTATATTGTAGCTCCTGAACTTCAGTTCTGAATCTATACACCAACTGCAATGTTAACTACTCATCCAACCCAACCCATCCAACAAATAACTGTTGAAATGTCAGTTCCCAATTATATTAAATCCTTAACAATAAAGGATAAATCCACACAAAAGCACTATCAAAATGCACAGCCATACTCCAGTCCCAAGAGACATCTTCCATCAGAAAGCAGCAGGAGGGTCGTTTGAATTCCCTTTGAAAGACTTTTCTGCTTGTGGCACAAGTCTCCCTAAGCACTCTCCCCTTCCCAGGAACTGTCCACACAAAAGTGCAGTGATAGAGAGGAGCTGGAGACACAATTAGCCTCATCAGAAGGACTTTGAAAGTGTTTAGATTAATGCAATTAGCAGTGAGTTAAAGAACTCCATCCTCCAGACAATCCCCTCAAGACATGGCCTTGAAGAACATCTTTTGCATGGCAGAAAAGGACCCCAGGAAAAAGACGGTCTTGTTTAAAAAAAAAAAAAAATGCTACTATGTAAATATATTTCCACCATATACCTTGGGAATAATCAAGTTTTAATTTAGCTGCTAATTTAATTAGCTGCCAAGCCTCCCAGAAGCTTTTTTTCTTTCTTTCTTTTTTTCCAGTTTTCTTTATAGTGAGAAAGGGAGGGAGGGATAGTCATATTAAAACATATAAAGATAAGAGTTCAAGTCAAAAAGGTTCCCATTTTTAAGGGATTTCAGTTATCAAATGTCACAGAAAATTAGTAAATGAATAGAAAATGCTCCTTATGTAATGGGAGCCCATTTCTTTACTGGGCAAAGACATCATTCCAAGTGCATAGGACACTTTCCCAATCAAATTATTATCTTATACCAATATGTGAAAATCAGTAAGTGACTATCATTCTATTAAAAGCTATTATTTATTAAAAGGTAAATAAAAAGAAGATACCAACAATCATCTCCAAATGATTATCTATTAACTCAGCTGCCTGACCTGGCATACAGCTGGGCATTCTGACTGAAGGTGGATTGGAAATGGTTATGTCTGTTTGGAGAAGTCCAAATCAAAGGCTTGGGTGGCTGGTGTGTATGTGCGTGTACATTTCGATGTGCTGGGCTTCAGCAGACGCACAGGGATGTGTCGAGTAGGAGGTGAAATGAACACATGCCACTCAGTCTGCAGGCAAGGGGGCCGGGGGCTTCATTAGAGGGAGCCAGAGGCTGACCCTGGCTGCCGCAGGGCACAGATCAGGGGGGGTGCAGGAATCTCTGGAAATCGGGGGTGGTGGGGGCTGGGGGTGCGAGAGAGACGAGTGAACCACCAAGGAGCCTTTCCCCTGGGCTCCCCTCCTGCCCGACCTCCCGGATCTCTGGACGGAGCAGAAAAATCAACAGCGTTCCCCTTTGAAGCTGTCTCCTCCTCTGTTTCTCTTTCTCCACGCTCCCTTTCTCCGTGGACCTCATAAATCATGCATGCAACACACACACACACACATACACACACATATCATATTTTTGCTCTTTCTTTCTGTCTTTCTTTCATTCTTTCTTTTTATGAAAGACTGTCTTTCAAACAAGGCATGAAGCCTGCAACAAAGGACAGGAGTTTATTTGTGTCATGGCTCCATGGTACAACCCATTATCAGGCATGTTTGCCAAATTACTTAACATGACTGCACTACTGATTTGGCAGTAGTGGAAATTTCATGGTGTAACCACAATCCTGAAATTTAACAAGCTACCATTAATGAGTAAGCAAATGCTGCTCAAATGAGGAAGAACAAATCACCATACACAGCAATAAGGAAACAGTGCTATCCAGAAGAATCAATTAGAGAAAACCAAAAAAAGACGGTGCTTCAGAAGAGAAGGATGATTATTTTAATGCAATAATTGGCGTAGAGATAAAGTAGCTAATTGCCAAAATGAAACCGAATTTTTCACATGAAAGGCAAGTAAATGAATCGAGAAGCGCATCTTGAAAGGGCGCTGGGAATCTTGGGAGACTCTCAAAGATGATCTTTTATTCCTTCTCTTCAGAGTGCAATTCTGATGTGGAACGTCAGCAAAAAAAAAAAAAAAAAAAAAAAAAACATGCCCAACTAGTGGTGTCAAATCAGAATAAAGCCCCTCTCTCCTGCCATTCAGGAAAAAAGGAGGTGGGAGGGGTAGAGAAACAGAAAACAGAAAAAGTTAGTTGGCTCCAAAACATCTTTGAACGTGGAAAAAATGGTGTGTCCCCTGGCATGCAACTCAGATCAAAGTGAGGGAAAATGAAATAATCATAAAGAAATATAAGAAGACAAAGTTTTTAAGAAGGGGGCAGAGAACTTGTGGTGGGAAACATAGGCCTATTTAGCTGTAACTGAGAAACTTATGGAGGACAGTGTATATATAACCGAATGTCTTGTCACTACATATGATACTGGTGCTCTCATGGGTAGTCGTGTGTCAAATTGTCGGATATAGGTCAGGAATCTAATGACCTAATGTCATACAATTGAAAAAAAACCATGTTGTATGTTAAAGTAACTCCTAGACATTAAAATAATCCTGGGTTGTAACATAAGTTGGGGGCTTGTCTGGGATCCAACAGTTGTTCAGTTTATATTATACTGCTTCATCAGTTTTTAAATTAAAGGGTTAGGTCACCCAAAAATGAAAATTCTGTCATTATTTACTCACCCTCATGTCGTTCTACACCCCTAAGACCTTCGTTCATCTTCGGAACACAAATTAAGATATTTTTGATTAAATCCGATGGCTCAGTGAGGCCTCTATTGAGAGCAAAGCCACTGAACCTCTCAAGGTCCATAAAGGTACTAAAAACATATTTAAAACAGTTCATGTAAGTTCAGTGGTTCTACCTTAATATTATAAAGCGACGAGAATACTTTTTGTGTGCCAAAAAAACAAAATAACGACTTTTCAACAATATCTAGTGATGGCCGATTTCAAAACACTGCTTCGGAGCTTTATGAATTGAATCCGTGGTTCGGAGCGCCAAAGTCACGTGATTTCAGCAGTTTAGCTGTTTGATAGGAGAACCGAATGCCGTCGCTTTATAATATTAAGGAAGAACCACTGAACTCACGTTAACTGTTTTAAATATGTTTTTAGTACCTTTATGGATCTTGAGAGTTTCAGTGGCTTTGCTCTCAACAGTGGCCTCACTGAGCCATCGGATTTAATCAAAAATATCTTAATTTGTGTTCCAAAGATGAACGAAGGTCTACGGGTGTAGAACGACATGAGGGTAAGTAATAAATTACATTATTTTCATTTTTGGGTGAACTAACCCTTTAATGCCAGAAACATCCACCATGAAACGGTAGCTGTACTTAAAACACTGAAAAGACAACTCAAAGAAAACTGCAGAAACACAAAGAAAATCAAATGAGTGCAAATTCAATGCACATACCAAGACTGTATTCCTTCCTAGAATGTCACATGCCCCACATGCAAAAGTTATGAATTCAGACTATGTCCCAAAAGGTTTTTCTCTCAAGTGCTTCTTAGGCTGTTACCATCTGTTTTATTCCTTTCTTCAGGAGTCAGAGTTGCCTAGGCTTCGGCCTGGCCTTGTATGAAAAGAGACCCCGTTGTACAAAAATGTGATACTACAGAATATGTGTCCAGCCCTCAGCATGAAGCATCAACCAAGAAAGCACCCTCTTCTCAATCATGAAGACTCTCAGTGAATCAAGTTTGAACTGCTTTCCAAGAAGTGGCAAGACATCAGAATTAAAAGTGATGACCAATCAGTTACAGGCTAATTATAAACCCAGATACGGCTGTCGAGCTCTACCTCAAGGGATATAACTTAAGATCTTCTGACATGAGAGAGATGAACACCATCTGTCTCTGGCCTGTTTATTACAAGACGTGTATGTGTGTGTGCATATGTCTGTGTGATTAAGGCTGAAGTGAATGTCCTGTTTAGGGTTTCAGACAGAGCTGACTGAGTCCAGTGGGTTCATCTTAGACTGGGGTGCGCCAGCTCAGGACACCACCATTTGGCATGATGTTTGCTCAGGGTGGAGACGCTGTCTCTGGCCGAGGGAAAGAGAGCTTTTTAAAAAACTCCTTTTGATTGATGTGCTCTTATTTCAATCTTATGATCAGTGATTATGTGGGATAAATAATTTAGGGTACTAAAAACTTAAAGAAATTACGATGAACCTCATCATTTAAGCAGAAGGCATCTTAGAAGACTGGAGGGGGTTGATGGATGGGAAGATGCCAGAATGGATGTGTGGTCATTGGGGGCAGAAACAGGTGTGAAGGGACATGGACAGTGAGGAAGGTGGGAGGAGGAGATAACAGGAGGAGGAAGAGAGATTGGGGAGGAGAAGAGGTGTGGCAAAAAGGACCAAGGGAACCAGGCCCCTAATTGGTACTTAAACACTTGCGCTGCTCCGAACTGTTGCTATCATAAGAAATTGATGAATTAACTGAGAGAGAGAGAGAGTGAGTGGGAGAGAGTGCGGGAGAGGCTTCTAAATCTTTTAAGAGGATAACTTACTTGGGCAAAACAGCTGTTTATGCATTATTTGTGCCGAGAGCCATTTACCACCGTTTAGGAAGGAACCAGGGCCCAGGTCTGAGGAGACACCCATTGGGAGTAAGGTCTGGAAGGACTTAGATAAGATAATTTACAGAAAGAGAATAGATGAAAAATTCATCTACTAGTAATTTTTTAAATACCTAAAGACCTGGGGCCTCTTGTATAAAACTTTACGTAGATTTCATCCTAAAAGTGTGCATATGCACAAAAGCTAGATTTTGCGCACACACAAAAGTTTTCAGATTTATAAAACCATGCGTATACGCCAGAACCTGCGCAAAATTCACTTTATAAAACCCAGTCAGCGGAAGATTGTGCGTACATGCATCTCCACCCCTCCATATATGGAGCTTACAATGCCTTGTTACTATGCATATCCTCATCTGCATATCATTTCCATATGCATATTCCCATTCACATGATAGGCTACCATATGAGATACGGATTATAAATGCCATTTGTGCAGTCACATTACATTGCTAAAAATCATTTAGTATCCTTGTCTTGTTTTAGAATAAATATAGGCTATTAAAATATCTGTAAAAGCAAAATTGTATAGAATACTTTTATAGAGAAAGTTTTCAGGGAAGATTTTCTTTTCACTGCCAAATAATATTTTTTAAATTGTTTTAAACAAAATCAAAGTTATGCAATGTTGCCTAAGGTAAACATGTTTTAGGATGTTTATAGAATATTTTTCGAATGGAAACAGATAGGCCTTATTTTATTTATTTATTTATTTATTATTTATTTATTTTTTTGCAGTGTAAATACAATTGTTTGAGTCAGCGTGTCACTGACAAAATATATATATTTTTTTTTTAAAAAAAACATGCACATCTTACTATTTCCTTCAAATTCTATCTTTCAAATACAATTTGTATTTTTCATAATGTTGGGAAGATCACAGAAAGAGTTATTAGGATACTGTCTGCCTGCACATGACATCAACAGCACACCTCTGTGCAGCAGTGGTTGTACAGTATTGTCATCAGACCTTTTGTGCGCATTATTGATCATTGTTCTCGTAAGAAATATTTTCTCAGAAAATGAGTTCTGCAATTTACTTTAATTAGGAATTATCATTACCTAGCATTCTTCGCACATTAAAGGTAGGGTAGGTAATTTTCAGAGAGGCTAGCAATAGCGAGCTAGCTTTGGAAGCATAAGATCCCACCCTCCCTTTAGAGTGCTCTCCAAAGCCACGCCTCCTTTAAAACACATGAAGGAGTATAGCCAAGGAGCAAGCAAAAGCATCATGACAGACGGTTTTAAACTACCTCATGTCTCAAAGCACATAATATTACAATAATAATGAACATAAACAACTTAAAGAGCACTGACCTGTACCATCTGACTGCTGCAGATTCATTTTGTCATTGACAGGTTGCCATTGAAATGCATAAATTCGAGTCACGAACTGCTCCGAGTACAACGTCACAGGTTTCCATCTCTTCCAAATTACAGTAGTTATGGCGTGAACGCAGCATAAGCTCGTTGTTTTGGTTCAGGAGGAATTGTAAAAGGTGGCTGCTGTTTCGGTTGTGGTGCTCGGTGACTGACGTCTGTCTAACATCTGCGCAAGCAGTGAGGAGGCAGCGCAGAAGCTGTGCATATGCAGAGCAGGAGCAGCATGTGCCCATTGTGCTTTCACACTGGCAGTATTCGTCACACACAGCTGAACCGCGGCTTGTGCGCTACAAATACAGATGAGTATCGTCCATTCTGTCACATTTTCCAGTGTTCTCCTCCGACCACTGTCTGCCATGTGCTTTGATTTATGATGGGCAGCATATTCTGCTGCGATGCGACCGTGTGTTCCCCTCTGTCCCACACACAGGGTAGTTTACATGCTAAAAGTAATCTTAAAGTTAAGTTATGCCTATAGTTTTTATTATTTAAACAGGCCTTTGAAGTTTGGGCAAAAACTTCTGGCAGTGATGTGTTTTTGTGTATTTTATTTATTATTTCACAGCGCTGAATGTCATATGGTGATTGTGAAACACAAAACACCTCACTTACATGATTTTATGGTGAAATTTGTTATTTTTCATGTTAATCAGGTCAATTTTGATCAAGAACAATGAACTGTGGCTTTAATTCAGCGTGAGCGGCACAACAAAAATAGACTCGGCGCCGAAACGATCGTGGCACTGCCGCTTCTGCTCTGCTCCTGCGACACGCTGCCATGCCGCCTCTGCGTGCGGTGTGGATGCTCTAGTCCAGTGGTTCCCAAACCTGTCCTGGAGGACCCCCAGCACTGCACATTTTGGATGTCTCTCTCATCTAACACACCTGATTCAACTCATCAGTAGAGACTGCAAGACCTGAAGTAGGTGTGACAGATAAGGGCGACATACAAAATGTGCAGTGCTGGGGCCGAAAAAAATATGCGCTGCTTACGCTCTGTTTACGCATGCAGTGTGAAACCGGCCTAACTCTGCATAGCATGAAATGCGCTGATGATGTGTGATGTCTACGCGAGCAGGGTGCCTAGAGGTATGGAAATACATATGCTGACAGGCAGGTAGGACATTGTGCTCCTACGCCTTCCACAGACGCGATTTATGTACATATAAATACATTTAGATCACGTAACTTAGTGATTGCTATCAGGATGTGAAGAGACTTTCAACCAGCATAACAAAAAATGATTCTGGAACAAATCGCCTACCCTGCCTTTAACGTAGCGTGCCAGGGGAAAAGTGGGTAACACTTTACAATACTGGTGCACTAATATGCATTAATTCATGCTTAACTAATGCACAGATAATCATGTGTTAATGTATGACTCATGAAGAACTAGACCATTAATTAATGATTACTGCATCAGCAACTAATAAAGAGTCTATATGATTAATAGATTAAGTAATATATGAATTGCTATTAATTAAATGTTTCATGATGTATTGATTCCTTAATAACATATTTTATTAACTAATAGTGTAAGTTAATGTGTTAAAGCCATCTACTTCAACTTCCAGTTGTCTGCTTTAATTAATCATTAGCTAATGATTTGAAAGTGCATCATTATGTTATGACTTGTTGAGGCACATGACTATTAACTAATTGTTAAGTAATATGTCATTATGGTTTTGACATCTACACTAAGCCATGGATTTCAATTTCCAACGATCTACAACCGGGACTCCACTCTACCAGATGAAATGCTGCATCCAGAACCTTGTTGTTCATGGCACAGGAATGTGTCAGGTTAAGCTTGAGGTCAAGGATTCAAAGGCAGAACACTGGGAACATGTGGCTGGGCACTGCTATTTCGTAACACTGTGTCTAGACCGGACAAAGACAATAGAACCCATTATAATCAGTGATAGTGATGTTACACTGGATGCAGCACGACGCAACACTACACAACAAAACGTCACTTCTGTTATGTAGGACAAATGGACTTGCAATGGTCTGTCACGTGACTCGATAATGGTCGCATTCAGTTCAAACACAGTGCAACATCAATCTGTAGTTCAGATTCTGGTGTGCTGATATTTGTGTGCAGCCCAACTTACCCATCCTTCAAACACATTCTCTGACATTACACTCACTGCATGTGCAACTGTCAAAACCCATTAATGACATATTACAATTAGTTAATATTCATGTGCCTCAGCAAGTAAAGTCATAACATAATGATACATTTTCAAATCATTAGTTAATGATTAATTAAAGCAGACAACTGGAAGTTGAAGTACATGGCTTCAAACCATTGTGGTAATTAACACATTAACTTACACTTTTAGTTAATAAAATATGTTATTAAGGAATTAATACATTATGACACATTTAATTAATAACAATTCATATATTACTTAATCTATTAATCATATAGAAACTTTATTAGTTGCTGATGCAGTAATCATTAATTAATGGTTTAGTTCTTCATGAGTCATACATTAAAACATGATTATCTGTGCATTAGTTAAGCATGAATTAATGCATATTAGTGCACCAGTATTGTAAAGTGTTACCGAAAAGTGTTATCTAAATTCATATAATTTTTGTTTAACTTCTGGATAATGGCTTTATGCAATTTGAGTGCTTAGCTGCAGCTCCATTAGAGTGAAATATTTAATCTAAATGTGTATATCAAAATAAATGCACACTCCAGTGCCTTTTTGTGCATATGCAACGTATATACATCATGCCCCTGGACTGTCTGTTTGTTTAGTAACAAAGAGCCGAAGAAGGAAATCGAGACATATTAACATGTTTTAAGGAAGGACAACATGTCCCTTGCCAAATGTGGTGTCTAAAAGCCCTGCAAACCTGACTTTGATCAGAGAAGATTGTGGGGAAAAAAAGAAAGAAAAAAAAAACATTATTAGGAGGAAATGAGTCTATTTCACTCAAAACCAGCAAAACAAGTCTTAGCATGAGAAATTAGATTTCCTAAGAAGGCTTTGATGGAGAATTTGATGAAATTAAATTTTTTAGACTCCAGGTTTTACATTATATTAAGCGTTGTGAGATGAATTTGTGTGTGCTGTATGTCTGTGCTGTTGGTAACAGATCAGAAAAAACGACTAGAGCAAACAGGACACTGCGACTGCCAGTAATGCATGTGTGTCACCTGAAGCCCCCAGTGCTGCTCCTCTACCTCCTGACTGTAGCTCTGTTGTGCCTCAGGGTGACAGACAGCTCCATTTCAGCTGCCGCTGACACTGATTAGGTCTGAAAGATGAAAGTTTGCCCTCTGTTTGTTATCTAACACATCGCTTTGTCCATCAGATGCCTGCGGGTGACCAACCTGTGACAAGCCATAAGAGACTACCTCTGTTACAGGCATATTGCAGACTTCTGGACTATGGGGGAAGGTTTGATAAAGCAGCATCTTTAAAGATCTGAAAGACAATATAATTTCTTAAATGAAAAAATGTCTGTTGCCTCATTCACATTCAGAATGACCGAAATATTTTATACATAAGATAATTTATGATATATGGCTTTGCTTTCCAAGCAGGACAATGGCTTGTCAGTTCTTCATTATGAGAAGAAGCTCATTACTCACCGCCAAGACATCAAGAGTCCACCCTGAGAAAGGTGTTCTCCCTCTGAAGAGAACTATGCAATAGAAGCTTACAACTGAAAATTGTCTGAAAAAAAATAAAAATAAAAAAATAACAGACTTATGTATACTGCAAACAAAACTGACTTGAATTAATTTCCAATCAGTCTGGCTGCTTTTCAAAATCATGTTGCACATGTTTCTATTGGTCTATCAGAAAACATATTCATAATATTTTGGTACTGTTGTTGCTACAGTGATTGCGTCTGAAAATTAAATTCCTCAATTTGAACTGAGGAGGCAAACAGAAATCAAAAATATTAATTCACAGTAAGAAAGTAGAAATAAATAAACTGGAATTCAGTGTAATTGTTTTAAATATATCTAAATATGAGGGTTTGTCAATGGCTTACAATAGCTTGACAAAGACTTGTCTGAAAGTTTAATGAAGATTAAAAAGTCCTGAAAGTTTAACAGGCCAGACAAAAGGTTAATTGAGTTTGAAATGTCAACTATAGAAAAAATTGTACCTCACAGAGTGCACTTAAGAACACTTAAAGGGATAGCTCACCCAAAAATGAAAATTCTATCATCATTTACTCCCCCTCAAGTTGTTCCAAACCTGTATAAATTTCTTTGTTCTGCTGTGCACAAAGGAAGCTATTTAGAAGAATGTCAAGCAGATCCGCACATTAATATTGCATCATTTTTGTCATGCTGAACAACAATTAATTACTGCATTTGCATTATTGTAAGGAGGGTTTAGGGTTGGGGTAGGTGTAGACGTTAATAAAACACAATCTGATAAGTAGCAAATAAAAATTATTTTTATTTTATGGTGAGATTTTGCATCACTTCCGGCCGTAGCTGTATCCCTTCTGGCCACATTTGGCATGCTGTCCGAGGGGAAAGCTCCGAGCTTGGAATTTGGCCCGAACCCAGAGTACTACCCCCATCCCAGGTTGGGATAGGAATAGTTAGAAGTGAGAAGATGGGGTGGTGGAGGGATGCTGGAAAACTGTCATGGAACAGAGGCAAATCTGCTGTAAATATACCTCTTATCTTGTTAATTGAGTTGATTAATTGAATGCGCTCCTCCCGTGTTAGTTCATTATCTGAGTGTGCTCCTCCCAAACTTTGTTAATAAAATATCATTAAATGTCATGTGAAAAAGGTGTCACATGACCCTTTCGGTCTATGTGGGTAGTGCTTGTTCAGAGAATAAATAAGCTGCATCTAAAGTTGACAAGATTTTATGTAAGTAGTCAGAAGCTACTGTACATGAGATTAACATAACTGTGGTGCTTTTATATTGTAAACAACGTTGCCATATTATGGTTTTGACTTTGGCACTTATCTGGAGGAACATTCAAGACAGATCAGTTTGCTCATCATATGAGATTCTTCTTCTCCAGTTGCCCAGATTCCACAATAATACCCACATAACCCTTAAGTGGCCCTCTCACCAGTAACATCATCATGCAGGTCTGTGCTCGGACAGGCCGGGGGTTAGACATGATTAGCCAGCAATTTATTCTCTCCCCACAATTGAGAGGCAGGGCACCCACATGGTAATGTGTTTAAAATGTCAGTGGAGAGGTAAGGATCTCATCAACCTTTGGTCACCCGGCCTCTTTGAATATTCTTATTGGCATCATGCATTAGTAATGCGCTTTTGAAAAGTAAGTCAAATTTAACCTTCCCTGTACCTGGCCCCTGTCATGAATATTAACCGGGCCTATTATGTGTACATGATCTGAAAGAATTTAACCCCACGGCGCCAGGCTACGGTGCCCAGCCACCTGGGCAACAGAGGGGGAGAGGGGAGGGTGTTTACCATATAGAGATGGTGTTTGCCCAGGCTCTCGGATGCCTGGCCAGATTAATGGGTTATCAAGGAACAGTGCCCCAGAGATGCAGAAGCATTGACGGGTCTATTGGAGAGTCAGGCAGGGTTGCACGGGGAAGTGTTTGTTCAGGCACAGGGAGGTGCAGATGCTAATTTAAAGACTAATGTACATTGTAAGATGAAATAGTGTAGGCGGGGCCTTGCGTATGATGCGTACATGGAGTCACACAAACATTTTTCAGTAGAATTGTAATGAATCCAAAATAAAAAAATAAACTCAAAAAGACAGGGAGCAAGGGTAAGCAGGATCTTAAAATGTAAAATTTTAAAATGTTACGTTAAGAGTCCAATGTGCTAAAATGTCTCTAAATGTTCCTGGGTAATTGAATCTTTGTACTATAATTTGTCCACATACTTGTGCCCCGATAGGGCGGCAAATGATTGTAGACACAAAAGAACCCCAATTCCCATGGGTCTGCTCAGGCCTTCTTATCTGAGATAATGTGGAACAGCTTGGGTCTGTCCTCATAAAAGTCACGCTGCTCTGATCCTGTTGGAAATCTTTAACTGAGCCAGGTCTTATTATGATCTGTCTATTGATTTGAAGAAGAACAAAGAGCAGTCTTTCCCTCATTAGCAGTAGATGAAGTCATAATCCACTAGGCCGGCTGCCGACTTGCTCTGGCTATTATTATTCTACCCCATCACTGTTGCTACTCTGTGCTGGTGGCCAAATCTTCACTGAAACACACTGAATCACTCATTTAGTATCTGTTGGTGTGGCATCTGCCTTTAATTGCCAGTTTAAGATATGCACAAACGTATAAAGAACACTCAAGTACAGACTCACTACACAAAAACTACACAAATGTTAACATTTATACCCAGCACCATGTGCTGCTCCCTGCCCAAAATCTGAATTTAGATTATCTATCAATCAATCTGCCTGTCAATTGCCTTTCCTCTCAACATTCCTGCTTTTCCTCTGGTGTTTTAGCTGTGCTTCATTCAACCAGGGATTTCAGCCTCCTCCTCGCTTCGAGTTGCGCTATCGATCGACGAGGGGCCGGACTCACAATGCAGCCTGGGCCCTGTTCGGCCCTGCATCTTTCAGAGGGGGCATCGATCCTCCCTCTCTTTTCCACCCTCTCTATCTTTTTTCCTCTTCAAAGCTTTTTATTCAGTGAAACAGTGGGTGGAAGACATGAGAGTAGAAGCGGATAGAACAGGAAAAGTGCAACGTGAGGCCACGCGTGCTGACTGGGACCTGGATTGCTAGGAATATTAAGAATCAAAGAACTGCACTTGCCCATCGGTCATAGCAATATACGATTATGTGGTAGCCACTCCCAAGGTGGGAATCCATTCATAGGAGTTCAATGTAGGGCACTAGTGCGCATGTCGTCCCCTTAGACAATTTCAGCATACACTGAGCCTCACTATCACAGTCAATTTTCTTGAATATCTTTCCACACCAGTCGAAGGCTAAGCCACAGTCGGTACAAAGAAACATATCTCTCATTCATGTCTCTTTTCTTTGCTCTCTCTCTTTCCAGCCTTTGAGGCCTATCTCAACCAGTATGACAGAGTACGGATCAAACAGCGCTTTTGAAAGCGGAGGAAGCCTAATGTCACATCTATTTAGTGTTGCGTGCAGCTGTTTGCACTATGTCAATTGCTTTCACTAGTAGAAGAAACATTAAAAAAAAAAAAAAAAAAAGAACCAAATTGGCATGGGTGCAAGCCTGCCGGAGACGGATTTGTAAGGTTAAAGCTGAACCATTAATAAACAGAGCAAACAAAGCACTAATTAACACACAGTAGAGAAGGAATCTCCCATGAGGCCTGCTTTAAGTCATTAGCAAGGCTGCATATGTATCTGCTAATAAACTCTGCTAATGCTAAAGCCTTTTGCTCTTATGAATAGATATGTTAAATGTTGCAAGGTATCAGCCAATGACTTTTTTTAATGCTTAGTATGTCAAAACATTAACACAAGGCAACTTTCACATCAAAAATAAAAATAACAGACCAAAACAATATACTCAACATAATCAGTTATAATCTGAGTTAATATTCATTGAGTCAAATGCAATAATAGTTTTGTGAAAAGTGACCCCCCCACCCCACCAAAAAAAACAACAACAAAAAAAAACAAAAAACACACACATAAAAACACAAGTCCCTCACACATTTTTCTGTGCAAGTTCTCAGTAATTTGATGTTCTAGTGCGGGAGATTGTTGGCTTTAATACAAATCATGTTTGAATCGTTTCTTTAAGACCTTAAGCCCTCCCTGGGCATCAGGAGGATTCAGATAATGAGGCCTGCTGGGAATTCAATAATTTCTACATCTGTTGAAAAATGGAGGGGAAAAGAAAAGAAAAAAAGAAGAAAAATCAACTCTGTCTCAACACCCCCCCCACACACACACACACAAAAAATCAAATTCATTTTGAGGATTAATAATAAAAAGAGACTCTGCTCTTAACTCACAGACTTTTGTGCTCTCTAAATTTATTGGCCTTGAACTCCCTCAATACTTCAGTGCTTATACTCCCCAAACAATTTCATGCCCACGTTCCCCCCATCAGAAAATAAATAAATCCCTCAGATATTGCCTTTCAGACACCTCTTTATTACGTTCCTCTTCATTTGCCTGCATTCAGGGTTTTCAAGGTTTTTCGCACTTCGTCTGTAAACAGCCAGTAAGAGTACTTTAGATCCTGGGTCAACATTCACGTGAGTTTTATCAAACTATGGCTAGATGATAGCTTAATTAATTTGCTTCTTTAAGTCAACTTAACTTTTAAAACTGACATAAAGCAGTAGTTTGAGGGGAAAAGTTTGCAGTTTCAATAAAGAGGCTTATCCATGCAATTGGTAGCACCATATAGTCAGTTTTGATACACCAAGTGTCAACAATAAAGTATATCAATGACATGAATCATATCAAACACAATTAAACAAACTGCACAAACCGCAAAAACAACCACTCTAAAGATGTTAAGCTTGCACTGTCAAGCATCACCTTGAACAATAGCCTTTTTTTCCCCATTGATTCAATAAAAAATGTTATTCCTGAAGGTCTGTAATTTCCCATATATTTATCCAGATTATAAAGCATATTCCTTGTACAAAGCCCAACACAGTCCAATGAAATTAAGTATACATGCTCTGAGGGACCTGCATCCAAATAGCAAACCTTGGTTTAAGCAGGTCCAACAATGTTGGTTTTGGATTTCTAAGAAAAACAATGAGGCCTTTTACATTTGTAATACATTTGGAATTATGCGATTCAAATATTTTGACAGTATCAAAATATTTAGTGTTTTAAACTACAAAAAAGCAAACGTCTATACAGTATACTTACACAATGCTCTGTATAATTACACTGAACAATTTGTGACTCTTAACACTAGGACATTCAACATTATAATACCAAGAAAGTAACACTGACTGGTATTCTTGGCTTTTTGGTATGGCAAAGTATGAAGACACCCTTTCAGTCACATAGCCTACGTAACATATGTAAGTCCCTCTCTGACACATATGGACTTAGAAAACTGTCTAAGTAAAGCTGTTGAGTTTAAGAAAACAAAACTAGTGTAGCCAACAAAGTCATTAAACATTTTTACATTAAAAGGGGGCATACCAACTTTACTTTTTTTCCAACAGGAAAAGAGCGCTAAAAGTAGTGGGGGGAAGCAACAAGCTTTACTGACTGGACATCAAATTAAAACATCAGAATCTGGGCCTTACCAGAGCGATTTTTCGACAAGGACTGCACTGCAAACTCGTAATAATATAACAACACTGCCTTCTGTCGGTAACATAACGTAACACACTCTATTATATGTTCAGTAGCCTACTGCACAGGTCTCAAGACAAACACTAAACTGAGCCTTCATTTATCTGACTTAAATTAATATGTGTCTGTGACTTATGCTCTAACGTTACATCCCACCCTGCAAAAACTCATTTCAATGTGTTTTTTAGTAAAGGGAAATAACTTTTAAAGTTTGATGTTCAGATATATTTGACATTTAAAAGAGTTTATGTTATGTCAATTTTTGAGGTTACCATTATGCTGAAGTGTAGACCTCGTGGTTAGGCTGTGGGTGGCTAAATGAAATAAATCTGTGATGTTCTCAACAAGCTTTAACTGTGTTAAAACCAGTGATGAGACATTCTTCACTTGATCGTTATTTGCATACTATAAATGTTGAACTTAACATGTGAACAAGTATTGCGTTGGTTATTCGTTTTTATAGAAATAAATAAAATTAATTTTATTTGAGGGTCGGCACATCATTTACGCAGGCTACATATGGTTATCAGTTCTACCCCTCTCAATCAAACGGTCATGGAACATGTATGTGTGTGTACAACAGCTACTCACAACCTAAGCACAAGCGCACCTCTTCACCACGATGGTAACAAAAAAAAAAAAAAAAAAAAACCTTTTATAGGGCAGACAAGGGCACCAGTCTGAATTGCAACAGCACTGGTTGGATCAACAAGAGTGAATTATGTTCAGGAGACATGCACAGAATACGTCAAATGAAACTGGTGTGATCTCATTCAACTGGGATGAATTTTACTCATCAGTACAATTAACCTAGCTTAGGTTCAAATAAATCAGTTCAACTGTGTGGAAATAGGTGTCTTAATTGAATTAAGTTAGACCAACATGTTATTTTTTTGAGTGTGTAACGGTATGGGTATTTCTTGGCTGACCACTTGTGATCGGTTCACCGAAACAGGTATTCTCCCTCGCTCGTTCGATTTCAGGGAGCCTTTACCAATATGCAGGAGACTTCCGGACCTTCCGGGAGAGGTGGGATGTCTGCAAGTCACACGGTGTATATACCGTAAATACAGTTTTTTTGTTTGTTTGTTTGTTTGTTTGTTTGTTTGTTTGTTTGTTTTTTTACAATTGCTAACAAGCGTTTACCAATCGGCTACTTAAAGTACTTTTTCTAAACTCTTAACACAGCAACACACAATGAATTTCATATTGTCTGCAGGTAATAATGCCATAATGCCATCAACTGTTAGTATTTTGACAGTTATTGCGCTATGATTGACTATATGTTCATGTTGGATAGAAAACTAGTGCTAGTGTTTTGAAAGAATGACTCGATTTTGAATCAGGTTTGCTGTTTTGATAGAGTTAGTATATAGAAAAAGTTTTTATCATTTTGAAATAGAGTTTGTATTTATTTAACAAAATATGGTTTGGGGCAGAAAATTAACTATTTGGCTAACTGTGTGATGTAGGTATTTATAATTAAATTTCCTTTTTACTGCAGTAAAATTAGAATGCTGACATGAAAGCGATTCTACATTTTTGGTTGAGTGTTGAATGTGTGCATTCTTGGCAACAACAAGAAAAGAAAAGAAAAGACAACAAGAAAAGAAAATGAGTTATTAGCCTACATTAGAATGTACAGTAGAAAAAAAGAAGAAGAAAGTAACAGTGCAGAACTTCAGTTGCCACCTCCATTGAAATTGCTTTCTGGGGGTGGGGAGGGTGAAGTGTTGATGGTGCCCCCATATGTCCCCTTAGTTAGTGCTTTATGCAGACCGCATATACTGCATATATGGAACAGTTGTATATGGAATTGTTGTAGTAACAGCTTTACATGAAGCTTTTACTGAAATGAAAACATGAAATTGCTGCCATTGATAAACAACAAATCCAAAATACATGGTCTTTGGTAACTATGAAAGCTTTTTTCCACCACAGAATAAAAAAAAATTACAAAAGGTAATTGTGATTTTTTTTTTCTCTGAATTGTGAGATATAAGCTAGGGATTTAGAGAAAAAAGTCAGAATTGTGAGATAAAAAGTCACAATTACCTTTTGCATTTTCTATTCCATGGCAGAAATAAGCTTTCATACAGTAGGTTCCACATGTGTAAAGGGGGAAAACATAAAAATGCACAGTCCAGCACACCTTCTTCCTCCTCTCCCCTATGTCATCTTCTCCCTTGTCCTGATCCAACTACTCCTTTCCTCCTTCAACTATTCCTCTCTTTTGCCCAGACATTTTTTTTTCTCTCTCTCTCTCTCTCTCTCTCTCTCTCTCTCTCTCTCTCTCTCTCTCTCTCTCTCTCTCTCTCTCTCTCTCTCTCTCTCTCTCTCTCTCTCTCTCTCTGCTTCTCTGAGTTGTTCAGCATCCACACTGAACAAAACTAAAAAGTCCAATGTGTGTCCAAGTAATGGAAAGAACTTCAACACCTGACTGAGTTTGGAGTCAGCTATTTCTCAATATTTCAGTAATATGTTACCTAAAAAAGCTTATCAGTTGTTTCAATATTTCAATATATATTATCTGTTATTGCAGAAGTAGAGGCTTTATACTATATTTAAGGTTTGGAACATTAGGTCTTCATTTCTGACATGCTGTGTTTAAGCATGTTTAAATAAGACCAGAAAGATCCATGATTTTGGTATTGGGAATAAGCTTGTGTGAAAAGAAAATGTAAGCATTTTAGAAACGTGTTAATTGACTGCATTTTGTGGGAAAACGACATGAATTATGTTAATGGTATGGTAACAACAGACGGATGTTGTGCGAATTGTGCTTAGAGTTTTGAAAATGTGACTACAGATTGAACAAAAGTAAGTTAGCAATTGAAAAAAAAAAAAACTGCTAATGTCCTGTGTGCTGTGTGTAGAGACACCCAGCGACCACTAGATGGAGACAAAACCCAGAGCATACAGAGGTTGAGGCGCATCAGAGGAACTATTATGGTGTGCTTATTTCTTTGACCATTACAACCTCTCTCTCTCTCTCTCTCTCTCTCTCTCTCTCTCTCTCTCTCTCTTTTTGTTATTACTCTAAAGGTCAAGAAACAAGTTGTGGTAGAGTTAGTAAGGAAACAGTATTTTGAGAAATGACCTATAAAACACTTAGTCGAAGAAGAACAGTATAAGAGGAATTATAGATATTTTATAGTCAGATAAAATATGATTAGTGACATTAATTGCAGATGCATTGATTAGCAGGGAAAGACAAGCGATTCATGCCCTTGTTTCATGATGGGCTGACAATCATCTCACTTCACCCTATAGCTTTACTCTAGATCAAGTAAAAATTAATATCTGAACAGAAAATTAAACAGAATTGGCAAAGGTCTGTTCAATCAACAAGAACAATTACAGAATGCAAGGGAAATGCTTTAGCAAACTTTATCTTGCCTTGAGCATGTTGCAATCAAGCTGTGTGAATGAAGTAAATAAATAAAACTGCAATCTAATACTGTGTTTCCTGAGGAGGAAATGTGTCTAGGATAAGCATGCCACTAAAGTATGCCAAGCTTGAGTACACGCCAGGGTCAAACAACACAGGCCATGTGCAGATGGAGCTAAGGACAGATGTAACCAAAATGATGTGGAGAAATACAGTGTGTTTGTTCGGAAGTCCATGAATTGCTTTAAACTAATTGTTGATGTTATTTGTACAGCTTAACTTACGCACTTAGGAAGCAAAATGTTCCTTTTATAAAACATTTAATATGTGCTTATATGAAACTGTGCCAGGCCTTTTATATTCCCTAAAATATTGGTGCTGACAAAATATGCATCATGGGGAAGCTCTTGAGCAGGTCACTCTTAGAAAGCTGGGATGTTTATGGGGGGAGGGCTGTATAACCTCTTCCTTCCTCTGAGCTCAATGGCTCCCCTAACAGGCGACCTGGGGCCTCTTGGTGGAGTAGTTGTCATCGCCTGTTTCCGGTCTGCAAGTGTGGGAAAGTGGACGAGGCCTCTGTTGAACCCCCCGGCCCTTCTCTCGGCCTGCTTCCTGACCGCCGCTAAATATACCAGGCCTTTTGTTCCGCACGGGCCCAAAAATAAGCTGGCGCTGACATCAAACATGTTCTTTCCAAGTTCCTCCCGATGGCTTTTTCGGCCACTGACGTTCTTCCCGCTTGGCAATGGGCTTCACTTTCCTGAATGGTGTGAGGTAGCAGGAATGGAGATGAGAAGCAGGAAGAGGAAATGAAAACTACATGAATGTGGCCCTCTGAGTCAGTGTATTATCAGGTCGTTTATACAGTGACTGTACAGTCAAGATGCATATCATAGAGCTCCTTTTGAATTGTGAAGAATTCTTATCTTCAGAGCAGTCATATGATATGCAGATTCCTGTGAATATGAGAGTCCACATGCCTTAAATTTAGCATTATCAAAAAGACATTGCAAATGCTAATAACATTTGGTAAAATTAAATAATTAAATATCTCCTGGTTGCTGCCTTTTTAGCCTGGTAAAAATGTGAAATATTTTTTTTACAATGCATTTTACTTCTGTAATGCTGTTAGCGAGACAATTAGTTCTACTCAGACTTCAACAAAAGGAAACAAACATAATTATATCTTTGACAATGACCTTAAATTAAAGGGTTAGTTCACCCAAATTAAGATATTTTTGATAAAATCCAATGGCTCAGTGAGGCCTGCATTGACACAAGTTAATTTACACTTTCAAATGCCCAGAAAGGTACTAAAGTTATATTTAAAACAGTTCATGTGACTACAGTGGTTCAACCTTAATGTTATGAAGTGACAAGAATACTTTTTGTGTGGCAAAAAAACAAAATAACGACTTTATTCAACAATATCTAGTGATTGCCGATTTCAAAACACTGCTTCATGAAGCTTCAAAGCTTTACGAATCTTTTGTTTTGAATCAGTGGTTTGGAGCACGTATCAAACTGCCAAAGTCACGTGAACCATTGAAATTTCTAAACACTTATGACATAACGAAGCCTCGTTAACTGAAATCATGTGACTTTGGTGCTCCGAACCGCTGATTCAAAACAAAAGATTTGCCACTTTCAGCTGTATTTCATCACATCAAAGATTATTAATCTCTTTGCCAAGTGGAATAGGTGCAAGTTAAGGGTCAAAGTATGGAAAAATTATATATTTTATATTTACATTTATTTATTTACTTACTTACTATATAACATTATATTATCCTAATATGTGTATATGCTACTTATATATTTAATATATCTTACATATGATGATAGAACAGATTTGAGAAATGGATGATCTGCTTTTTGTTTTTCATTATTTCATAGTTTAATATTAGGTTTTAGTTTTTCCTGTTAAATTATAAGTGGAATGTGCTACTGAAATGTACATAACTTACAATCGAGAACATCTGTTCATTGTACTGTGGTCCATCATTCCAGAGTCTCCCTTTGAAAGACTGAATGGACCTACACTTAACCTGCTGTGGAAGGCAGTGAATAAGAGTACACAGATTTGATAGAATACACTAAATAATTTATCCAGCAGCTCTTTCTTCAGTGGATGGTCAGAATTCACCATTCATTTTTGCTAGAATTCCCCCCCCCTCCCCCCTCCCTTGTACGTGCAAAGAGAAAGAAAACAGCACCAAGGCTGGCTTGACCATCACAGTGGCCAAGACTTCCTGCTTAAGCTGGGCACCTTTTTATATGCTTGCCTTTCGGAAGGACTGGATGTGTCCATCCTTGCTTTCCTCTCCTCAGTCTGAGTCATGCATCAGGCTTGTTAAGACCAAGATTCTGGTTATTGGTGCTGTTCAAGCTGAGTAATCATCCAGGCTTTGGTGACTAAAGCTTTTTTAAATCTGGTACATCCTTCCTTTCACAAGATGCAATGGCCCATTTGTAAAAGGCATCATTTTGTCTTTTCAAGTGCAGATCCTGTTGAACGGATCTGTTAGATGATTACTATTTCCGTTTGCATATAAAAGCAGGTTATAAATGTGACCACAAATGTGAAAGCATGGATTGATGTGAGTGGAACGGAACAGTGTTTTAGTGCGCGCTCTCTCTCTCTCTCTCTCTCTCTCTCTCTCTCTCTCTCTCTCTATCTCTCCCACATGTACATCAGTCTCTATTTCTCCTGATTTCTCTCTCGCTTTACCTCCCAGGTCAGTGATCATGTCCGGTCAAAATGATGTGCTCAGCAATTTGCAGCGTTTTGAAAAATGCGAGGAATGCACCATCGTTTCCTGTTTCCAGCTTCTAGCCACGCAGGATTAGACACACCACACAGATGATGTTGATGCACATAGCCATCATATGCATCAACATCATGATCACATTCAAAAACATAGTTGTTTAATGTACTGTACATTTATCAATCACATACATCCCATTACCCATAATATTAGATGGATAATAACATATAATTGACATTACTGTTATTAAAAATAACATTTTTTGGGGGGGGGGGGAAGAATGCTCAGATGCTGTTATTTCATAGTTAACTCAGTTTTGTTTCATTAAAGACTATTCCGGGTTCAATACAAGTTAAGTTCAAGTTAAGACAGCACTTGTGGCTTAATGTTGATTACTTCAAAAATCTTCCTCCTTTTCTTAAAAAAAGCAAAAAATCTGGGGTAGAGTGAGGAAGTAAATGGGGCCAATAAGCAAATAAACATACTCGGTTTCATTAGATGTAAATAATATGCGTTGACATGATTTTAGCACAAAACACACTTGCTAACCTTTTCTCTATAAAGTTACAGTATTTTGCAATCCAATTTTACAACTTTGCTGTCATGACAACGTAATGCCTAAAACCCTAAAATGACAAAAACAACTTTACAGATAAAATAGTACACACATTTTAATAGAATTAATTGTGATTTTATAAAATTACAAGCTTTATATTTCTGCTTTTAAATCTTCCAGAAATTGGACTCATTAACTTTCCATTTATAAGTGATTCACTGCAACTTGAGAAATTTTTTTTGTTGTAATCAACATCAATTGAGCTTAAATTATATTAAACTCAGAATATTCTTCAAGTTAAATGTTGCTAATGTAAAATAGAAACAAATGAGATAATTAGTGGTGATATATCGTTAAAAAAATAGAGTAAAGTATAGAGCATAGAGTTTAATATGAATCACACAGTCCTAGAAAGATTTGGATTAAAATGTTTCATATTAATTTCATATTGAGCAGATTGTGAAGTTGAGATGTTTTCTGAAACAGAGGAAAAACATGAGATTATTTAGGTCTTTTTCTGAGAATCAAAACTATGTGTGATTTTTCTGTCTTGTCTCTCAGAATTGTTGCAAATCACATGAATTGATTGTATGGATTGCAATTGTTATACATCACATGAATACATCAGACAAGATTTTATCCCATCTTCCCCACCATATCTGACAGTAAATGACTCTCAAATTCATTAAAAAAAAAACCCCAAAAAAACCAAAAAAAAAAACCAGACTCAGTCTAAAATAATGTGGGGCAGCCCTCGAAGGACCTGGGTCAGCTCTATCGCTGTGAGAATCTCTCCCTTCTTGCCCCCAAGGGAAATGTAAAACAGCTCTCTTTTTTTAGACAGCGGAACACAAGAGGATATTGGATCACCACAATCGAGAACATCTGCAGGGAGATTTTGCACTGCTCATTCCCCTGCATGTGCATGCATGTATGTGTGTGGTTGGAGGGGTTGGACAAGCGGGGGGCCGTTAAACGAGAAACACACAGATGATAACAGAATCATGTTACAAAAACATGCATGTATAGCATTCAGCACATGCTATCTTGTTCCTTAGAGGCCACACAAACTTTCTACAGATATATGCTTACTCTCTCTCTCTCTCTCTCTCTCTCTCTCTCTCTCACACACACACACACACACACACTAATGCCCTTTAATGGTAGTGCAGTGTGTGCTGCTTCCCTGGCTGGGGCCAAATAACAGATATTATCCTCATCATGGCCTCTTTGCACGGCTGTAGCAAGGGCCATCAGAGAGCGCAGAGAAAAACAGCCACTCGACATGCGAGTAACCAGGAGAGAGAGAAGAGCTCAGCGTTTCCGCTGCTGAAATGACAGGACTGCATGGATCGAGCAAGGGCAGATCTATATTACAGCTGCAGCAGTAGATCCATACTGCCATTGATTGACTGACGGAGCACACACAGGAATATGCATGTAGGCCATGGAGTGGAGAGGAACATGTAAAAAAAAAAAAAAAAAGGAAAAAAAAGAAAGACTTTTAATGTTTATGAAAAAAGTACTGTTGCAGCACAGATGGAAATGACTAGAACGTTCATAAACCATGACAGTTGGGTAGTTAATATGCTACATGCATCCTTTATATAATCTATCTATCTATCTATCTATCTATCTGGACATGTTATGTGATCATGACTTCAAGGTATTTTTATATACACTGAAAAAATGGTGTAGGATTTACTTTGAAAAAATTTACTTGCAAAAAATCACTAGTAAATTGCAAAGTAACGGCAAGTAAAACATTGAATTAAACATGAAATTCTGAAGCAGAAAGACTGAAAAATGTACCCTTATAATCTGTTTTATTTACAACTTCGAAAAATAATTTTTACAGTGCAGTGCATGTTCCCAAAAACACAATATCATGGTCCCTCATCCAATAAACATGGTTGTTCCACTTTTTTTGTTTGTAGAGATAAATAAATGGAGTGAGGGAGACAAACAAAAAATGAAAATATAGTGAAAAGGGAAGAAACGTGGCTTAAAACACACAAGTTTGAGTGGGAGCTGGAGGAGCAGAATTCCAGAGACTGGAGAGCCATGGGGCCGGCAGCGGAAGTGTGCTAAAGCTCTCTCCAGTGACCCCTGACCTTGCAGATACCATTCCCATCAACTCCTCCTCCAGCTGTCTGCACTCAGCCACCCAGCAGGCCCGCAAACAGTCCTCCTCCTCTCCTCTCCTCCCCCACTCCTTCACTCTTTCTTCCCTTGTGCTCTTCTGTCTCCCCCACCGCACATCACTCTTCCACCACACCATCCTTTCATCGAGTACAGTCCCACCTCAGCTCAAAGCATGAATAGATAGATAGATTTAGTGTGAAACACATTTTAATAAAATCTCTATTTTTAATTAAATAACTGAATATTTCTTATTTCTCAAGGGATGATGCGAACAAACTGCCTAGAATTTCAATCCCACAGGGTTGAAATTGGTTTGGTGGGAACTTGTTAACAGGGAGGAAATCTCCCATCTTTCCCAAATTTCCTCTTTCCCACCATCTCATTGCCCACATAAGAGCAGCAGGATACATAGATCTCAGCCAACCCGACTTTAATACACACTTTAACACAAACACCGCCAGCCTCTAACCGATCACCACAACACAGATGGGCCCTCGGCAAGTCAACAGAAAACTCTATCACAGCCATGGCGTTCAGTCATGTCTAGACAGTCTATAATTGAGATTAATTTACTTGGACCATACCCATCCATTAACAAACTGAAATGAGGATAAAACATTTTGGAGAATTTTAGGAGCGTAGCATACTGCAAAAAAAAAAAAAAAATTTCTGGCCAATACATATTTTAAATATATGCTAAATATATTGTACACAGTGAAGCTTTTTGAAATTGAAAATATATTTAGTTTCAACCTTCATATACCAAAATATATTTCAAAATGTATTTTATTTCAGGGGTAATAATAATAATAATAATAATAATAATAATAAATTATATATATATATATATATATATATATATATAATAAATTATATATATATATATATATTATATATATATATATATATATATATATATATATATATATATATATATATATATTATATATATATATTATATATAATATATATATTATATATATATATTATATAACATGCGCTGACCCCGCTCTGTGATTTTACGTGGCCTACCACTTCGTGGCTGAGTTGCTGTTGTTCCCAATTGCTTCCACTTTGTTATGATACCACTAACAGTTGACAGTGGAATATTTAGTAGTGAGGAAATTTCACGAATGGACTAATTGCACAGGTAGCAACCTATCACAGTACCACGCTTGAATTCACTGAGCTCCTGAGAGCGACCCATTCTTTCACAAATGTTTGTCAAAGCAGTCTGCATATCTAAGTGCTTGATTTTATACACCTGTGGCCATGGAAGTGATTGGAACACCTGAATTCAATGATTTGGAGGGGTGTCCCAATACTTTTGGCAATATAGTGTGTATATATATATATATATAGGTAATTTCTTGTATATTTTGAAATAAGTAATAATTTAAATAATTTAAATATGTTAATAAAACAATTTTTTTTTTTTTAATAAAAATTTTTTCAAGTTCAGTCTAAAAGTAATGCTGCTGTAAAAAAAAACAAAAAAAACAATGAAACTGCTTTCATGCCAACAATATTTTAAACTCAAAAAGAATACAAATATATGACCAATAATGCCATGATGCCCAGTCTTCCAAAATTCCTGTTATTAGGTGTTGTAGGCTGGCTCCGCTCTGCCCCGGCACTGTGGCCCTCTTCAACCCCTTTCAGCTCTCTCTGGCGCCTGCTTCTCCATCACACCTCCACCTGTCAACAGCTCGAGCTCTCCCCTAGCCTCTGAGGCTCCAGCACCCCCCAGGGTGGCTCAGGGCTGCACAGCCACCAGTCTCACCTTTTGGGAGTCACCGTGCTGGAAGTAACCAAGCATTCACAAATGGCTTTTGTTTAAGACACTACATCATGACTAAGATAGAAAATGTAACTAATAGATATCACCATACTTTTGCCAGTTGAATAGTCACATTACAGTTTTTCTCAATCGCTTTGGCTCAATTCTTGAATGAGAATTTTTTTTTCTCAAAACAATAAGTTCTCAGATCTCTGAACAGTTAGTTTGTAGTTCACATCAGATTTGAATTTCATATTTAAGCGAATTGCATGTGTTGTGGCATGTGTGGAAAAGGGTAAGTGTAATTGTCTACAATATGCACAATAACTAAATGCACATGGCATGTTGATCTGAACTGATGAGCTGATTCTCAGTGAAACTGTCTGTCTTCAAACTTCTAAACTTTCATCGTCTGAGACATCACATGCAAATGTAGTTTGCCCAGCACAATCACCACCATTTTTGAAAATGGAGGAACATCACAACCCTAAACAGCAGCAGCTACAGCAGTACAGTATAAATACATTTTATTTATTCAGTACATTTATTTTTGTAGAAATGTTTTACATGTAAACTAAAAAATTCACAGTTGCTTGTCATAGAAGAGCAATAGAAAAATATGAATGTGTGGTGGTGGTGTTAGGGCAAGACCTGGGCAAGACATAATAGAGTGTGTAAAAATGAACAAGCAACTGTGAATATTCAGTTGGCATGCAACACATTTCTACAAAATAAATGTACTGTATGAAAATAAATGTTCATTTTCTTTTTATAAAGTATTTACTTTTCCCAGTAAAAGTTTACCTACTGTTGAAATCTGTATCTAAAAAGCTCAGTGTGAGACGCAAGAGCATTCAGCTAGACAAAACTGACATTCTTGTATAGTATAGAAAGCAGTAGTAGAAAAGTAGAAAATTCATCAACTCACACATCAGTTGTGGCAAACGGAAGCTCAAGCATGCTTGCTTGACGTGCGAGAACCAATGAGGTTCATTCTCGTGTTACGCAGCATGTTTGAGCTTCTGCAAGAGGTTTGTTCTCGTGTGTCAAGCAGGTTCGGTTGAGCTTCTGTTTATGTTCGCTGATCAGTGTTTATATGTGAATAAAAGCCTAATTTAAATCTGTTTATCATATAAAGTGATCATGTCTCTTCAGAAAATTTATACTAAACCACTCAATTCATATGGATTAATTTTGCAATCTCTTTATGAACTTTTTGAAGCATCAAAGTGTCAGTTGCGTAGCTGTCAATGGAGGGACAGAAAGCTCTCAGATTCCATATCTTCATATGTGTTCCGAAGATAAACGAAAGTCTTACTGGTTTGGAACGACATGAGGGTGAGTAATTAATGACAGAATTTTCATTTTTGGGTGAACTAAACCTTTAAGTAAAGCATTTGGACATTTACTGGTGCTCTTTTATATGTTAATGACATTAATTAGGTCACCCAGAACCGGGAACACTTCCTATAACACCAGATGTACTCGTTACATCAGAAGAAGAATGGCATATACGCTAATATTAGTCTCTCTGTTTATCCCGAGGTTAACCGTAGTTAGTCAGATCCGGGCCGTATCCAGGTGAGATTGAGGACCTGCGCCTAGATACGACGACAACGCAGCCCTGAAGTGTCAGCAGAGATTGTGTCAACTAGATCATCCCCTGTGAAGGCCTCACCGACACAACAGCCAGTGGCACAGATTCCCAACAAACCATCCCATACTGGCGTGATGAAAACGATCTTCAACTACATGGAACTGGATTAAATATTTTGACTGTTGCAATCCTAATTGGGCTTATGATCTGTAAAGCTGCCTGAATCATAATCACGCACTGTTCGCTGTTGGCCACAGGAGAACTGGCCCCTCGACTGAGCCCCTCCGTTTTTATTACCTGTTTGTCACCTGATGTCACCTGTTGGAGCTTGGGTTCCTTGCCGCTGTCGCCTTTGGCTTGCTTAGTTGGGGACACTTGATATTCAACAATGTTTTTGACCTGCCTGCATTGACACCATTGTATGCGAACTACATTAATAACTATTGATTTTTACAATGGAATGAATCAATACTGAATTTACTTAAGCTGGACAATGACACCATTTTCTTTAAAAGCTGCTGTGCAGCAAAAATTATTTTATTCATTTACCCGCCCATAGACCCTCCCATCGAAGAAATCAGTACAGAAGTGGTTGACAGTGGACAAAGACGGATTCAAATGCCAGGTGTAAACGGGAATGTGTCTCCCTCGTCTACTCGTGATCCGATTGACCGAAATGCATCTTAATACCAAGTGTAAACAGGGCCTTCGATTCAGTTCGATTAGTAAACCGGCTTAACCGGTTACTTCCTGAGAACCAGCTCAAAAGAACGATTCATTCAAAAATTGAACATCACTAGTATAAATGTTTTTTTGTGCATACGTTCGTACTCTGAATCACACAAATGCACATTTGAGAAATTATTAGATCAAATGTAGGAGGGTTTCTACGAAACATTTTATAAATGAGGCCTGTGATGTTCCAGCAAACTGTTGTGATAATCATACAGTTTAGAGAATGTTAAGATTGTTTCGAAAAATGTGCCAAAGCAATTAAGAAAAACTGTAAGACAATTGTTTTGTATTACAAGAAAATATTTCTAAAAAGTTGTTTAAATATGCAAATGAGACAATATCTAATTAAATATGCACTAATTTCCACACATTTCCAGAACAGAAATCTGTACATTGGATAAAGCAAGGTTCAAAATTCTTCAAAATTAAATGAAAAGTTTTTACAGAGGGGATTTCTTTTTTATCACTTCATAAATCAGAAAATACTATCAACAGCCAGTGAAAAAAACAACAACATATTTTTTAGGAATAAAATTTTAAATAAGAATAAAAAAATTATAAATCAGGCAAATGTTATTTTGACAAACCACCTTCAAAATATAGATAGGAATAAATCTGGAAAGTTTAGTGTATGTAACTGCTACCGAAATGGAGATTTTGGGCTCAGAAAAAACAATAGTTTTGCCAGTAGTATCTTGCCTTAAGTAAGGCAAATGGTTTGCTTACATGTTGGAAGCTAATGCAGCTAGTGCAAAACAGAAGGAGCTGCAAACACATTCGATTTTGAACTATTACAAAGGCAAACATTTTAATTTTAAAATAAGAGCTTTGATATTGCTCAGTTATGTAAGTGATTTGTAAGCCCTAATGCTGCTGCTTTTAAATGGAGTGTTTTTACATTTGGATTAGGGTGGCTTAGAAAAGGTCCATTTTCACACACCGCTGCACTGTGACGGACATATGCAAGGAGCTCTGAGTGACAGCCTCTATAGCTCCATCCCCGACCCCTGGAGTGTCCTCAACAGTGCCTGTCCCCGCCAGACAAGGGCCACATAGGGGGATTCACTGGTTACAGAGGCCATGAGGTCAGGATGGTAGAAGATCAACCGACCCCATCCCTTCTTGCTCTTTATTAGCTGGGTTAAAGGTTAAGAAAGCAAAAAGCATCCCTCCAGAGTCAGTTTCTTCTTGGGTGAAGAAGTCTTTTCTGACTTTTGACAGTCCTGGTGCACTGTATCCCATGACGCATCTTGAACTCTTTGAGCACATGTTTCATGAAACAACCCAAACTGAATTAAAAACCATAATGCAAAACAAATTTTATAAACCCTAGTATACTTTGATGTTTGAATATGCACACAAATTTCAGTCTGTTCCTCACTCAAACCTATCGCATACTGTAACTTCAGAAGACTTAGAATACTGTGCACAAGGCATATGGAATTTATAGTCATACAGGTTTGGAATGATATGAGGGTGAGTAAATGATGGCAGAATTTTTATTTTTTGGTGAACTATCCCTTTAATGAGTAAAATGAATACTGCACTATCAAGAACCATGTGTCTGCAGATGCCAGACTGATGTAAAAATGTAAAATGTCTAAATGTACACACACATAACAGGAATACTGTATCTGTATTATTCATGCAGTGTCTTCTCATACAAAGCCTAGAGAGAGGGTGGGCTATTGAAATGTTGGGGTACAGGCTTAATGCTTTTGAAGCTCTGGGAAAATGAGGCGTGGTTGTGTGTCTGTGATGAACAGCACAAATGGTGATACATAGACATCTTATGCACACTCTCACACTTTCTGAAGCAACTTGCACACAAACACACACACATCTCTAGTCCCTCTTTTCCAAGGCCATTAGTACGAGCTGGCCTTGATTACTTATTTATGAGGCAAACAGGCAGAAGTGCGGGGAGTGGAGTAAAGAGACAGACAAAGACCGGAACCCCTCGTCACTGAAACCAACACAAGTGTCCAGTCCACACATATACAGTATTTGCTAATTCACTGCATTTTTTTTTTTTACTAAACAGATAACTTGTGCACTTAATAACTCCTTCAGGCATCTGCAGAATTGCTGTGTGTTTGCACCTAGTGTCAAACACCACAAAACTACAGATGTAACCATGTAGACTCAGCATTGCAGCTGTGGGTATCACGCATACTTTTAAAGCCTTGCATAGGATTTTATCTTCCCTAAACATGTCGAATCAATTTGATTTACAGTCAGAATTGTACATTTTCACAGATGTAAAAACAAGTTTTCTACACAGAATATTTGAATTTTTTTTTATTTATTATCCATGGCCTTATAGCCATACCCACCAGTCCTCTGAAAAAAGCTGAAATCATCACATGGGTCTTTTCATTCAATTTCTTTTTATCATTCACCCAAAATAAATACATAGCTTTTCTTGCAACCATTTAAATAAATATATGTGGCTTTATGATAATATCAGCAACAAAAAAGTGTAATATATATATATATATATATATATATATATATATATAATAGATTCATTTGTATAGATTTATATATTTATATATATATATATATTTATTTATTTATATATTCTCCTTTAATTCTTTTACAACTTACAAGATGCCAATTGTACCAAAGCAATACTTACTAATACAACATGGTGAACTTTTAGTGGTTAACTTAGACACTTCGGACAGCACCAGTTAGGCATTCTTGTAAATTGTATGTACCTACACACTGAAGTCCCACATCATGGACCCTTCTTAGAGAAGCCATTCTTATGGGATGTGACTGTGGAGGAGAGGTATCTTCTCACTATTTTCATACTGTGAAAGTTTGCCACAGACTCTGATAGTAATGCATGTTATTTACTATCATGTCAGCAAACATTGTTTAGGTAGAAAAACATATGATTGGCTCTGGAAGCTTGTGTGTGACCTTAACCAATAATTTTTGTGGAAAAATATATTTCAGGCTGTTTAGGTCTGAACGCCACAAATATTTTAAATCAGTTCTGGGTGATTGTTTCTGTTCTTAGGACAAAAGCAATTTATGATAGATATATGTAACCAATAAGAGAGAATTCTCAAATGTTTATGGCAATTTACTGTACTGCAATGTAAAACAAGTGTTATGCACAAGGGACCTCTCCTCCACAATACAAAATCAGCCTTATGGTTAGTCTTAAGTATTAGCCAGGTCTCTGACAAGGTTAATGTCCAACAGTAATAGAAAGTAATGGTAATAATAATAACCAGATTAAAACAAATGGAATAAAAATACAAATACAATTATAATTCTATGTACATACAAAAATATAGCAAAGGAACTCACAAGGATGTGCATTATTGGGGAAGAACACACACACTTGAAACAGATTTCATTCATCTTGCTTCCCAGTTTCAGATGTCAGTGCATCTGTTTCACCTTGTTCCCAAGTGTGGTTTTCTACCTCGTTCTGGCCAGGTGACTAAAGCCCTTGTCTCAATACAATCCCTTCTTCCTGTCAGATGAAACAACAGTCTCAATTAACCTCACTTTCTGCAAAGCATTCAGGGCACACCAGAGAAGCTCAGGAAAGGACAAAGTCTTTAGAGATACTCATCTCATGTATGGCAGAACTAGGGAACCACAATGGCTTCATTTTGCTGATACTGCTCGGATCTGATGATAACCTAAAGCATGGTCCCACAGGTTTTCTGGCCAATTTGTCCAAAGTAATGGCTTGTATCTTATCTTGACTGTCAAATGTGGACAGACAGTCCCTTTTGATGTTTGGTCCCACAGCGTAGTTGGATGCAGAAATGGTCAAGGATCCTATCGCTGTTGTTCAACAGTTGGAAAGTACAATGGGCAGCTGAGGAAAAATGAGTTGAGGATGTAAGAGTGCTTGGGAGAGGTTGGCGTCAGGCTGCCCTGGGCTGGAAACCTGACCAGACACTTTATCTTTCAGAGTAGCTCCTCTAAAAATAAAAAGAGAGGCTTCTGCTGACAGCAGATGCCGGCCTGAGACTGCACACACATACACACATGCATACACATTTTCCCTTCTTCTTCCTTACACACTCATTCGCACACAATGTCTCTCTTTACCTCCTCTCTTGAAACACAACCCCACTTAGGTGAGCTTAATATTCTGATTTTAAATGGTCCTGTTTTTGGTGTCAAACAGAATTGACTTACATAGTCAGATTTTTTGGTTGGGCTCTCCTCCGTAACCAGCGCCCTGCATCCACGTAAAGTCTAGAGTTAGCCAGCTTGCTTACAGTTTTTCCATACAGTAAGGCTGAAGAAGACACACTCAGCACTGACTTTCTGTTGAAAGCGATGCTTAGATGATCCTTTTACTCAGTACAGCCTCTGCATTTATTCTGATAGCATACTCCCTGTATGTTACATATGGTTCACATTACCCAACTCTATCTTGGAAAGTCTAATAAATAAATAAATAGACAAGGGTTTACTGAAGAAAAAAAAAAAAAAAAAAAAAAAAACCTGGGGGAGGGTGTATGGGGCTGTAGGATACATGATGATGAACATGATGCAGGGAGGCCTGATTGGTTTAGAGTAGGTCAGTTCATTTAGCAGAATTCCCCGGCTGCTTCAGCATTAGAGGTGTCTCCTCGAAGGAGAATTGCAAGAGGCTCCTTCAGGCTGTCATACAGGCTTCTCCAGGGTTTTACGAAAGGGTGCAGGGTTGGTGGCAGAGATCTTGCGGCACACAGTGTTGGTATTGCTACATCGGCAGCCTGGACGGGTGGCGCGATCGTAGCCACGCTGGCATAGAGTGAGGCACAGCTTGGCAGGAGGGTAGCAGCACAGGCAAGGCAGGCAAAGCGCCAGGAAGGCCATGGCACTCCAGCGGGAGCAGGCGTGAGCCGGGGCACAGGAGCATGGTCGGTCGGCACAGTTGTCCTCCTTATCTGCCGAGCAGTGGTAGAACAGACCCTTCACACAGCACAGGCAAGTGCCGTACTCCAAGACGTTTTCAGCTGAACATAAGCAGCGCTGGCCACAGGTCCAGCAGGAGGGCAAATTACGGGGGGCACAGCACTCCTGGCACTTACAGTGGCCACAACGTTCACAGATGAAGAGATGCAGGCCCAAGTCCTCACTGTCAGCCAGTCCTTTGCCTAGCGAGTCAGGTTTCAAGTCACCTTTGGGCTGGGACCGCACCACAGTGGCCAGACCAGAATGGGAAGGCGTTAGTCCTGTAAGAAGTCTCTGGTCTGAAGCAGCACTGCCGCGGGACATGGAGCTCACGGTACTGGAGCGACTCAAGTAGGCCAAGTGGGAATGTTGATGCTGACTTTGACTGCGAGACATCTGAGGATGTCGCTCATCATGCACATAGAAGACACCAACCTGAGAGGCAGGCTCCAGCGCCACAGGGCGTTCCACATAGTCATTATTAGCCCTTATAGCATGGATCTGGTCAATGGACAATACAGGGACCTGCTGAAGATCCAAGCTTTCTGGGTCCATCCGAAAAGGTGGCACTGGATCCATTCTTTCAGGGCCACCAGGGTAGGGGCTGAGCTGCAAGGCTGACCAATATCAGGGTACATCGGATAAACCTGTAGTATGAAAAAAAAAGAAAATAAATGCATCAATGTTAGATTCAGAATCAAATTAAATGGTTGAAGTTCAGATGGTCTATGGCTAAAGCTATGGTTATTATTAGACACAGAGGATGGAGAGATAACGCCATTGACATCACACTGTAATTTAGCATCTGGAGAACACAGCTGTTGACACAAGGGAAAGGAACCAGAGCAAAGAATTTGACAGCAGTGAATTGTGAGAATCTGGGGAACCCAAAAGAATTAGTGTTAGTGTCCTGAGGTATCTCTTCCTCAGCAGCTTGGCGGAATTTTGCCCCTCCCTGCAGCCCTTCTTTTGTTAAGCCTTATCCTTCATAAACAGGAACAACATGGCTATTGGAATGTGCATGGAAAAAATCAGCATCCTGGAATTGAGAAACATGTTGCTTGCATTATTGGATGTTATAGGCAAACAAGACCTTGGATTGCATTGGATTAGATAGCAATGGGTTTTGTTTTCTTCCATCGATAAAAGTAGAGATAGAAGACCACTTTTGACGTTTGTCAGACTCTCAGACTGTTCCAAAAGTCAATGTGTGATAGGGACAAATGCAAATATTTTAGGCCGCCTATGAAGAGATTGGACATGAGAAGAGAGCTGCCTCTGACATAACAAGCAACGGAAATCCATACACAACAGCAGTGATTAGAAGAAACAGTGTCTGCTCCCAGTCCCCCAAGCATCCGGGACATAGTCAGCTGAATTCCTGGCAAGAGCCCTGAATGCTCTCGCAAAAAAAAAAAAAAAAGTAAGATAGCATCCTCCCCCGCTCCCACTGCCCAGCCAGAAACTCAAGATAAGGAGGCCCAGGTCGGAAGCACAAAATGCATTTGCAAATTATACAGAGGAGGAAAGAGAAGTCCTGGAGAGTAATTACATCAAACCCAGCAGAGAGCTGTAGTCAGGTCCTATCAGTCCATCTAATTGTTGAAAGGGGTCTGCTGTTCATTTCCATGAGCTCATTATTTGGGGCCTGAGTTCGAAAACAACATTGGACTTTTAGTCTCGCATCTGCAAGCAAGCCAGAGAGGAAGTTTTGGGTTAGCTCATCTGTGTCATGTCAGGCACTTTGGTTGCATATTTGTTTGAGCATTTGCACATGTCCTCTCCATGTGGTTTTCCTCAAGTGTGTCGGCACTTGGGAGCATTTATCACTCGCGGCTACACTGGAGTTTATTTGGAACTTTCCACTGACTTGCAGTGATCTTGTGTAAAAAACAGTAAAAACAGACCCAAATTACACCTCAAAACAATGCGTTTCCTGGGTTCTGAGAAATGGTAAAAAAAAAAAAAAAAAAAAAAAAAGTTCTAAACTACCACTTTCTAATTAACTGCCCGCTCACCATTAATTCCATCCACAAAAGTTCCTCTCAAGTTATCATCAATGAAATACCCATTCATCCCATGAGTTACTTCCCTTGAGCCAGACTGCTTGGAAAGCCACCATCCATTAACGGTAAACTGCCTCCCACTAGTGTTCACCAACCACTTCCATGCTCTGTCATTGGGCATAGTGCATTTGCAAAATAAGCTGTGAAGCAGAAGACCAGAGCAGAAGCTGCTATATAAAAGCTCCTGAAACATTCTTCCACCGCACCCAACAGCAGCAGTCAGAGTGCCAGAGGATCGACAAGTCACACTCCAGCGGCAAAGCAGGTAAGATTCTGACATCAGGAAGTCCAGCAGATCACACCAACACTTAAACCCCCAACAAAGAGCACTCTACCACTCCCTACTGAGTCCCAGAGTACTCTTTAGCCCCATGTGCCCCAGACTGTGAGGCCGTACTGGAGCTGTGGACTGGTCTATCATGTCTCTACAGTGGAGATTACACAATTGTTTTCTCTTAAACAAATTCTGTGGATAACTGCTACTTAAGTGCCTTCCAAAGTGCTACTGGCTGTTGTTTAGGGAACATTCAATAGAGGTTGGACATGTTGATTCAAGTCTGCTTGCATTGTGAGTGTATACTGAGATATTGATTATGCTGTTCAGGTTAAGTATTCTCATTTGTAAGTTCTGGCCATGACCTCTAATAGCATTACTCTAAATGAGAAATAACTTTGCTGAAACTGATAAATTTTATAAAATTGTGATAACTGGGAATGAGGGAAATAGGAAGTTTAAACTACACCACTTCAGCATAGCACTTGAATGGATCAGTTTAGACCCAAGTATAGAATCTGTTTCTGCAATCCAGCATTCATCCAAAGTATTGTTGTTTTTTTTTTTCTTGATCCCACATCTGAAGACTCCATCTTCTATTTTTTGTTGGATGGTTTTATCATTTAAAAGGATACACTGTATCTGATTTTCCAAATTTGATAGCATATCTTACATTGGATGAAGTAAAGCAAATCCAATAACCATTCACCACTAATGGCTGTCTGTATTTCTCTTTTTCTTTCATGTCACAAGAGCACTCATCCAACTTTGTATCACATTTAAACCACTATACTAGGGGGAATAGACATGCAACAGACATCTGATCTAAAAAATAAAAAGGAAAAGGGAGACTGTGAGTGCACAAGAAGATAATGTATTCAAAGACAACACCTGTCCCAGGTTAAGGCACCCTTTAAGTCCCAAAACTGTGCATACAGCTCAGAGAGACAGCTGCATCTGGTGAGCCTGAGAGAGAAAAAGAAGGGAGAGAGTGCCGTGTTTACTCAGCCCTGCCTGCCATGAGGGGTAACCTGAAGACAGGCCCCTGCGCTCTGGGAGTATCAGTGCTGAGTGAGCTGTACCTCGCGGCTCTGCCCCGGGGCTCCTTGCACCCGTTACCTTGCACACATCCTTGGCCAGTGTAATCCAATCCAGGGCAGGAAGAGGATGAGAAGCGCATATTATTCATAACAGTCACCACACTCCACTGACTGGGAGAAACTTTAAACTTCCAAACAGGGAGGAGAGAACAGGAAAATTAGAAAAGGCAAAACAGTCATCCCGTAAAGGGTCGTTGGACAACATTGGACAGCTGAAGATTGTTCAGCTTGTTTATCTATTGGTGGGTGTGGCCATCAGGTGAATGAGGTGCTGATGCTGTCTGCTTGTTTGGGGGCTGATGGGATGTGGGCCAATGACATCATGCTGTGGTGCTATTTTTAAAGCCTCCAGTCTCCTTTCATTGACCCCTGCTGCCACTGATAAGCATCCAGCAGTTCTGCAGCCAGCCATCAGGCCAGTCTGACTTCCTGCAGGCTAACTGTCATTAGAGATATCCATTTTCCATTTCTGCTCTCTCTCTCTCTCTCTCTCTCTCTCTCTTTGACTCAGATAGAGTGGCAGATTGGCAATTTCTGACTGAGGGTTGATTAGCTGGTAGTCGCGGGGGGTAGGGGCCAGGGGCCTTGCAGAGGGCATATATATGCTCCTAGGGGCCAGGCTTAACTGCGGCTGGACTTGAGTTGTCAGGCACCAGGACCCTGGGATCTGCCCCACAGGCCCCTCTGGGAACACAGTGGGATTGAATGACAATAAACTGTATGAGATTCCGGATGTGCCGAATCCGACCCCCAGGAAGGACTGAAATAGACACTGCAGACCAGCAAGTTTGGGTGAGAGAGAGACAGAGAGACTGAGAAGAGAATGGGGGGAGGGTCACTTAGAGAAAGGAGGAATATATAAGATAAAGATACCATTAGTGAAAGAAATAAACAAAAAACAAAAAAAAAAAAAAAGACTGACAAAAGACTGTAAATCTAAAACTGTAACTCTAAATATTAACATATTAATATTTATAGATATTGACAACTATTGACAGTATAAAACAAATTAACTGACACGCTAAGGAAATTTGAGACATTTTAATACACTTTCATTGTTAACCTGCACCATTCACAAAATTCACATTCCTTTTGCCAGCCTCTACTTTGAGAACTTTATCAGAAACCCATCGCAAATACCCAGAAACTTCACTATGGACCGTTGTGAGCATACATGTGTGCAGCACTGTCTCATGTCCTCTCCTACTCCACTCCCAACCTCTCCATCAGTCTCTGCCAGCACAAACTGGGTAGTATTGACATCTCCAACCTTGAGGACAATCAATTCCATGCCTGTATGCCTGAAGCCCAGTGCATTGGCTGGGTCAGGGTAGGACTTGAGTTTAGGGCACTACGTGACACACAGAGATCATCTCTCACTTGGATGCTATTCTACTCCCTTTATTTGTCAGCTAGATTATATTTCATTCAGAGAACATCGAGAACTAGATCTAGAAATTCTCAAGAGAAAACCGTTTGAGCTAAAAAAAAAAAAAAAAAAAAAATAGACTTAAACATATTAAGACTAAGACTTGAAGAGATTTAAATAAAGAATCACTTACCCCTAAAAGGAGGGAGATCCATTTTGCACCAAAACAGTATTTTATGTTTGTTTGTTTCTTTTTTCTTTCTTTCCTTTATGTTTTCTTGAGCAGTTTTCTCTCTTCTGCCTCCTGATGTTTCTTCACAAATGTCCCACACGTGCAAGCAATCCTGCTTCCTCAGCACTCAGTCATTCCCTCTGAAGAACACCAACAGCCTTTATCAGGGAACAGCCAGAGCACTGCACGTTCAAAGAGCACTGCACATTCAAAGAAGAAAGACACAATTTTCTTGGAAACGAGGGCAACATGTCACACGGAATATCCCAATTTATTTGAATAAGAAACAAAAATGTCCCCGGGGCAAAGTAACTGAGAGGAGCTTCGCTTTTCAGAAGTACTTCCACAAAACAGTGTGGAAAGACCACAGCAACAGCTCTGTAGTTTGTCGTCTCTCAGTATAAGCTGAAACTGTGAGTGCTGGATCGTCTCTCTCGGACTGTCTATCTCTCTCTCTTTTTCTCTGTCTATCTGTGTATGGTCAGCGCTTCCTGCTCATGCGATCATCCACTCACTCCCAGAGTGTGTGTATGTATGTGTGTGAGAGAGAGAGAGATAGAGATGGAGGGTGGGAAACAGTGAGGGAGAGAGGGAGGGATATGGGATGGGGAGGAGGAGGAGGGGTGGTTGGATATGAATGGTAGAAAGAAGGAGGGCTGGGCTGAGGGTTGGGGTGGGGGGCACTTGGTTTTGCTGGAGATAGTTAATGGCTAAGTGGCATCATCGGACTGAAACCCAATCTCTCATTTTCTCCCCCTCAGGAACTGTTCTATAAGATTCCCTGAGCTAAGCCTAACAAGATGGACAGAGGGAGGAAGGGAAAAGGAGATAAAGAGAGAGAGAGAGAGAGAGAGAGAGAGAGAGAGAGAGAAGAAGAAGAAGAAGACAGTGAGAAATGGATAGAAAGAGAAAGAAGGAAGATATAAGTCAACAATATGAAAGGTGATAAAAACAATGAGAAAGAGAGATGAGAAAAATGTTAACTGACAAGATCTTTGTTGAGGAATATGTGTCAGTTCATGGAACCTTAAAGAGACAAACAGTTCTGTCACCATTCTAAAGACATATCAACAATTTCATTATTGCTGATCTTTCCCTGGCATACAGTGGCAAGTATTTGGGCTACAGTTAATAGTATGTAGAACCTGTGAATTTCAAAATATCACATTTTAAATGAATAGATATCCTGTTCAGAATTAACCCAATGGGTACTGACACGATTTTGAGTATGATTTTGAGTATATGTGATGACTAAGACACCTGCGTGAACTGTCTTCATACATCCACTAAAATCCCTTTGACACCAGCTAAAAGTCATTGCAAAAACGGCTCAGAAAAGTGAAGTTAGTTCTGTGAAAAAAACAAAACATTTGTTTGCAGATACCACTTGGTTTGATAATGTGTGATAAAAGTGTGTCTTATAATAAAAATATTTTGGGGCCAAAAATGTAAAAAAAAAAAAAAAAAAAAAAAAAAAAAAAGTATATGAAAGGGGGAAAAGTATATGAAAAAAAAAAAGGAATAAAAAGGAAGACTTTGATATTTCAGAAAACATCACAGTTGGTGAACATGAACAGAACATGGGGGTATATGAACATCACATGCCATTTTTAACTCATGCGATCCTATTGTAGACTCAACATTTTGGAACTCACTGACCCATCCTGATGTGTTTGTGCCAACTTGCAGCTGTTCTAGAGCAGGTTACCTCCTAGAACAGTGAATAATTCAGTGTCTCAATCGAGTGCATGACAGATTTGGAACCCAGCCCATGTTCCTTTTCATTTCACTTCGGTCATTGCCAACAGACAACAAGCTGCCTTATCATAATCACAGTGAAATGATCAAGTATGAACAAATGTACATTATAATGAAAAAAACAAAACAAAAAGATAATGTGAATGCACTGGCTGGAGCATAAATACATAATAGGATATTCATATGTGTTCATGTCAGTCTATTGATAGCACATGGAAGGTATCTCCAAGGTAACAGGACACATTTTCTGTGTGTGTGTGTGTGTGTGTGTGTGTGTGCGTAATGGGGCAGGAAGAGGGGTGCTTCCTGGCTTCCTGTAGAGGGAAATAGCTAGGATGGCCAAACAGTGCAGAGAGAGGAGAGTGAATCAGGTTTCTCTATACTAAAGACATTCAAAATGCATGACAGAACAGCTTCAGCCCGAAAACAGAATCTGCTTATATACATAAACTATGTTCACAATGTAATTTGTATAATTTATTTTCTCTCTATAACCTAAATAATGTTGTATGAGATGGATGTTAATTTACAGCATAAATAGCAGTAATAACAGTTGTGTTTGGTTTTTGATTCTACTTTTGCCCATCATTTGTGGTCTCATAATATAATAACATCATAAACTTTTCATGAAAGAGTATGTTAATAAATTTAACATAAAAAATGAAAAAAAGAAAAGAAAAAAGAAAAAGGAAACTTTAGAGACAGAAGAGATGTTCTCATCAAAGTTATAGCAATTTTTTTAAAGGGGTCATATAATGCCATTTTTACAAGATGTAAAATAAGTCTCTGATGTCCCCAGAGTGTGTATGTTAAGTTTTAGCTCAAAATACCCCACAGATCATTTATTATAGCATGTTAAATGTGTCACTTTTTGAGGGTGAGCAAAAACGCTCCGTTTTTGTGTGTCCCTTTAAATCCAAATGAGCTGCTGCTCCTAAGAAGAGGGCGGGGTTTCAAGAGCTCATGTTAGCACGTAGTGTTAGCAGCGTCGATTACCTCACGGAGACTCACTGAAAATGTCAGAAACTGTTAAGCCTTTTATGTTCAAACCGGAGTCAGACAATGATGGAGAGACTCAAGAAGAAGTGACAACATGTAGAATGCAACAGGACATTTCTGAATGGTTAGTTGATGAATTTATGTAGCTGATGTGGGATATCTAAAAGTCATTGATTAGCATATTCTGTCATGATAATCTATAAATCGCTCGTGTGGAAACTGTTGTAAGATGCCTACAGAGCCAGAGAATATATGCTGCATGAAGATAGAACAGGTATAGTTTAGTTTAATTATGGTTATAACTTTAATGTTATAACCATAATGTTGTCATCTTGATTTTATGGCATGCTATTGCATTTGTGTAATGTACTGTATTGCAAAAGCATGGCCTCACCCCTTTGTTGCGTGTTTTCAGGGGGCGGTGTTTATGTAAATTTTAGGGTTAGTGATGTCACCAACCCGGGAAGAAGCTCGTAGTCCCTACCAGCCATTTGTTGTAGTCCTTAAACAGAGAATTCTTTAAAAGAAAATATCTCCCTTTGCTTTGAACTTTGAGCTTCGTAACTTTGCAAATGTTGTTTGTGCTCAAACAGCAACATTACACACTAACTAAAGTTAAAAAAGTGAAATCATAATCAACCACCCCTTTAAAGCAAATTGATTCATCACAATGTTTATGTTCATATTTAATAAAAAGGAAAGAAATAAATCAAACTATATATAATTTACAAGTAAATGCCTGACTATCTAGGCTCTAAGACTAATAAATTTAAGATTAATAAATGTTTAAATATCAATGTCCTCAAACCTCTTACCTAGAACTGTAACTAACTGATTTTATAGTTGGTTTGCATTAGATATTTGATCATTTACATGGTCGTTTGTATGCTGATTGTTAATGGTTTTCACATTTGAGCCACATTTTTAGAAATGGTTATGGTTGTAAAAGGCAAGCCCTAGATATTTGGTAAAGGCTATATTAAACTGATGGAAATGGCCCAAAATTGTTCATGTCACGTATTTAAGTAGTTAAAACTAATATATTCTCCAAATAATATCACTATAAAGCCTTGTAGCTGGCCATGAATGTACACTACTCACAGCACCACTGGATCTCCACTATAGCTTTAGGTCAAAAGGTTGTAGTGACTTAAAAAAAGACTGTGTGACCATATTTGTGGGGATTTATTTATTTATTTTATATTTGAAAGAAAAAACATTTTACAATTTAAATTTATCGTTTTAAAATAAAAAATAAGTTAAAATATACAGGAATCTGCTCTTTAAGGTATAAAAAGTAGTTTGCCAGTTGAAATTTAATTGAGTACAAGGATACTTTTAATAGTACTGAAAAAGTACAAATTTCCTAAAATAATACATTTATAGCTATGATGTACAATTACTCAAGTGCTTTTTATCTTTACCAATCTGTATGATGCAATAACATATATCCATCTCACTTTATCAGTATGTGTGTGAGTGTGATGGGAACATTGACTGGTTTGCATTTTCCCTCAAGGCCTGCCACTGCCTCAGCCCATGGCACTCATACTGCCTGGGAGAGAGAAAGGCAGTACTGGACCATAGAAGGATCAATGTTAAATGGCCTGGTTAATGACCGGCACACAGCTGACAAAGTCATTCATTTCTGCCGGCACTATGTATTATGTGTGTGCGTAAACAAGAGGGATTTGCACGTTTGTGTGTTTAAAACTTAAATATGAAAAAGAGAGAAAGAATGAGAAAATAAAAAGCAGAAAAAAAGACCAAAAATGCTAGAAAAACAAACAAAAGCTGATAGTGGGGTTTGATAAATAGAGAAACAAAGAGTGTTTGTGTTAATGTGCGTGTGTTTTCTGTTATGACAGTGTTAGTGTAAAGATCACTTCCCATGTCAAAGCACCACTGCAGATGAAGCTGTAATATTAAGTTACAAAACACTCCTCACTCACGGCCCTGCCTCTTCTAGATCGCTTAAAGGGATAGTTCACATAAAATAACTGAGCTGCTATAAGTAAATAACTAGAAGAATAACAAAGTGCACCAAACAGCTACAAATCAGTGTTTATGATTACAATAATAAATTTAAAAAATATGATAACAAATACTAGTTTGCAATATCAAGCGGCATAACGAACTGTTTTTGTACATCTAAATATCTGGAAGCTGCTGACAACAGAAGCTTCGAAACATTCAAGTTATATCATCCGCTCTTACATTAAAAATCAGGTGGATTAGTCAAATGATAGTTGGTGTAAGGAACAGACAGAAATTTAAGCAGTTATTTACTGAAAAGCATCCGCTCTAGCTGTCATTAACATATTTATGAGAGTTCATTGGGAAAAGTAGTGATATGCAATTTCAGAATGAAATTTTTTTTTTTAAGCTTTTTTAGTGAACTGACTAATACAATTCACATTGCCGGTTAGAATGATTTGTTCATGAATCAGACCGAGTTGGTTGTCAAGTTCAACTCAATCACAGAGGTTAACGGCTTAAAATTTCAGGTTGTTTTGCAACTTATCACTCACCTTTAGAAGACTTGAGTGCACAGGTCATTACATGTGGATCACTTATGTATGGTATGGTATGTATGGTCATTTTTGAAGCTTGACACCCCTGTCATAGAAAAGGTACAAAAGTGGCTGGTACAAAATTAAAAAAAAAAAATGTCCTTTTGTGTTCCAAATGAAGTCAAACAGTTTTGGTATCACATGAAGGTGAGTGATGATTTTTGCAAGAACTGTCCCTTTAAACTACACCCCAGAAAGCAAAGTGATCCATTCTTCCTGATTCCTTAAAGTATCGTTTTTTTTTAAAGTGGTCTTAACCCCACACACTCAAGTGGAGCTTATTCTTCCAAACAACTAGTCAAGCCCTCTCATCCTCCTGCTCTGTACCACTGAGCTACGTAAACACCACCATCTGTATCTGATCAGAATTAATGCCCACCCCCCTCTACTTTCTCCATCTTTCCCCCGCTGCCCCTTTTGCCGCCTGGTCCCATACACACATGGAGATACTTACACATCATCACCCCATTACATGGACATGGGCGAAGATATGAACACACACACACACACCCCATCAAAACACACCCCAAACTCCTCTCATAACACACAAACACACACTCCCTGTCCCCCCTTCGCACTACGTAATTGTCGCTAATAGTTTGGGGGTGAAGTATCCATATTCCATTAAGTGAACCAAGCTCTCTGATTGGCTGAGCCGACGGCCCCTCGGAATAGTCGAGCTGGCCGCCTGCCAGAGGCTCATTTCCTGCCGGCCTGAGAGCCTCCAGCCGCTCCCGCTGCAAATGCACTTCCTGACTATGTATAAAATTTTTATTAATGGCCAGGAGTGCATCAGCAAAGGCTCAGGGAAGGAGAGAGAGAGAGAGAATGACAGAGATGGATGGAGTGAGGGGAAAGACAGCATTAAGTATGATTGAGCTCTGATAGAGGAAGGGATGAAGAAGGAGAGTTTCCAGAATGCCCTTTTAAGAACATCTTTAAGACAGTGCAGACCTGCCGTAAGTGTCTGTTCGTTGTCTCATAAACAGATAAAGAGAAAACAGAGGAAGAAATGGGAAGATAAAATGAAAGACAAGACTTGATGAATGAGAACGAGAGAAAGCACCAGTACTTCCTAATAAATACTCTGTTTGGGTTCCGAGAGACTGCTGAATAGTTCATACTGTCAACATTTAGGGGTACACTAGTATGTAGATGGGCTAAAAAAATTGAGGTATATAGAGTGAAAGGAGGCCAAGAGAAAATGTGGAGACATAACACAAATGAAAACAGTCAGTCACCTTTTCCTTGGAGAGGTCAGGAGGCTTATTACTGGAGACAGAGATTCAACAGATGATGGAAAGGAAATGTCTAAGCAGGCCACACCCCTCGTCAAAACCACTTGACGGACAAGCCCATTTTTTATGAAACTCCATCAGCACAGAGGATGAAAGGTCAAGTGGCTGAGGGAAAGTGACAGCCAATTGGAGAAGATGAAGGTACTTGCCCATCCCAAAGAGGTCTCAGTGTCAGGAGAGTTTGTGTATGTGAGGGCCGAGGGTGAGGGGGGACTCCGCTGACCCTTGACAGGAGCCCTAGTTACAGCAGCAAGGGGGTTGACAGGTCATATGAAGTATATACGCTGAGATTTAAAGGAATAGTTCATGCAAATATGAAAATTGTTGACTAGGGCTGGATATTGACAAAGATTTCATGATTCGATTCCAGTTCCAATTTACAAGCTTTTGATTCAATTTGATTTCGATCTCGATTCAATATTGATTAATTTAGATATATATCAGGTGCAGTATGTCTTCATTTTTTAAGGAAAAATCTGTCTCATTTAGCTGTAAACTATATAGGGATCCCTGTCAGTTGGTACATTAGTAGTTCATATAATAAACAAATAATAGTTTATATTTAATAAACTATTAAACTCATTTGCTATTTAGCCAAATTGTCCTCTATAGAGCTTTTTTTCTAGTTCACTAATGAGTCAGTCACTTCGATGTGGTGTTGAATACTGACACTAGGGGTCACACTTGAGAGCTCCAAACACCTCTGATACTTCATAAAGGCCAATGAGAATTGGTGAGTGGGACTGTCATGCGCCACTTCCCCGGAGACACTTGTATAAATGGAGCTGACATGTCACTACAGATAGTTGCTTATTCTCATTCACCTCATTGCTGGAAGATTACAGCACATTGCAGCGGCCTCTCCACCCCACGTGTAGTGAGAGCTTCCCATGGGCACTTCAGTAATCTGAAAAAAACAGTTATCCTCTAAAAAAGCAAAACGCCTTTAAAAACGTCTTTTTAAAGGTTGCTGTCAATACCTGTCAGCCTCGGACAGCACAGATCGCTGCCTTGTGTGTCTGGGCCGTTCACACGCTGAGAAAACTTTCATGGATGGCTCATGTTCTTACTGTGAGAACATGACCATAGCAACATTGTGGTCGCGATTCTCCTTTCTGGTTAGAGAGGGAGTAACCTCAGCCTCTCCCCACTCTGGTAATTCTGGAATCCAGTGACAGCTAGCACTGAGGGCAATATGAGGGCAACAACAAGAGTGTTTCCGCCGGGTCAATCCCCACGGGGATTTCTCGTCACGCATGTTGCACCAGGTGGAACTTCTGGATGAGTTTGACATTGTGTCACATGATGCACCTGATTTCTCATTCAGGGCTCTGGATGAGGGTGAGTTGTCAACAGCAGCATCGGAGGGTGGGCCAGTGCCTTCCGACATCGAGGACTCGACTGCACTCCCACCCTTGGGGGAGTTGGCGGCCATGCTTGCCCAGGCTGCTGAGAGAATCGGGCTGGACTGGAATCCTCCGCTCTGTCATGAGTGCTCTCGGTTGGACGATTCAGTCACTTCGACGTGCCATTATCTGGGCTCACAGCCACACCCCACCCCAGTGCCCTTCCTCCCGGAAGGGCATGAAGATCTCACAAACTCATGGAAGGCGCCTTTTCCTGCCAGATCATGCTTCACGGGCTCTTCCACCCTCACTAACCTCAACTGTTGCCCTCATATCGCCCTCAGTGCTAGTGGATACACAGAGGTTACAAAGGTGGAGCGTGCAGTCGCAGTGCATTTATGCCTGCAAAACCTTGCCACCTGGCGGAATCTTGGCTCGCATCCAGGGCCTGTAAGTTCACTTTGTCTCTGCCCAGCAGTTCTCAGCAGTAAAGAAGCAGACTGAGGCGATTAAACACATCTTGCCTCGGAACAATGCCACCAGGTCGGTTTCAGTTGGGGCTCACGGAGTGAGGTAGGTGTTCCAGTACACCCACAGCCACTGGGTCGAGATGCACAACATGGCGGGCAATGCTCCGTCGCCCCACCACAGGTATGTCAAACACGGCTGTCCCTCTGGTACCACTCATGCAGAGTTTGGAAGCCTGTTTAGCTCTTCCTAACCCGTTGTGCTGACTTATCATGACAATCTGATATAGCTACACGATTCAGGCACCACAGAGGATTGGGGCTTTAGGTCAACTGGGAAAAGAGCAAGCTCTATCCAGTGCAGAGCATCTTTTTTCTCGGGATGGAGTTGGAATATGACGGTGCATCTCATGAATGAGCGCCCTCAGTCGGTGCTGAATTGCCTGAATTTGTTCAGAGGAAAAACAGCTGTCCCACTGAAACAATTTCAGAGGCTACTGGGGCATATGCATCCTCTGCGGTAGTAACAAAGATTTTATATATATATATATATATATATATATGTGTGTGTGTGTATAATGAAGAAGAAGTATTCGTCCCCCAGGCTTGTCCACAACATTGAATCTGGCACCCTTTAAAAAAATTTTGGACACCGCTGCCTTTTAGGGATCAAGTGGTGAACTTGCAAGCGCTGCCTTGAGATGAGGCAGACCCAGCCTTATCATTGCTGTGTCCCTGATGGTAATCCCATATGATATATTCCACAATATGGTTTTCCTGATGGTAAAACCGTGTCTTCCCGTAGGCAGAGCCCGTCTCTGCTGCCAGTCGCTGCATTTGTAGTAGCTCCCCCCTTATTTCAAGTAGGACCATTTTCAGGAACTTTTTTCCATGTGTGGTACTTCCCGGGTGTAAGTCCATGTGATGTATTCTCCACATACTAATCTCCCCTTCAGGTAGGATGTGGTCTCCATAGTGTTCTTTCTCCCATCTAGGAGGAAGAGTGCTTCCTCAACTCTTTGGTCTGCATCCGCTGTATATATTTCTATAAAAAAAAAAAAAAAAAAAAAAGAAGAACAGAAAGGATCAAGGAAGTCGGACTGAACCAACCTATTCCCATTGTAAGTACTGTCCTTTCATGAAGGACTTCGCAGCTTGCGTAGGCTGGGTAGGTTGCAATGTTGCGAGTGCACTTGTTATCTATCACACAGTGCCATTTTCCATACTGACCCCTAGTGTCAGCATTCGACACCACGTAACTGACAGATAGGGAACGTCTCGGTTACTGTTATAACCTCTGTTCCCTGATAAAGGGAATGAGATGTGGTGTCCCTCCTGCCACAATGCTGAGATACCTGCTGGATGGCCAGGGAACGACTGGCTCCTCAGCACAAACCTGAATGAGTGGATGCACACCAGCTCATTTAATACCCGTATGTCCGGGGGAGTGGCGCATGCAAATTCCACTCGCCAATTCTCACATGCAAATTCCACTCGCCAATTCTTTGGAAAGAGGTCAGTAAAGCAGCTTGTAAACAATGACACGTAACATATTTATCTCAGGAAAGCCATTCAGTGCTGACAACGTCTCGGTTACAACAGTGGCTTTCAGTACTGAATGGCTTTCCTGAGATAAATATGTTACGTGTCATTGTTTACAAGCTGCTTTACTGACATCTTTCCAAAGTTGAAACACTGTTTGAGCTATTACATGAGGCATGATACATGATACAAGTTGTTCTGTATCTTGCAACATACCTTCTGACATTCATTCATGTTTATTTCGTATGCTAAAGAGGAAGAGATGATCCGTTCACATGTGAACTGAGGCACTACAGCGATGTCATGCCACATTAAAGAGCGTCAAAAAACTACATATTGTTTGAATTTCATGATCAAATTGACAGAATTTTCTTATCAAAAGTAACAAAGGTTATTGTGATTATTGGATGGTAGGCACACTACAAATAATGTTTAGTGAAGTTTTTTTTTGAAGGGGTCCTATAATGCTTTTTTAGATTTTCAACTTCCTTTAGTGTGTAATGTTGCTGTCTGAGCATGATAAAAGTTACAAAACACAAAGTCCACTCTAAAGGGAGTAAATTAGCATAGTTCATGGAGTGTTTACAGAAGCACCTCAGGAGGATTCTGGAGCTGATACTCGCTGGTTATGGTAGGGGTCGTTACATTTTCGACACACTCTTAGCGGTAGACCAATCACAACAGTCTGGGGCTGGCTGACCAATCAGACCAGACCAAGCTTTTCGGAAGGTGGGTTTTAAAGAAACCGAAACTCTGGCTGCATCTGAAATTGCATATTTCCCAAATATTTAGTAGGCAAAAAACAATATGTGACAAAAGAAGTATGTCCGAATTCACAGTACTCATAAAATAGTAGGCAAAAAGTACCGGGATGACCTACTACTTCCAGCAAGATTCTGAAGTGTGCGTATGATGGACACTTTACTATCCCACGGGGCCACAGGAGAGGATTTGTGAATGGCAGTGAAGTGAACTAACACTGATGGGTCACATGATAATGACAACATGGTGAATGTAGAACAACCAGGTTACATTCATACCACACACATTCTATATATAACACACATTTTGGCGGTCGTGAAGCAGCCTAAAACAGCAGCGTTCAGACAGTGGGTGAAAACAGGTGCTGCAACAATGTAAATAATAAGAAAAATAATTAGTTTTTTTTTACATTAAATGATGTAAACGTTTTCTAGTAGTCCCATAAACAAAATTATGAACTGGTAAATGAGCATAATGGGACCCCTTTAACACATTAATGCATCAAACAGCATAGACTAAAAAAATCCCTTAAAAACAATTCATTGATATTGTCAACCTAGCCCTGTTTTTTACTCACCCTCATATTGTTCCAAACCTGATTGACTCTCTTTCTTCCATGGAACACAGAAATTGATGTTGGGCAGAATGTCCATGCCATTTTTTTTCTTCTATAGAATGAATGCAAACAGTGGATCCGGGCCGTATCCAGGTGAGACCAAGGACCTGCGCCTTGACACGACCACAACGCAGCCCTGAAGTATCAGCAGAGATTGAGTCAACTAGATCATCCACTGTGAGGGCCTCATCAACACGACAGCCACGACACAGTTCCTCAACAACCGTCCATACCGGCGTGATGAATACGATCCTCAATTGGATGGAACTGGAATAAATACTTTGAATGCTGCGATCCTATTGGACTTACGATGGCAACCTGAATCGTAACAAAGCACTGTTGGCCAGAGGAGAACTGGCCCCCCGACTAAGCCTGGTTTCTCCCAAGGTTTTTTTCTCCATTTAAACACCTATTTGCCACTTGTCTGCCACCTGATGTCACCCGATGGAGTTTGGGTTCCTTGCCGCTGTCGCCTTTGGCTTGCTTAGTTGGGGACACTTGACATTTGACTTGACATTTGATATTCAACAGTGCTTTGATCTGCCTGCATTGACACTATTCTTTAAGAGCTGCTGTGCAGCCAAATAATGTACCAGTTATCAATGTAAAGCTGCTTTGACACAATCTACATTGTAAAAAGCGCTATATAAATAAAGGTGACTTGACTTGACTTGAGTGATGAGGACCTGTCAAAAAGGACCATACTATAAAAGTAGTAGATATAACTTATACTTTGTGTAACTTAAAATTGTAATACATTAAAAGTCCTCAAAACCAATATATCCTTTTGTATTCTACCTAAATATTGACATGGTGTAAAAAATGCCCATAAATTTCTTTGAATTGTCTAATAAAGAAAAATTGCATCACTGATTTTGTCTGGTTGGCTGGTTACTTGTTAGTTTCTGATAATGGTTTTCATCAAAATTATAAAAAATATACACATTACCATTACTATTGCAAATATAAAATGTAAACATGGCTTACAAGATCATGAAGATCAAGATCAAAGCTTAGAGAAGGCATGATGTCAATCTTAATAATAATAATAATAATAATTATTATTATTATATAATATATAATAATTATATAAATATTAATTATTATATAAATATATAATAATTATATAATTATATAATTAATAATAATATTCATGCAAATATAACATGCAAAACAAACTGAAGCTGAAAATACAGAATTATTTTAGACGAATATTCTTGCACTCTGTCACTGACTAGATATATTTAAAATAATGTAGGCCACTTTTTACTGGTAACATAAGACATCTGGCATTATCAGGACCCACAAATATTCCTCCATTGCACTATTATACATTGTATTCAACATGGCTGATTAGTTACCTTGTCAAAGTACACCTCTCAAGTCTTCAACAGGTCTGCAAACAGTCAATCAGAACAGAAAATCAAACTGGACAACAAATTGGAAAATCACAACTTTTGGAGCACTTTGGTTTAGGCCCAATAACAGTTACTATAACAAATATAAGATACATGAAATATGTTTCATAATGTATTATTTAATTTATTATATTTGATTGTAATAAATTATGCATTAATATAAACATTATAGTTTAATGTTATTAATATTACAGTGTTTCTCCTTGTTGAAATAGTGGGTATCAAAAAGAATATATACTGTAATGAAACATCAGCTACAATTATAGCAATCGGACCAAATACAGTGGTGAATTTCATTTCAAGTCCTCCACATCCCACTGATCAGCAATCTGATCAGCCAAAGAAAGAAAGAAAGAAAGAAAGAAAAGAAAGAAAGAAAGAAAAAGAACAGAAATAATATTGCAAAAAGTTTGCTTCTTAGACTTTTTTAACTTATATTTGTGTCACTGCACTTAATTGGATTGAGTGACCACCCACTGGCATCGTGTGACAGGAGGCTGGCCAATGCTTGCCAACTTCAGCTGCATGCAGCGTAGAATAAAGCTATTAATATATGCTGATGTGACAATGGAAAATGATGTTGGTGATGGGATCAGTCATTCCGCAGAGGAAGCTGAGGGTGTTCTGCTGACATGATATGCGATTATGAATATTAATTATTGAAGTGCAGCAAGAAGTGAGGAAATATGAACCTGGGGCGGAAGCACTTCTGTCTGATTCAGTCTCTCTCACTGCTGAGTGTAGAGTGGACAGGGCCTAATAGCACATCCAGAAAAACTTACTCAAAGCTTTTGTTGCAGTCTCCAAACACTGGTGTTGAGCAGTTTGCATGCCCTTTCAAGGAATGATTCACCTCAAAATTAAAATCATTTCATTTGCTTACTCTCATTTTGTTCTAACCTTGTACTATTTTCTTTTTTCTATGAAACCCAAAGTGAGATACTAAGCAGAATGTCCAAGCTTCTCTTTTCAATACAGTGAAAGTGGATGGTGATTCATATTCACTTATAATGCCAAGCTGAATTGACTAGAAAGGCTCTATCTTTTCAAAAGGTTATTAATCAATTTTGGATATCACTCAAGAATGTTTTGTGGAAAGTATCCCTGACAGCAACATAATGTGGCCCAGATCTAGTCCACATCTGGTACATGTGGATTACACTCGGACCAGACACTATATTGCTGTCAGGGTAAAAACTTTAAAAACACAACCATTTCAACATTTGTTCATTCTAAATCTAATTGTAAACACAGATAATGCATAGGAAATAAAGTGTTCTGTCAGGATTCTGTCACTTCGGTCTAGTTTATTTTTGGTTTTGTGACAGAGCCCTGAAACTTGTCTTGTCTTTGAGCCTTGCGCTCTCTTGTCTGCGTGTCTTGTTTCATGTTTGGAGCGTGGTGTTTGGATCCCGGCACTCATGTCTAGTTCAGTTTCTGCTTCAGATCGGGGTTCGGACACATGCGCTCCATGTCTTTTTGGAGCGCACGGGTTGTGTGTTCTTTCACCGCCGTGCACTCGTCTTGTGTGTTTTGTGAGCGCTTGGTTTGTTTTCTTTGGTTAGGCGCTCTTGTGTTGTCGCGGTTTTCTGTGTAGCACGCGACTCGTGTTTTAACGGCCGTGTGCTTTCATGTCATGTTTTGTGTGAACACGCAGCTTGTGAGTGTTCTCATTAGCTGCGTGTTTGTGTCTTGTTTTGTTTGAGCACATGGCTTGTGATTTGTGTTCGCTGGTCATGTGCTCATGTTTTTGTCATGTTTGGTGTGAGCACATGGCCTGTCTATTGTCTTAACCCCACCCATCTTGTTACCTGATTATTGCTTCATTTGCCCCACCAGTCCTCCCTCGTTACCTGCCTTGTTTGCTCCCTATTAATAGACAAGTTTCCATCCAGTTTTTGCACTGTTTTTCTATTGACCAAGCAAATATGCGCAAAAACAAATTTGCGAAATTTGCTGTCTCAAGGCTGTTTCCATCCAGTTGGCCTTTTACCAATAAAATGATGTGCGTGATGACGTGTGCGTGATGACAAATTGCATTGGTGCATAAGTTTTGCTATATCGCTAAAAACTGTGCTTGAGCCGTTTCCATACATAATTTTGAGTATATCGCAAATTCGTTTCGTTTGAAATTCGCCAGTAGCCTACTGCTTATTTTCACATATAATGTTATTAAATAGGAAATATAAGAAGACGACAGTGAAGTGGAGCAACTTGTCTGACAGGACTTTAAGTCAAGTCAAGTCACCTTTATTTATATAGCGCTTTTTACAATGCAGATTGTGTCAAAGCAGCTTTACAGTGATAACTGTAATGATTTTTGGCTGCACAGCAGCTCTTAAAGAAAATTGTGTCATTGTCCAGCTTAAGTAAATTCAGTATTGATTCATTCCATTGTCAGAATCAATAGTTATTAATTTAGTTAATTTATCTATATCAGCACTGGAGTAAACAGTGATGTCATCATCCAGCTCAGTTTAGTTCGCATACAAGGGTGTCGATGCAGGCAGATCAAAACATTGTTGAATATCAAATGTCAAGTGTCCCCAACTAAGCAAGCCAAAGGCGATGGCGGCAAGGAACCCAAAATCCAACAGGTGACATCAGGTAGCAAACAGGTGTTAAAATGGAGAAAAAAACCTTGGGAGAAACCAGGCTCAGTCTGCCTTTAACTGCCTTTATTTGAAGAAGCGCAGGTTTAGACACAGAGCAGCTCAGTTGTCCTGTATGCAAAAATTTTTAGGCTCCATAAAAAGACAAATATTCAGTCTTTGCATATTGCAACAATCTTTAAAGCCTTGAACATGCAGTCAAACCAGTAGCTTCGTCAGCGTTGAAAACTCCAACAGTCTTCCTTAATTTGACAGACACTCCGCTTATTTTCTCGAGCTGCAGAGATTTTCAAGACACTATCCTTATGATGCACCTTTGAACTACAATGCTTTAACGGGAGCAACACCACGAACGCGGACGCTGCATGTATAGGCTAATTCTGTCATGTGACACCACATTTATTTGTGTTAAAGCCCTTTTTCTCGACAAAAAGTTTCCAAAATAACTTTTGCAACATTTCAAGTATCGACATAGAATTTATGCGCTAAAGATAAACGGAAAAAGATTGTCAACATTTGAGAAATCTTATCGGCAAATGGCATTTTGAAGCGATAAACCATTTTTCGCAAAAAATCCTTCAATGGAAACCTGGATGTTGTGCCTGCAGTCCTATGCCAGATCGTCGTCGTACATTAAATGTTCTCTCTGTGTGTCAAGTCAAGTCGAGTATCCTGTTTTCCCCCTTGGGGTAGTTTTTGTTTGTTTTTGTTTTATTTTTATATTTAAATAAAAAGCCCTAATCTGCATCAAGTCCTCGATCGGTCACCTTCACCAATCCTGACATGTTCTTCCACCCTGGTCCATAATTTTATTATATTCTTTTAAATATGGTAAAATATATATGTAGTGTAATTTATGGTAGATTTTTTGGTCATCACTAGGCATGTCTAGGAAAAAGTGTTTGGTTTGAGTCTGGTTCTGTTGTTTGAAAAGTGTGAGAGTGGAAGTAAATATAAAAGCACGGAGTTGCTGAAAGGAATTTTCTGTCTCTTGGTTTTCTTTGCACGTTACATTTTGGCGATGAGGATGGCTGATTGCTCTTTACCCCCAGTGGCGCTTTTCCTCACACTCCATGGTGAGCCTCCCATACCATGGCCCCGCTGGCTGCAGCTCTTTGAAACTTATCTCTCCAAGTGTGGGTATCTGCAGGTTGGAGTAATGGACGTGACGAAAGGTTAGGGGCGTGCCGAAAGGTAGGGGCATGGAGAAAGGTCTTTATCATTGGTCACAAAAGCTGTCTGTCTTTCGGCACGCCTCCTTTCAGCACGCCCATTACTCCTATTACAGCTATCCCTGTCTCTATCTCGTCACAGCCTGGTATCACTGAAGTGAGCCCAGCCAGAAAAAAAACACTGCTGCAACACTGCCTAGGTGCGGAAGTGCTCGGAACGAATAATGTTGACAACGACGCCACTTGTGACGAGGCTGTGACTCTGTTGAATGAACACAGAGCACGTTGCAGTGGCTGTTCATATTTCACTGGTGCCACCAGCTTCTCTGAGAGTCTGGTCATCAATATGCACCTAATCTGAGAGGACTGGCAAGCTCCTGTGAATTTGGTGCGCTGCGTGATGAAATGATTCGCAATCAACTAATTGAACACAGTTGAAATGAGTTCTGCTGTTGAAGGCTGACTATCTATCACTGTCCAGAGCCATTGCATTTCAAATAGAGGGTGCAGCAGAATGTGCAGCCACATTGACAAACAAAACTAAGCCCACATTCAGCCAATTAGCACACATTGACACATCACCACTCGTGGAGCGATTGACCTGGCATAGGTACGAAAGCGGCTGCCAATGTTTCTGATTCCGTAATGCACCTCACGTAGCAACAACACATGCAACCACGCCAACAGTAGTTCTGTGGTAACTGTGGAGCTCACTTCCATAACACCAGAGCTCATAACTGCCAGCCTAGCGTCTGTCAATCAGCCCCTACCAGATCAGAGGCATGCACCTCCCAGCCTACACCCTCTGTTATCCATAATGTGACATAAGGATTGGCGACATTTAAATCATGTACTGTATCCCTAAATTATGTATGAATTCCATAGCTGTTGTACACAGGGGCTAGTCTATCTCTTCTGAATGCCAACACCTACAGAGAGTTTGTTATGGGAAAAGAACACTGCCCTCTTTGCATTCCATGTTTCCCATTAGGGAGCAAATTTGATGGTGTTGGATCTGTTCACTGCTTTGGGGTTCGCTATTCTGGTCGTGACTACAACGTGGCAGCAACAGTGGCCAGCACTGTTCGAAGGGCTGGGCTGCCTCACCACATTTAGCCACAAACCTCTCCTGAATCCCGCCATCACCCCTGTTATTTAATCACTACGCCACATTCCCCTGGCTCTTCATGATGGTTGTCAGTTGAGCTGCATTCTATGGTTCTACAGTGTTCTCCAAGCTGGACCTTAGAGAGGGTTATCTGCAGGTGCTCTTAACACCTAATCTGTAGGAACTTGACATTGCCCCCAGTGCTGGCACATTTCAGCACCTCCGGTGAGACTCTGGTCACCTGCGACGAGTCCGCCACAGCCATCAGAGCTGTGCTGTCACAGGTACGGAGTGGAGTTGAAAGGCCCATAGCCTTTGCCTCCCGTGCCCTTAATCCAACAGAGCAACGGTATTCAGTGGGGGAGCAGGAATGGCGAAAGATGGCACCTGTACCTTTATGGCCGCCATTTCACACTGAGGACAGACCATCACGCCCTAGTGACATTGCTGGCGATATCAGGAACAGGCCACAAACCACTGAGACTGCATCACTGGTACAACTGTCTTCGCCAGTATAATTATAGTCTGCAGTTTACCCCAGGCCATGACAGTGTGGTAGCTGACCTCTTTTCCTGCTCCATCCCTGCATCCGGGATGGATGGCCATCAAATATATCAGGGGAACTAGCTCAACTAGGGAACTAGCTATTTTCCTGGATCAAAGACAAGCTGTCCTGCTGGAATGCATGGCTCGTGGGCTTTGCACTGTGGTCTCAGGGCCCCTTTGTGCGGTTGTGTTAGCAGTGGTGCATGAGGGCCACCTGGGCATAGTGAAGCTTAAACAGTGCTGCCGAGACCAGGTGTGGTGGCTGGGAATAGATAGAACCCCTAGTCAAAGACTGCTTAGCCTGCCATGTGAGAGGCAAGACAGGTCACTCACCTCCTCCACCACTCTGGCCCTGGTCCTCTCGACCATGGCAGCATCTGCAGTTGGATATTTGTGGTGAGATTCACGGGGTTCCCCACAACCAGTGCTACCTGGTAGTGGTTTATGACTTGCACTCCAAATGGCCTGAACTGACTGAAGTGCACAAGTGCACCGGAGTTGACACCCCCTAGCTGGAGAGGTAGGCAGGCTTTACAGTAACACACAATACAGGAATAAAATCCATGAATGGCCACTGAGGAATAGGCAGGGAATTCTCATTAGAATTAGACAACACAGGCAGAGGAGGTGGGAGTGGGAGGTAGTGTGGGGTGGACTCACTTTTAAAGTCCATAAGTGTTCCTTTCTTGACCACTGAGGGGGTTGGGCTCCAAAACATTCTCTCATACTCCACCAGTATATCCTCATGCACGGGCGATGATTCAGTCTCACTCACCTGGTCAGACGTGGTTGGCTCGGATTCCTGTGCGATTTCAGGCACTGGTTTCGACTCAGTTTCTTCTGTCGCGGCAGGCTCGGGCTCATCATCTACAGGGGTCACAGGTACAGTATTGCTGGTGCTGGGCTGTAGGTGGTAGCAGGAGCATTCATTTCCTCCCTGCTTCTGCAGATTGTAAATAGGGAACCATTGTGGAAAAGGACCCATACCACATAGTCCATAAAGATCCCTGGAGGCTCGTCTCCGGGCAGGCGTTGTCGTAATGAACTACAGTAGATTTTGTTAGTCCAGAAATGCTTGCGTATGTGCCTCCAGGGACTGATTCCCCTGCGAGAGCAGGAGGATTCTGACTGCTGCTAGATCCATGCTGATCAGGTCCGTTATTCTTTCACAGGCGGTTGCAAAGGAAGTTGAAAAAGGATCTAATCACAGCAGTTTTCAACATTTATTTTAACAAAACTCAGGGTACTCAGGACACAGAACAGAACATCTACGTAGAAAGCAACAATAACAGAAACTGAACTGATCCAAACACAGGGCTTAAATACACTAATCAAAGAAATTAGACACAAAGCGAGAAGCGGGAACAAAGGAAACAGGAACAGAAAACAGTGCAAAACCAACTCAATCTTAAACAGATTAAACATAACCCTGACAGTGGTGGATATGACAATTCTTGATTCAGTTAAATGCCAAAAATAACAGAGGTCTTCAATTTAAATAAACTATTGTTAGTGTTAAAATTGTGTTTTAAATCCACAGGACCTGTGAGATGATGTGTCTAAAATACAAAATAAACATGTTTTGCATGAAATTTGCCAATGCAAAAACAGCACTAACTGAACATTCATTAAGTCTAAGTCAACCACAGCTCAATGTTAACAAAAAATAAGTTGGTTCCTTACTTTTGTCAAACGAGCCTGTGTCTATTCACATGAATCAGTGTCTACGGGAAATGGGAAAAACAGTCAGTGAAAAAAAGCTAGCATGCAAAGGATTCCAGACACAAACAGACACAACTAAATAAATACAGTGGAGACACACTGGAGAAACAGAGGAAAAAAGATCATGGAACACATGATTTACACAAGAGAGACACATCCTGACACACATACAAGCATCCTCAGAGGATGCAGCATAGGTATTCACACACACACACACACACACACACACACAAACACACACACACACACACACACACACACACACACACACACACACACACACTCATTCTTGTACTGTACATCTGTCTTTGTGAGGACATTCATTGACACAATGCAATCTCTAGCTCCTTACCTTAACCTTACCAATCACAACTAATTGCCTATCCCGAACCCTTAACCTAAACCCTTAACCTAATTATAACCTTATCCCTAAAATCAAGTCTTGACCCTTAAACAGGCCATTAAAGGGGTCTCAGAAAGTGAGGACCCACCAAGTTGTCCTCACTTTACTCTCATTGTCCTCACTCCTCACCAATCATCAGATTATTAGTTAATGCAAATTAATGCAAAGCTGTTTAATAAAATACTGTAATTTGCCAAAGTCCAAAGCACATAAAAATGTGCACGAGAGATGGACTGAGTAATATACTGTAGAGAGAGAGAGAGAGAGAGAGAGAGAGAGAGAGAGAGAAAGAGATAGAGACTGAGCAGTGTCTGTAAACCCAATATCCTCTGTGGCCCCAGGGGCTGGGAGTGAACGGCCAGTGCAGGAAGAGATGGGCTGCATTATCCACATCAAAGCTCTGAATTATCAGCCATAATCAATGCCTTTGCATTACTGGCCCTGCTCTCCCACTGCACTGTACAGCACAGCAGAGCTGAGGGATCAACCGGATAGAAAAAGAGAGCAAGAAAAACGAGTGAAGGGGAAATATCATTAGTCTGGGGTGATGTCTGTTCTTAAAATCTTTGTAGGTGCTGTGGGACACCAGGCATTGGGCTGGACATTTAATGGTGGGCTTTAGGGTCTATTTTTTATCTCTGATTATGTCATTATCAGTTACTGCATCTGATCTTTGTAAATGTTGCCATATGGTGCAAACAATCTTTCAAAGCACTCATATGTGGTGATATATAGCTGGTGGTGACAGTACATTTAACAAATTACATTTTTGTATTCAGTATGCACATTGCCAAAATAACCTAAATAAAAAAAAAAATGCAAGGTCATTAGCATTGTTTGCATTCTGAAATTAACTTTAGGATTATCATAGGTAGCATTTAAGAGGGAAATACTTTAATTTCTCCATTTTATCAAAGATATGAATGAACCAAAATGGCATTCAAGCCCTTTCAGATATAATGACCTCAATGTGTAGATGGAGGGGATGTTACTGTAATAGCTGTCCTGTGATAGAAAGGAAAAGTTGTTGTTTAGCGCCCTCTGGTAAAAGGACTAGTAATTTCTGGACTTTATTTTTACGCAATTCATACCAGTGTTATTTTATGGTTACCTAAAACTAAAACCATAAAGCATTTTCGTTATTTAAAACAAAATAAAATTTAAATGAAATAAAATAAAATGATATAAAATTAAATTAAATATATAGGCCTATATATTTTATTTCAGCTAGTTGCCAAGGCAACATTTCTCATTTTCGTTTAGTTTAACTAAACCCCGGGTTATCGTTGGTCTGTAAAGACCGCTTTTAACCCTGGGTAAAGGAACGTTCACACTTGTAATTTAGAAGCGGGGTTAGCATGTTACAGCTAGACGCTCAGAAACAGACAACCAATCACTTAGCTACTCATATTTGCGTGCTTCGGACAGTCACGGAAACACTGCGCATGTAAACAGTAAATTCAGCGTTTGAGAGGAAACATGTCAAATGCTGACAGAAAACGCGACAATATGAGTGGAGATGAGGCCGTTTCATTATTACCTTTGTAGTCCAAAACGTCCATTCTGTATAAACTCCATAGTACACTCAGCAATACGAGGATGCGCAATGCTAGAGTTTATATGTAAACAGGTCACGTGCTGCGTTCATCCAGTCAATGACACTGACTCCGCAAATATACGCAAATAAGAACTTTAACCCAGGAATTATGAATTTACAGTGGGAAACGCTAGTTTATGAATACCCAGGATTAATTGTTGACCCCGGGTAAATTATGAGCAGTGTAAAGCGTGAAGCAAGATAAGCCAGGATTCTGTTTACCTGGGGTTTAGAATGACCCAGGGGTTAACTATTTCAAGTGTGAAAGGCGTTTTAAGTAGCCTGCTAAAATAAACTAATAAATATAAAAAAAATATAGACATTTAAAAAACTAATAAAAATGACAAAATCACGCAACAAAATTACCAAAACCTGAACTAAAATTAAAGTGAAACCAGAAAATATAAAAAGGTAATCCAATTCAAAATATTAACAAAAAATATAATAGTATATAGTGACACTAAAATAACTGGTACAGACAGAAAAAAAAATGTTGAAACCATTATTGTAATAACATAAAAGAAAACAAAGCAATTAATAATGAAACAAAATGACAATCAAATAGTATTTGAAAAAAAAAAAAAAAAAAAAGGACAAACTACAGGACAATCTACAGGTTCAGTTTAGAAGAGAAATAAACACCCTTAGATGTCAAGAGGTCACAATATTCTTTATTTCAAGCACAAACATTTACAAGATGTAGAGTTTCATCCAAAAGAGATACATGCTATAGATGCATGTGAAGTTTAATTTGAATGTGAAGTTTAATTTGAAAGGGCACATTTCAAATGAAAAAAAAAGATGCATTTAACATCAAACATTTTCTTTACAGTTCAAGAGAATTTCTGTAGTCACATCAAAAAATGTCCTTTCGTGTGTAAAAACACAGGCAGATTCTGTAGAAATAGTTTCAATGTACCATGACAAAAACATCCCAGCAGTTTCAGACTATAAAAACAGAAATGTTTATGGAGGTTTTTATGTTTATTAACTTTATTTAAAACAACCAATGTTTACATAGGCTAAAATTGACCATTTGATAGATAAAAAAAAAAAAAAAAAATGTTACATACAGTATAGCTGTGAGAATTTAGATAGCTTACACCAATCACTGTTACCCCATGCGCTATCAACCACTTTAAAGCAGTAAAACCCATCACCAGCTTACATTACATATAAGTGGTCTACCGATGTATCAGCCAGAGCTAGTTTTTTCACAATCGCTAGGACACATTTCTCAATACTTACGTTTTTAAAAAAACTCTTCACGCAGTTTTCCTAACCAACTTTCAACTTGGCAACAGCAGTTGATTTCACATTTAACATGCACTAAAACTACCAAAACATTTCATACATGTGACATGTCTCAAATCAACTCATTCTTCCATAACACTTGCAAAGTTTTTCACCCAACAAACACTTTTTCACTCATAAAACAATGCCATGTAGCATTATACAATGTTTTCTTTTGTAAAATTTCTTTACAGAACAAGAATGACACTCTCTGCTGTTTAGAATTCACCGCTGTATATTACATGATCCACGTTTAGATTACAGTAAAAATTATTCCCAAGTTTTCTTTAGATGATAATTAAAATTGAAAGACAACACTTGTGTAGCTGTTCAAGCTTTTGTATTTTTTATTTTTTTTTTTTATATATAATTATAGTATTTGATTTTTTTCAGATTCAGAATATATTTCAATATGGTATTAATGTAGAAATGTAGCAGATTTCTGTCTTATTCATTTTTGTATTATGCTAAGGTTTGGACTTAAGTTTAACAGTTTTGAAAAGAGTATGTGCAAATTGGCCAGGTACATAGAGTTTAGGCAGTAATTGTGTGAGAAAAAAAATCATGTAATTTGAAAGATGTAGTCATTGAATGCATTTTGTGCCAAAGCAATGATAAATGATCCACAGTTTAGCCCACATAGACTGATGTTGTGATCACTGTGTGAAGAGTTTTGAAAAAGTCACCCAAGTATTGAGAAATGGGTCCTAGTGATTGTAAAAAACAGATATCTGCCATCGGTTGATAACTGTGTTGGCGCCCCCTTGTGTTAGTTACAATATCCAACAGCTTTGTAAACAGATAAATAAAAAATTATTTTAAAAATATTTTTCTTATTTTATTTACTTTTAGTTAATTCATTGATTTTTACATTTTTGTGTTTCTCGTGTACGTTTTTTATGTAAACTACTATTCAAAAGTTTGGGGTCAGTAAGATTTTTATTTAGACTTTTATTCAGCAAGGATGCATTAAATTGATTAAAAGAGAGTAAAACATTTTACATTGTTACAAGAAAAATATCAAATAAAATATTGACTTTTGTATTTGCCAAAGAATCCTGAAAAAAGTCTCATGGTTTCCACAACGATATTAAGCAGCACAACTGTTTTCAACATTGGTAATAAATGTTTCATGAGCAGCAAATCAGCATATTAGAATGATTTCTGAAGGATCATGTGACACTGAAGACTGGAGTAATGATGCTGTAAATACAGCTTTGCCATCACAGGAATAAATTACATTTAAATTTTAAAATAGAAAACAGTCATTTAAAAATGTAATATTTCACAATGTTTTTAATGTCGTTTAATCAAATATGCTTTGCAGCCTTGTTGAGACTTCTTTCAAAAACATTAGAAAATTCTACTGACCCCAAACTTTTTGTATTTAGTGGGTCATCCTGCTCTCCAGATATCTGCGTGGGCCATTGAAAAACATGTATCGGTCGACCACTATTCCCTTATGCATCATTTTCTATATAGAGCATCACCTCTGTGACATAAGAATAAAAAACTGAATAAAATTAGCATAATTAATGTACCCAAATGAATAAGAAAACCAGCAATCACCTTTTACATTACTGACAATGCTTAACTTTCTTTCATTCCAGTCAAGGTTTATGATACTTGCAAGTCATTTCTCTCCAAATATTTACATCCTTACAGTAGTGTTGACTAGAGGTTGTGGGGCATCATATGAAGAGATGACACAAATATCAGTAGTCATGCTATATTGTAATAAGCAAGATGTTTCTGGAAGATTTTGTCATTAAATGCTTTTCTTGGTTCATACTTCATACAGAATTATCCAATTCTAAAGCCTAAACACTAAAAGTCAGCGCCACCGTTACCAATAGGAGCCACTGGGAAGAAGGCGGCATGCAGGGAGAGAGGGAGGGAATGAGATTTGGACGGGGAAAACGCAGAGGCCTCTAAATCTTCTTCTTCCTGTTCATTCCTGTCAGAAAGAAACAGATGTTTAAGGATTGATAATAACAGAATACACAGGAACAAATTCATCAGACAGTTTAGTCTAATTTTGCATGCTGTATTTTAGTGGGAAAACATATTTTATATTCACTAACCACCTGATAACTATCTTATCTAATTCTGGGAATTTCCCTGTCAGCGTTCATTACAGCTTGAGAATGCTTAGCAGTTTTTCAGATTTCAAGATTTGTTTTCTATAGTAGTAGTTTTGATAGTATAGTTATACTACAGTTTCTGAGTGATAAAATGTTTCTGGCAAACCGCTCTGACATTCTTTGTAGTAACAAAATTCTTTGTAGGACACTTAATGGAAAAGAGACACGCTGGCTTCCTTCCCAGAAAGTACGCCCAGTGATGAGACTTTGAAAAATTGGTTCATCCATTCTGAAAATATGACTACAAGATTTGTCAACTCAACACATTTTGTTAAGATGTTCTGGCACTGCTGGTGTCGATGTAAACATTCACTAGGCTGTATAGAGCTTAAATGCTGTAACATACAGCACATGTTGCAGTTAACCTTTTATCTTAGAAATTATAACTGGTGCAAGAACACAGCACCTTTGTTTTCTGTGGTCTTTGTGGTGCTTACTGGCAATTCTTTGTCTAAGCAGAAATGTAATTAAATATGTATTCTGCTTTATTGCATCATTTTGTTTTTCATCTTTTATTGTGTATAAAATAATGAAGTCACTGGCAAAAAGTGAGTTCAATGACATCATTCATTTATGCCAGAAGTAGAATTTAGCATTGGCCCTCTACGCCAGGGAGCGATCTATTATTAACTACTGAACAGTGTACTTCAGTGTTCTGTTCTCAGACAAACAAGCTTAAGATAAATGCTCTGGACAAGGTGTGAAATGATGGAAATTATGTGAAACTTCTAGTGCAACTAAAGCAAACATTGTCTTCATACCACTTACACATATCCTACTACTGTTGAAAAGTTTGAGGTTGGTACAATTTTATGTTTTTTGAAAGAAGTCTCTTATATTCACCTAGACTGCATTTATTTGATAAAAATACAGTTAATATTGTGAAATATGATTACAATTTAAAATAAATTTCATTATATTATATATATATATATATATATATATATATATACATACACACACACACACACACACACACACACACACACACACACACACACACACACACTCACTGACAAGCCAAAACATTATGACCAGTCACAGGTGAAGTGAATATCGTTTATCATCTCTTTACAAGGCCACATATTAATATCTGGGTAGATTAGATGGTAAGTAAACAATCAGTTCTCATAATCAACGTGTTGGATGCAGGGGAAATGTGCAGGAATAAAGATCTGAGCAACTTTGACAAGGGCCAAAATGACGAGGTGACTGGTTTGGAGTATCTCGGAAACGGCAAGGCTTTTGGGTTGCTCCTGGTCAGCAGTGGTGAGAATTTACCAACAGCCGTTGATGCACGATAGCAATGAAGGCTATCCTGTCTGGTCCGAGTCAACAGAACGGATAGAAGGTATATTGTGGCACAAACAAAACTGATGGTTATGGATATTGGCAGCAGACCAATCAGAGTGCTTATGGTGGCCCCTATCCACCATCGAAAGCACCTACAATGTGCATGTGAGCGTCAGAACTGGAAGTGGAAGAAGGTCGCCTGGTCTGATGAGTCCCGTTTTCTTTTACATCACGTGGACGGCTGTGTACATGCGTGCCATTTACCTGGGGATGTGATGGCACCAGGATGCACTGTGTGATGATGACAAGCCAGTGGAGGGAGTGTGATACTCTGGGCAATGTTCTTCTGGGAAACCCTGGGTCCGGCCATTCATGTGGGCGTAAATTTGACACATGCCAACTACCTAAACATTGTTGCAGACCAGGTATATCCCTTCATGACAATGATGTTCCCTGGTGGAAGTGGCCTCTTTCAGCAGGATAATGCACCCTGCCACACTGCACACATTGTTCAGGAATGGTTTGAGGAACATGATGAAGAGTTCAAGGTGTTTCCCTGGCCTCCAAATTTCCCAGATTTCAATCCAATCGAGCATCTGTGGGATGTGCTGGACCAACAAGTTTGATCCACAGCAGCTCCACCAAACAACCTACAGGACTTGAAGGATCTGCTGCTAATGTCTTGGTGCCAGATACCACAAGACATCTTTAGGGCGCTTGTAGAGTCCATGCCTCGGCAGGTCGGCAGTGTTTTTTGCAGCACGGAGGACCAACAGCATACTAGGCAGGTTGTCATAATGTTTTGGCTCATCGTTGTGTGTATATATATATTAATATTTTATTCTGTAATGTCTCCATTTTTAGCAGCCATTACTCCAGTCTTTAGTGTATGTAATATTAAATTTAATAAATTATCCAATAAACTCAGCTTTACATGAGCATTTGTAGTAATTTTTTTTTTTTTTTTTTTGTGGCTGCTGTACCTTTAAGACCTCTATGTAAATGCCCTTCTTTTCTAAAAGCTTTGTTTTTTCTTCAAAATATCATAGAACATTTAATAATTTACATGACCCCTTTTAAGAGTCCATGGTAAAAAGCCATTTCTACACTAAACCTGGAGAAATGCCTCCCATTCCAAACAATTTCAAGTCTTACAATCTAGATTAGTCGTGTGGTGACCTCTCCTGTTCTCTCAATGACGACGGTCCTGTCCTCTTTAATGGGTGGTGTGTACTGGTAATCGTCACTCAGCAGACCCAGTATAGGGTACTGGTTCATGTATCTGTTCCATGATAAGAAAGAGTTTACAATGACCATTAGGACTAAATGGCAATTTAGCATTTTACTTTTCACATGGTATTCAGACTATTCATAAGCAATAAAAACAAACACACACACATACACACCTCTTGGTAACAACAGTCCTCGTCGTACTGCTGGAGTTGTCAACCTTCTGCTGTTTGAGTCGCTTGATCTCCTGAGAGTGCAAAGTCAAAGGTCAGAATGAAGTACTCCAGTAGAAAAGTGGAGAGGTATCTGTCAGTCAGATTGTACTATGAATTCAAATTCCTCAGGGGTAACGCAGATATGGAAGAAACGAAGAATGTCAACTATGGTGTCAATTGCCGCTCCTTATAATGAGAACCATGTACTCGTTCAGTGATTCATTTAGAAACAGATGTTGTTTTCCTTGAACATGTCAATACTGTCTTCTGAAATAATTCATATCACTAAATATCAATTTTTCCAACAAACATATTTAACAAAAAAGAAATGCGTACAGAATGAATGACTGAAATAATCTTGAACCTGGATTAAATCAAGGTTTATCTACTAGTTCATCTGTACCAACTTTAAACCCTAGTTTAAAATGTCACATTTAACACATTTTTTCCTTGTTTTAGTTTTTACAGTAAACCTAGATTAAGTGTAATTCTGCTGATCCTGAGTTAAGTCAGGTTTACCTTAAAATTGCTGCTGAGGCATTTCTAGAATGACAGACAGCATATATTATATAGAGAGCATGATGAAAATTTAAAGGTACAAAAATGGACCACCTGTCAGAGCAATAGCCTTGTGGGCAGCACTCCGACATATGGTGCAGATGTGCCTCAGGCGACCTGAGTTTGCGTCCCGGCTCAAGGGCCTTTCCCTGTCCTGTTCCCCTCTCTCTCCTCCCCGTTGTTTCCCATCTCATCTACACTGTCCTATCTACTAATAAAGGCATAAAAGGCCAAAAATAGGGACTTCCTCAACTCATTGAGCTTTATGTTTTTTCCAGCAGGTTTCCAAGCTGTCAAATTTCAGCTCAAGGAAACTGGGAAAATGTTTACCCAGTCACATCACATGGCAGATCTGATGACAAACGCATTGTGTGCTTGTTAAAAACAACACTGACAGACCATTTTATGTCTGTATGAGGGTGTATGTTGACGTACCTCCTCCTGGTGTCTGATGACGCTTTCACGTTGCTCCAGTTTGGACAGGAGCTCAGTGATGCGCAGTTCCAAGGTGCTGTCAGTGGTGTGTGTTATGGTGCGCTCGGTCTGGATTTTTATAAGCTGAGTCTAGAAAAGAAGAAATACACATAAAATAGATAGTTCTAACTAGATGGGCTGCATTTGAAGGATTCTACACTAACATTCATACGTTTGGGGTCAGTAAGATTTTTTATAAACGCATTTAAAGAAATTAATTTTATTCAGCAGAGAGGCATTAAATTGATCAAAATTGACAATAAAGACATTTCTAATGTTCTAAAAGCTTTCGGTTTCAAATAAATGCTGTTCTTTTGAACTTTTTATTTATCAAAGTATTCTGAAAAGAAAAAAAAAAAAGTATCATGGTTTCCACAAAAATATTAAGCAGTTTTGTTATCAAATATGATAATAATAGTTTATTGAGCACCAAATCAGCATCTTAGAATGATTTCTGAAGGATCATGTGACACTGAAGACACGAGTAATGATGCTGAAAATTCAGCTTTAAATCACAGAAATAAATTACATTTTAATATATATCAAAACAGAAAAAAAATCATTTTAATTGTAATAATATTTGTCAATATTACAGTTTTTACTGTAATGTTGATCAAATAAATGCAGCCTTGGTGAGCATAAGAGAATTTCTTATTGACCCCAAACTTTTGAACAGTAGTGTATATTAATGACCTAAATTGTTTGTCAACCATACACAGCCTACATTTTGGCTAATTAACTACACTGCCAGGCCAAAAAAAAAAATCATTAAAAAAATCATGCGGATCATTATAATTGATTATTATGTTTCTAGCATGTTATATGTTTGGGAACAGTTTTTTTAACCCTAATTGATGGAGTGTGTAGCTTTTCATTTCTTAGACAACCATGTAGGAACTTCAGGAAGATGTATCATGGCCATATTCCAGGATGACAAAGCCAAGATTCATCAGGTTCAAACTGTGAAAGAATGGTTGGGAGAGAGCACGAAGAATCATTTTTACACATGAATTGGCACCTCTGAGTCCAGACCTTAAATTTATTGAAAGTCTTTGGGATGTGCTGGAGTAGACTTTACAGAGTGCACGACTCTTGCATTGTCAATACAAGATCTTGACCAAAAAATTATGTACCTCTTGATGGAAATAAATGTTGTGGTGTTATTTCAATTTTGGTCAAGATCTTGAAATTATGAATGATTATACATAATTTAAAATATGATTATATATATAATATTCTAGATAACTTATTATTCTACATTTTTTGAAAGCACATTAGCTCCTTGTCAATCCAATTTACAACACTGTGTGTAAGCCGTTTAAAAATATATTTCAATTTTCATATTGGTCTGAACAAAAATGGCAGACCCACTGAATGAAATCAAAAATTCAGCCTCTGAAAGTAGACGCCACTTATGGAACAGCAGAAATATAGCGGTTACCCAGTTACCTCTGTAAAAAAAGCACTACTGTATAAACACTACTGTGCTTATAAACTACTTTATTAGGCATTATTCGTTGGAACCTTGATTAACCAATTTTATGTAGCTCAAGCACTGAGCCAAGCATTACTGAATTTCCCTGATATCGAGCTAGTTAAATATCTCAATGCTTCTCACGCATTCATCATGCAGGGCTGCTGTGCGTGATCACGATCCATGCGCTCACAATGCTTTTTTCAGATTTTTCCTGCTTTCCCCCCACTCAATAGTGCTGTTTCTTTCTGGCTTTGGCAGTGTATAAAGGTCAATTTTTGTAATAGCACCCTACTACTCTAACAAAATTTAGTTCAAGTTTAATTCAAGCACTTTCAAGCACCTATGTTTGTTTTCACATACTTTCCAGTTCTTGAATCCATGTGTCTGTAATTCAAGTACTTTCAAGAAGGGTGGGAACCCTGTACATCGAGTACAAATTCATCAACTCCTTTGCATTTTTTGTTTCTTCCTTATATACTTGTTTATTTATTTACCCGCAGGTTCTTGAGTTCTTTGTCCTTCTCTGCCCGTAGATCATTCAGCATCTGTTCGTACTCTCTAGACAGCTCCTGTGTTTTGATTTGGACAGTGGAACTACTGCACTGCCCTGCCAACTGCAGAAGAGATACCCATAAATACACACAAACATAAACAGTAAATACTGAAACATAATATTATAACATTTATAGTTAGATTGGACTAACCACAGTCCACAGTCTGTGAGTTTGCAGTGGGAATTGAGTGATGAGTTTAAAGGTCCATGAACCATGTTTCTTTTGTGCTGCCTCCAGCACTTTTTTGACTAGGCTTAGTTAAAGTTGCACGTTCACAGCTGGTGTTTGTAATATTATTATACATATTAATTTAAAACATGATTATATAATATTCTAGATACCTTATTCTATTATTTAAATTATATTTAAATAATAATAATAATAAATATATATATATATATATATATATATATATATATTAAAATGTTACAAAAACAGCATTTTTGTTTAATTTAGTATGCTGTAAGTGGGTATAATTCAATATTATAGTAAATATTTGCATTAGCAAAGCTGATTGATTTTGGTCATTTATTGAACATGTGCAACTGAAATACAGATTACGTAGAATTTTGATGAAGACCCCGAGGTTTGCCCACCTTCTTCCTGAGTAGCTCATTCTCCTGCTCCAGGGCTCTCTTGCTGCCCTCCAGTTCTTTGATGTGGAAGTCTTTGCTGGGGTCTTTGCTCTGGAAGGTCAGTAGCTGACTTTCTAGAGTACGTTGAGCATTGTTACTTTCCTTCACAGCCGCCTGAGAGAAAAAAAGGACATGAAGTTCTGAGATGGATATCTAACAACATGCACGGGTTGTTAGTCATCATCATTAAAAGGGGTCATGACAAGTTTTTTTGCACAAAAAAACAAATAGTGTACTTGCCAGTAATGCCAGTGGGCGGGGCCTATGGTGCAATGATATAAAACTATTTGTCGATGTTTTGCTCTGAGGCAGGCATTTGCAAATGTATTTGACATGTTATGTCACAGATCCCACTAGAGTTGTCAATAGTACCGACTGTACTGAAATTTTAAAAATGTAACGCTCTGAGTGCTGTTGAGCGGATTTGTAAACACCTCTGTTTGGCCATTGTGTTGACACGCTCATCGGATATGTCTGTGATTGGCTACAATGATCAACACACAGGAGCATTTGAAAACACACGGAAGTGTTTGAATTTGAAAGCGGGAGCGTTTGAAAGCAGGCGTCTATCAGCGGACTGGTCTGCGATAGACGACTGCTTTCAAACGTTCCCGTGTGTATCTGTGTAAGCACTCGGTGAAGAGCATCAATTATGACTATTTACAAAGTTTTTGAAGCATTGATCATTGAAGCCATATCCGATGAGCCATAAACACAATGGCCAATCAGAGAGGTTTACGAATCCGTTCAACAGTGCTCAAAGCGTCACATTTTTAAATTTTCAGCACCGATGTGGTACCGAAGTCAGTACTTTTGACAACTCTAGATCCCAAAATATTTAAACGAGCTGTTTTTGGAGCTTGATTAAATAAATGCTTTGTTTTTATAACGATGAGGACAATTTAAACTATGAAACTTGCAGGATGTTTTAATGGTACAAAGACCTCTTATATGTAAAAAAAAAAAAATCAAGGCAAATTTGATTTCTCACGTCATGACCCCTTTAAAATGACCACTTAATCCATTAACTTTCTTCAATTATCATATGATGCCAGTGTTATTGGTGTTTGGCATTGTTGGCAGGAGTGATGAAGGATGATGAAGTGAAGTGGTACCTGCAGTTGTCTGTTGTGCTCACGTACGGTCTCCAGTAGTCTGTCATATTGCAGAGCCTGATCTGCCTTAAAGCTCAGATCTCTCTCCAGCTCCTCCTTCTCACTCTCCAGACGCTGCAAACACACACAGTAAATCCAGGAACAACTAACCATATAATTGTGCAATTAATTAATTAATTTTTTGCAATAATGACCATCTGACTGTACATTATCACACCTTTTAGAGCTAATTATCAAATAAAATATTAATTTAAGTGCCTACATTTTATATTAAAAATTAGGACAATTATCAAATATATAGTTTAGTGGTCACTAACTAGGGCTGCACAAATTATCAAATTAAACTGAAATTGCAATATGGCTAATGCTGGGTACACACTAAAAGATTTCTAAAATCTTATAAGATTTTCAAAATGTTAGAGACCATAAACATAAGGACAAAAAAAATCCTAGATTTAAACGTTTTGCTCCTATAGTGTGTGGTGTGCTGTGATGTGACAAAGACAGCACACCACACACAAACAGATTTTCAACCAGAGACCCGACTGTGAACACAGAAAATCTCACTAAATCTCTCGAGACTTCAGAATAAACATGGCGGACAACAGGCAGGAAGAAATTGCGATAATAGTGTTTGGAATGATTTTGACAGAAAAAAAAGAAAAGGGTTTGGGTGAAGTCGTGGAGATGGTAGGAACATAGTCTTTTACTTTGTGCTGCACCATGACTGCGTTTGTTATGCTTCTGTCAGCTCGCTTTCTGATTGGATATGGTTTCGTTTCACGTGATAATCTCCAGAGCGTGCATGCATTTGTCCTCGGGGTTCCGCCCACACATCAGAACATCGGAGCCACCCGGCGTGTGTACCCAGCATTAATGCGATTATCAGATCACAAGAAATTGTGCAATTTATTGCATGTTTCAGAGTAAAGCACTGCACTGTGTTCTTTTACAAGCGAGAAGCTCATGATCTGGTGTTTTCAGTGTTTCAGAGTGACTCGGTTCACAGTAAATGCCTCTCCACATGAAATCATCTCACTCATAACATGTATTTGGGAAGACAACATGTGCCATCTATCTTCCCAAAGTTGTAATGAGAAGCACTTACTGTATAAACCAGTTGTTTAAAAAAAAGAGAGAGAGAGAGAGAGAGAGAGAGAGAGAGAGAGAGAGAGAGAGAGAGAGAGAGAGAGAGAGAGAGAGAGAGAGAGAGAGAAGCTTTAAGGGATCCCTGTGGTTTTCCACCAAAATAAAAGCTTAATGGTTTAATGTTTGAAAATTAAGACAGCAATAAATATTAGTATTAGTAATTTTGCAGTTGTTTTTTATTTTAAGGTGAAATATTAATAGTAATAATAATAATAATAATAATAAATAACAAATTATTATTATTATTATTATTATTATTATATGTTAATTATTGAGTACAATAATGGATTTGATTTTCCCCCAAATCATGCAGCCATATAAAATATGACATCAGAATGCTACAACTGACAAATCAAAACCAGTCAGATGTCACACATACACACCCATAAGCATACATGCACAGTGCATTCAGTGTACTTCCGTATTTCTCAATCAAGTTCTCAATACTTCTAGCTTCAAATGAGACTGCACAGAAAACTTAATCATAAGTAATTAACTTTTGTTGATTATTTAGGTGAGTGGATAATTAGTGAAAAATTTCAAACACAGATACTGACGTAGTTTCTGTTTTCAGTAGCTACTGGCTGCTCCATGTTGGCTTACCAATTGAAAAGATGCCTCATGTATTTGTGGTGACCCTGTAATGGTTTATGTTTAACTGAGCAGAAGCTTTGTTCACTCAAACAGGAAATTACCCCTTGCTAAACCAACAAAGCAGGTTGGGTTTCTGTGATATTCTTTTGGTATACTGTATACTGGTTTTAAGCTAGTTATTTATATCTTTTTTTTTTTGTAGTGTATCAGTAGGAAATATCTGTTTACATTTCCAAACATTAATTTTGCCATTAATTGTAATAATCCAGTGAGATTTTTGAATACACAAGGAGTCTGACAACAGCCAGTGCTCCACACGGAGATCTGATCTAACCATCATTGAATCTTTAAGTGATTACATGAAGAAACAAATGAAACTGAGACAAACTAAATCCAGAAGAACTGTGGCCGTGTCTCCAAGATGCTTGAAGAAACTGACCTGCAAAGACACAGTACTGTGAAGAGTTTTAGGCACTTGTGTAAAAATGCTGTAAAGTGAGGATGCTTTCAAAAAATACTGTCATAAATAGATTTTATTTATCAATTAACTTCTATTAACTAAATAAAACCAATATTTGGTGTGACCACCCTTTGCATTTAAAACAGCTTTTGTCCAGGTACACTTGGGCATCATTTTTCAGGTAACTTTGCAGGTCGGTTTCTTCAAGCGTCTTGGAGACACGGCCACAGTTCTTCTGGATTTAGTTTGTCTCAGTTTCATCTGTTTCTTCATGTAAGCACAGACAGATTTGATGATGGTGAGATCAGATCTCCGTGTGGAGCACCAGCTGTTGTCTGAAAAATCTCACTGGATTATTAAAATTAATGGCAAAATGAATGTTTGGAAATGTGAACTGATATTTTCTACTGACACACTACAGCAAAAGATATAAATACCTGGCTTAAAACCTTTTTTTGTGGGGGGGGGACGTACGTCAACCTTTTCTTATGTATAATCAAAGAACTGGAAACATTTTGTTTAAAATACTTTTATAAAATAGTTTTACCCGTGAAAAAATAATGCTAACATAATGTTGAAGGGCTGGGGGCTGTTGTGCAGCTGTTACATCATATCCTTGAATCTGTTTATACACGCATCACACCTTGAAAATCACAAGGTCAGCTGAAAGCTGGGTTGTAAAACAAACGCACACCCACAGGGCAAAACCTGATATGTTTCATCATCATATCTACAGTGGAAACTGGGGACTGTTTCTGCAGGACAGGAGGCTGTTGGCTGATTTAGAGGTAGAATAATCACACTCACCCTCAGATCCTCCTGCATATGCACTAGCTCCTCTCGCAGACTGCTGAACGTGGCCATCAACAGACGCATTGTCTTATCAGCCGTCACACGTGTCTAGGTGAGAAAGAGAAGGACAGTTACTTTGTCTGAAACTACTGGCAACAAAAGAGCTTAATATGTATTTACCATTATATTATATTATATTATATTAATTATTTTTTACATATTTGGGCTTGTTAATTAAAATATCTTAAATAAATAATTTACTTTATATGCTGATGAATTAAAAAAAAAAAAAAAGTAAAATAATCACATATATTAACTTTTTTTTGGAGAAAAAAAAAAGTGAGAGCGATGTGACGACGTGTAGACGTGTACCTAAGTATGGTGTCCCATGCTCAGAATTTGCGCTCTGGATTTTCACCCATCCAGATGCACACACACAGCAGTGAGTATTGAACACACACACACTCTGAACAGCAGTGGGTAGCATTTTTGCTGCAGCGCCCAAGGAGCGATTGGGGGTTAGGTGCCTTGCTCAAGGGAACCTCAGCTGTGAGTGATGAGAGTGGAAGTGTGCGCTGTTCATTGACTCCCCCCACCTACATTTCCTGCCGGTACTTGCCCCCTGAACTTAGGGGTTGTTCAAAAAACAGAAAAAAAATGACAGCACTTAATCTAATCTAACCTGCTCAATAAAGTTGACCGAATATCTAAAGTTGATGTTGAGTTGAAGCAAATATCTGTTTTTATCATACTCCCAGCCCCTTGTGAAATAAACAGAATGACTGTAAGGCTCCATTGTGCCTGGAGGAACATGTGTTCCTGGGACAGGTTTATGAACTAATAATCTGCTGCTGTCAGGAGAGGTGTCTGAGGGTGGGGTGTACTGAGAGGTAGGTGGGGCTGAGTGGGAGAGGGCAGGGCAGATGTTCATAATGTGAGCTCACCTGCAGCAGGTAGCGGATCTGTTGCTTAGTCAGTTCGGACACTCCTTTAGGAATAAGACTCTCTATTTCTTCTTTTTCCACCTGCAAACACACATACAGACAAACACGTGTTTAACAATTTCATCGAATATATTCTTCGACAAAGCTGCAACAACATTTTTTCAACAACATTTTTTAAAATCTTTTTTTCAAAATATCATTTATCATTATTAATCATTATTACAATCAATATGCATAAAATATGTAAAATATAAAATGTAAAAATAAAATAAAATATTTATTATATTATGTTTTTAGGAAGTTGCCTTATATGACATTTTATATTTTTACATATTTTATGCATATTGATTGTAGCTCTTGTCCCTTAGGGGGCAATTATGATATCAGGACAGATACACTGATACTTTTTAATTAATGCTCCAGTGAAAATATATATATATATAAAAAAAAAAAACATTCTCATAATAGAAGAATAGGTGTAATCAAGTCACTGTGTGCATAAACTGCACTTTAAATTGACTTTTAAACAAATGAATATCAATGAAAAAAAAAAGGGTTTTGAATTAAAGGGGGGTATAATGCTATTTCATGTATTCTGACTTATTTACACTGTTAAAGAGTTGGATTCTCATGCTAAACATAGCCAAAGTTTCAAAACACGAGTTGGACATATGACGGAGTATTTCTGTGCCAAAAATACTCTTCCAAATCCTCATAAACCTCGCTCTCTTTTTTTCAAGTATGGGGCTGGGTGACGTCATAAAGGTCGGAATTCCTTGTACGGCACTTCTTTCGGAAGAGCGCGCGCACACATCGACCAGAGCAAGAGAGCAAGAGCACGCCCATCAACGTACGTTCGGCTTTACGGAAGTCGTCGGCAGCGCTGCACAGGTCACAGGACGAAATCAACAATGAAGTAACCAAAGAAGTGTGTTTTTGGTTGTGAGGCAAAGATAACCTTGCTTCCCAAAGAACCCAGCGTTAAGTGGAGCTGAGAGTTTTGTGCTCACACATTACATTGATGCGCTCTCGATATTTGTTATTAAAATAACCATAGAAACTGATAGTTGCAATCACTTTTTTATTGGTTAAATTGAATGGAGAATATCTCGTGTTTTTCCATGGCTGCTCGAGCCCTCAGGATCGGCACTTATGGTTTCATAAACAAGGCCCAGTTCTACGCTGGATTTACAGATCGTTTGAAACTGAAAGATGGAGCGGTCACAGCGGTAATGATCCCGGTCATGAGTCGGAACCGCAGGTGGTGAGTAAAACTGCTTCAAATGTCTGTTTTGTTGGCAATAACAAAACTAAGTGCATATAATGTAAACAACACGAACATAGTGAATATAAATTCATAAATTCATTATTCATCATTCACTATATATATAAGTTATTCTAAGTTACTAAGTTATCCAGGGATAATGCGATGGTGTATTGTGTGTTTTTAAATACATTTGTTTAGCTGACCATTGGTAGCTTGCAGACGATCGCTACGCAAAAGCTGCGCGTGCTCGTCACTCTTTAGCTCCGCTCACACGGCACGCCTCCAGGCGCTCGGCTGTTTTCGGAAAGACTCTGTACAGCGTATGTATCTTTTATAAATATGATAAAACTAAAGACGTTTTGGAGATATGAAGGATGCACTACTACTCTATAGGTACTCAAGATTAACATGAGATTGGCAGAAACTGTGATACCCCCCCTTGAATTAACCATAAGTGAAACTTGAAATCCTGTATGCAACATGGAAAACTTTTAGCCAACTTCACGGGAACTGAACAGTCTGCCACTCCCTACCTTGTAGTCAATGGTGGGGTCCAGAAGGTGTTTCCTGCAGAGACGGAGAACAATATGAATGAGTCAAAATGAAAGAAAAAAAAAAAAAAGAGCCTTAAAGCAGAGGCGTCCAGAGGTGTTGCTGTTCTCACAATCATTTCTAAGGTGTAAAGTACAGAACCTCTTAACTCGCCATGAATCACTGGATTGAGCATTGCTCTTAGACAGCTTTAGACAAGGCGTAGAGGTTTCAGGTTTTTGATCACTCTAATGAGTCATTTGAGAAAGTGACTGTAGATTAAGTAAAGAGATGAGATTTCCTTTTGGTCTGTAATAGGTTTTTCTCATTATGTGTCAAGTCTTCAATCATCTAGATAGTGGTTGACAGGGTTAATGGCTGTTATCTGCATGTTATCTGCAAATCTTCAATTTAAATTCTCCTTCAAGACACACAGGGAGGAATTCACTAAGAAAGAATATGTGAAACAATTTACAGTATATGAAACACAACTACAGTATATCTCATTATTGTAATAGAAGCATGGCATTTCATGAATTAGCTTGCGAAAAGCATTAAAATGCTGAAGGACGTGCTCTACCTTCCCCGGATCTTCGCCACATGCTCGGAGATGCAGGTGTGAATATCGGAGTTCTTGCGGTAAACCTCGGCAAGAAGCTCACCAAAGAAGCGGTTGTCCAGCTTGGCGACCGGTTCCACCTCGATTACCTCGGTCTTGATCTCAGTCGAGAAGCCATTCTTTATTTCTCTTAAGTCCACGACTTCCTCCCGAATGCTTGAACTCTCCACCAACTCTGACTGGAAAAAGGCATACAGGATGTGAAGAGAGGATACTTGGAGTAGGAGTGCACAACATAAGTTGAGTTTAGATGTTATACTACGAAGTTTAATATTAAACAAATCAGCTACAGGATCAACACTGCTCTTCCTTGACACATGCAAAACATGATTCTTACATAACTGTCAAAATGGAGGAAACTTTTTAGAAGAAGCCAACAAACTCTGTCTATGTATACTTAGAAATGAGGGTTAACTTTTACAAGTGTGTGTTAAATTTTTTAAAGTAGATTGCGAGTGATGCATATGACAGACAACGACATATGAGAGAAATCCGTCAGTCCACACCTCGATGAATAGTAAGTTAAACACCACACCCATGTGTATTGATCCAGATCAGACACTCATGAGTGACCTCTCTAACAATACTCTTAAATGCAGAAAATAAAACTACATGCTGGGAATCAAGTGGACCACAAAGGTATAAGGCCTCCAGGGCAGCGGAAAAAAAATGGCACAAGCAGCTACTGAAGCTGTTGATGGGCAAGTATCTATGCAAATTTTGCATTCTGTGCATAGTCATCTGCTAGAAAGCATTAGTAGTAGTGGAGATACACAATATGCTATCAGCCAATATTAACATTTTTTTAAATGATTGGCACTGCTCTGATTTTTCGAAAATCAAGTCAAATTTATTTGTATAGCACTTTTGACAACACACATCGTTCCAAAGCAGCTTTACAGAAAATCATGATGTTAATGTTTATAATATCTTAATACCTTACTATAGTCGCATTTAGAAGATTAAAGGTGGCCGATAATAGTTTACATTTTGTGACGACACGAGCAAATAAGTAGTTGACATTTGCTGTATACTATATATATATATTGTATATGCGAGTATCGAGTATACTGTATGTGTGCGGATAACCTTGGACATAGTTATATATCCAACTTTATATAAACAGCTGAGCAATAATATAGTTACATTTTGCAACAAAATAAATAAATAAATAATATATATACTGTGTGTGTGTATATATATATATATATATATATATATATATATATATATATATATATATATATATATATATATATACACACACACACACACACACAAATAAAATTAGGGCTTTTCTATTTACACAGTATTTTATTTTTCTCTGTCACAGAAAAAATGTATAACTGTTTTGAAATTTTAACAATGTAAAAGAGAAAACAGACCTCAAAACAATATATTTTACAATCATAGATAATGCTGTGAAAGGAAAGCTAGTTTTTAAAATAATTGTTGGCTGCATTTTCTATTTTGGTGCATCCACAATTAATAGCATTTTCATCCATAGTTAATAGTGTTTCAAATTGCTTGATATTTTTGCATTCTAAAAGCTTTAGCAATGTGTGTGTAGTGTTTCAAAATGACTGATGGCACGACATAGAATGCAAGGCACAGAGCAACAGTTTTGTCAGTTCTCCAGTAACTTCCAGAACTCAAGGTGTGTCGGAGTGGTCGGGCCAGATTCCACTGATCTGTGAGAGAGAATCACACAAGGATTCACTCAGGGTCTGGTTTCATCCAGAATTATATCTTTAGGTTTAAATTTTAATCATCTTGACATAACTATAAGTCATTTATCAAGATGACTGATCTAATCATGATTCTGGTCCTCATAATTCATTGGTTTTCTACTTTAAGAGAAAATTCTCTTAAATTTAACTAAAAATGTTAGGAGTGAATGGGTGAATCTCACCAAAAACACTCCCAGGTCAGACTTCACCTCAAAATTAAAAGACACAAAATAAGAAATTATATAAAACAAGAAAATATATTAATTATAAGAGAATAAATAGTGATTCTCAGTATTATATTTTTATTTATCCCTTATTTAACCAGGAAGATCCCATTGAGATATCACAATCTCTTCTTCCAGGGAGACCTGGTCAAGACGGCAGCACAAAACAGTACTTAAACAAAACAGTTGATAAAAATAGGGTCAAGAAAAGACTCTTAAAACAGACTGCAAAATACATTTAAAAGTATTCAAAGGTGGCTGAAACACCAGTTTAAGTACGTTTTGCAAGTCATTCCATGCCCAAGGGACATAAAAGGAAAAAGCATGTTTCTAAAGCATGATCTAGTACCATAACTGTTTGTATAAAAACATTAAACACATTTTGTAAGTTCGTAGAGCTTTATTTAAAGAAGATGCTGCTGCATAAATAACTGAATCATCAGCATACAGATGTATATTAGCGGAATCCACTCCTAAGCCTAAATCATTAGAATCCCATTAGAGTCTCAGTAATTCTAAAAAAAAAAAAAAAAGAAAAAAAAAAAAAAAAGAAAAGAAAAGAAGCAAAAACATAAAATAAAATAATAATAATAATCATTTTATTTTATTCAATTATTTATTTATTTTTTAATTATGAATTACAGCCAGTGTGCATGTGAAAGACATTTTCACATTCTCATAATTAAAAAAAATTAAACTAAATGAATGACCTTCTGTTGGCATAACACTAGATGACCCAGAGGGCAAAAAAAAAAAAATAATAATAATAATACAAAAAAAAAAAAAAATTAAACACCAAACCCAACGATTTTCAAAAAACAATAACCACCAAAAATCGGTACATTTAAAGGATACTTTTCTCCAAAGTTATTTATAGCACATTTAAGCTACGCATTTCATAAGTATGCTCATTTACTGGGATTCAAACTTGTGACCTTAGTGTTGGTAGCACCATGCTCTACCAGAAGAGTAACTGGAGTAAGTATCCTACAAGTGTCTCTGCTCTGTCCCATGCATTAATAAAAAATTGCATGTTTAGCAATGCAGCAAAAGTACTATAAAAAGAGATAGTCATTTAGGTGTTTGCAGTGTCAGCATCTGTTTTGAGAGCACTTACAAAAAGACAAGTGTTTTTGACAGCGGGTGTGTCAGGCCTTGAGAACATTCCACACATTCTGTGGCAGAAAGACCAGCAGTGACGGTGTTAACTGGGTGTGTGTACTCACTACTGAGTCCGCTGTGCTGAAACCGGTTTGAAGCTGCTACAACAAAGAGCCGAGCTTGTTAACAGTTACACATATTACTAAACTTGTGATTTTTACATGATTAGCTATGCATGAGTGAATGCAGCGTTGCGTGAATTAAAGATTGTGTCTGGGTGTGTTCTTACAAGATTAGGAAGATAAGAAATCATCAATGATTGAAACATACTTTGGACATTAGTTACTTTTACCATCTGACAAGTTGCAGCAGGTTCTGCACACGGCAAGCAAGGACACATAATAGAGTTTAGTGCTTCTAGTTTCACTCAGACTAGAGGTAGTATCACTAGAACTAGAAGTCCAATAAACTCCCATTTATGCATAATGAGTAAGAGTGTGTATTAAAAAACCCCTTTATATATGGGTTGTCAAGAGTCAATGCACAAAAGATTTCTGGGAGTAATTCCAGATCACCTGAACTCCCTTCTTGTTCTTATAGGCAAATTTCATTCAGTTGTAATATCGTAACCTCTATTCCTACAGAAGGATTGAGTAACTCTGCACTGGAAATGGTTCATTATGTTGTAATCCTGAAATTAACATTACAGCAGGTCTATCCCATCATGTTAATAAAGATCTGAAAAATACATAGCCTTTAAATAAACTGTAGGGGTCAGTTTGAATCCATAATCACTAGGGCTGTCATTTAATTAGTAATTTTAATCAAATAAATTATATGATATGTAGAGTCCAAGGCCATTCACACAGACATGTTGTTGTGTTCTTGTTTTTCACATGTTCCAGAAATGTACACACGGTTTAGAGGGCAAAATGATTTACTTTATCACCTATTAATTACCCAAAAATAGGAACTAGCTTAAAGTGTCCCTTTACTTTGATGTGAATATAAACAAACATCTATATCTTATCTAACCTTTTGATAAGCGAGTTCCCAAGAATTATGAGAAGACACTACTAATCATTACTACTAATCCTGCGACTGTGGGATGTCCTTTCTGCCTTTTGCTTTCCACAATACCTTACTGTGTGCAAAAATAGGTCAATGTGTGAGCCAAAAGCTTCTCTGTTCCAGTGTAAAAACAGCAGGTCATTGCTCTGGTCTACAGTGAAAGGAAGGAGGAGCTCGGTTTTCAAACTAAACTTGTGTCTGACCACAGGAAGCTAGTGGAGAGAGATACTGAGTAAATGAGAGATTTAACATTTGAAGGAATGGAGGCAGGGACTGCAGTTTTGTTTTGTTTTACCATTATAAAACATCATAAAGAGATCAGTTCTCTTTGGCTATTGTAAACAATATCATTCCAAACTATTCATTAGGTGATGATTGTTCTAAATGAAAATAAACTGAAACATTTTAGAAAGAATCTTTCCATAAGAATATTTCAATATAATTTTTCTGTTTATAATCACATGATCCTGAGTCTTTCTGGTTCATTTTAAAAGCTAATTTATTTAAGGTCTTACCTAGGATTTTAAAAAGCCCAATTCAAATGCTCCCATGCACCCAAGAACTATGGAAAATATTATAATTGCATTTTTACATATTGCAATCCCTCAGCGATTTGACAAAGAAACATGGTTTTTGCATTCAGATTTTGCTCTAAGTTACTGTTTTGCAAGAGTCAAGCCTAAATCATGATCTTTTCAGAGTCAGCTGTCAAACTGTAAAATCATAGGAGAAAATCAAACAGTCAAGTAATGAGTTGAAGAGTTTAATTCACGTTAAGTTCTAAATTTAAACATTCAAGTCTTACCAATAAGGTATAAAATCATAATTACAAGCCATTTCTAAATTTGCTTTTAATAAAGAAAATATGTATAAGGCAAAATTAATTTTAAATATAATTATTAAAAACTTGAAACTTCTGTAAAACATTTCCTTTGGGAAAACCTATGACAGAGAATTAATCTGTAAAAGTGAAATATTAAATAATAGTCAACAAAATAGCTAGCTTAACCCACTACTGTCACAATTCCTCTGTGTCTATGTTCAAGGACTCTTATTTTGTTATTCTGTTGCCTTGATGTTTCTGGTTTCATTTTCTGTGTAGTTCCTGTTTCCTTTGTTTCCATTGCCGTCTTGTTAGTTTCCATAGTCACTCATCACACACACTTGTTCCTCATTAGCCTCTTGTATTCCTGTATATATATATTCTTTATATACCCCCATGTTTTAGTCAGTGTTTGTCAGTCGTTGTCTTTATACTGTATTGTTCCGAATATGAGTAGTTTTCTTAGAAATACATCTGAAAAACGGGTTTGTCTTAGATTCAGGGTCTAGACTTTTACATGTCAATAATACACCCGCAACAATAGGTGCCGCCAAATACGCGTAAAACGAGTGTGCTAATATTACGCTATTATTAGTCTTTCTGGTTATCCCAAGGTTCACCGTAGTCAACCGGATCCGGGCCGTATCCAGGTGAGACCAAGTACCTGCGCCTTGACACGACCACAACGCAGCCCTGAAGTATCAGCAGAGATTGAGTCAACTAGATCATCCACTGTGAGGGCCTCATCGACACGACAGCCACGACACAGTTCCTCAACAACCGTCCATACCGGCGTGATGAATACGATCCTCAATTGGATGGAACTGGAATAAATACTTTGAATGTTGTGATCCTATTGGACTTACGATAGCAACCTGAATCGTAACAAAGCACTGTTGGCCAGAGGAGAACTGGCCCCCCGACTAAGCCTGGTTTCTCCCAAGGTTTTTTCTCCATTTAAACACCTATTTGCCACTTGTCTGCCACCTGATGTCACCTGATGGAGTTTGGGTTCCTTGCCGCTGTCGCCTTTGGCTTGCTTAGTTGGGGACACTTGACATTTGATATTCAACAGTGCTTTGATCTGCCTGCATTGACACTATTCTTTAAGAGCTGCTGTGCAGCCAAATAATGTACCAGTTATCAATGTAAAGCTGCTTTGACACAATCTACATTGTAAAAAGCGCTATATAAATAAAGGTGACTTGACTATTACTATTGGCTTCTTGTTTTGGATTATCCTTGTATTTGTATGTTCCTGGAATAAAGACTGCTTGCTAAAAGATCCTCACCTTTCCTCATCCTTGCCACACCCATGACAGCTACTACGGATAGCATGAACTATTCGATAGGACTTTTGTCAGCTGAATGCATATTTTATACAGTATTTGTAATTACATGCACTATCCTGACAAACAAGTTTATTATATCTGAGGCTCGTTTATTAAAGTTTACACATGGACCATGGTTGTCTTTGATAACATAAAATGTTTTTTCTTCTTGCACACATATTTAATACTTTCCTGATAAATGTTTCCACTCATCAGCTCAAATCCCATTTTCTGAGCAATTAATAAATCTTACTCAATTGCACACAAATATTGGATTATTAATTTTTATGTAGGAAGATTTAGAACTCTAAACATTCAATATAACTGAAACAAAGTCTGACCTCAGCAATTATGCATGACCTAATGACAAATTTCTGTATTACACCACGCCTGCTGCTGACCAATGAGTCCACTTTGTATTAGTGGCTTTAATTTTTGAAATCCAACACAAAAGAACCACAGCACAAAGTTACAGTATGCATTACATTTTGTTTGCATAAGATACTCAGGTTGTAAAGCCCATTTTTGTATTCATCACTGTGCATGCATCAGTCCAATGACATCATGTGAAACTTCTCCTAACCAATCTTCAATGCTATCTCACATTACAACCCTACAATTTCAGACAACCTAAGTGTGTTCTGTGTTGAGTACAGTATGCCTAATCACAACTAAATCCACCCTTTGTGTACGAAACTTGAAGCTGATGATGTGCTCGCAACTCCTGTCCCAGCATGTTTGCAAGCACAACCCTATGACAACTCTCTTTAAATCATTGAGTGTAATGCTTTTCAAACTTTAGGATAAGCCATATGAAAGACTGATGATGCTCAACCTTATATGGCACTAGACCTTCACGTTCATGGGTTAAAACCAGAATGAACTGGCAGTGCCCATTTAGACAGTCTTAAAAACAAAACTGCTAGAAACCTGAACAGATAACAACTTACAAGTTTATTTTTTTCTTCTGGGGCCGTATTCGCAAAACATTTTATCTTACCACTAAGAGTTCTTCTACATAGTAGTAAAAGTTCTTAGCTAAAAGTTTCCTCTTAATACCTATTCACAAAGCTGCTGAGACAAACTTTTACTAAGGAATAGAGAGAAGTCTTAAGCTAAGAGAAAGGGCGGGGTTGACCTCGTTACTATGGATGATGTCAACACGCTTACTAACTATGCCCACAGTGATTGGCTGATAGGGGTCTCTGTCAGTGATTTAATCATAGAAATAATTTGGAATGAGGTATCAACAAATACCACAACAATAAACTGCCACATCCTGCTTATACAATGGCAACAGTCGACAACAACAAGTACAACAACAGAACTAAATCATTTAAAACAAGAGCCAGAGCAAATACTTTACATTGTATCGACATTTTACATATAGAAACAAACTATCTGCGAAATCAGATACTAGTTACACTGGTCTTAACTGAAAAAAAACCGCTGCGCTGTGCTGCCTAATTCGTAGGCAGCAAGGCATTTTCAGAAGACCGTATGGTGTTTTCAGCTGGCAAAAAAAGCTTTGGTGGACACACAGCCTAACTGCTTAATTCAATACAAAAAAATAAAAAGTAAAAATACCTTATTTTTCAGTGTTACAGGAAAGTAGAGTAGATGGTATATCTATTCAAATTTCAAGATTATTATTATTTATTTGTGATTTTTTTATTTATTAAAAAAAGAAGCTGTGAGTGAGAGTGACATCACATGTTGCCCCTATTCCATATTAGGCTTGTTTGACTTCATGCAGCACTGTGCGGACCGATCGCGGCTGACTTGAAGCAGTGCATGCCGGTTAGAAATGTTGTCTGACTTGAGACAGCGCCAACTGTCACTGTAACTTATGGCATCAAAGTACCACGAGAACAATTCAAAAGCAGTCGGCTGAGTCAGTCGGCGCAGCTTCTCAAGAGCGGCTACACGAGCTCTGATGACAACACAGCTGTTTCATGATTGGCCGGATTCACCGCATGACAACAATCACGTGTGTTTCGTGTTTATTCAGACACCTTCAGTTCACTAATGCTCACAAATCGGCATTATTATAACAGTAAAAGCTCTTTTCACCGCAATGTTATATTGTGTCATGTTTATCAAAATAAAACTGATAAAAAAACGTAGACCCTACTTGATTGGTATTTGAATAGTATGGCTTATGTTGAACTTTATTCTTCGCTGTATTAAGTAGTGTAAAGTATTGAATGAAAATGTCTCTGAAACATCTGTGTATTTGACAAATATTGCATTTGTTTCACTTCATCTGTGATAAAGTATGCAAACACAGCACGAGCGTCACTATGGGAAGCAGAAACAAAGTATCCGACTTCAACTCCTCGTTTTCAGCTCCTCCCTGACTGCAAGCGGCGACTCTTATCGATTGGTTACATCCAGCCACAGCCGATGTCTAGCTAAGGCTAATTTCACATCTAGCATTTTATGTATCTCACATACACACAATTAAAGAAATATTTAGACAATTTTTGCATAATTTGACAAAATTGCAACTTGAATTTATATGACAATTCACTGAACTTCAACTGACACTGTTGTTTCCTTGATACACTAATTTTTTTTTTTTTGGGGGGGGGGGGGGGTGTTATGTAAAAATAATATTTTGTCACATAAAGCAAAGTGCTTGTTTGGTAGTACACATTTAAGCTGCTCTTCCAATATACACCTGTCATCTTCTTATCACCTGCAGGCTGGCTGACAGCAACAGTTGCGATAAAAGGCAACTCCCTCTAACACTTTCCTTGCAAAATTATGACTATTGTGGGGCCCAATCTAAATAGGCGTTAACACACTGTCTCCTCTGGGAATTACAGAGTCCATTCTTTCTGGGAGACACACCCTAAACCCTGCAGGTACTGCACTTGTGCTCAAATGCATAAATTGTTGTCATATTAGCATGTGCGTGCAACTACACACAGACTAAAGCCTGGCTTACATTAAAGCTTGTTCTCCTGGCTCATCTCACAAGCCGGAGGCATGAACAAACCTAGAGGAAAGCATGTGTAATACAGTACCTATTGCTCGTGTATTGCGTGTAAAGGCATGAAAGTCAAGAGGTCAAGGGTAACTTTGGGTGTGTGTGTTTGTGTGCTAACCATATGATTGCATACAAACAGTATTCAGCCTTAAATGTTAGTGAATATGTGCATACACAGTACATGTTATTTTATTACCTCAGATGGTTCAGGGCTCTTGACTGGACTGGATAACTGGCTGTAGAGAGATGTTTGTCCATTTATGTTCTGAATATAGAAAAAGAAAACATGAATGAATCAGGCTTGTTGAACATGTTTTGTCTTGTGCTGAAAAGTCATGAATTGACATGCACTGACCCGTTTAACAGGTTTGCTAATTACATGCAAGTTTTTATAAAGTGGGTTTAAATTTACACTTTACATTACAGTGTTCATGTTACTCTGTATTTACTTGAGCGATTCTAATTACCTAAATATAATTATTGTGGAGCTGCTTGTTATTAGGAGTTCAAGCACCAAAAGTGCAAGAACGTTATTGTATTTGTTCTGATTTTCTTTTTCTTTTTTTCTGCCCTAAAACAGTTTGAACTAGAACTGCTTAAACTGTAGAACCTCCAACTTGGTTGGATAGGCTCAAATCCTCCCTTTAGGTCACACTAGAATAATCAAATTTACATTTTTGCCAATAACTTCTGATCTGAATGACAGAATTCTTTGAGACTATACTGTTATAAAGTAGATTTAAATTTTTTTTTAAAAAATAATAATTTTGACGTGTCAAGCCAATGACATTTTTGGGGAAGTGTGACTTAATGAAGTCATTAATAATGGTGACGTTGAAGTCATGTGACCGTGGTCTAGTTCGTTAGTTTTTACTTCTGCAATTGTATTTAGGCTTCAAAATTCATAAAAATTGTGTTCATTTGTGAATATTATCATGATCAACAAAACATGTAAGAATCATACATTTTTGTTGGTCACAGAGCTTATTTTCTGCAATAATCCAAAAGCTAACGAAAAAATCGTATCGGGTTTTTGTCGAGGGAACCAGGGTTATGCTGATTTCAAAAACAAAATACGCCATTTCTGCAGCACTCTATAAAAAATAAATAAATAAATAAATAAATAAATAAAAATCGATGCTTTTACTTCCTTTAATCCCTCCCTATTCTAGCCTATGCTACTCTAAGCAATGTCTGAAACTTGTATTGTGAGCACTTCACATGTCCATTTGCCTCTTCACGATGACCCGCTTGTTGTATTTCTCACTTGTAAGTCGCTTTGGATAAAAGTGTCTGCAAAATGAATAAATGTAAATGTGTAAATGTCTATATGACGCTGTTGTTTTGACTTTTTGAAAACAACTGCTTTAAAATAATGTTACAAACGTTTGGCAACACTGACATTAGATGCAACGATTGCTAATCAGATAAGGTAAAATGGTAGGATCTATTATAACTCACAAAAACATTATGTTGTGAACTCAAATGTGATGCTATGCAAACTAAAAACGTATTTTTAAAAAGCCATGTTAATGTTGATTCATGTTTTAGTAAAGGTGGGGTAAGCGATATTTCAAAAACGCTGTAGGACATTGTTGATATTTGAAATCAACCCAAACAAAGCCACCCCTCTTTAAAAAAAAACTCACCCTCCAATCCTAACCACCCTGCTCCGAGTCAGTCTCGAACCCCAATTGCTGCTGGCAGGCGAGGTGAGTGCACTAACAATGACGCTAAACATTGCATTCTCTAGCAGCTGTCAGTACGCAGTGATTTACCTACACAACTCTCACTAGCTGGCCACTGTTACACACGCAATGCGAAAGTGAATGTCTGTTTATCACAGCTGATGCGCAACAAAATAATGCTTCAAGAAAAATAAAGCGCAGATGATGAACGAATGACAAGGAAGCACAAAAAATGAACGTACAGTACACAAGTGTAAATACAAACAAGAGTTTGTTGTTAGTCACCAACAGCACAGCAGCTCCAGACAATCAATGACACTCAAACCCAGTGTTACTCACGTGTAGAGCGGAATCAAAGCTGCCTCTGCATCTGTTTTCAGGCCTTCCCGCTTAGCTCTCTCCAGTGCTGGAAAGCTTTTCTAATGTTAACGCGGGTCCCAAAGCGCTTGCCTCGTCATAAACATTCATTCCAGTGATATTGTTTTGAGCTCTTTTGTATTGTCTCATCTCTCTTTCTGCAGTCTGTCTTCAAATCTCCCTCTTGCTCGTTATCTCTCCTCGACCGTCATACGCCCCCTAATGCTGATTGGCTACACGTTTGTTGTTGGTGTCGATCCGACTAACCACACCTTTCACTGTCATTTGTTGCTGCTTCAAGGTACTATGACACCTTTCACTACATATAGGCCTAGTAGCTGGACTTTCTCATTGTTTAAATTTTGGTAATTTTGAACAATTTTCAAGTTACATAGTGTAGCTTTAATTGAACAATCCTTCTTACTATCTTTGGTCCAGGTGCTAATATACCCTTAAAGGGTTAACTCACCCAAAAATGAATATTCTGTCATTAACTACTCACCCTCATGTTGTTCCAAACCCGTAAGACTTTTGTTCATCTTCAGAACACAAATGACGAGACTCCATATGAATTGAGTGGTTTAGTCCAAATTTTCTGAAGAGATTTGATTGCTTTTTATGATAAACAGATTTAATTTAGGCTTTTACTCACATATATTGAGTACATTGATCAGTGAACATAAGCAGAAGCTCAACCGAACCTGAATGATGCGTGAAAGCAAACCTCTTCCAGAAGCTCAAAGTGCTACATAACCAATGCGATTTATTCTCGTGTGTTACGCAGCATGTTTGAGTTTCCAGAAGAGGTTTGTTCTGGCGCGTCATTGAAGTTCGGTTGAGATTCTGTTTATGTTCACTGATCAATATTTATATCTGAGTAAAAGCCTAGATTAAATCTGTTCATCATAAAAAGCAATCAAATCTCTTCAGAAAATTTGGACTAAACCACTCAATTCATATGGATTAGTTTTCCAATCTCTTTATGAACTTTTTGAAGCTCAAAGTTGCAGTTGCGTAGGCTGTCTATAGAGGGACAGAAAGCTCTCAGATTTCATCAAAAAGATCTTCATTTGCGTTCCAAAGATGAACGAAAGTCTTACGGGTTTGAAAGGTGAGTAATCAATGACAGAATTTTAATTTTTGGGTGAATATCATAGGTCAAATCAGCATTCACATTTCATCAGATAATAACCTGCAAGGCCGGATTATTATGAAATTTAACATACACATACTACATGGTATGTAGAGGCTGTGTACTAAATATGTACAGAGAATAGTAGCTATAATTAGCAAATTAGAAAAAATTTCATAAAACACCGAATTTCATAAAACTTGGTAACGTTACCTTAGTACAGTGGTTCCCAAACCTGTCCTGAAGGACCCCCAGCACTGCACATTTTGTATGTCGCCCTTATCTGACACACCTACTTCAGGTCTTGTAGTCTCTACTGATGAGCTGATGAGTTGAATCAGGTGTGTTAATTGAGAGAGACATCCAAAATGTGCAGTGATGGGGGTCCTCCAGGACAGGTTTGGGAACCACTGCCTTAGTACATTCATATCAAATTTCAATTCTGATCTTAGGGGGCGCTAAAACTTTTGAACTAATACTATGTACGTTACTAACATAAACTCCAATACAGCTGTATCGACACGACAGCATCAGCAGCATCTTTTGTCAATTTTCTCCACTTATCCAAACTACCTGGATCCCTATAAATAGTTACCTTGTAAATATAGTAAAGTAATAATTGATATTAACGTAACCATTTAGATACTACTGTAAAGCGAAAGGAAAAGTTAGATGTAAGAATGAACACTTACTACTTGTCTGTAGACGTCGGTCTCGTCGACGCTGCTAACGCTCATGGGCTGAACGTTCTGTAAGTACACTTGTTGCATGACGCGCGGCGCCTGCGCCTGACTCAGGTACACGAATGACTCCGAGGGCCGCTGCTGCACGGGCACCAGGTAACGCGCGCCCCCGTACATCACGTTCCCCTCCATTTGGCTGTTAATGTACTGGACCGGCTGCAGCTGAGCTCCACCGAGGTTTACCGTTCGGTAAGTCGTCGAACCATCGCTTATCCCGACAGGACTTGATGGCTGCAGCTGAGCTCCAGTGAGGTTTACCGTTCGGTAAGTCGTCGAACCTTCGCTTATCCCGACAGGAGTGGATGTCAAGACAGTCTGTGTGCTCGGTTCCCCGACGGTCATGCTTTTAAGTGTCGTCACGGTTTGGGAGTATGGTAGAGTCATTTCTGTAATTGTGCAAGTCCAGAAAATTAAAAAAGAAATGTCATTGATATGAAAAAATGGTTGTGGGAAGTTTGCGAAGCCCTTATGCGCGCCGCTGACCGACTCCTGAAGTCTCTCCAGTAATGTTGTATAAATGAGAAGAGGCGTGTTTCCTCAATCACTCCTCCCTCAGCTCAAATATCTGAAAGGAGCCACAGGGAGGAGGCGACGAATAGCTGTTGTTTCCACCTGTATACTGTGGGAAAGTATTGGCACATTTATTAATGTTAATATACTAAGATGTAACCAAATTTTAAAGACATTATTTTAGGACAATAAATGTTACTCAGACAATGCTTGCTGTGTTATAAATTTATCTTTGCAAATTTTATATCCACATAAGTTCACCAACAATTTTTCTTTTTTTTGGAAAGATTTTAAAAAGCAACCATTTAATTTTAATAAGCAATTAGAGCTTCAATTTGCATTCTTTGTTCTGTATACTGTAATTAATGTATAAATTAATTTCTTACCCTCATGTTCAATTTTCTCTCTTCTTTTCCTCCTATCTTTCTGATCTTTTTCTGTCATTAGCAAATGAACTTATTTTTCCTCTGTATTCTGTTGAAAATGGGTGTATTGTTGGTCAATTTCGTGTATTGTACACAAAAAATGTGTATTAAGAACATGCACAGTAAACTGTATTTTTTTACATTAATAATAAATAATGATAAAAAAAAATGTGGCTGTCTGTCTGCCTCTGCAAGTTTTTGGAATAGGCCTAATAAATTCAGTAACAGAATGGAAAGATTTCCCAGAAAAAATCCAGTAAAGTTGTTAAAGTCTCTATGAATAATAAAATTATTCATAATTGTTACAGTATATTATAAATTTGCAGAGTTCAATATCAGTATTTCACCAATTTGCCCTGTTTGTCATCAGTTTGAAGAAACAATTAACTTATTTTGGAACTGTTTATTGCAATGTGTTTTGGATTGACTTTTCAAACATTATAGAAAGGAAATTATCCCCAAACTTTTGTATCAGCCAAAAATTTGTGTTCTTTGAAACTATACCCTTTTCATGTTTATAATTAACCTATTACGATTTCTTGCAATATTTTATATTCAAATGTAAAAAAAGAAAATACCTTTTAATTCTACAGATTGTACACTAGTTACATCCAATTTAAATTTGGCATGTAGGTGTAAGTCTGATGGTTAAAGAGCTGGGCATGTGTCCAAATTTTTGTAGTTCAACCCTTGGCATGGAGGTGCACTGTTTCTTCCATGCCTGATTGCAACCCTATGATGATCTCATCAAAAGATGCATCATACTTTTTTTTTTAATCAAATGACTGTAACCTCATGAGCTGCATTAACTTGTGAAGAAACATCATACAGATACAGATTTTATATATATATATATATATATATATATATAAAAGGTTCAAACAACATAGAACTGTATGTTTGCTGCACTGTAAAAAAATATTTTCATGATTTATCAACATTTTTTTCTTTTGTCAAGTCAACTTAGATAATTAATTTGGTTCAGATAACATAATATTTTGAGTTTCTGTTGATTAAACCAATTGCCTTCATTGTATTTCAGTGAACTCAATTTTAAGGCAACCAGGTAACTTTAAGTTAAACCAACAATTCTTTTTTACATTGTGTTCATTAATTCATAGTTTTGTTTGATCCTATGCCTTCATGGGACTAAATGGAACCTATAACAACCAACTTTCAGTGAACACTGTGTTTATTATCGGGGTGCAGTTACATCAGACAAAGCAAAATAATTTAAACCAGCCATTAAAAAAAAAAAATAATAATAATTCAGACAATCTTAAAACAATTCATTGTCTATTCAACCAACAGATCATAATAAATAATGTTTGTGTTCACAAAAGACACTTAACCAAAGAGTGGATCACAAGGAAATTGGCAATTCCAAGCAAATATAATACCCAGCAATGGGTATTGGCTGCATTTCAATTTTCGAAAGAAAAAATAAGATTAAAAAAAAAAAAAAAAGCAGCGTTGGGGATTTTATTTGCTTTTATACCAACACACTCTCACTCTCTCTCTCTCTCAAAAACTGGGGCAGTAAAGTGTACAATTGTCATCATTGTATGACAGTGTAATCAGAACATTCATCATGACTTCCATTATACACCCAAATGAACACCTCACAAATTTAAATTACATCTACACAAAAGAACATTTCATTTAATAAAACAGCAAATATCTGCTAAATAAAAAATAATTTTGAAAATCTGCAAATTAAAAAAAAAAAAAAAAAAAAAAAAGATCTGTGGGTGACTTGCAGTATATTGAAATAAAAACACTGGCACATTGGTTAATGTGGTTCTTGGTCTTTGCTACACAATGAAATAAGCATTTTCAAAAGTTATCCAGAGAGGAATATATCATGCACCATGCTGTAGTGACCAATCTAGCAAAAGCCTAAGTCTGGGAAAGAATTAGAAGCAAGTATATTAAAGAGGAAACCCCTGAATAACCCAGGCATTACATATACATTAAGCTGTTTAAACTTGTCACTTTAAAGTCGTATGAAGGACCGTTTGCCCATATAACTTAAGCAAGAATGTTTGATTTTTGATAGTTTACAGTACAGTTTGATTTGCTTATGAACATGTTTAAGGTTATAAACAACAGAGCACAGTAAAGTATAGCAGAAGTTCATCCCTTCATGTTTGGCTAACACACCAAGAGGCATAAAACGATCAGGCAAAGGCATAAATACAAAAGCAGGAAGTGGTAAGGCTTGAAATATATTGACATACAATGATAAATATGTAACAGTACTTTCCCAATAATAATAATAATAATGTCACTTTTAAAAACTCAGCAACAACAGTGCAGTTCTGGTTCAAAACATGTCCACTTTGGCAAAGGAGGCAAGCACCCAAAATGCTACTGACCCCTCTTCCCACAAAATCTGATTTAAAAACAAAAAACAAAAACAAAACAAAAAAAAAAAACTATATATGCTATTATTTTATTCTATCATACAGTAGCTGTATTTACACACTTGACAATTGCCAAAATATTTAACATTTTGCATGTGCTTCTCAGAACACAAAACACAAACTACAAACACACATTCACGTGACAAAGAGATCGCTGCAAAAACAGAAAAGAATAAAAACAGTACATATCTTGTGTACAAGTGTTTCAATTCTGTGCATGTTCAAGCATAAACTCCTCTTCCATCTTCATGGAGCATTTCAGAAGTTTTAGACATAATATTGGATAAAAGAAACTTTCTGTGCACATTGGGCCTTATGGAACAAGCAATGTTGACTTAAATGTGACAACTTGAGCAAGAACGGACTTGTGAATGATTGAGGCTACACTAAAATTTGCTTGTATTTATGAATAAGGCCCATTGAGTTCAAAGATCCAGGATGTGAGGTCACATCACCCCCTTACTAGTTCCTTTGGTATTAATTTGACCTGTATACAAGTTTGTAACATGGACATTTCCTATCATATCTGCAGTCCACAGATGAAGCAAAAAGATTTTTGTCATTGAAGCGGTGTCTACATGTGAACAGTTTAACTTACAAAAGATAATGTCTAATTTGGAGTGTGTTGACCTCAAATATTCCTGGGGGATCTGATATATACCCTATATAACCTCTGCTTATATTCAGTAATACACTAACTATTGCTCTACATTCTCACCCAGTGGACGTGTCTTTAGTAACTTAACTTGAGCACTATGGTATGATGCCATGCTCTCAAGCCAGTGAGGAGAAACTATGCCTGATGGTTTCCAGCTATAGCGCTTTACCTCAAATATTCATCAGTGTGACTTCTAGCTGGCTATGCATATATTATATCATCACCACTGGGCCTGTGAACATGGCGCTGATGGACAGATAGCTGCCAGGAGTGAAAAATAAAGCATTTAGGTGCAAAAATGAGTGTGTTTAAATATGTCAAGTATGTACAATACAAATGAGAACAGAATAAAACAAGTTCTTAAATAAACATACTTATAGGTATGTGATGGAGAAGGGATGGTGAATGCTAAGGACAGAAGCTCCATACACACACAAACACGCACAAACAGTTCAGCGAAGTCTCAGACTCAGCTACAATGGAAGCTTCTTCAGCTGCTCAAAGGTTATGAAGAACTGAAACTTAAGTCAAGGATCACAGGAATATACAAGAATAGCTAGATGTCAGGGTATGCGTTTACACAAACAAATCTTATGCTCATGTCACAATATGAATTTTGTTTTGCCTGCAGTGAAGTTCAGTGTTTTGCGCACTACTTTTTTTAGCAGCGGCGTTTAAATCATATTTACCCGAGTTATAAAAGCAAGTTCAACACCTGTGTTGAATGTGTTGGGACTGCACACAAAAACAAACATACAATACAGCCAGTGTAGTCTGAATCAAACACAAATGATTTATATGAACCAGATTTTTTTAGTAAATCAAAATCAGAGCACGACCAGTGTTGTCTGATTCTTAAAAGACTGTGTGAGATATATATCTCCATCTATCTCATGTTGCAGTGTACTGACCTCTAGTGGTTGGACTATGCAAACACTACAAAACTAAGGACATTTCTAAGGGTGCTTTCAACACTGGCAGTTTAGTTCGAAACAGAGCACAGTCTGTATGAAAAATTGGAATGCAAAAGCTGTCATGTGGATTGGGAAGCGCACCACGGTACCAAACCTGAGTCTATGTAGTTGCACTGGAACTGTGCGTGATTTGAGTGAATGTGAAAGCCACTCAAACTCATATCCGCACTTGTTTAAGAAGTAAAGTAACCTGCGTGTGCGTTTTAGTCGAGGACGTCATTACTTCAACAAAACATGTAGGGGATGACACTGGTGACGATTTACCTTGGATACGAGCGAGAGTGAGCAAATGAATGGCTTGTAATCAGCTGTCTCCTCAGAGCCTGTTTGCAAGCAGCAGAAAGCCGCCTTCATGCAACACACATGTAGTAGACCCATGTGTTGCTCACTTTGCTGCACATAATTAATAAAAACAAACAATATATTGACAAGCATTCTGTTCTTTACAATGCAGAATGCAAATTTGTAATGACATGTTTGATATTAAACAGTGTTATTAAAAGCCTATTAAGCCGAAAAAGAGATACTGTTCCCTAGGCAGCCTCCAGTGCATGCGCTCCACAGTATACTGTGGGCTACAGATACATGCCTAAACGGTCAAATAGCCTACACACAAATATGTCGAAATGCCATTTTGGTAAGTATCCTCGTAAACACAGTCGGTTATGTCTTAAGTGAATGTAAACACTGAGAAAGAGCGTATGTGTAACAGTATACTGCAGGGGTCGGCAATTAAGTTTGGCATCGGGCCCAAAAAAAAATTTCACCACTAGATGGTGGGCCAGAACATAGTCAAAGGATAATTTAAATTAATTGATGAAAAATGCAACTAGAATTGCCTGTGACAGACTGTTACAGTGTCTTTTGTAACTGGTATTGAGCTGTTACTCTGTGTTAAATCCTGTAGTAGGACAGTCTTTAACAAAAAGCCACATTTGTGTGGCGGTGTCCGGGTTTTACACTGGATAAATTAATAAAGTGGAGTAGTGACCTGGCAAGTATCTTCATTCACCAACTTGCAACACAGACCGCCTTGCTAAAACACACATGTGGGAGATGCGGAATGGATAAAAATAACTCAAAAAATAAAAGAGGACTTGAATAAGCCCATTAATCGCATGTTTGAGTCATGCTCTTAACAAACTATGTTTTATTTCCTCTTTCCATATTGTGAATAATAAATGTGTCTCATTTTAATTTGCTTGTTACACAATGGAGCCTAACTTATTGTAATAATTATTTGACGTAGCCTACTTTTACACTTAGAATTATTCCTTGGCATCCTCACGTAGCCTACTGCCTTTTTTTTTTTTTAAATTGTTTGCCTGCTGGAGGTACGCTATTACGTCGTGTGTAGAGTGATGTTAACATTTAAGCTAGATGGTGAGAGAAAATGGCACTATTAAAGAGACTAAAGAGGAAAGTTGACAGCGAAAATAGGGCATACAAAGAAGAATGGAAAGACAACTATATGTTCATCCTACCTAGTTTTGTGAATGCAAAGCCGGTGTGTCTTATCTGCAACAAAGTTGTCGCTGTTTTCAAAGAATATAACACCGTGTCTACACGCGTCAAAAGATAATAGAACCCATTTTAATCAGTGATATTGTCTACACTGGATGCGGCGCGGTGCAACACGAGTCACGCGACAACACATTCCCGACAGTAAACGGATTCCCCGTTCTGTTTCTGACGTAGTCCAAGTGCAAAAAAGTTGCGTCTGGTGTAGACACGGTGATAATATTAGATGGCACCACGAGGCGAGGATCTATTTCAGAACCAGTCGCTATCAAAATAATCTGGCTGCGGGCGTGGGCCAGATATTATTGCTGGCGGGCCAGTTTTGGCCCGCGGGCCGCCTATTGCCGACCACTGGTATACTGGATCCGTGCATTAGCACTTAAAGTGACAGCAGCCTAATAAATCTGCTGCAGTCATTATTGTAAATCAAACAACAAAAGAAAGATAAAATCACTCACTGCTCTTGAATGAATAAACTGTAGTTTTAATAAGGATTAGTCTAAATTTAATGTATACAACAGTGTTATTTTATATTTGATTACGTTATTCAATATCTGTTGTAGGCTGTTACTTATCTGAATACCACTGTTAGTACATCTTCCTGAAAAACCTAAAGCAGTATTTATTTGTGTTTTTGTTCAGTTGTGTTTTGCGTTTATTTGTGTTTTGTTCAATCGCACTTGGCTCGGACCGCAGCAAACATGTCCAGTGTGAAAAACCCCTTAAAAAGGGGTTGAAAATTATGAAAATTATCTCATGATTTACTCACCCTCAAGCCATCCTAGGTGTATGTGACTATCTTCTTTCAGAAGAACACAATTGTCTGCTGAAAGCTAGTTATTTTAGTTTATAAAGTTTTAAATATGGATATTTTTCTTACAAAAACCCATTGCTTCGCTTCAGAAGGACTTTATTAACCCCCTGGAGCCATATTGACTTTTTTTTTATGATGGATGGATGCATATTTTTTGGCTTCAAAATCACGCTCCCCATTCACTACCATTATAAAGCTCAGAAGAGCCAGGATATTTTTAAACATATCTCCGATTGTGTTCTTCTGAAGGAAGATAGTCAAATACACCTAGGATGGCTTGAAGATGAGTAAATCATGGGATAATTTTCATTTTTGGGTGAACTAACCCTTTAAAGTCCTAAAACAAAGTATTTTATTAATAAAGGATACAATGATGTTCCAGGGCCCCAGACGCAGCCAGTTGGGCCAGAAGCCTTTATAAAGAGCAAAAAATCCTTCATTTCTCCAGGTCTGCATGAGTCCGTCCAGGGTGCCCTTGTACAGAGGGTTACCGGCGAGCACACGCTGATTCATCATACGTGTCCTCACCACGTCCACTGGGTTGGAGGCCAGTGCTCCTGCCAGACCACAAGTGAAACTGGAACTAAATAAACAGAAGAAACAATATGGCTCATGAGGTCAATGTTTTATTCAAATTCAAATTTTAAAACAACAAGCAAGTACTGCTAGAAATGCTCACATGAAATGAGTGAAAACCGTGTCTCCCATGAGGCCTGAACGAATCAAATGTTTCTTGGTGATATCATAGACTGGCAGCTCCACACCCACCACAATGGCTGCCCTCTGTGCAGTAGGAATGACACCCTGAAAACAATAAAGACATCACTGTATCAAAGCAAAGCCAATAAATGTGCTACATTTAAGAAGCTGGAATGCTAAGGAGTAATTCAAACAGCCGATGGTCACACATTAGGCTGCACTATATATTGTTTTAGCATTAATACAGCGTTATGCGTATCTGTGATAGTCATATTGCAGTATGTGTGATGTCAAGTATAGTTATCATAGTTCATACACGATCCGTACGGACCAGGGAAAACAGTTCGAAAAGCATGCTTGTATGCTTGTAATTTGTTTATTTTCTATATTACATATATACAAAATCACCCCAATCATGATTAATTCTTTCCAATTACAGCTTTTTATCTGGTGAAACAGTTTTCATATCGCAGAAAAAAAATATCGCAATGTCAGTTTTTTCCCAATATTGTGCAGCCCTAACACACATGCTTTTAAAACTCACCACTGATGTCGAAGACAAGACATAATGAAAGCACTCACCCTCCACAGGCCTCGAGTGCCCTCTGTCTGGTAAATGTTGATGAAATTAGACATCATGCTTCCCTGTAACAGGCTGCCTTGAGCCTGCATGCGAATCTGATAAAGCCAAGGGAAATAACAGGACATTAAATAAAACAAGCTCAGTGGTCTGTGTTGTAAAAAATAAAAGATAGGATAAAGATAAGATGGGCAACATACTTTACGCAAGTATGCGAACACAGCCGAGAGCAGTTCGGTTATTAACTTAAGTACACATAATGTGTTAGCATGCAATTCAAAACAAATTTGTGTGATGGCCAAGCGCTCGTAGCTGAGTTTGTGTACTTGAGTAAAGTATGTTTCTGTCTAAATGACAAAACGCAAATTATAAGATTTATGTCTGAATGTATGGACAAAGCTTTATGTACAAGTAGTGGACTACATATTGGTCTGTAATTGGCCAATAATTGGCCACAAAATATGTGGCATTTTGAAATTATAACATTGGTCTCTATTTTCAATAGAGCTGCATGATTAATGGTTAAAAGATCGTGATTTTGATTTAAACACCCACACGATCTTATTACTAAATTTATCCAAAATCGTGCAGCTCTAATTTTCAATAATTTTGTCAATTTATTTTGTATGCACGTCAGGGTTGTCATATGTTTCACATTTTTATCAATAACTCTCCATGACTTTTTATCATTCATGATTAGTTTGATAAGGATTTAAATTAATTTGCGAACAGCTGAGCATAATTATTAACATATATACACACACATATAATATATATATATATATATATACATACATACATACACACACACTGTTTATTAAATTGACCAAAAGTGACAGTAAAGACATTTATAATATTACAATAGATTTCTATTTTAAATAACTACTGCACTTTTGAACTTTTTATTTATCAAAAAATCCTGAAAAAAATTACTGTTTCCACAAAAATATTAAGCGGCACAATTATCATCAGCAACAACAGTTTTCAACATTGCCAACAATAATAAATGTTTCTTGAGCATCAAATCAGCATATTAGAATGATTTCTGAAGGATCATGTGATACTGAAGCAGCAATGATGCTGAAAATTAAGCTTTTCCATTATTTTAAATTGTAGTAATATTTCAGTTTTTGGATCAAACAAATCTCATTTGTCAAATTCAGTTTTCCATATGTATTCATTTATTTATATTTTCTAATCTGTATTTATTTTCAATAATAAATTTTCCATATTTTTATATAAACATTATCTTACCCTGGATACTGGAAAAACTAATAAACAACTACTTATATTAGTCTTTCTTACTTAATACCCTAAAAACATTGCTAAAATCCAAAAAAAAAAAAAAAAAAAAAAAAAAAAAAAAACTAATTATATTTACAGTTTTCTGCATTATTATACTAAAATTTGTTGTGGCTTTTCTGAGGAGATTTTACGTACCTTTAGCACATCAGTTGGATTTGCCAAAGAAGAGGACAAAACACCAGACACCACCCCACAAAATACATTTATCACCATAGTTTCATCTGAAAAACAGACCAGAGCATCCATTAGATTCAGAATATTCCTTAGCATGTTTCATTAAAGATTCAGAGGGGAAAAAACAAAACAAAAAAAAAACAAGAAAAAAAAGCTACAAAACATTAAGCAGATTAACGATTCAAATCAATAATATAACAAACACAATAAGGCAGGACTAAGAAAGACATGCAATAATCAAAAAACAGATGAACTAAATTAAAGCTCACTAAAGTCTTATTTTTGTAAATGCCTTGTTTCACTATTTTAAGATGTGGCACCTCGTCTTGATAGAGCAAGGCACCAATGATAAAGACCCCAAGAGAGAAAAATAAATGAGATTAGAGTTCAGTGTGATGACAGGAGGAGAAAAAAAAAAAAAAATTAAGTGTGGATCAAATTTAGATCGATAGTTACAGTAATTCCTTGATCAATGTGACCAACAGTCAGAACAGCCATTCATTTTGGCAGGAGAACGGGCATTGGTACCCCCACACCAGCAGGCAAAGCCTGTATCAAAATAAGCATTTGACACAAAGTGGCAACATCCTTGGAAAACAATGCAGTGAAAGCAATAGAAATTGGCCAGAAGAGTCTAAATACAGCCTGTTCAATATAATAAAAAAGGCCTAGCTGTGACCTTGCTTTGAGTGTTTGTCACAAGGATTCAAGCAATCAAAAGTCTGTGTTGTTTGCAGAGAAGGGAAGATTCTGTACCATGTCAGATGGAAATCCGCTGGCGCCAGCACTAGATAAGGTAATGCTAGAGACATGTCTGCCTGCCGCTTCAGCACCTTTTGTTTGGACCGCACATTAGTGATGGTGGTTACACCTTGTTTTCTAGAACAGTACTGGTAGAGCTGGGTTTGTGGCATAACTGTCGTAATGGTGGAAAATTGAGCTAAATGTTACTTTTTTTTTTTTAATTCAAAAAGACATACTCCTTGAAACCCTGTTGTCTATATCCATTGTGTAAAATCCCCATCCACTTAAAACCACCAAACAACAATAGCCACTGGTGAAAAAAAAACAGAATAATATTCCAGTGAGGTTTTATCGTGCGTGTCAATCAAGCACATTTGAGCTTCTGTTCACCATATTTGATGTGTTTCATGTGTAAAGTGATCATGTCTCTTCAGAAGACTTGAATAAAACCACTTGATTCATATGGATTCCTTTTACAATCTCTTTATAAAGCATTAAAGTTTTGGTGCAACGAGCTTTCAATAGAGGGACCGAATTGTCTCATGTTTCACCAAAAACATCGTATTTCTGTTTCATAGAGAAACAAAAGTGCTATGGATTTGAAACACCACAAGTAAATTTAAATTTTGGGATGAACTAACCCTTTAATGAATCAAAAACTATACAGCTAGACAATTCGGTGCAGTTCCTGAACAAATTGCTCTTATGTGACAGCTCTTATGTGCAATCCCATAAAAGCACCAATGGGAGTGGAAAGTTCTGCGGGTGATTTACCGATAATGCACACATTAAAGAACACCGACGCAGACAGATCATTTCCATAATGACCAACGCAATCTACCAAGACAAGCGCAAATTAGCATCTGGTTTAAAACATGCTTTTTTGGGCGGTAAATAATGGCGCAAATACCAGTAAATTGACTGGTGCAAACTTTAGTAAAAAAAAAAAAAAAAATCACCTTGCATGATTCATTTAAATACTCTCTTCCCATAATTTTGCATCTGAAAGGGAAACTCCTACAAATGCATACGCAATAAGGTCAGCCGCAAAAATAACCCTGTCCATGCCTTTTCAGCTTAATTTTTTCACTGCGTGTCTTTAGTAAATCCTGACAGTATTTTTTACGCACCAAAAGAGGGTTTGTGCTGGAGTTAGCTGCTAGTAAATCTGGCCCTGAGAGCCTAAAAAAGTCTGTCTGTAGAACACACAAAAATGTAACGCATTTCTGAATTGTAAAATGTGTTGAATTGGATGAATGAATGAATGTTTGAAATTAAAAGGAATTAAGAAACCAGAACTGTAAGAGAAATCTAATTTCTCAATTCCCATCCATTTTGTGTAGCGAGACCTTGAACCAAAAAGACTTCGCTGTGGGCGGGACTATTCATCAAAACACCACATTTATAAAAACAAACGACTTGCCACTTAATCACAGCTGGTTAGGACAAGCTCAGATTAGCAAATAAGAGACAGGATTTATTTTTCTCTTGCATCATGCCTAGTTACGGCACAGTGTTAGCTAACTGAAAATGCAGGGCTTGACATTAACGCTTGTGGATTTTTTGAAGGGGCAAAAAAAAAAAGAAGAGAAATTGAAAGAGAATTTTACTTGCTAATCAAGTAGCCTGATTAAAACATCAACAACAACAAAATAACTAAGGAATCACCAAGACATGAGAATGACTTAGTATAAATGGCGATCGATAGTGGATAATATATAATGTAGGCCCATAGGGTCATTCGTGTCAGATCAACCAAGAATTCAAATACGTTGTATTGTAACTACGTTACTGCATTGACATCCCTATATCTATGAGATTGAACCATATAGGGCCTTAAAAATAAAGATTCCAACAGAAAAGTTTCATAAGAAGAATCTAAAATGATGTCAAGATATCTTTAACACGTCTTGAATTAAAGAAAGATTTTTTTGTTGTTGTATTCAACTGTTTTGATAGAGGGAAACAAGATACATTTCTAGTTTCAGTGTTATTTGTTCTTCATACATTATTCTTTAAACACAATAACTATCAGCTGTTTTAAAAGTTACCTACATTTGGTTCTTGACCATTAAAAATGGGTAAAATTCAACAATTTGGACATGGAGTGACAATGGGGTCCCAATATCTATGGGACTGAACTATATAAGGCCTTAAAAATGAAGACTCCAAAAGAAAAGTTTATTAAGAATGAGAACTCAGAAGGATATTAAGATATTGGTGGATCCAAAATCTTCAATATTCATATTCATGCATTTTATTCATTATTTCATGTTAATCATTTAATCATTTATGGCTTATGATTTATCAACATTAACTTTGATTTCATATATTCATGTCTTCCTACTCCATATATTAATCCTCATCATATTTTCAAGTATTTACTCTTTATTGTACTCATTTATGGTTATCCTTCATTGCATCTTCTTTTATCTTTAAGAGTATGTATGCTTGCTATATTCAATTGTTCTTTAAGTGTTCCATTGTGACAGGTTATATTGACACGTTTGTGGTTAGATATTGGACGCCTGCCATGTACTGCAGAAGCGATGAGGTTTTCAGAATTTGTTGCTCATTTGAACTTGATGTACCTTTGTATCAAAATATGTCTGTTTCCATCTCTGCAGACATGAGATAATGCAAGATCTGCAATATTCTCTTAAAGGTGTCAAAACAACACCTTATGTATCTATTTACATCTATCTATTGACATTTGACCAGTCACTCTGACCTAGCCGTTACACCAACTATGACATAATGGATAAGTCTGTTTGACCTTTTCTTATTAGACCAAAACATAAGTTTAAGTGGGATGTAAGTTTTCCTATGCTTATGGTATATAACTGACTAGGTCTTTGATAGTTTAGCTCTTTTGGCCTCTCTTCTGCGTCTTCTACTTCTGGCTGCTTCTACTCTTTCTGCTTCTGCTTCATCTCTTCTACCTCTGATTTCATTCTGCAAGATATCTTAATTTCGTTCTTCCATTCTCTATACTCTGATCTTCACTCTTCATCTGTTAGATACAATACTCTGGATTTTATTAAACTATTATTTACTTGATTAATTTGTCTCTATAAAATTTACATTTTTACTTAATAAATTTGTAATTCCTTATTCAAATTTGATCTCTGACATAATCATTGCTGGACTGCCTGGATCTCATTGGATCAGTTTTTGCATTAGATATCTTGAATACTTTTAGAGTTACAGGCATGACAACTTTAGAAAAAGAATATTTATGGCACTCAGACAGGTATGTTCTATGCAGTTGAGCTGAAAAAAATGAGATACATTTCTAGTTTTAACATTATTTTGTTCTTTAGATATTCCTCTTTAAAAAAAAAAAAAAAAAAAAAGGACCTAACCCTAACTTGTTAAATATGGATATTTTTCTTACACAAATGCATTACTTTAGAAGGCCTTTATTTACCCCCCCGGAGCTGATTGGAGTACGTTTATGATGGATGGATCTACCAGTTTTTTACGTTTATGATGGTAGATTATGATCTACCAGTTTTTTTGTTTTTTTTAAGTGGTATCTTATGAAATATTTTTTGCCTCTTTGGGCAGCTCATTAGATTTTGGACCTAACAATTGTGACTGGATGTGTGCAACATGTTTACATCATGCTGGCTGACATGCTGGCCGACAGGTCAATGACTAGACCATATCACTCAATACATTAAAGGTGCAATATGTAAAAATTATCCAAAAACCACTAGGCCAGTGTTATATATTTTGTTCACTTGAGTACTTACAATATCCCAAATGTTTGCAACTATTTGTAAATCATGAGAAAATTGCAATTTTAACCAAGGCTGCGGGACGTGTGAGGAGTCGCCTGTCAATTCCGTCATACCCGCGTTACCCTCGGTTTCTGGTTTTATTTTGTAGAAACCATGGAAACACCAAAGACGCTTTAATATTTACATGTTTTAATAGGCAAGGGAACAACTGTTTTGATATATTTATAGACAGAAAACGAATTATTGTTATATAGCTCAACACGTTTAGTCTTAATGTTTAAATCTAATTTTCTTGATTTTTTCCGAGTACCATGCTTTACCATGCCTCAGAGAATAACACTATTTTGTGAGGTAGCTAACATGGCATAATAAGATGCAGCTTTATTTTTAGTAATAGTAATACAGCATTTTCTCCATCATACAATACATTTTAAAATTAACTGCATGCCATTTATCAACACAAGCCATCCAGCATTTAATATGATATTCTAAAATCGATCTAGCTTACTGCAGTGTGCAACAAGTGTCTCACAGCAGCCGCTGAGCGAACGCACAGAGTAACCTCACACTCATGACTGGAATAGCGGAAGCGGCGCCGGCGACTGTGGCATAATAAAAGTTCCGCTGCTCACGGCATGTGTTGCGCCAATAATCGCATCCATGAACATGATTTTTTCCCGAATCCTATCCCAATTCTTTTCCACCGGCCGTTGAGGTGAAGACCACATGTCCCAAGATTCCGCGCTCAAACTCAAACTTGGCATCATCAAGCTACACCTTTGTTTTGAATAGGCCTCTAGCGACCTCTAGCGGGCAGAAAATATTACATATTGCACCTTTAAGATGTAGATAAAGACTGATTTATTCTTCATCACATAGAGCTTCCTGATACAGTCATAAAGTAAGTTATCATCAATTAATTGAAAATATACATACAGTATGTTACAGATCAAGCAATTTACCACCAACATCTGATGATCGTTTGGGTCATATTTTTGCAGAAATATATAAAATTCTAAAGGGTTCACAAACATTCAAACAGCACTGTATATGTCACAGAGATGTTTTGATATCAATGTTTGTGAAATGCTCAGGTCTCAAATCATACTTTTTTTTAGATATTAGTTAGATATTAATGAGTCATGTAATTGAAGTTAACAGCATCAAAGTGCCAAACACGATTTTTAAAGCTTTGTAGCTTTTCTGTTCTATTCTCAAATTACAAAAATGTGGTACTGATGATCAAAGGATTCATCCTATAAACCCACCTTCAGGATGGCTAACAAACAGTTTCTTCAGAGTGTTGTATGTACCGATCTTGATTGTCCCATAGGAAGCTTGTCGGAGGAGTGCAGGTGAAATTCTATGAATAAAAAAAATACACAACTTCAAGGTCATTGCTTTATTTCAATTCTGAGGTTAATGGAAATCTAAATAGATTAGTTTCAATGACAGACTAAATACATCACAAGACCATGCAATGACTAACAAGTACATGCTTTCTCATATGCAAGCTGTTTAAAAGACAAACACAAAATCATGCAAAGCACATATGCAAACTTTTGTGCAAATTGGTTCAACAAAAGTAGAATATTTCACCATAGTACCACAGGAAAATTTATATTTAGAAGTAGATTTGATTTACCCTGAAAAACACTGCCCTCGTCCATGCAAAATGCACAAAGTGTTGTGATAAGTGGTGGACAAAGTGCACAAATCCAAGTACTTGAGTAAACTTAATAAAATATTACTCCAGTGAAAGTATAAGTACTAGTTTTCAAATTTATGTTTTGTAAAAGTACAAAACAACTTGATTTTTAATGTACTTGAGTATTAAAATTAAAAAGTGCTGATCATTGAAGCATGTCTATTATTTATTCTAGCAAGCAATAGACAGGAAGATTAGAGCAGACATTTAATATGTATTGATCTGAAAATAAGCAAACGTTTTATTAGTAAAAACTCAAAAACATTGAACTTCAATATACTAAAATATAAATTTAAGTTACTGATAATTCAAGTGTTCAAACAAGTGAAAATGACAAAATATACCATATAGTATTAAAAAATTGGGAAATACAAACTGTGTAATTGTGGTGACAAATAATAGAAACATACAATATATACAGACGTAACATGGGTTAAAACGCGTCAACATTTTTAGAAGAACGCTATGCAAACATCCACAATCAAGCATTTCAGTTCTAAAATAACTTATGATCTAAATATGATTTTTTTTTTCCCCCATTTACAATAATCAGAACTAAAATCTGGCATTAGTAGCTTGCTTTTAGTTGCATGCACACTCAAGCTCAGAGGATCTCCCAGTTCTTGACTCATTTTGATTTAGTCATGAACAATTAAGTGAATTGTTAACTGGAGACTCAATCTGACCAGGGATGCGTTTCTCAAAAGCATTGTGAGCTAAATTGATCGTAGGGACCATTGGTGGCACTGGCATCACTGAATCAATGAGTTGTTGACTTTGAGAACTGCTGCACACGGATGAGACCAATTCACAAATTAATCATTCAGTGCGCTTTGCAAACTGATTCAACAGGTTCACTGAAAAGAATCAGCTTGATCACAAATCAAACATTGCTACTGCATCACAGAGAGGGTGTTGATTTCTATAGTTTGAAATAATGAGGAATGATATATTTTTGTGAAATGTAACAGAATAACAATTGTGATATTATCCTTTGGAATTTAGTGATTTAAAATAGAAGTATTCTAAAAAAAAAAAAAAAAAAGGACTTAAAAGGTGCAGTAGGAGATCTGGGAAATGCTAACGTTAGCCTGCTAGCATCAAAAGCATGAGATCCCAGCCTCCCTGCAAATCGCCGTCCAAAGCCATGCCTCCTCCAAAACACATGAATGCGCGCACACAGCTGCTCTCGGCAAAGCCCCACAAGAGACGCCGTTAACCCCTTAAGCCCTGAAGGCATTTTCAGAGTTGTTTTTTCTGAGTGACATACAAAAAAGTAAAGACTCGTAACTCCAAAACTGTAGCAAGGAGAGTAAAAAGTTTGGTATCATTTGAAAGAAAACCTTTTAAATTTTTAAATTAAAAAAAAATAAATAAATAAATTTGGACATTCTCATGCTGAGAAACTGCTAATAAAATGCCAAAAAAAAAAAAATAAAAAAAATAATAATAATTCTTTTTTGGTGATGTTCCTCTATATGTGAGCTGCATCTGATTCACATTTTCTTGGTGATAGCATAAAGTAAAAGTTACAGCATTTGGAACCAAGTTAGCCTTTTTGTTTAGCCCTTGACGCCCCCTAATGGGCATTTTTTAAAATCATTCTTTCACAAGGAATATCTCATGATCAACGCAAGAGATTATGTTGATTTTGGACTCATTTCAATCAGAAGCATCCACCGTAAGTAATGATATGCCATTTTTTACGATCTATGCATGTTTCATGAAGTTATAAGCAAAAATGCCACGTGAAAGCTACATCTGATTTTAGTTAGCGTCTGTGCGCCTGTGGGGATTATGTGTCGTAATTCTGTGAGGAATATCTCGTGATCGACTTATTGGATTATGTTGATGTTAGAGTCATTTTAATCATGAGAATCTGCTGTAAATAATGATTTCCACAATCGGAGCATGTTTCATGAAGTTACGAGCAAAACGTGACATAAATGCCGCATCATAATATTATTTACATATTGGTCTTGCGGGGCTTCACATACAAAAACTCGCTCAAGTTTAGTCAAAGCCCAAAACAATTATGCTTGTTGTATTCTACTCCCTGAGGCCTTTCAAATGACATATGACATTATCTGAGCTGTATGATGTTTTTGACAATGCAGTATAGGGCTGGATAAAAAAAAAATTATCAATTTCTCGATTTTAATCGATTCTCATTTTTACGAACCGATATCGATTCTTAAATCCCAAGAATCAATTAGTCTAGTCTGTTTTTTCAGTTGATAAATGAACAGAACATAGAGCGCGCCTCCCATTCAATAAATCGCAATAATCTTTTGTGAACATCTAAAGGTATGTTAAAAGACACAGTACAACCTACCGAAATCCGTATCAAGTCTTGTGTAATAGCTCAATCAGTGTTTTAACCTCGGAAAGACGTCAATAAAACAGCTTGTAAACAATGTCACATAACGTCACATAACGTCACATTTAACTTACCTCAGAAAAACCATATTCAGTGACCATAAACTCATTAGTCAGCTAGAAAAATGAACTCTAGAGAGCAGCATTCTGATAAATATATGCACCGTTACATATTAATTATATTTTTTAATGTTCTTCAATATTTAATGCATGTTTGAATAAATCAGTTGACAGCCACGATTTAAATATTTATATTTCAAAAAAATGAATTGAAGTAGAAATACGATTATGTAATTCTAAACTTTATTTATTATAAAAAACATTGAGTGTAATTTAAGTGTTTCTATATAAATAAGTTAAATTTAACCTTCAATATTATAGAAATGTAGTACCAACTGACTCCCATATGTAGTTTACAGCATTAGTTGAGAGATTTTTTTGCCATGTACTGTATCTGATATACTACATTCAAAATAATCGATATCGAAACGAATCGAATTCAGAATCAAATCAAATCAAAGCATGTGAATAGAAATCAAATCGAATTGTGAAAAGTGTGTCAATACCCAGCCCTAGTGCAGTACATAGTACAAAAAAAATAATTCATAAATTATGAAAACATTTATTTTTTATTTTTCAGCAAATAACTCAGCACTACTTAGGAGTTAATCAAATTGGCTACATTCATTGTAAAGTTCAGACTCTAAGCTTTCAAATGACACCTGTTTTGTGTTGATCGAAGCAGTAGTTTTGAAAAATATGATTATTAATTTTTTTGTAGCTAGGTGGCGCCCGCGGGCAGCACACTCCAGTTTAGCGGGATGACTCAGCGTTGAACAAAATGGTTGGATGCATTAAAAAGCTGAGTTTCTAAGCTTTAAAATGATACCTTTTATTCCTGTCAGTGGCTGCTTAGTAATTTGATTATGCATTTTTTGTCCCGCCGGCAGTACGCTTTGGGCTTAAGTTAAACTACCTCACGTCTCAAAGCACATAACATTACAATAATAATGAACGTAAACAACTTACACCATGTCTACACCGGACACGAGTTCTATTATCAAAAGATAATAGAACCCATTATAATCAGTGATATTGTCTACTGATTGTCTATTGGCACGATAACTAATTCCCGACAGTAAACGGATTCCCCGTTCTATTTCTGACGTAGTCCAAGTGCTTTGCAACGGTCGGTTTGTCGTGTTCAGTGTAGACAGCTTTTAGCTGTTGCGACGCGAAAAAAGTCTCCTCTGATGTAACGTTAGACACGGTGTCAGAGAGCTTGAACCTGACTGCTGCAGATTCATTTCAGTGTTGATACTGTTGACATGGAAACGCATAATTCCAAGTCTAACAGCTCCAGTTACATCACGGGTTGCCATCTCTTAATTACGGTAGTTATGGTGTGAATGCAGCATAAGCTTGTTGTTTTTGATTCGGTAGGAACTGTAAAAGGTGGCTGCTGTTTGTTTGCGGTGCTCTGTGACTGAGGTCTGTCTGTATAAACTCTGCATAGCCGCTGATGACGTACAATGTCTGCACGAACAGGGAATGTAAAAACATACGCTGACAGGCAGGTAGGATATCGTATTATTTCTTTCGGACCGAATATAAATATTGGATGAACATTTTATGGTCCTTCGCCTTCCACAGACTATATATATTTATAAAAATACATTTAGACCTGCTATCAGGATATGAGGAGACTTTCAACCAGTATAATAAAATATGCTTCTGTTGAGAATCTCCTATTGCACCTTTAAATTCAGCAACGAAGTGAGTGATTGCTCTGGCACAGGTCAAAAAAGCCCACCAGTCTCTAGACATAAATCTGTGTCCCTTTTTCAATCCAAGTCTATTTTTCACCAGATTTATTGTGAAACAGGTGAAAAAAGTTTAATCACTAAGAATAATTAACGCACAGCCTTAAAAGAGTTTTTAAAAAAAAAAAAAAAAAAAAAAAAATGATAGGAAATGACATTAACTTACTAAACATAAGCTTCTGGCCAGGAAAAGAAACAGCACAGTAATATGTGAGATGATGGTTTGAAAAACAAGATGCTCTGTGACACACAGATAAAATGACCAAGTAAACTCGAATGACTGCAGTCTGTGCGTGCCAAAGCAGAGGGCCAGTTTCACTTGACTCAGCTCCTCTACAGACTCGTGCAGACCATGTGAATTAAATATCATCTATATTTAGAGTTTATTACAGCTATCAGCTGATTTAAAACCCTTAAACCACTGTATGGATTACAAATATACCTTTAAAAGTTCCACAACTCTGAACTTCAGAAAGTGTACAGTAAACACTAACACTACAAATGAAGCATATGTTGTCATTCAGAATATTTCTGAATAATATTCTGAATAATAATTCGCACTCACCCTGAATACAATGCCCGGACGCCTTCTTCACGTCCAATCCTGAACAAAGCATGGAACATCCCCCGATATCGGACCTCCATACAGTGCGTCTGCCCTTGAACCTGGAGCCGTGTTTTTGTGAGATCAATGGGAAACGTACCTGCAAGATTTAATTATGGGTTACATTTCAGATCAAATCTATAAGTACATTATTATGTTATACTAGTACTTTACCTACAGGCTGCTTTGGTTGTAAATGTGTATTGCCTCTCATATCTGTCATCTAATGTCCCACCCTATTTTCAGACACTCTTTGTACATCACTGTGTGGTGGGGAATGTTGTTTTTCATGTCCTGTCATGTTTTGCTAAACATTGTCCTTGCACTAACAATCAAGGCTCATTCGACAGTCCGTCCAACATGGCAAATACGGCGTTTGAGATTCTAAAGGTAATACTTTGAAAGTTCTAAATAACAGTATATTCAGTAAAGCAACTAATAGAAGTAATAAATATTGTAATAATAATGATGTAACAGTTATGCAACTATACGGTGTACTGATATAACAGTATAACAATTATAATAATGATAATAATAAAAAAATATATATATTTATAATGCATTTAAAATGTTTTATTGTGGAAACCTAATGATTATTTACATATTATCAAAAAGTAGAAAGAAACTCAGTTCTTTATATCAGCTATTGGACACGTACACAATATAACCAGTTATTGGTCTGAAAAAAATATATAATAATAATACATCTATATTTTCTGTCAAATATGAATATGCATTCTGTCACTTTTATTTGAGATATTAACATGTATTCCGAATAATTATACTATGGAAACTTAAATGAAGAAGTGATCTGTAATAGGTGATGATGTAAAAACAGCAGGTGCACAGACTCACCGAATTCTGCGACAATTGAGGCCATTCCCCCATAGACAAACGGCTTCCAGTTCAGGTTTGCCATTTCTGTTGCGGCCCCCTCAGCTTGATGGAGTCCTACTAAAAACAGCAGCAACCCAAAATAGGAGCTAATCAGCTGTTTTAATCTCACATTGTACAACATAGCGCTACCCGTCTGTGTTACAGCCAGTCTTCCCAAATGCATAGACAAATGTGCACCGGAATAAGACGAACCGCATTAAACATTCATTGCAAGCGCCATAGGAAATTTGCGGAAATTCTATTGGTTGTAAACTCTGTCAACAATGTTATCTGCGATCCTGATTGGTCGGAGTGATCTGAAGTTTCACCCACTTCCGTCGCCAAGGAGGTTGAGTGACAGCAAGCAACGGCTCGCCTATTTTGTTCAAACCGTGTAACATTGAACTTTTTAGGTTATCGTTTCAAATTCTCCGACCAAACTCACCAATATAAATACAATGTGTCTATGACCTTGGCGTAGTATGAAAGATCGCTGTACTTGGTTCCGAATCGGACATCTAACGGCTTGTAACTGTTAGCCAGGTATGCAGAACTACTCTCACCATAAAGTACAAAACTGAGTAATCGCGACATTTAGGCAATATCACCTCATGAGCTCACATACCTGAGGCTTGGTGCTTCAGTCACCTCTGTTATTTTATTTTGGATCCCATCGTCTCGACCACATGTAGGATTACTGTACTTTTCGCAGACAAACTCCAGGAGCGCACCTACGGCTTTCAGTTTACCATCATGTGTCTCTAGCAGGAACTCAACTCAGCGTAACCGGAAGTTCCCGCCCGGAAGTTTGAAAGAGACTAGACTCCCCACCCCCTCCAAATGTTCAATGTCACCCTGCTCGTAAAGGGGGTGTAATCAGTGAGGTTTGATTTAAAGAAATTTATTTTAAAGAAAAGAACGGAGATGTCAAATGTGGGTGGTCCTTCATGCAATTGCCATTAAAAACTATTAATAAAAACTATAATATATAATTTTTAGTCATTTAAATATATTTAATTTATGCAGATAATGTTTTGGATTACCAAAAATAAAACAGAGATCAGAAATTGTAAACAATATTTAGCAAGTTTATTTCATTTTCATCTTTACACATTTTTTTATCATTCAATAGTAATAAAAAGTCTGCTCTGTAAAAAAAAATAAATAAATAAAAAAATACAAAAATAAAAAAAGTATTGTGAAAAACTCAGTAGGCCTGGTAAATGTTAACATTTAATTGAAAACTGAGCTCCCCAATCACACCTCTCAATATCTAATATGTAAACCACCTTTAAATGCAATGATAACTTCTTTCTTAGCTATATTAACGTCTCTTTGTTCAACCAAAGAATCACCTTTTGACTCTCTCTGTATTGTCTCTGCATTTGCTCTACGGTTATACATATTATCCTTTTGATATGGCATATCACATGTTGTAATGCAAGCAAAATTTGTCCATCTTTAACAGGACTATGCTCCCACAAATACACACCAGCATCTTTCGCAATGAACACCTCAACCTGTAAAGAGATCACATAAAGGGTCATTACCGTCCATTGTAAATCTCTCTTATGGCTTTTTAATGCGTCTTCATAGATCATAAATCTGAACACACAAACTCATAGTAAAAGGAGATGCACCTTTTAATGGTGTTGGGAAATATGTTTTAAAGTTTTCACGCTTAAATGTCCACAGTTTTATGTCAGTAATGCTGATCTCATGATAAGTAGTCCGTAGACGAAGGTTGTGGTTTCACCTTCCCTCTAGTTTGAGGCAGTTGTGATGTCACAGAGTGGTGCGTAGGAGCCTCATCACACGCTGGTACAGCTGCTGAACAACTGATACCAGATTTCTGCAACACACAAAAGACGTTTGCTTTCAAAATGATGAACTTCATGAGTTACAGTTATTCATGCGCAGGATTTATTATATTAAAAGGATAATTCTCCATTTCAAAATTAAAAATTCTGTCTTCACTTGCTGACTCTAAAGTTGTTACAAACATATATCACTTAAAGACAAAAGGAGATATTTTGGTAACATTTTACAATAAGGTTAAGATTAGTTAACTACTTTAGTTAACATGAACTAAGAATGAACAATACTTCTACTACTACTTCTACAGCATTTATTAAGCTTAGTTAATGTTAATTTCAACATTTACCAATACATTATGGAAATCAAATGTTGTATTTGTTAACATTAGTTAATGCACTGTGAACTAACATGAACAAACAATGAACAGCTGGATTTTTATTTTATTGTAAAGTGTTACCGATATTTTGAAAAATGCCTCAGTGTCTTTTGTTTTGTTCATACAATGAAAATCTTTCAACGTATGGACAAAAAAAGAACAGTTCTTCAAAGTTTCTTCCTTTATGTTCAAGTTTTGCGCAAAATATCCCTTTAATTGTTTGAAAATTAAGATTAGATGTATTTTAAATAGTTTCTCTGTGGCCTTTATGGTTTATGGTGGCCTTGAAACTCACCGGGCACCATTCGAGACACAGTTGTTTCTGTCCGGGTGAAGGCAAAAGAGTGACGCCACGCAGTACGCACAGCACAACAACATGGAAAGCAGTCTCCGCTTTAAAGACATCTTCCCAGTGCTCTAAACAACCTGAAGAATCTTCAGTATTCCTTTCAAAGAGCTCAAGACGTTCCTTATTTATCCAGCTCAAGGTGAAGATGGGCAGTGATGTGGAGGTGTGGGGTAGCCACAGTTCTGCACAAATTGCATCCAAGAGCTTTCTGTGGGCAGAGAATAGCAGTGGGCACAATAACTGCTGACCAAAATCCACTTTCAATAGCAGTGAAAAGTCTAGTAGGGATGAATAACATCACCACATTGTTGGCCGGTGGGAGTCTTTATTGTGTTTATTGTGTGGCTTTATTGTGTAGCACTGTCATTAATAGATCTTCTCAGAATAGATGACTGTGTGCAGATTTAAAAAAAAAACAGTTGTGTAATTTTAAGCCCATTGTACTTGTGAGCTTTGACTCATTCACATGACTCGAGAGGGAAGTTGAAGAGGTTGCTGCATTATTGCGGAATCAATGTAACTGATTTGTCCTGCTCCCAAAATATATCTGTGCATTGACCCTGGCTCATGATAAAATCTAAAATGGTTTGGATATGTTTAATCACCCTTGAGCGATTCTGTTTATTCAGAGTTTGTTCACTCATGAGTAATCACAGCCACGCAGTTAGCATCCACCCACCTCCCAGCCCACTCTCCAAACCCAAACCTCTCTCCATGTTCATCAATTTCTCTTCCCCCTTTTTGTTTGTTCAGAGTTAGTAGACTGATTCCATGCTGGTAGAGAGACATCTCAGATTTGCAGACATTGGCACATCACAAAGCTCTGATCTTTTGTGTTCATCCTAAAGCCAACCAAATATGAGAGATGCAAGAATGACTACTCACTTGGAATCTTTGTTCTGGACATTTTTTTCTCAGCTGGAATAGAGTTCATCTGCTTCTCGTCACTGTTTCGGGCAAGGAACACTCTTAAACATCTGGAAATCGAATAGTATCCTTAATGAAATATTTCTTAATGAAAAGCCAAGGATAAAGATTTCATCAATAGATCAGCATTGTCTTTGTACTTCAGTAAGGTTAGGTTCATCATAATTGAATGCTCATGGATATAGACGCTTCCAGTAGGAAGCATGCTCTTATGGGACCTGGATAACAGCCAGACAGAACAAGGGTCGGACAAACGGAACTACAGCAGCCAAAGTTTTGCTTTTCCCAATGGGAGCAAAGAAAAATCTACATCCTTGTGTCCATTTCCTCCTCTTAAAACCTTCAGTATCTTGGTCTGTTTAAAGTCTCAACTTTGAAATGAAATGAGACATTTGATGCAACAATGATCGCTTTCAACATGTCTCAGGAGATTTCCCTGGAAACTATGAGGGAGAACAGAGTGACATCAGCCAGTCCTGAGCTCACAACCCCTGCCATGACAGAAAGAGTAGTAGTGACCATCGGCTATATTCTTAGTGTAGGATCCATTTTGATCATCTCTACCAACCTTCTAGTCGCCATTGCCCTGGTCTTGCTTATCCGCAAAAGGGGCTGCCAGAGTTGGTGTTTTGTTTTAAATCTATCCATTGCGGACATCCTAGTTGGCATGGCCATCACTGGCATTGCCACTGATGCTCTCGAAGGAACAACGGCCTCCATGGCGAAGGGCCTTTGTTTGTTGCGCATGACCTTTATCATCGCACCCTCTGCAGCCTCCATCCTAACCATGTTCTTGATCTCACTGGACCGCTACATGGCTATAAAGTTGCCACTGCGCTATTCACAGCTAATGAATGAGAAGATGATTGCTGGGGCTCTGGTCCCTGTCTGGCTCATCTCATTGATTGTGGGATTTTCGCCCAGTGTTTTGAAACCGTTGCAGAAAGAAGACTATCACAAGGTCTGCACATTCTTCTCCGTCATAGAGCCCAAGAGCATCATTGTGGTCTTCTGCCTGTTTTTCTTCCCACTACTCTCTGTTTTCATCTTTTTCTACATGGACATCCTAAAAATCGCCTGTGGCCACCAGAAGCGCATCCGCGCCCAGCAGTCAGGTACACGCTTTCTATCGTCTAGCCGCTACTGGGGTCACGTAAAAGCCCTGCAGACTGTTGCCGTGCTGGTTGGCTGCTTCACTCTCTGCTGGTGCCCCTTTTTTGTGGTCAGTATTGTGCAGGCGTCATGTCCAGACTGTAAACTTTATTACTTTTTGGAGAACCATCTCTGGCTTCTGGGACTCTCAAACTCACTTATCAATCCCCTCGTCTACGCCTGCTGGCAGCAAGAGGTGAGGAACAAGATCTGCGAGCTCTTCGCTCATATTAAAGTTGTATTGTGTTGTGTGACACACTCCGAGACAACGGACAGGTACCCCTCATACCACCCGACTGTCGCTCAGGCAGTCGTGTTTCATGACAAGATGCTAGCCACTCCGGTGAATTATAGTAGGTCTGTCACAATTCCTGAACAACATCCAGAAAATATTTCCAATAGAATGGGAATGTCCTTTTAGTCCTCTGGTCATAGGAAACTGTAAAAGGTCTTTGACAAATACTTCATCCCTTAATGGATGTGGAGCCCAGTGTATATGTCCAAATAAAACAGACGACTTTATTTACCTAACATTTCCACCTGCAATGAACACATTACATTCAAAATATACCTAGCAGTTCTCTGTTTCATCTTTTTTTTTTTTTTTTTTTTTCCAATTGTAAAATATATGACTGTAATATAGATTAAATTCATATATATTCAACAGAACAGTATGTTTTTGTCATTCATTATATATTCACAAATAAATGTAATTTTGGCGATACAGAAAAAAAATCAATGGAAAAGGAAGTCCGGTTTACAGAAAGAGTATAATGAACTATTATACAAACTGAATGTTTATTTGTAGCAGTATTAGATTTTAGCTAGCAAACATCTGATAAAGAATTAAGACAATGTGGCCCCTCTGCACACAAAATGAAGAGGAAATAGAATAACTAACTAAAAATTACAACATTTTTTTGTAGCAAATTTGAGGATTATTTGACAATTTGAAAATTACATTCTTCTTTAAGGACTTTCTGTTGACAACCACGTAATTTTAGCAATAAGTAGTAAACATATTTGTATTTGTGTTGTATCCTTCTAGGTGGCTTCTCATCATTATTGTCAGCTTGCCCACTTGAGGTAATACCAGACTCAGAGCCCCTTTAATATAATAAGATTTCTGGTTATAAGGCAATATTCTCTGTAAAACTGATTTTGTGTAATGTTCATTGTGAGCAGCACTATTCAGATACATTGCAAATACAATTTAATTGAATATATTTCTCTTCTTGTAGGCTATATTTTTATATAGAAAAATGGAGCGCGGCTGAAAGAAAACAAAACTAGAAGTTTTTCGCATTTCGTGGAGAGAGAGAATGATTGAGTACAGAAAGGCCTTAAAAAATGCTAGATCTACTTATTTTTCAAATCTCTTAGAAGAAAACAAACACAACCCTAGGTATTTATTTGATACAGTGGCTAAATTAACGAGAAATAGAGCTTCAACCTCTGATGTTTCCAAACAGCACAGCAGTAATGACTTTATGAACTTCTTTACTTGTAAGATTGACAATATTAGAGAGAAAATTATAACCATGCAACCGTCTACTACAGTATCGCGTCAGACAGTGCATTGTAGTGTCCCTGAGGAAAAATTCCATTCATTCGCTGCTTTAGGAGAGGAAGAATTTTCTAAACGTATTAAATCATCAAAATCAACAACATGTATGTTAGACCCTATGCCGACTAAACTATTGAAAGAGATGCTTCCAGAGGTCATAGATCCTCTTCTTAATATCATTAATTCATCTTTATCACTAGGATACGTACTGAAAACTTTTAAGCTGGCTATTATTAAACCTCTTATTAAAAAACCACAACTTGATCCTAGAGAATTAGTCAATTACTCTCCGATCTCGAATCTACCTTTTCTGTCAAAAATACTAGAAAAGGCAGTTTCATCACAACTTTGTTGCTTTTTAGAAAGAAATGGTATCTGTGAGGATTTCCAATCAGGATTTAGACCGTACCATAGTACTGAGACTGCTCTCATTAGAGTTACAAATGATTTGCTCTTATCATCAGATCGTGGTTGTATCTCTCTATTAGTGTTACTAGATCTCAGTGCTGCTTTTGACACTATCGACCACAATATTCTTTTGCATAGACTTGAAAATTATGTTGGCATTAGTGGAACTGCATTGGCATGGTTCAAATCTTACTTATCTGACCGTTATCAGTTTGTAGTAGTAAACGAAGAGATGTCATATCGATCACAAGTTCAATATGGAGTACCGCAAGGCTCAGTACTAGGACCATTGCTTTTCACTCTGTACATGCTACCCTTGGGAAATATCATTAGGAAGCATGGCGTTAGTTTTCACTGTTACGCTGATGATACTCAGCTCTATATTTCTTCGCGCCCTGACGAAACTTACCAATTCACAAAATTAAAGGAATGCATAGCTGACATAAAAAATTGGATGACCAGTAATTTCTTACTACTAAATTCAGAAAAAAACAGAGATCATAATTTTTGGACCAAAAACTTCTTCACGTAATAACCTAGAATACTGTCTAACACTTGATGGCTGCTCTGTTAAGTCTTCGTCGTCAGTTAGGAACCTGGGTGCGCTCTTGATACCAATCTTTCATTTGAAAGCCACGTTTCTAGCATCTGTAAAACCGCATTCTTCCATCTTAAAAATATATCTAAACTACGACATATGCTCTCAATGACAAATGCGGAACAGTTAGTTCATGCGTTCATGACCTCAGGGCTAGATTACTGTAACACTCTACTGGGTGGTTGTTCCGCTCGCTTGTTAAACAAATTACAGCTGGTCCAAAATGCAGCAGCTAGAGTTCTTACTAGAACCAGGAAGTATTACCATATTAGCCCGGTTCTGTCAACATTGCATTGGCTCCCTATTAAACATCGTATAGATTTTAAAATCTTGCTACTTACTTACAAAGCACTAAATGGTTTAGCTCCCCAGTACCTGAGCGAGCTCTTAATGCATTATAGTCCTTCACGTCTATTGCGATCTCAGAATTCTGGACAGTTGATAATACCTAGAATATCAAAATCAACTGCAGGCGGTAGATCCTTTTCCTATTTAGCACCTAAACTTTGGAACAGTCTTCCTATCATTGTTCGGGAAGCAGACACACTCTGTCAATTTAAATCTAGACTAAAAACACATCTGTTTAAGCTTGCATAGACATAATACATTATCTAGTTCTATACAGTTGAGCTCAAAAGTTTACATACCCCTTGCAGAATCTGCAAAAATGTTAATCATTTTAACAAAATAGGAAGGATCATGAAAATTGCATGTTATTTTTTATTTAGTACTGTCCTTAAGAAAGTTTTCACCCCTGACTCTTAACGCATCGTGTTTCCTTCTGGAGCATCAGTGAATGTTTGCAGCTTTTGTAATAGTTTTGTCTGAGTCCCTCAGTTGTCCTCAGTGTGAAAAGATGGATCTCAAAATCATATAGTCACTGCTGGAAAGGGTTCAAATATGCAGAAGATGCTGGAAAACTGAAGAATCTGCAGGACCTGAAGGATTTTTCTGAAGAACAGAGCTCAGTTTAACTGCTCAGAACAAACAAGGGACTCATGAACAACCATCACAAAACAAAAAAACAGTCGTGGATCATCCAGGTAATGACACACAGTATTAAGAATCAAGGGTATGTAAACTTTTGAATGGGGTCATTTTTATAAATTCTGCTATTTTTTTGTCTTGTGGACTTTATGTAAACAACTGTTATGTGAAATAGTTTATTAAGGACAGTACTAAATAAAAAATAACATGCAATTTTCATGATCCTTCTTATTTTGTTAAAATGATTAACATTTTTGCAGATTCTGCAAGGGGTATGTAAACTTTTGAGCTCAACTGTAATTAAAATCATGTAAATTGCTAGGCTGCATAGATTAGGTCAGCCGGAACCGGGAACACTTCCCATAACACCTGATGTACTCGCTACATCATAAGAAGAATGGCGTCTACGCTAATATTAGTCTTTCTCTGTTTATCCTGAGGTATGCCGCAGCCTGCCAGATCCAGGCTGTATCCAGATGGGATGAAGGACCTGCATCTAGACATGATGATAATGCAGCGCTGACGTTTCAACTAAACTATCCCCTGCGAAGGCCCCCTTCCCTGTCCTTTCCCTATGTATAGACAAAACGTTATCAAATTATTCCAGTTCGCATAGATCAGCGGACACAACAAATTTTTCTGTATTATGCGGACCAGTAAAATAATTTGGCTGTAAAGTAATTTAAAAAAAAAAAAAAAAAAAGACCAAGCTTCTGCGCACATACACACTCAAACACGCAAACCTATAGACTAAACATGTGAATGAATGGCAAGAATGCATTAAAGGTATTCGGTTTTCAGTAGGAAAGGTGTCATTTAAGCGGCCCTTAAAGTAATAATTAACAATTTTTACAACGGAAGTGATTCAATCAGAAACCAACTTTAGCTCGATAAGAATTTTCCTATTGTCACTGTGAAGCTGCTTTGAAACAATATGTATTGTGAAAAGCGCTATATAAGTGAAGATGACTTGACTTGACTAGACTATATCTAACATTGGTGGTAAATAAATAAATAAATAAATAAATAAAAAGGAAGAAAAAGAAACATGCTTAAATATCTTAATATAAATATATTTACCAGATGATATTTTAATATTTGCTTTGGCTTTAGGACAATGACATAATTAAAGGAAATTATTTAATATTGACCAAAACATGTTGTCTTTTTTTTATGACACCTATTTTTCACTATTTTTCCTCCCACCATATAAATGGGACTACATAAATATATATCTGCTAATGGTCCTCCACAAGAGGGGATTTGGCGGTTCTTGGTATCAAAAAGTTTCAAAACCCCTGTGAAGTCCTGTTATGATATTTCAATGTTATTTCTACTTTTATTTAAATGCTATCATTAAATTTATTTTATTGTTGACCATTTATTTTTGTACTCCTTTAAATTGTGTATAGGCTACATACAGCCTATGTAAAGGTTATGCATGTGTAGGCTATATAGTGTTACGCCTACTAATGTCTTGGTGATGAAAAGCTTTTTACTATGCCAATAAAACTATCAGTGTATGCTTCATATGTTCATAAGTTCTTGAGCTGTAAAACTCGTTGCACAGTAGACTATGAAAAAATACACTTTAAGTTACAAACACAATTAAAGCTGAAGGAAAAATCTGAGTTTAACTACAGTCAACTACATATCCCACAGTCCTTTTCATTAACCCGGAAAAAATAGTACCACGTGCAAAATGCGAAAATCGCTAGCGGAACTAAATCCTTCCGGAGTGACTGCGACTTCATCACAATGAAGTAAGTGATGCGTTGAAATTTTTTAATTTAATTGAAATATCTCCCTTAAATTTGTTGTCATATGTTTTTTTTTTTTTTATATATTAGTCTAATATATTACTAGACCCCTCAGTCATGGAAAAGGAAATGTAGCTAAAGGTGAAAGCTAAACAACTAGCCTCAGTTTTTGCAGCAGTAGCTAAAAGCTAAATATTCATCTAGTAAAACATGAAAGTATAGCCTACTACTTTTTTTTTTGGTTTCGATTCAATTATTTTTTTTTAATAATTTATAGGACACTGACAAATAACAAGAAATTGTAATGTGTCAAACATTAAAACGACTACTTATTCGGCATACAGCGTGACAGTTATTACATAATTGGAGGATACCGTGTTACCATAAATGGATATTTGCGATAAAATGTTTGAATACAGTTGACATACTTTGAAGATTTTTTTTCAAGTAGTCAAAAGTGATCCTAATTGAGGAATCATAAATAATTCTGATATCTTCATGCAGACACCACAACTGAATAATAAACATCATTAGAGACAATACATATTGTACTAAATAAGATATATAATGTAAATATATGGTCATTATCTGTCTGTGCATATCTTTACTTCAATGTAGTCCGCTCACCAAAGTGAAACTCATCAATGAACTGAATGAAAAAGAGGCTGAACTGGGTGTCAAAGACAGTGTGTCCTGGCATTCAGTCTATAAAGACAGCGCCTGGGTCTTCATCGGTAAGTGACTGGTTAACATTATTAAATTATAACATTGTGGCTGTGTACCTAGACCAGGGGTTTTCAAACTGGGCCCCAGGGACCCCCAGGGTGCCAAAGGAATGCTAGGGGGTCCATGGGAATGCTAGGGGGTCCATGGGAAGGTTTAGTGTAAAAATAAATAAATAATTAAAAAAGATTAAACTGATACTAAATAAATAAATAAATAATTTCAATAAAATACAAAAGAAAATTTTAAAATAATAATAGAATAATAATAAATTGATTTAGAGAAAGACAGTGTAAAAATAAATAAATAATAAAGATTAAACTATCATACTAAAATAATTTGAATAAAATACATAAAGATTAAAATAATAAATAATAATAAATTGATTTAAAGAGACTGTAAAAAATGTAAAAATAAATAATAAAAAGATCAAACTATTGTACTAAATAAATAATTTAAATAAAATACATAAAAAGATTAAAATAATAAATAATCATGTTAATAAATATGTTCATTTAAATAAATAAATAGTACATCTAATACACTACTATAGTGAGTATAAAAAACATAGTAACATAACACAGAAGCTAAATATTTTCTAAATAACATTTTATGCATATTTATAATATAAATTTTTCACAGTATAAATTGTGTCTTTATACATGAAAATATATAGCTGCCTTTTAAATTTTAAAATGGGGGTCCCTCGCACCAGGATGGTCATATCGGGGTCTGTGGCAGAGGCAATGCCCCATTTTAGGGCACTATTGAAAATGCTCTCTGGATAGATTATATTTGCACTCTGCCAGATGGTGGCAGCATTTACCTGTTTCACAAAACATGTACTTCAGTAGACAATGGTATGATCGCAGAAAGACCATGCTGGTACACTGTGCACAGTAATGCTGATTTGACCTTGTAAAATTAGAAAGTGATGTATATTAATTACTCACATTCATTTGCCAGACTAAAGAGAACAATTTCAAGAATTGCATAATATCTTCTTTTATAAATTTATTTTAGGTAAATGCTGACCTGTTCAGCTTTGTATGTAAAAATGTTGTAATCTGCAGGTGGATTTCCATATGAGCTGACAGAAGGAGACATCATCTGTGTTTTCTCTCAGTAAGTCCTAATTGCTCAAATTTTAAACAAATCTTCTTGCAGTACTTATGTTTTTTCTCCTAGTGAAGCTTAATCCTCCTCTGTGCATCTCAGGTACGGAGAGATTGCCAACATCAACTTGGTGCGAGATAAGAAGACGGGCAAATCCAAAGGATTCTGCTTCCTGTGTTATGAAGATCAAAGGAGCACCATTCTGGCTGTGGATAACTTTAATGGAATCAAGGTGAAGGGCTTTTCCAGTCACTTATTCATTTGTGTGTGTACTAATGGAATATGCTATTTATTGTTACTTATATAATTAAATAAGATTTTTTACTTTTTACTTATTGCCATATATTACCTTTTTTTTTTTTTTTTTTTACATTTTTGACGTGTCATATATATATTTTTTTCTTTTTGAATTGTTTTTCTGTTCTACAGATTAAGGGCCGAACCATACGTGTGGACCATGTTGCAAATTATCGTCCACCGAAGGACACAGATGATATTGATGATATCACTAAACGTTTGCGAGAGGAGGGATGCGCTCCCAGTGTGCCCCCACCTTTCTCCTCTGAGTCAGAGTCTGAGGAAGATTATGCTGTACCTGTGAAAAAGCCAAAAAAAGGTGAGAAGAGGCTGTATCTGTTCAGTAAAAATGTTAGGGGTGTAATGGTACACAAGCATGACGGTTCGGTACGTGCCTTGGTATTGAAGTCACGGTTTGGTACGGGTTCAGTACAGCAAGGGGGAGAAAAATAAACATAAAATTGCTTCTTTTTTCTTCTTTTTTTATTAAACAGTGGTTTATTGAGCAAATTGTCAAAATTTAAATAAATCAATTATAATTAACATTTTCTTAAGGATAAAAAAAACAGCAAATGCTGTAAACTATATACAGGGAGCCCTTTCTTGCACATTAATATAATATTAAAGGTTACAATTAACAACAGAGCCCAAACTATTAAATTCAGTTGCTATTTATTTTTAGATATAATAATTAACACTCAAAAAAAATAAAAAAAAATAAACATAAATTGCCCATAAGGCAGGTTTTACATAACTTCTAAATCTAATTATAAAATTATTTTTCAATTATTTTTCTACTCCAATTTTTTAAATATGATCATTTACACAGTCACTGTCATGACTTGTTTTCATGACAAATTTATTTAAACATATATTAAATAATTAAGACATTACTAACAGGTAAAGTAAATATAATGAATATAAGCTCTTATAGTGTATAAATTTAGTGCTCCCCTCTACAGTTTATTTCTCTAGTGAACTAACATGCTGTGGACACTAAATGACTTACCTGAGGTAAATGTAATGCTACGTGAGATAATATTCTCAAGCTGTTTTATTGATGTCTTTCCATGGTTGAAACACTGGTTGAGAGATTACACGTAAACATATCTATGCATAGATCATTTGTTCTTCTTCTGCACTTTTTCCTGTTGTGGCGGTTAGCAAACACCATTGCATTACTCGATTGGAGTGTGGATCGCCTGTGACTGACTGTATTCGTCATCTGACTGTATGCACCAAACCATGATGGTTTGGGACAAATACTTGTACCGTTACACCCCTAGTAAATGTAACTACAGTTGATATGTCATTATTTCAAAAGGCAATTCTTTATTTAATAAACCATTTTTTTGTTTGTTTGTTTTTTTTTAAATTTTATTTAAAGGGTTAGTTCACCCAAAAATAAAAATTCTATCATTAATTACTTCGTTCATCTTCGGAACACAAATTAAAATATTTTTGATTAAATCTGAGAGAAATGAAATCTCCTCTATAGACAGCAATTTAACCACCACTTTCAAGGTCCAGAAAGGTACTAAAGACATCATTAAAAAAGTTGACGTGACTGCATTGGTTCAACCTTAATGTTATGAAGTGACGAGAATACATTTTGTGTGCAAAAACAAAACAAAAATGACGACTTTATTCAACAATATCTTCACTTTTGTGCCATTCTTGTACGCTGTTTACGTTCAGCGCTTCCAGGTTCTAAGTCAGAATGGCGGCTGACAGAATTTTCATTTTTGGGTGAACTGACCCTTTGATAATTGATTGGCTAATTTTTAATATTGTTATACTTCAGATAAAAAGGAGAAGAAGAAAAAGAAGAAGGAGAAGAAAGAGAAGAAAAAGCTGCTAAAGGAAGAGAAACATGAGGCACGGACTGAGACGTCAGCGTCTTCCCCTGTCAGAGTGAAGAAGGAGAAGGAGGACACGGCATATGAGAAGTATGCTGTGAAAGGACTGGCAGGAAGCAGAGGGGACAGACCAGGACAAGAGTCCAGGAATCCACAAGACAGAGCAGATGAGGTGGACCGATTCAGAGATAGGTATGGAGGCGAGCGAGACAGAGATATTGAAGAAGACAAAAAGACAGATAGAAACAGAGAGGACAAAAGACACGAAGACACTCGACAGCGAGACAGGGAGGGGGACAGAGAAAGAGACAGAGGAAGAAGGGGTGATAGAGAGAGAAATGGGGAACGAGAGAGGGAACGAGACAGAGAGCGTGAGAGAGAAAGGGAACCGGAAAGAGACCGGGAACGAGAGAGAGATAGAGACAGAAGGGAGCGAGACAGAGGTAATGACCGAGGGTTTGCCAAACACAGAGATCACAGTCGTGAAAGAGAACACAGGCGAAATTGAGCAGAGATAGTAATTTAACTTTTTTTAATACAAATTTTTTTTTTTTTTTTTGGTGTGTGTGTATACCTCAGAAATGTAAATAAATCTTTAGAATTTTTATTAAACATCTGTCTGGAATAATTAACTGTATAATGTCCACCTGGTATTACATTACATACACTCATTTGCAGTGTTGGGGATAGTCACTCTTAAAAGTAATGCGTTACAATAATGTGTTACTCCCTAAAAAAGTAACTAATTACAGTACTTAGTTACGTTTTATGGAAAGTGACACGTTACTTTTACATTATTTTTCTCATTTGGGGCTGGGCTCATTTTGTTTGTTTTTTAAAAACCTAAAAAAAGTTCTATTATGGGCAAATATAAATGCTCTTTCACACTACAAGTGAAAGCCTCAGGCTGAAGGAAATGCAGATTCACGCCTGTACAGTAGAGGGCGCAGCTCAAACAAACCTTTTAGCTGTGCTGCAGTTCCAAATTGCAGAAGAATAGGATGCAGCAGAAGAAAGTTCAACACTCTTACTTCAGCAATTAAAAAAATAAAATAAAAAAAAAAAGAAACAAATGTGATGTTTCTAAAGTGATTTTTGCTTATTAGTATGGATTTGAATTGGATCATCGAAGGTCAGCAGCAAAGACATTTGTTAATAATGATTAAATACATGAAGTATATTTGTTATTTAAAATAGTTATTTTAAAATAATTATTGCAGGTAATATTCTGAGTTTGCATTTCACTGGATTTCATTTTGAGGAATGCTGAATCTGTTTTGTGCAAGCGAGATGAGTGCTCACATTTAGTCTAGAACTACAATAACCATCATGTTTACACAGAGCACACAATTCCTCTGCACTTACTCACGATTTCTCTCAACATGAGGACAGGAGAGCTGTCAGTCAATACATGGGAAAACAAAGTAATTTATTGAAAAAGTAACTCATATTTTGTTGTAAATTTAAAAGTAACGCATTACTTTACTAGTTAAAAAAAAAAAATTATTATGTAATGTGTTACTTGTAATGCGTTACGCCCAACACAGCCGTTTGACAAATAAATAAACTTTATTTGAGTTTAAATGGTACAAAAACCAAAAATGGCTTGATGAACAGTGTCAACTGAATATTCCAGAATCAAGATGATGCAGTCAAAATACACCAATCATTATGGATTCAGTTGTAAAACTATTAAAAGATATTTAGTTAAGGGCATGGAGTAAAAAAAAAAAAAAAAAAAAAAAAAATCAGACCAAACAGATTTGCACATTACCCATTTATACCCGCTCAACAGGAAACAGCATTTCATCGCTAATATTTCAAATTATCGCTATAGCCACATATTCAATAACCTAGCAAGAGAGGATAAAACAGAACTACACAAATATACTCTGAATAGATAAACACACAAAATTTATTAGTAATAAACTCTGAGTTGGGAATGTGGGTTGTTGCGGTGAATCTAGCTTGTCTAAAAATAAAAAAATTGCCAAAGAATTCCAACATTTTTTTTTCATGTCCAAAATAATTGCTTTCAGTAGCAAAACACCACACAGTTAGCACAGCTTTTTATACCGTAAATTAAGAAAATCACTCTTACATGAGTTACTGTGAGCAGTTCAATTCAAGTCAAATATGAAAAATCCACAGTTGGCCAATCAGGATGTATTGCAGATGTGACTCCATTAGACATGTTCGGTCACAGACACTAAACATTCAAGTCAATACTTAAGGTTAAAGGTCAAATGTTTGTTTGCACCGAACTCCTGTCACTCCCGTGAGATGTCCCTCCTTTCAATGCTCACTCACTAGAATACATCCGCACTCATGTAAAGAACCTGGGTGGTGTTGTTGATTCAGAGTTAAAATTCGACAAGCAAATAAACTCTGTTGTAAGAGCCAGTTTTTTCCAGCTAAGGGGTTTACAGAAATTGAAATCTTTTCTATCTTTTAGTGACTTAGAGACAGTTATTCATGCCTTCATTTTAACAAGGCTTGATTATTGCAATGCTCTATATGCTGGTATCAACCAGTTTTCCCTATCACGTTTGCAACTGGTTCAAAATGCTGCAGCTCGCTTCTAAATGGGGAAGAAAAAGCGTGAGCATATCACCCCTATTTTGGCACACTTACATTGGCTACCGGTCAAATTCAGAATTGATTACAAGGTTTTAGTTTTTGTATTTAAAGCCTTGCACGGTCTGGCTCCAGTTTATATATCAGACCTTATTTGTCCATACTCTACCCGAAGATCTCTTAGATCATCCTCTGACAAACTATTAACCGTCCCATTGTCTCGCTTGAAATCTAAAGGTGATAGAGCCTTTTCTGTATTTGCCCCTAAGCTGTGGAATTCGCTACCACAATCTGTTAGGTTATCCTCCTCTATCTGTATTTAAGTCATCTCTGAAAACATCTTTTTTTTTCTCAGGCCTATTCATAATTTTAGATACGTTAGTCTTAGTGAGTTAAATTCTTAGTCCTGATTTTTATTTGGTTTTATGGTTTAAGTTGTCGATTTAAATTTTTATACTTTGTATTTTTTGTATGACTGTTATCTTTTTTTATTGTGATATTGTGAAGCACCTTGGTCAGCAGTAATGTTGTTTTAAGGTGCTATATAAAAAGTGACCTTGACCTACATCACCAACCCTGGTTTGAATAAACTATAAAAAAATTAAAGAGGAAAAAATGCTTAAAAAAATAAACAGCTGCCATACGTCATCAAGTTTTTGGATGTAGCGGTCTTTTGTAGTTGTAAGTGGCCTCGTTATTGACATTTTTAGCCAGTCTCACAGTGTTTCCCAAACTAACGTGGTAAATGGTAAATTATTTACCATAAGAATGTTCATATCAATTCTTTCATTACTTTATCAATGTAACATAATAGTTAAATGAACAGGTCAACAGCAAAGCATTAGGTTTCTGCAGCAACACCATTCATTATGGTAAATTAAATTTGAACAACCTCTAACAACAATAAAAGTAGAATTTGGTGATAAAGTGAGTCTAATACTGTATATTACAGTAACAGTTATTGAAATGGTTGTGGTTTCTGTGGTTACATATGTGCCTCCATCCAATCAAAAACTGATGGATATAACTAAAGTCCCTGCCCAAGCAATATTAAATTTTTTGATAATCCGTTTCACTCGGATGTACGTCACAATATATATATATATATATATAAAAAAACCTGTCTCTACTTCTGTTTTCTCTCAAATTTAACCTTCTGTTTATCTATTCTATATTGTTTTTCCTAGCATAATGCATTTGAAATTATGCAGTTTCATATGTGATTGATCTGTAGACTCACATGTGCTAGTATCTTTATCACTGGGTTGGCACAGGAAACGGGATGAAGCTCATCATTTCATCGCCATGCATGTTAAGTATTCTAGTGCTTGATGGGAACTTGTTTATTCGCAAGTTCATTAGGATGTGGTGCTCAATATTGATCGTGATGGCTTGATTGTGAGGCATGGCACACAGCTTGGGAAACCACCTGGTCGCTTCATTAAAATGTATTTATTCAGTTTTGGGTTCACTTTGGTGTAGGGGAGTCTGAAATGCCATGGGAGATAGACAGATGGCTGGTAGTCTATTTTGACTTGGTATGTTTTGTCTCTGTCTTGGAGCTACAACAATCTGCAACAAGCTACAACTGGTGGGTGGTCATATCAGAATTAAGATGACTGAATATATCTGTATTACTTGAAAATCCAAACAGATTAGGCTAAATGTGTAAATTAAACATGGTTACTTTTTCCTATTACTAATTTATATTTATATATATATATATATATATATATAACTGTCAGCCCAAAGCCGTAGGAGTCACGCCACCCAGACTCAGGGCTCTGAGCTTCTTTCAGGGCTTGCGATCTACATGCAGGTACTCCATCCTGTTGAACACACATTTGCTATGTATATGCAAAACTTAAAATAATGGAAGTGCTACAGTCACCATCCATTTGGTTTAACAGCATAATTTTTATAGATCTTTAGAGGAATGATCCATGTCCTGTAAATACTTTGACAAATTCACTGATTTTGATCTCAGTCATCTACAAAATATGTCAAAATAGGATTTCAGACTAATCAAGAGAATTTAAAAAAAAAATGTACAAGAATTTTCTACTAGGAATGAATGAGCTAGATTTCACATTAGCATATTTAGTTGCCATGACAACTGCATGTAGAGAGCACAAAAGCATGGGGGACGAGAGTCTGTCCACACGTCTGCAGAGTGGAGACACTGACCGCATGAGCACACTTTCATCTCCTATGGGTCTATATTCATCAACAAAACAGAATACATTTACTACAACAGATTTATAAAACATTTAATTTACATTTTTAAATTATTTTTTCCAGAGAGAATGAAATAGGAGACAGATAAAGCTGAGGGTGTGAAGTTGTGCATCAAACTTGGGATATCTTCACAGAACCACCCACATTCAGGGATATCAATGCTCTTCTTGCACAGACATCTCCAAAGTCATCAGAGGTATTTGATAAGAGGCTGGGTTCCATACTTGAACAGTTTAAGTGAAATTATTACTGCAGCAGGTTTTGGGGGCAAAGTAGGATGACCTATGAACGTGCCATGTCCTTCCCACTCATAATGCCACTTTGTAAATTTAAGTCTCTTTCAAGACACTGGAGGTTTGGAGCATAGTGACCTGAACCTGACACACTTGAGTCCTAAAAGAAGGCAGACTCTAAAAGATTAAGTTTGTATACAAGTAAGGCATTGTGGGTTCATTGACCAAAGGGGAGAGTGAGGAATTCCTCAGATCTTACTGGGTTTTTAAAAGAGTAAACAAAACATCAGTCTAGACTAAACAATCATTTTAAAGAGACTTAACAATAACAACAAATATCAACAAAACTAAACTTGTTTATATATTTACAAAAGGTTTCCTTGAATATAAAGAAAGAAAAGTACAACGACAACAAAACCAGTCAAATGCGAACACTTAATCAACGGGAAAATAACAAGATTGTTGTTTGTGCGCAGGCTAAATCTTTTACATACAGTCATTGGAGACAAGACAATGTACGCAAAGGTGGAACACCTATATTAAAGGAATAGTTCATTAAAAATGAAAATTCTGTCATCATTTTCCCATTGTTTGAAATGCATATATTTTCTCTACCCCATGGAACACAAAAGGAGTCATCTAGGTAAATGTGCAAGCTGCTCTTTTTCATACAATGAAAGTGAAAGGCACAGTTTTCAGTGTAAAATATCTTATGTTTCAGTCACTCCTCACACAAAGCTATGGCTTGAGAAGACTTGCAATATAATGCACAAGTTGTATGGACTACATGTATGGTGCTTTTTTGCCCTTTTTGGAGCTTGGCAACCCCTGGTCCCCATCCACGTACATTGTACTGAAAGAGAACAGCTGAGATATTCTGCTAAACTTCTGCTTTGGTGTTCCACAAAAAGTGTTACAAAACAAAATGAGGGTGAGTAAATGTTGACAGATTTATCAATGGTAGGTCAACTATTCATTTAAAAATCAAGCATCATGTACAAATATATCTAGGAATATTATTATGTGGCATTAGATCATGGGTAACAGAAAATTTTAAAAGGTTGGCTGTAGTTCTATCATTTCATGTAGCTGAAGATGTTGAATCTGTGTTGATTACAAACCAGTTCTCTCCTCTGGGCAAGTTTTAACAAAGGACCACAAAATAACAAACTTTCAGAATTGTCCTCATCTACGTCTTGCAACACTGAAGACAGATATAGAAAAAAAAAACTAAAAAAAAACAGAGGTTAGATTCTTGCTTTACATACATGGTGGCTCTGTAGTCATTTTTTGCAAGTGAATTTTATTTCCACCATGCACACTGTATCTCCACCATGGGTACAGCCATTATACAACCATGAAATTCAGAGGATTACCATTTACATTGTCATGGTTCCACTCGATATCCCAAGGGGAAAACCAAAGTTGTCAGTGCAGTTTTTGTACACATAGGTTTTCTGAGGCAAATGTTACACATTCATGCCTAGACTCTTCCCAATTTAGCATTTTGATTCTGTGAAGCTAGATTCACTTGTCAAGTTCCTGTGGATTTTGGGCCGGACATCCCAGACAATAAATGTGGTCATCCACACCTGAACTTTACCGTAGGTGTAATCAGAAGTTTCTGAAGGTTGAGGTGTTTGAATCCTTGGGGTGTACAGGAGAAAATCGCAATTGCACTTAGACTGACTGCCAACACCTGCACACTCCCCTCTTTATCTCGAGAAGAACACCTGCCATCCATCTACCATACTAACCTACAAGTGAATCTGGAAAGTCTGCGTTGGTTTAGCAGATGACTCTTGAACAGAAATATACAAAATGTATACATCTCCCAACTGTTGCCTTCAGAATCTGCAGTCTGATAGGGAGCAGAGGTTGTCCAAGGTTTGGATTACTGGAAAAAGCCTAACGCTGCCACCTCAGCACATGGAGATGGTCACGTTGATACCCAGATTGCCATTGTCTGCAAACAGGTGGGCAATAGAGGTATCAAATACAAGACAGTCACTGTTCATGATGGCTGCTGCTACACCATCGTGGATTGAGCGTGGCGTGGCCTCCCACGTGAGCCGCCTACGGTTGCCGTTCAACTCGAGGCGGTAAGCAAAGTTCTCTGCTTGCTTTCGCGTGCCAATGAGCAGCACGATTGCAAAGAACTGCTGGTGTCCCTCGTATTTCTCCTGCTTCTCTAGAACCAGCATGAAGTGGTGGCCAAAACATGACTGCATCATGACCCAGTCCACAGCCCCGGGTAGGTTGATATCCGTGGCCAGAAAGACAATGTCCTCGCCTTGTAAGGTGGTAATGGATTTGTGCGCATGCATGAGATGTGGCATGACGGCCTCCAGGGAGCCCTGCCATTTACAGGAGGCCCCCGGGCACGGGCAGGTGTACGGGCGAAACTCACACACTTCTTCATGTTCTGGCTTCTCGCTGTGGTGAAGGGACAGCAGACATCCAGCCGAGGCATACTGCAGGGAAAAAAAAAAAAAAAGATTAATGAAAGGCTTGCATGAGCACTGGTACAAAAAAGTGAGAGTGAAAAGAGTTTGGATCAAGAGTGCTCGGGTAAGTAATGGGAAAACACTGACAGAGTAGCAGGAACGGTGAGTGGGAGGCTGAGAAATGGTGAGAACAAAGAAAAAAAAATAGAGAAAAAGTAGGATAAGGGGATTTCAGGAGGGCAGGTGAAGGACACATGAGATAGGGAATTATATATAGGTAGGGCAAAGAAGGAATGTGTGTCGAGATATGTCAGTATCATTTGAAGCGAATCCATAAATGACAGAGTGATCCGTCTGTTCGTGTGTGTAGTTGCCATAAAAGCGACGTTGCTACTAATCATGTGTCAAGCTGTGACAACCCTCTCATTTTTTTTATGCACATGTCCATGCAGTTTGGGAAAATGAGTGGGACGGATTGTGTTGCTTGAAGATGAATAGCACAGCAAGGCTCTCTCTTTGATTATCTCAGGAAGAGAATATCAATGAAGGTCAAATATGAATGTTCCCCCAATCTGCTCACTTTACTAGAAATGTGCACACTGCATGACTTTCATTGCACACTCTAAAACCAACATTTATCTCCCTGACTGGCCTACTGGATTGGACTTGCATCAACAAAAGGTGAAATCCCACAATAACCTGATAAATGCCCTTTTCGGGGAATTTCATCAGCTTAGCAGAGCTGCAATAAAGACAAGGTATTCAACTCAAATTATGGGTAAAGGTTTAGAATTCGACAAAAAAAAAAAAAATTGTGAGCACATAGACAAAGCAACAAAGAAAGAAAATCCTTGCATGAATAGGCAAGAAAAAGACTGGTTTTCTGACAAAAAGCAAGCTCATTTATGTCTAGACAGAGAAGAACTAAGACCAAGTCAAAAATTTCAAGCACACAAACTAAAAGAAATCAATCAATTTTTTTTCATTCAAAATCATTTTTAAAGCATTATCTGATTCTTTAGTCTGAAAATCCATGTAAACTTTAATAATTACTTGTAAATCCTTGCACCACAGAACAATCCGTTTCTATCAAGTTAGTGCAAGGCTGGAGGTGTGGGTGTTCAGCCCACTCAACGCCCCCCAAGGGTGTGCTTCAACATCTGACAAATTAATTATTAATCTGAGTGGTAAGTCACTGGCTGCCTAGCAAAAATCAATGAGTGACAGCCGTTATCCAGTGGTCCAGAAGGCCCCAGAGGCCATAACTGCCTTAAAACACTGACATTTATTGTCAAAAGCCGTTAAGAAGCAGCTGGGAGAAAGAATCATTTTATCTCCTTCACGTTACACTGGGTTTTCCAAACTGTCTTTCATTAGGACATGGCCTGTGTCCAAATACCCTCAAATTCATTTAACTAATCCTTCCTCATTTCCCAGCCTTTCTTTTACAAATCAAATAATCTGACTTCTGAAGGTGTTGAAGTTTGTGTGTCCCATCTCTTCCCTCCCAATCAGACAGACAGTTATCCTCTTATCCACCTTTTTAATGAGAGAATGACAGGATTTTAAGCGGTAATCCTAGGGCCGTACGGTGGAGATAAAGCCGCTTTTTTTTTTTTTCCTGGAGCCTGTTGGAGCTGAGGATATTAGCATATCTGGTAGGAAGGAACAGTATCAATTGTTTGTTTAGGGCACACTGTTGAGTGCATGTGTGTATTCAGAACCCTCAGTCATTACTATACCTGATTCCAGTTGTGAACTTCTCAAAACAACCCAGTATAATCACTTACCTTGCATTGATTAGTCCCTACAGCAAACAAATTAACTGTGCATTTCAAGAACGCATCTGAACATCAAGTACCAATATGCCCACAATTTAAAAAAAAAAAAAAAAAAAAAAAACCCGAAGGACCAACATACAAACAAATTTGCCACTGGCTACAAATTAAATTCTTCACCTTCCTACCCACATTCACTTTGATTAAAACTTTGAATTTATCACCAGCGTACATTGCTCTAGAGACCTGATAAAATAATAAATGAAGTGCTCTCTTTCTGGTACACCCTTGACGCTGTGCCAATTTAGCCCTGTGGAGACACACAGACACTGGGCTGGGAGCTTAGCTACTGAATTATTTACACATTTCCACATTTAAGTTGCAAATTATATCTTGCCACTTTAGCCAAAAGAAAAAGTCATTGGATATGCTCATTTTGATAAATGACAATGAATTTTGACAATCTATTAATTAGTTTTGTTGTGTGTTGAAATGAAAATGTATTTTAAATCAACAAATTAACAGCAAATCAGAACACAAAATGGGCATGTAAAAGTCACACTGGTTTCGATCTTACCCTAGGCTAAAATGCTCAATTTTCAAAACAATTTTAAACACGTTGTGCTAAAAGTACTGTTAAGCTCAAGGGTACCTTTCCTTTTACTAAATGACTGATGCCTCTGCCTACATTGTTGACAGTTGGGAAACGCTGGGTAGCCTCATTTCAAGAAACTATTGATGTTTCCCATACACCTATTCAGAGCAAATGAATGAGAGGCAGGCTTATCTTTCCTCCATTAACAAGCAGGAGGACCTTGAGCTGCCATCACCGAAGTGTCAGTTAAAAAACGATGGCGTCTCCGCATTCAGATCCCCAGAGACGGAACCCAGGACAGACAAGATGGCATCATTACAGTCTCTTTTCCCCTCTCCCTCAAGGACAGGGTGAACGCATATGATATGGCAAGAGAAAACGTTCTTGAGACCAAGAAAGGCCACCATCATCTTGGTCCCCTCTTATAAGACACCATGTCTGCACATGACCTCATCACTGCTGGGAAGCAGCCAGGCCCAGCTCATAATTAGAATCATCTCTGTGGGGGCCTTCAAATAAAACGAAAGGCCTGTGCATCAGGCACAGAGAAATCTGATTTCTCCTGATCAGTGGCAAGCCGTTGCACTCACTTCAACCACTGCAATGGAAGCCCAGACACTCGCTTTCCCACTCTGGAATCAATAGCAATTTAGTTAAAAGTTTCAAAGCTGAAATCGGCCCTGTGAAGGCCAGAGTAATTAGGTTAAAGGGGGGAGGGGAGTTCTTGCTTGCAGTCCTCTTGCTCGGTTCTTCAATTACATTTAATGTTTTTACGGAGCAATTAGTGTAATGTGTCTGTATGAACATAGTATAATCGGCATTGCACTGGAAAGACATGGAATCTGAGCCTTCTGTACTCTAGGATGACATTTTAGTGCTATATTTATAAAAAAAAAAAAAATAAAAAAAAAAATTCTACAATTTCAAGAATCAAGTCATAATGTTTAAAGAATAATTTCATAAAAGGCCTTTTACAAAAAATAAGTTATAACATCTAGTTAAAAAAACATGGTGATGGTTTTAGTACATTAAGCCTTTTACTTTTTTATAATGTCTACTTTGAGGCTATTTTTTGTGACTTTGTCATTAAATTATGACTTTATTTTCATGTTTTATGACTTTTTTCTTAAAACATTGCCAAGTATTCTATTAATATTATACTATTATGAAAGTATTCTCAAAGCATGATTTTATTCCTATAAACGGTGCAACTTTATTCCCGTAGGCGGTGCAACTTCATTCCCCATTCCCGTAACATTCATATATTCCTGAAATTGTCCTGAAATTTTTGGTTTCCTCTACAAGTAAATGCATGGGCTTACTGCCAGCTGACACATATGGAAAGAAGTAAAATAAGTGTAATATATTCCTGCAGCAAACAGCAAATGAACAAGTACCACAATACATAATATCTAAGAAAAAAACAACAACAACAAAAAAAACAATAATATATTGAACTATGATCTTCACATGTAATACTCACCTTGCTCCCTGGAAGTGGCTTGGTATGACAAACTGGTCGATTTGTGCCCGTGACACAAACACCTCGTTGTCGTGGCCAACCGAGCAGGCACCGCAACTGGGACAAATCCCTCAGGAGAGGGAAACAGGAGGCCGGGCACAACATCACCTCAATACAATAATACCCCAGTCAAAATGTTTTGAGACCGTTTGCCCTGTCAGACAAAATTAGGCTAGACTAGCTTCAGCTCAAGCTTCAGTATCCAAAAATCAACCTGAAATAATGCTCAACATAAACAACTATTCTCTTCATTCACATGTAGATAGTATAAAATCTAAATCTTAAGAATCTCACTATTAATGCAAAAAAAAAAAAAAAATGTCTTGGAAATTGTGTGGAATGAACCTACTGACCTACTAAGAGTCAAGGAGGTAAACTGAACACGCTGTACTCTCTCACTCAAGCGAAAACAACGTTCCCCCGAGTACATCTGAACAAGTCCAAGTGTGTATGGCAACACAGAGTAATTATATTGAATGCCTCCCCGTTTACCTCCGATTCTGACAAGGAAGATTGTGTGTCCTGAAGGACACTGCTAGTCTTGTGGACCCGTTAGAGGTCTGCTGGCTGACACATGCACATAATAGTAAAACCAAACAAACAAACAAACAAACAATTGATTCAAAACATACACCATGGACTGCATTGTCCCCTCACAGGACCAGAAAGAGACCCACACTGTGATTCAGTAGCCATACAGAAACTGTCATTGTCAAAACACCTCAATCCCAATTTAAATTCTGTTCTCATTCCATGCAGACGCAAAAACACGCTTTCCTCTCCGTTCCCAATTCTGGACGCAGGTCAAATCAGACGAGATAGGTTAGTTCTTTGAAAAAGCTCCCAGAATACGCCTCAAAAACATCTACGAACCGTAGCATCCTGTTAAAATTGATCAGCCCCAATAAAAGGCTTTTAAACAGTCAGTGATCACAGGTGAGATGTTGTACCGCCAGGAAAGCATCAACCTCTTCTCATATTGTGCAAGATCCTACAAATATAGCTGGCCAAAAGACTGTGATCTCTGCAAAACAATCTTTTCTCCTTCCTTCCTTTCTTTCTTCTCTCTGTTGTTGCTGCGCTCCGGAGGGTGACAACTCAGCAGAGCTGCGGACGCGGAAAAACATTCTGGACTGCAGCACTGGCAGCACGCTTGCACACGACGGGAGGGGGTGGGGGAGGAGGAGGTGGTGTATGTGTGGAGGGGGGTTCTCACCTCCCCATTCCTCTGCTCGTGTTTTTCTCTCTCATGCCTGTAGCACAGCCATTTGGGGACTTCAAGCAGAACGTAATCTACAGGTCTTTCATGTTAGATTTAGGCTCATCTATTCCCCTGCGGCACTTTGAAGGGCATATATAAACATGCATATACACTCGTGAGTGAGTGAGCCATTAGGGAAAAAGATGATTATACATGATTTGTGAATATAAATAAAATTTGTGATAAATATAAAATTTGTGATATTATATATATATAATATAATTTCAAAATAAAGATAAAAAAATAGGTTTTGAAAGTCTATGCTCACTAAGGCTACATTTATTTGATCAAAAATACAGTAAAATAGTAATATTGTGAAAATGTATTACAATTTAAAACAACATTTTTTATTTTAGTATATTTTAAACTGTAATTTACTCCTGCGATGGTAAAGGTGAATCTTCAGCATCATTACTCCAGTTTTCAGTGTCACATGATCCTTCAGAAATAGTGCTTCAACGGATCCAAAAAATATTACAGTTTTTGGGTCACGGATCGGATAATTTTTTTGTATCAGAAAGAAAAAATAAAATATGGGGCGGGGGGGGAGGTTATGTTAAATACAATATAACATTCAGTGTTCGGGTACAGAAGTGTAATTAGTCCCAAATGTAAAATAACACTATAGTGTTCACTGTATAAATTAAATATAGATTGATCTTTGTTAAAACTGTATTTTGTTTGATTAACATTAATGACATAGACATCAGCAGGTATTTATAGGCTGCTGTCACTTCAAGACTTAATCCATGGATCCAATATAATGATACACATCCAATTTCTTTCTCAACTGTTTACGTTCCCTTAAGACATAACCGACTGGGTATATGAGAATACTTGCCGAGATGGGTATTTTGACATAATTTTGTGTGTATGTGTACATTCAAGTGCAAGGAGATGCAAAAGAGGAATCAATTCAGTGTTCACAGCTGTACACACAGATAACAGCGCACGAGTACTTAATTCTTACTTAGTTCTCTTTCGTCTCTTCTTGGGTTAGAATGGTTTAAAAATTGCTTGAATATGTAAACTGGCAAGACAAAATGTGCAAAAGATAAACTTTTACTCTATGATGGTTAAACTTTGCAATTAATCCAAAAATCACATGCATGCCAAACCGTGGTGCCTGGTCCATACGGATCTCGGAACAACTACAATCCATTTAAGCCCCATTCAGAAATCTTTCTAATATGCTGATTTGCTGCTTAAACATTTCTTCTTATTATCAAGGTGAAAACAGTTTTTGCTGGTTTTTGTGGAACCTGTGATGGAAAGTTCAAAAGTACAGCATTTATTTAAAATAGAAATCTTTTATAACATTATAAATGTCTTTACTGTCACGTTTGATCAATCAGTCTTGCTGAATAAAAGTATTCAGATATATAGATAAATTCAAAATGTTTAGAAGTTGAAAAATAAAAAACTAAAATAATAATGGTACATTTTTCAGTCACTAAACGAGTACAAGATTTAGATTTAATAATTAAATTAAAGGGTTAGTTCACCCAAAAATGAAAATTCTGTCATTAATTACTCACCCTCATGTCGTTCCACACCCGTAAGACCTTCGTTCATCTTCGGAACACAAATTAAGATATTTTTCATAAAATCCGATGGCTCAGCGAGAATACTTTTTGTGCGAAATAAATAACTACTTTATTCAAAAGTATCTAGTGATGGGCGATTTCAAAACACTACATGAAGCTTCGAAGATTTACGAATCTTTTGTTTCGAATCAGTGGTTCGGAGCGTGTATCAAACTGCCAAAGTCACGTCCCCCAGTGGTGAACCATTGAAATTTCGAAACACTTATGATGTAACGAAGCCTTGTTTACTGAAATCACGTGACTTTGGCAGTTTGATACATGCTCCGAACCTCTGATTCGAAACAAAAGATTCGTAAAGCTTTAAAGCTTCATGAAGCAGTGTTTTGAAATCGCCCATCACTAGATATTGTTGAATAAAGTCGTTATTTAGTTTTTTTGTTGCACAAAAATTATTCTTGTCGCTAACATAACATTAAAGGTTAAATCACTGTAGTCACATTAACTGTTTTAAATATGTTTTTAGTAGCTTTCTGGGCACTGAAAGTGTTAATTGTCTTGCTGTCAATGCAGGCCTCACTGAGCCATCGGATTTTATGAAAAATATCTTAATTTGTGTTCCGAAGATGAACGAAGGTCTTACGGATGTGGAACGACATGAGGGTGAGTAATTAATGACAGAATTTTCATTTTTGGGTGAACTAACCCTTTAAATTAATAAATATTAATTTATATTTACTAAAACATTTTAAAGCTTGTGAAGTACATTTCAATAGTGCTAAGTTTTAATCCTGTTATACTTATGAAAGAAAAAACAAAACTGGCCTACTTTCATGGTCTTTAAACTAAGGATGAAAGAAATCACCTTGTCAATGATTCATTCATGAAAATGTTTTCACGATTTTTAAATCAAAATATGTTATAACTAGGCCTTCCAGAAAAATGACAGACTTCTCTTTAGTGATGTTTGCTGGACTTCTCTAATCATTTCGTCATTTCCACTCCTTTCTTATAATCGACTGCAAGCTCACATTCAGATCTGCTTCCATACAATCCACAACTGACGAATAGATCCAGGTCCCCATCCTTCCTTATTTTTTATTTTTTTTCGATAATCTGTTAATATCCACAATAAATGCTAATATTAAACTGTCAAAACAATTATGAAATATACTGCAAATAAATTGCCTAGCACTAATTCTGTATATTCCACACGTGTTTGTGTGTTTGCCTATAAATAATCACACCATGCATTGGGTTTTTCTTTAGGCACAGCTGGCTTGCTGACTATGACTTCTTCTCACAGCTCCAGCATTTCGAATTTTTTTTCACCATTGTCAATTTCCCTTTTCATCATTTTCTTCCCTTTTAGGCCCTCCTTTGACCTCCTGCAATAGCGTTTCAGATTAAACTAGATGTATCCACACATCTGTGTGCCTGGAAATCCGTGGATCTAGCCGTCACTACCACAGGTTTTATTTACATTCATGCACAAGGTGAGAGACAATCTGTCTCACTGCATTCTACTCATCTTTAGCCCCTTTCACTTTCTGGGTGAGTGCCCTCACACACGCACACACTCACATAAGGCTCATACCTCTTGGCTTCCCCGCTTTGGAAAAAGCCACCTATTTTTAGCCTGACGATGACTGGCAGCACAATCAGGAGGGTTACAATTAGAGGGCTACACGAGATGGAGGCTGACATTCGCATTCTTATTTCATTACAATGACATGCATGAGCATTTTGGGGTGGGTGGTAAGAACAACATCACGGTATGAGTCATTTCATTTCACAGTAACAGTATATATCATGATACAGTTTTGCTGGAAATTCAAATTAAAATGGGTTATAAAATATAAAATATATATAAAATATATATGCATGTATCTTGTGTGTGTGTGTGTGTGTGTATATACACATACATACACACACTTTATTCATTAGGGATCCAAAATGAGCCAATTATTTATGTTATAGCCGAAAACTGTTAAATGGCCGATATTTAAATTCTATACTATTTTGTCTAAATAAATTAAAATAACACTGGAAACTAAAATAATTTTAAATGCTACAAGTCAATTTATGCATCTCAACATTAAAAATGTACAGTATGAAAAGTGGATATTCATCATTTTGAGAAACAGCGTTAATAAATTTTGGTGTTTTAAAATATTAACTGCATGTATACGCTGCATAACACAAAGGTAAAAAATTTGGGAAATAAGTGTTCACAATTCAACATCCTCTGATATGATTAAAAAAAACAAACACCTAATAATCGGCAGATAACCAATAAGGTACAATTATATTGTGTTTATCATTTTGAGAAACAGAATACTATTTTTTGCTTGGTGGTGTCAGAAAGTCATGCTGAGGAGTGAGGATATAACATAGCAGACAGCAGGATCGGATATTTGTTGACATTTATACTGACACATGTTATACACTGTCACACCACCTAGTCGTAATGAGCATATGGGCATAAATACACATTCTCACACATATACACACACACACACACACACTTTTATAATGTGTGTGTGTACCGTCCTCTGCAGCTAAAAAACCTGGTGCATTTCCATTTGGACCCCATGATGAGAGATAAAGGACACATAGAGAGCTAGACTTGCCTTGGGTTCTCAAAACCAGGCAATTCAATTAAGCGATGGTGCTCATGGATTTATGGGGCATGAAAGATTGACCCGTGATTGCAGTTTAAATTTAACGTTCGCTGAGCAGGGACAAAGACAGATCATATTGATACTGGTTCAGCACAACAACATAAGGCTTTTTATTTCACATGAGCCAGTAATGTGTTTTCACAGTAAGGCAATGTCATGTGTAATTCCAGGAACTGTTCAGGTATCTCATCTATTCAAAGTAGCTTGGATAAAAAGCTCTCTCTTAAACACCTTTTGAACAACACCAGTGAAATTAAAGAAATATCACGAGTGCTGATATTTAGTACAACAGCATGTTTGCGAGTGTCATGCTTTCTACAAGAAAAGATGTATTCACTATCAAGTGAAGTGACATTTCAGACACATTATGGTCTGGCAATTTCTTATTTTTTCCTTCTGCCAATAAAAATAGTTTGGTTATAATGCTGCAGAGTGCAGACCAAAGATATCAAAACCACAAAACCAAAGTACAACACAAAACATAAAACAAAACAAAACAAAACAAAACAAAACATCAATATATTGTGATTACTTTAATGCTCTGTATTTTAACTGATAAACATTAGGGGTGTGAATGTACACACATTCGTACCGTAAATTTTTGGTACGGGTCTTTCTGTTCATTACGCATGCATACCAAAGGAATACGGTGTTGTTTTAACCACTGCACGTGCAGAACTTGTCTGTGTGCAGAGCAAACTCCAAGTTTTCCCCCCAGGATGGAACAACATTATTTATATCGATATAATATATCAACATTGTATGATATATATATATATATATATATATATATATATATATATATATATATATATATATATATATATATATATATATATATGATATATATATATATATATATATATGACGTTGCGAACACATCTGAAAAATAACGAAGGACACAGAGTGAGCTGCTGCCGTATAAGTGCACAATCTAACTTATCTTAAACATGAGATGTGCTTTATTTGAAGCACTTAAAACTAAATCACAAACCTACAAGTCTTGCCCTACCGTCAGACGCATGTGTTGTTTAATGCGATTGAGACGCGTTTTCCTCAGCGCACAACTTGCATCTTATGGTGGTATATGTAAGGGATAAACAATTTGAACGCACTCCGTGGAGGCAACCACCCTCCGCATTGTGATGAGTGGTTCTTTGCCTCTAAGTCGTGCATTAAAATCATTTAATGCACAGCTAGCCATGGATTAGCTTGCTTATACCATGCTCATTTGCCAGTTGACAAGTTAAAGCTTGTCAAATGTAAAATGATGGTTATTTTCGTCAGCTACCACTCGTTAGATCTAGCATTCTGTCAGCTTTAAATCAGACACAGAGACAAAGTAGTGTTGTAAGGTTACATTTATTTTAATGAATTAACCTATCGAGAGAGAGGTTTGAAGTAATTAATTTTTTAATTACTTAAATTTTTTTTTAATTACTTAAAAAATAGTGACGTTACAACCTTGTGGAGTAATGTAATGTAGCGATTCAGCAGTGAAGTTAATTTATTAATAAAAGTCATGGGGCAGCGTTGATAAGTTTCTGCACTCCTGTTTATATGCGCGCAGCGCAAACTCCTATCTCTGTGTGTGAGTGATGTGTGTGTGCTTCAATGAGAGCAGTGCATTAATATAGAACAGTGATTAAACTGACTTGGAACTTTCTGTGCATTAAATGGTTTTATTGCACACCTTCCAGCCAATCAGAATAGAGTATTCAGAATCAGACAGACCATGGTATAATTACCTCTAAATGTTACAAAGTCACACAAGTATTTCCATTTTACAAATTCAAATAAAGGATTATCCTGAGCAAGTCTATGCTTAAAATAAAATCACTAGAGTCACAGAGTTCCAGATACCAAAACTTTATTGGAGACAACAAAGCCAAGATGTCTGCAGAACATCTGACCATCAACCTATCAGTACTCAAAATGACAAAAATGACAAAAATGCCCATCCCTAGCTGGTTGCAGCAATATATATAGACAGTTCAGTAAACCACTGTTTAAGGGAAAAAAAGAAAAAAAAAAAAAAAAAATTCCCCTAATGTACTGAAAACATACTGAACTGTGACTTTAAAACAGAGGTACGTTCCAAACCATAATTTTTGTCTTCCTTTACACACCTAATAAACATTGATTTTAAACAAACATCTTATACATCTTATACAAACAATGACATTTCAAAACTATCATTTATAATAAATCTTAGCACTTGTCCATCCCAATTAGTAGACTGGAACTAACTGCTATATAATACACATTTAAGCACATGGATGCGTAATATTACAAACCTATCCAAACTGAGGGATAGGCTAGACTGCAGTAGTAGTCACTCGCCTTCCAAAAGGCACCAATTTCTGCCAAAGCTGTACCCTCGAAGAGCTCAACAGAGAAGACCACCTGTCAATCAATCAACTGCAGCCCCCCAACACCAAGTGCTCAAAGAGCCCAGCGAGACAGTGATGGGATGAGATTGGCAGCCTGCCAGTATGTGCACACTCCAAAATCATTCCCATTTTTCTTTCCTGCACACGCACACATGAACGCTAGAGAGAATACCAGCTCTTACGCAGACATGAGCAGAATGTAAAGAGCTGAGGAACGTGGAAATTTTAGGGTCGACAGAGTGTGAAATGTAAATGGAGAAACTATGAAGGGAAGGAAGAGAGAGAATAAATTAGGAGAAATGTCTTCCCCTCCCTGATTGGAAGCAGCATTAAACGACTTGGATACTTCCATGTGGAAATGTCTGGCATTATACAAATTTATATTCTGCCACAAATCATTTAGTGTAAATACTTCATTACACCGCCTCGCATGGCATACACATACATGCCTGGCTATTTTATAAACCACTGATGTGATATCACCGAGCAATATTCGGCAATAACATTCATCCACAGAGAAACTAAAGAAAGGCCATGTAAAACTGCCTACATGTACACTGTAACAACAACATTTTACTAATCACAATCACATCCATCATCAAAATATCATCAAATGTACAAAGAGATGTTGTCATTAGGGTTGGAAATTTCATCCAATAAAATTTTTCAAGAGACAGAGAAAAAGAACACACACATATATACAGTATCTCACAAAAGTGAGTACACCCCTCACATTTCAGCAACCATTTTATTATATGTTCTCAAGGGACAATACTATAGAAATGAAAATTGGATATACTTTAGAGTAGACAATGTGCAGCTTGTATAGCAGTACAGATTTACTGTACTCTAAAAATAACTCAACATACAGCCATTATTGTCTAAATAACTGGCAACAAAAGTGAGTACGCCCTAAGTGAACATGTCAAAACTATGTCCAAAGTGTCAATATTTTGTGTGAGCACCATTGTTATTTAACACTGCCTTAATCCTCCTGGGCATGGCATTCACCAGAGCTGCACAGGTTGTTGCTGGGATCCTCTTCCATAATGACATCATGGAGCTGCTGGATGTTAGACACATGGCGCTTCTCCACCTTCCGCTTGAGGATGCCCCACAGTTGCTCAATAGGGTTCAGGTCTGGAGACATACTTGGCCACTCCATCACCTTCACCTTCAGCTTCCTCAGCAAGGCAGTTGTCATCTTGGCGGTGTGTTTGGGGTCATTATGCCGTTCGGCCCAGTTTCTGAAGGGAGGGCATCATGTTCTGCTTCAGAATGTCACAGTACATGTTGGAATCCAAGTTTCCCCTCAATGAAGCAGAGCTCCCCAGTACCAGCAGCAATCATGCAGCCCCAAACCATGATGCTACCACCACCATGCTTGACTGTAGGCAAGACACAATTTTCTTGGTACTCCTCACCAGGGCGTCGCCACACATGCTGGACACCATCTGAGCCAAACAAGTTTATCTTAGTCTCATCAGACCACAGGACATGGTTCCAGCAATTCATGCTCTTGGACAGGCTGTCTTCAGCAAACTGTTTGCGGGCTTTCTTGTGAGCCAGCTTCAGAAGAGGCTTCCTTCTGGGACAACGGCCATGCAAACCGACTTGTTGAAGTGTGCGGCGTATGGTCTGAGCACGGACAAGCTGACCTTCCACTTCTGCAACCTCTAAAGCAATGCTGGCAGCACTCATGCATCTGTTTTTTGAAGCCAGCTTCTGCACCTGACGCACAACACAAGGTCTCAACTTTTTTGATTCAACTTCTTTGGCCTGTTCCGAGTGGAACCCATCTTGGAAAACCTCTCTCTATGACCCTGGCCGCTGTGCTGTAACTCAGTTTCATGGTGCTACCGATCTTCTTATAGCCTAGGCTATCTTTGTGGAGAGCAACAATTCCAATTCTCAAATCCTCAGAGAGTTCTTTGCCATGAGGTGCCATGTTGAACATCCAGTGATCAGTATGAGAGAATTGTACTCAAAGCACAAAATTTTAACTGCTCTAATACAAGATCCACACATTTGTATGGTCCTGTCAAGCAGACAAAAACATGAACATGATGAATAGGACATGTGGCTTTGCATGGTTAAACGACATACAACTGTTATCACTTAGGGTGTACTCACTTTTGTTGCCAGCTATTTTGACAATAATGGCTGTATGTTAAGTTATTTTCAGAGGACAGTAAATCTATACTGCTATACAAGCAGCACATTGACTACTCTAAAATATATCCAAGTTTCATTTCTATAGTATTGTCCCTTGAGAAGATATACTGAAATGGTTGCTGAAATGTGAGGGGTGTACTCACTTTTGTGAGATACTGTACATATACATATATATAACACGAGTAGCCGTGCTGATATACAGCCATATCGCACAGCTACGAGTGTGATATCATTGTGTTTATACAACAGTTTGACGGCACAAGTGTTTAAATAAATAACAACAACAACGGAGAATCTTTAAAAACCATCTTTGTGCAGAACTACTTCCTTCTGCCATGGATTCAAATCTCATGTTGACAGTTTAACAGTTGAGCCAAAGGCTCCGTTACTAATTTTAAAACGTCACTTCAGAACTAGTAATGAAGGAACGTTGTGTCACCTCATTGAAGCTTATTGTATTATGTAGAGTCGAGTATTATGGTATTATGAGAGAGAGATCGACTAAACGAGTACCTGCATCTGATATAGCATTCATTCTTCAGGTCGATGTCCATAATATTATATCCATTATAAAAATAAAAAAAAAAATCAGTTTGAATATTCACAGAGGAATGCAACATCTTTGTCTTTGTCCTTTTAAAAGTTCCCCCAGTGCTAAAACAACTTCCTTGTTCTGACTCACTCATAAAGAGAGTCTAATGCCTTAATAATGTAACTTTCACTGATACTATTGACGGACCCTTTCTCAATACCAAATACGGCATATTTATATAAAATAATATTTTTTGAACAATATTTATATTACCAACAATAGCCATTATGAAAGACATAAACATGCAAAAAATTCAGTCAAAAGAACAAAAGTAGCGCTCTAGTACAGGATTTAAGTTAAATCTTGGAGCACGCATCTGCGAAAGCGGCAAACCAAATAGTAAAACAGGCGGTGTGTTTATATATGAGTCACATATTTGACATCTAAATAACTATATGCTCACCTAAAAAACTCTTTAAACTACATTTGCTGACATAACAGTAGTATTTATAAAAAATATGGTAGATTTGCTCAACCACCATGACAGTCGCCGCAAGCGGAGTGATACAAATGGTGAAACGGTACCAGTGCTGATACTGGGAGAATATTGCACGGCTCTCAGCCAATCAGATTGGAGAACCAGAAAGAACTGTTGTATAAATAATATATGTATATAGTCATGTGAAAAAGTTAGGACACCCTATTGCATTCCATGGTTTTCTGTATCGGGACATAATAAAAAAAAAAAATCATCTAGTCCTTGGCAGGTCTTAAAATTTGGAAAATAAAACCTCAGATGAACAACAACACCTGACATATCACACTGTGTCATTATTTATTTAACAAAAATAAAGCCAAGATGAAAAAGCCATGGGTGACAAACTAAGAACACCCTTATTGTTTCCTTAGCAAATAAGAGGGTAAGTAGCAGTCAGGCGCTGCTTAACAAATGCCTTTGATTAATCAATCATCAGCAAGTGTGAGCACCTCTATAAAAGCAGACGTTCTGGCAGTTTGCTGGTCTGGAGCCTTCAGGTGTGTGTTAACACAATGCCAAGGAGGAAAGACATCAGCAATGATCTTAGAGAAGCAATTCTTGCTGCCATCAGTCTGGGAAGGGTTATGCGGTCATTTCCAAACTATTTGAAGTCCATCATTCTACAGTGAGGAAGATTATTTACAAGTGGAAAACATTCAAAACAGACAACAATCTTCCCAGGAGTGGACGTCCCAGCAAATTCACCCCAAGATCAGACCGTGTAATGCTCAGAGAAATTGCAAACAACCCAAGAACTACACCTCAGACTCTACAGGCCTCAGTTAACATGTTAAATGATAAAGTTCATGACAGTAAAATTAGAAAAAGACAAGACAAATATGGCATGTTTGGAAGGGTTGCCAGGACACTGCGGGTGAAAATTAGCCTTTGGCTAAACCCGGTACAATGCATGGAATGGAAACATTTATGTTAAAAATTGTACATGGTCCCTTTACAAATAAATAAAAGACTGGATGACTGGAGAATGCCTCTTCTCTCTCTCTAAAACAAACAAACAAACAAACAAACAAACAAACAAAACAAAACAAAACAAAAAAACATGGCAGCACAGCTTAGGTTTGCAAAGTTGCATTTGAACAAACCACAAGACTTCTGGAACAAAGTCCTTTGGACAGATAAGACCAAAGTGAAGATGTTTGGCCAAAACTAAACACAGCATATCAGCACAAACTCCTCATAACACAAGTTAAGCATGCTGGTAGAGGGGTGATGATTTTGGGCTTGTTTTGTAGCCACAGGACCTGGGCACCTTGCAGTCATTGAGTCAACCATGAACTCCTCTGCATACCAAAGTATTCTAGAGTCAAAGGTGAGGCCATCTGTATGACAGGTAAAGCCTGGCCAAGAATGGGTCATGCAACTGGATAATGATCTGAAGTTCAACAGCAAACCTACAAGAGAATGGCTGAAAACAAAAGAATCAAGGTGTTGCAATGGCCCAGTGAAGTCCAGACCTCATACATGTACATACATACGTACAGTACATACGTATAGTACATACATACATACATACATACATACACTTACCGATGAGCCAAAACATTATGACCAAATGCCTAATATGCAAAACAGCGCAGATCTGCCGAGGCATGGACTCTACAGGACCCCTGTGGTTTCTGGCACCAAGACATTAGCAGCAGATCCTTCAAGTCCTGTAGTTTGCGAGGTGGAGCCACCGTGGATCAAACATGTTGGTCCAGCACATCCCACAGATGCCAAACTGGATTGAGATCTGGGGAATTTGGAGGCCAGGGCAACACCTTGAACTCTTCATCATGTTCCTCAAACCATTCCTGAACAATGTGTGCAGTGTGGCAGGGTACATTATCCTGCTGAAAGATGCCGCTTCCACCAGGGAACACCATTGTCATGAAGACCATGTACCTGGTCTGCAACAATGTTTATGTAGGTAGCATGTGTCAAATTTACGTCCACATGAACGTCATCAGACACTCTGATTTGTCTGCGGCTACGCAGCCCCATACACAGCAGAGTGCGATGCATTGTGTGTTGTGACTCATTCATCCCATAACCATCATTTAAATTTTGTATGACTTGTGCCACAGTAGACCTTCTGTTGGCTTGGACCAGATGCGATAGCCTTTACTGCCCTCGTGCATCGATGAGCCTTGGGTGCCCAACACCCTGTCGCCGGTTTGTCATTTGTCCCTCATCGGACCACTATAAATTCTCACCACTGCTGACCGGGAGCCTTGCCGTTTCAGAGATACTCTGACAAGGGCCAAATTGTTATGGCAAGGCGACTGAGTCAAAGTTGCTCAGATCTTTATTCCTGCCCATTTCTCCTGCAACCAACACGTTGATTACAAGAACTGATTGTTTGCTTACCATCTAATCAGCATTTTATGTATATTATTGTAAAATAGTATTACAATTTAAAATAACTGTTTTATATTTAAACATTTTAAAATGTAATGTATTCCTGTGATGCCAAAGCTGAATTTTCAGCAGTCATTACTCCAGTCTTCAGTGTGATCCTTCAGAAGTCATTTTAAAATGCCGATTTGGTAATTAATATATTTTTCTAGTATTGATTAGTATTAATTTCTTCCCAAAAAAAAAAAAAAAAAAAAAAATCTTAATCTTATAACATTCCACCTCAACCTGACCAAATATTACACAACATGACAGGAAACATAAATCACTGGTTTGAAAATCTGTCTAGTGGCATGTCCTACCATCAATATCTTCTATTCCTCAAATCCTAATTGGGTAGAACAAGGTTCAATTGCACTTTCATTCAATTTGAGCCCCATTGTATGACAAACTGCTTTGTCCCCTCCAGTTTAGCCTCCTGGGAGTCATTCAGTTCAGGCACAATAGTCCAAGCTGCCCGTCTCTCATAGAGCTCTTGCTGCTCCAAATGGCCCCTGATTAAAAGGCTCTGTTAAGTGAATGGCCAAGTTACTAAGGAAGCAGCTGGATGGGGACAGAGACAGGCTGTAGAAAAAGGGATACAAAGGGAAGAAGATGATTGAAATAGCGACAATTGAGCCATCCCATTAATCTCACCTGACTTCCTTTTACCATATTCACATTGAGGAACTGATATAGGAAGGGATGATATTAAGCTATATATTTACAAAGAGGATTGGTGGGCCCTCACTTGGCTTATTTAACTCATCCATGGATTTAAGGTAAGTGCTCACTAGTTTAATGGGATGAGGAAAGGTCACCCAGTAAGGGATTGATTACGTCTGGCTAAAGAGCTCATTGACTGTGCTTTAATGGACATTAAACAAAGCTTAAGCGATAAGGGCCGAAGGTTAAACTCAATAAAATTCAGCAAAACGTCCAGATGCATATTTAACTCTACGGTTCAGATGCTTTTTTGCATTTAAAAACCATTGTTGAAACCATTTCCAAAGGGTGAAAAATCCAAAATCACAATATTCAACTTCAAGAGAGTTCACCCAAAAATGAAAATTCTGCCATTCTCACCATGATGTTGTTCCAAACCCATATGACTGACTTTCTTCTGCTATTATGAAAAATGTTTAATTCATTTTTTCCCCACACAATAAAAGTCAATTATATCCAAAATAACATTGGTCCCCAATGACTTTTCACTGTAAGGAGGAAAAACAACAACACATTTTTCAAAACTTCTTGTTTTGTGTACCACAAAGGAATAAAATGGGTTTGGAACAACACAAGGTTGGGTAAATAATGACAGAATTGTCATTTCTGGGCAAACTCTTCCTTGTAAAAAAGAAGTGTGCTTTATTGTATTAAATGTGCACTTGTAGTGTACTTCAAAATTCATTTAAAATTATATTATCTGCATGTACATTTGTACAAATTATACTTTATATTTTGTAAGACTGTACATGCAAATAACAATTTTAAATAAAATAAAAGGCCACTTAAGTGTACTTAAAGAGAGTACTTTCATGACATTGTTTAACACTTAAGTACACTTTGGCATGAGTAATTACATTATGATCATTAATTACATTATAATTACAATAAGTACATTTTAAATAATTTAAATCATTGTTTTAATAACCTTTTGTCATAATTTAAAGTACACTTATTTTGATGTTTTGACTAACATGTAAAATACTTGATTATAATTTTAACTGTAGTGTAATATTTTGTATTACATTTAAAGTCAGTATATTCTAAATGCATACAAGTTATGACATACAAGTTTCAATAGAAATTACTTTAAAGTATATTTTTGTCTACCATAAATGCTTGTACATTCGGCAGTACACTTTAACCCTATTTCAACAGACAATAGAATTATGAAATTACATATAAAGATGTACTTAAGCCATACTAAAGTGGGTCAAAAACACACTTAAGTTCAACTTATTGCATTTAATATAAATTTAAACTATAATACAATTTCATTTAATTGTAAATAATATGCAATTAGGTGTCCGGAAACATTACAGATCACACTTAAAGGATTAGTTTAGTAGAGGTTTCTGAACCACACATAGGCAGCAACATCATTGCACCTTTCGCATCATAACATTAAGATTGAACCACTGTAGTAACGTGGACTATTTTATCGATATCTTTACTACCTTTCTGGGCCTTGAAAGGTGTAATGACGTTGCTGCCGATGTGTGGTTCAGAAACCTCTCGAATGTCATCAAAAAATATCTTGTTCCGAAGATGAACGAAGGTCTTACGGAGTTTGGAACGACATGAGGGTGAATACTTAATGACAGAAATTTCATTTTTGGGTGAACTAACACTTTAAGTATACTCTTATTTCCATAATAAGTAAATTCTTTTTAAAACTATGCTAAAGTGTGCTGCTTTTTCATAAGGGCTTCCTTTAAAGTTGTCACAAAGAACTCAATTAACCTATTAACTTTTAAATGATTAATTGCTTTTTCTGTGGATCGTTGTATCCCATTACCCTGTCTGGATTCCACGATGGGCCATTTTCCTTTTGGCCAGTGAGCCATGATCGGCGGAGAGCCACTGGGAGGTTGCGCGCTTCGGGAGAAGCGAGGCAGATGTCGCATCATTAAACAGGCCAAGCAGGGAGGGTGAGCAGAATGTGGTCAAGGATCGCTGCGTCCATCATTAACGTGCAGGAGAAGCAAAGAGTGACGCATCAGTGTGCCCATGAGGCAGATACAAAATGCTGCTGACATGGCACCAAAGGTCAATACTGTTTTCCATAGGCGTCCTCACATTGTACAGTGAGAGAGTGGGAGGAAGAAGGCGCTTGTGTGCACTGCATTCCAGAGCATCAGATAATCCAATTTGAAGATGGAGCCAAGGATGATATTGCTGAGCGTGTGATGAAAAGCAATTCTGTTCATATATTAAAGAGCTGTACAGGAAATGTAACTACTGTGCTTAAGGGAATGTGCTATTACTTTGTGCTTCCTAATAAAGTGGAGGAGGTAAATGCCTGAAACGGCAACCACATTAAAAAAAAAAAAAAAAAAAAAAAAATAATAATAATAATAATAATAATAATAATAATACTACTATTAGAACATGCGCTAGCTACTGTATAAGCTCTCTCTCAAGACTAATATTAGCTGGTTTGGGAAAACAGAAACCAAAAAAGGGGATGATATTATAATTCACTCATATTTTTGCTCATCCACCTAAAACATGCAGCACACATTTCTTTTTATATCAGCAGTAATTTTGTTTACTACCTAAAGGTTTTATGTATGTGTTTGAATGTATTATATATCTTTTGTCTGAAGACTGCTATGGCAAAAATAATTTCCCTTTCGGGATTAATAAAGTATCTAAAAACATATCGTTCCTCGTTATTTCAAGCTGAAGAAATCGACACCTGCTCTGAGACACAATAGCGAAGTCCAATTCATGAACGAGCTGATTCTTTTGAATAAACAACCTATAACACCCGACGTACTTGTTTCATCATAAGAAGAATGGCATCTACGCTAATATCAGTCTCTCTGTTTATCCCAAGGTTTACCATAGTCAGCCGGATCCGGGCTGTATCCAGATCAGATGGAGGACCTGCACCTAGACACGACCACAACGTATCCCTGAAATGTGTCAACTATCCCCTGTGAAGGCCTTATAGACATGACAGCCAGTGGCACAGATCCTCAACAAAACTGCTTCCATATCGGCATGATGAATCCGATTTTCAACCAGATGGAACTGGATTAAATAATTTGACTGTTCTGATCCCAATCTGACTTATAACCCGTAACAGTGCCTGAATCATAATCATGCACTGTTCTTCGTTCCCCTGACTGAGCCTGGTTTCTCCCAAGGTTTTTTCTCTCCATTTTTGTCACCTGATGGAGTTTGGGTTCCTTGCCGCTGTTGCCTCTGGCTTGCTTAGTTGGGGACACTTGACATTCAACTTGATATTCAACAATGTTTTTGATCTGCCTGCACTGATACCATTCTATGCGAATTGAACTGAGCTGGACGACGACATCACTATCTATATAGCAGCTCTGGAGAAAACAAATGAACTAACTTAATAACTAATGATTTTACAATGGAATTAATCAATACTGAATCTACTTAAGCTAAACAATGACACCATTTTCCTTTAGAGCTGCTGTGCAGCCAAAATTACTTTCCTGTTATCACTGTAAAGCTACTTTGACACAATCTGCATTGTAAAAAGCTAAACAAACAAAAAAAATAACAAACAAAACAAAAACCTGATGAATTGGTTCACAAATCACACTGAATGATTAATTTGTGAATCGGACTGATCCGATTGCAGCTGTTCTTAAGTATTGTAGCCACATATTTAGCTACACAAATCTATTTTCTCCTCATTTTTAAAATACTATGGTATTTGTTTATCATTTTACTTGTTTACACACTTGAATTGATATTTTAGTATATTAAAGTTTAATGTTTTGTGTATAATACGTTTTGGTAGTAAAATTTGCTTATTTGCATATCAATACATATTAAATATCTGCACTAATCTTTCTTATTAGTGCTGACTAATGACTAGGGGTGTGACAATACATATAGTTCATGAGACGATACACGATATTGGGTTCACGGTAACGAGAAGACAATATTTTAACTATTTTTAAGAAATCTTCAATGACGAAATATACGTCTTTTATTTGACTGAAAGTCACAAATGCAATGCAGGTGTATTTTGAAACATTTTAATCCAGGGCCTGTCGCTAATGATTATTTTGGTAATCGAGTAATTTTTTTTATTCTTATGACTATTAATCGGATATTTTTTTTTTGTGGTAATAAAAAAAGTGAACAACAATAGCCTTTAAAATGACTTAAAATACATATAGTAACAATGGGACAATAATAATTGGTTCAAATACAGTATCAAAAGCAAGTAATCGTATAGTTTTATTGAACAACACTGTTAAAATACAAAATGTAACATACATAATATAAACAATCAACTCATATACATTATGTATTATAACAAATGCCTGCAGAGGGCGCCAACGGCCTGGTGATTGTTGTTGTTTCACTTTACAGCATGATCAAATTCTTGTTTTAATATTGGCCAAACAACATTTAATTCAATTGTCACCTTAACCTTTAATATTTGGCCATTTGTTTGCGAAATGCTACAGCCACTGTAATTTCTTGGACAAGAACATGTGGACATCAAAACATACAAACTCAGAACGAGGGTTTTAAACTTTTATTGTGAAATCTTGACGAACAACAGTTTGCATATTTAGAAACATATTGATGTTTTCTTCTGTGTTGGCGTAGGTTTGTAAATGATTTACGTTACAAATCTGGTGAAATGACGCACATCGCTTTCCCAGATGAACGTTATAAGCAACCCAAACTCGCGGCATATGGCTGCATCCAAAATCGCATACTTCCCTACCATAAAGTAGGTGAAAAACATTGTGTGACAAAAAAGTATGTCCGAATTCACAGTACTTATAAAAGAGTAGGCAAAAAGTACCTGGATGACCCACTTCTTCCAGCGAGATTCTGAAGTGTGCATATGATGGACACTTCACTATCCCATGAGGCCATGGGAGAGGATTTGTGAATAGCAGTAAAGTGACGCCACGAGTAGCATGTACCTACAATACCAGAGGCTGCATTTTCAGGGCCGCAGTTCTAGGACCATAGCAATGATTTAGTTGTTTGATTGAGTTTGATTGGCATATTGTCCTAACCAACCCCTAGCCCTAAACCTACCCGTTGGTAATGCTATTGATTAAATTTAATTGATATATTGTCCTAACCAACCCCTAGCCCTAAACCTACCCGTTGGTAATGCTATTGATTAAATTTAATTGATATATTGTCCTAACCAACCCCTAGCCCTAAACCTACCCGTTGGTAATGCCATTGATTAAATTTAATTGATATATTGTCCTAACCAACCCCTAGCCCTAAACCTACCCGTTGGTAATGCTATTGATTAAATTTAATTGATATATTGTCCTAACCAACCCCTAGCCCTAAACCTACGTACCTGTTGGTAACCCTGTTGGTAACCCTGTTGAAGTATCTAAACTAATTTATGTAATTAAGTTTAAAATGGCCATGCCTGCTCTTATGTTAAAAATAAGGTAGAAAAAGTTTGAATTAGGTCTCCTTTGTAGGAGTACAGATGGCGCTGTCACAAAAAAATAGGGTCCTAGAAATGCAGTCCGGAAACTGCTGCGGTCCTAAAAGTGCAGCCTCCGGTATTGCAGTCAGTACTGGACGCAACTGACGCTGGTAGGTCACATGATAATTACAACATGGCGAATGTACTACATCCAGATAACATTCATACTACACACATTCATACTAGATAGAACATACTTTTTTAGTGGTTGTGAAGTAATTACTTATTCAGAATAAGTACCTACTCAGAGTATGCGATTTCAGACACAGCCATAGAATTTATTAACAATGCAGATACTGTGTGGAGGGAGCAGCATTTACTGTGAACGGAGCATGTAATGTAAACAATTAAAGCGTCACGCTTCACTCTAAAACCCGCAGCGCATTTATATTTATTTAATTATCATATGCAGTAAAAGACAGAACAAGGTTTTGCCACAAACTCAACTCCATCATGCTGATATTGCGAGACAGCTTTTCACCTCGACGAGAAATAATAATATCACATACCCCTACTAATCACTAATCTGACTAGCGCTGGCTAGAATAAATGTTAAAAAAAATGGTTCTTCAATCAGTACTTTTTACTTTTAATATGCAAGTACATTAAAAATCAAGTACTTTTGTACTTTATTCAAGTAACATGGAAAAGTAGTACTTAATACTCTTACTTGAGTCATATTTGATTAGGGTATCTGTACTTTTACTCAAGTAAAAGTATTTTCTCGTTTTAGACTTCTAAATAATTCATGACCGTACATAGGACTGTGTCCTATAATTACCTCTGGTGAATGTACGGATGCCATTAAATGCACTCTGCATTAACCTTAACACTTAACTTCAGTCATCCTTTCTGCCTTCGGCCTCCAGAGATACACAAAGTCACTCTTTCATTTCTGTCATTCTTTGCCCCCTGAAGATCATATGTCAATATGCTGACCGTGTCCTTTCTCAACATACCTGCAAACACACACATGCAGCTTGTGTGTATGCAGCTGTAGAGGGGCAAGCGAGTCACCCTGTGAGCAACTCATCTGTGAAATTAATTACGGGCTGCTCACATTCCTTCCTCCAGTGATATGATGAAGGGGCCGCAGCTATTACAGTAGGGGGAGAAAACGCTGAGCACTAAAATGGTCTTTTGATCCACCTCTCAGCACTGCTCGTGTAAAAACTAGCTATTTCTCATTAATCCTTCAAGTTCTTTACTTAATTTGCACTGAGTGGCTGGAGATCTCTGTGTATGTGTGTGTGCATTTGTATAATAATGAATGTGACATATTTGTCTATACGTGCATGTTTTATAAATAGTGGCATGCTTGGGTTATGTGCCTATTGATTAAAAAAAAAAAAAAAAAAAGTATAAGAAGAAAGAGTTATGTAGCCAAAACATGTGCCACAAAAACAAATATATTTAAATATTATATACACAATACATGTATATAACAAAAAAGTGCTGCAATATGTGGTACATATTTAGTTAGGTTTAAAAAAAAAAAAAATATATATATACAAAATATAATACAATTACTAATTTATATATATATATATATATATATATATATATTAGTAATTGTATTATATTTTGTGTATATATATATATATATATTATATTTTTTTTTTTTTTTTTTGCGTATTCCTGCCTGATATTGTCTACTACAGTCTCTATGGTAAACTATGGTAATGATAAAGATTTTTGCTAAGAATTTTGTGAGAATAAATCTTGTAAACAAGAATATAGGAAAGCAAAACACATACTGATTTTCAAGGGCAGCAGAGCATTTTGTGTCATGTACACAGATGCTTGGAAGAGTATTACACTGCAATCATCGAGATGCGCAGTGGCCAGGTGTCACCAGTGTTCGCCACACTGGGGTGCTCTCCTCTTTAAACAGGATATGATGGAGATCATTACTAACCTCTAATTCGCTTTGCACCCGCCACTATTCATAGTGACAGCAGCTTGTGTCTTAACAAACCCGCAGAACAGGCTGAAAATAGACTCACACGGCAAAATAAATGCCCAAGCCTGGGGGGACTAAGTGTATCCATGTCTAATCTGGTTACGTATGCCAGCCGGACACAGCCGCCTGCTGCCAGAGCCTGGCGTGTGAGGAAAGCAGCTCAGTGACAGCTCTGAGGAACTGCTCCCTTCCTGCCAGACTCTCTGGGCTGTGCTCCAAACGGACATCCTACATGAGGTGTGCTACTAAGACATCTGACGAGACACAATGACTGAGATCCAAGTCTTCCATTTCCTTTTCCACTTCTCCAAAAGAGTATGTTTCTTATAAACCGAATAAATCATTTTTAGGAATGTGGAAAAGCAGATCCTGTTTCAGGTTCAACTCACGAATATTTGTCAAACACCTGTCATGTGCTAATAAAGATCTCAGTGTTTTTTTAAATCAAATTTAAGGGTTTTTAAAGACCTTTTTAAGACCTGCACAAATACAATTAAAGGGTTAGTTCACCCAAAAATGAAAAGAAAAAAAAAAAAAAAAAAAAAAGTCATTTACTCACCCTCATATTGTTCCAAACACGTAAAACTTTCATTCATCTTCGAAACACAAATGAAGATATTTTAGATATTAAATATTTAGAAATTAAATCTTTTCTGTCCCTCCATTGACAACTACGCAACTACCACTTTGTTCCTTCAAAAAGTTCATAAAGACATCAAAAAACTAATCCATATGAATTGAGCGGTTTAGTCCAAATTTTCTGAAGAGACACAATGACTTTATATCAGTGGTTCCCAAACTGGGGTACGCCTACCCCTGGGGGTATGTGAGGTGACAGAAGGGGGTACGCGAACAAAATGCTGAGTTTCGCCATTCATTTAGTTCTACCCTACCTTAAAATAACACTAAAACCGAGCATGTATTTCTAACTGGCAAAATGCCGTAAATACATGACAACCATTCAAATTACCTCATCTTTTGCGGTGAAAACTGACTGCAACCACACATGCTGCGTGCATATGACAGATTGCGTGCAGAGTATTGCTGCCCTAGCAAATCGAGCTACATTAAGCTACTGCCATTCTCGACAATGCAAGTGCTAAGTGGGGACTTAGCACTTACTCACATAAAGAACAAATACAGGCACAGAGTGGATTGAGATCGATTTAAGAATCAAACTTTCTTCGATACAAAAACATACCCCGTGAGTTCTTGTATTTAAAGTTGATAAATACAATTGTTCCCAAATATCCACATGATTGCAAACATGACATTTATTATTATACAACAGGTCAACAAACAAAACATGCATTTTAAACACAGTACTGTCAGTTACTCTATTTTGCAACGAAATAATAGTTCCGACGAAAGCCACAGCAGAACTACAGCACACATCAGTGTTTTGTGAACAATTCTGCAGCTATGAATGAATCGTTAGAGTCAATCATTCAATGATCATTCATAAATACAGCTAGTTGCTTCGTTACTGAATGAATGAATGACTCGATGACTCACTCAAGACAGTGACTTACCGCCACCTACTAGCGGTTTTAGTTTAATATTTAAAAGTCTCTCTTAGTTATCATCATCATTGCATATTTCTCTATTGAACTTTTATTTAAAACATTATTTTATAAAGTTATTCATAAAGGTAAAAAAAAAAAAAAAAAAAATACACTGGAAAATTAATTTAGGGGGCAAATATTGTCCTTTAATGGAAAAGGTATGACAGTTTATGGAAGAGAAGGGGTACACAAAAGGATGGTAAACCACTCTAAAAAGTTTGGGAACCACTGGCTTTATATGACTTTTTTTTTTTTTCCCCACATATAAACACTGATCAGCGAACATAAACATAAGTTCAGCCGTACTTGTTTGACACACTCTTTGGTTCTCGCACGTCAAGCAAACATGCTTGAGCTTCCGTTTACCATATCTGATGTGTGCATTGATGAAAGTTTATATGTGAATAAAAGCTTAAATTCAATCTGTTTATCATATAAAGGGATCGTGTCTCTTCAGAAAATTTGGACTATACAGCTAAATTCATACTGATTAGTTTTACAATCTCTTTATGAATTTTTTGAAGCGTCAAAGTGGTAGTTGCGTACTGTCAATGAAGGGACAGAAATCTCTCTGATTTCATTAAAACATGTTTTTGAAGATGAAAGAAAGTCTTACGGGTTTGGAACGACATGAGTGTGTGTAAATAAATGATGACAGAATTTTCATTTTTGGGTGAACTAACCTTTAGCGTTTAAAAAAACAAAACTGCATGCATTTTGTGGAAGAAAGTTGTTTTGGTTATGCTTCGGCTCCGCGTGACTGTGCGGATAAATATGACCCTTCACAATAGATAATGCTTTACAATGAACTCTGTTAGAGAGCTACATATGGCAATTTATCTGTTAATAAAATACATTATTCACCTGTCAAGTAATAAAAACGCCATCTCCATGTTGCCTTTACAACATTTCAAATCCTTCAGTTCTCGCAATCTCCAAAAAGCCAAGACAATGTTGATTCTCATTTTATTACGAGCTCTGTCGCGTTCTCTTTTTTCCCTCTGTTCAGCTTTTTTTTTTTTTTTTAAACGGGTGATTCCCCGGAGGTTTGAGATTTAACATGCTCCACGTCAACCTTTCTTGCTCATTGTGACAACTAACCTATGCCACTCCTACACCCTACACACGTCAAAGTAGCCGGAGCAACTTTTCTCTATTTACGGATATGACAAGAAGCACAGGCGAGAGACACATGTACGCAATTTCCCGCGAAAACCATCCCGACAGGTCTAAAATATAAACACTTATAATAGGCTTACCATAGTTAATCAGGGTAAGACAAAAATGTGTTTGACAAAGGATTTATGATTTATTGACTATTATTTAAATTTTGCTAATTTTGTACACAAGTTACATAGTGTACCTTTAAACAACATTACAATTCAAATAAAGTTTAAAAAAAGTTTTATAAAATGATAAACCTCACATTTCAGGTTTCAAACTTTTAAGAAAAGGGATGAGTCAAAATTATAAATAAATAATTATATTATATTCTTATGATTATATTTAAAATATATGATTGTGTGATAATGTTTAGATTTTAGAACGCACATTTGCTTTTTTTTAATCCATCGGTTAGGGGATGGAGGGAAGATATTGTATATAATTTGCGAGCATCAGGCGGTCGCTATGAATATGTGGGTTATTGAAATTGCTTTCGAATGCAAGCTCGCTTTTCACTTTCACGATCATGTGTACTCTGAGTATATGGAGCGGCGGTGCCGACCGCACATTTTACAAGATAACATATTTGTCAATGACGCTCAGGATCTGTTATGCACTAAGCCCTCCGACATCGTCTTGTCAGTCATCTCTCCTTACTCTCTTCACACGAAAGAGGTGAAATCTGACTCATGCTGCACTTTGCTATGGAACAGAGCAGACGCTTTCAGGTTATAAATGTAGCATCCATTGCCCAAATGAACTATATGGTTTTTATTTCTATAAAAAAGCAAAACATATGTGGGGCGGTGCCGCAGTGGCTAAGTAATGTAATCAGTGTACACAGCAAGTCAAGTGAAAATTTGTTGTGGGTTGAATGAAAATGCAAATTGACTTGCTTATGGAACAACAAAAATATAACGGTTACCCTGGTAACCCCTGTATACAAAGCAGCTAGAACAGCAAATTTCTTTGTTTACATTTAGAATAACATGCATCAATGCAAAGATAGCCAGGAAAGCATATTAAAAACAGTACATACTGTGACTTCATATTGACTTAAAACATTTTTTAATCCTATTATTTTCACCCAAAAAACTAATTGTGTCATCATTTACTCACCCTCATGCTGTTCTAAACCTGTATGACTTACTTTATTCTGTGTAACGCAAATTAAGCTATTTTTTTATAAATGCTTTAGTGTTCTTCAAAATCTCTTCTTTTTTGTTCAGCAGAAGAAAGTAATATAGTCATACCTCTAAAAGCATCTTAAAGAGGCAAATTCATGAGAAATATTTTTTGACCACTTAAAAAAAATATACTATATAACTTCAGTCTCAATGTCATCCCCAGTCCAAAAATACAATTTATTGAACCCAAACTGCAATAAGAATGTATTTGTTTAATTTCAAGGGTCAGAGAGATCAAACTAATAAAATGAATAAACTGTAATACAATTGTGCTATGTGCTGCACGTGTTTTCACAAATCCCTCCACTAAAAACTGAGGTCCCATTAGGGTTGGGTGATAAAACGATAACTATAAATATAGCAATATAATTTTCCTTGATAAAACGATGACAAGAGATCGATAAATGTTCGATATAATGTTTATGTGCCAAAAGCGTAATGAAACAGTGCTGCTCATTTGAACCGCGCCACACAGACCATTTATCTGCTCAGCTCAAAATTCAAACGGTAGCGCATCAAAACCTTACTAGTGCAGATGCGTTTACTCGCTGATCGGTCTCGGTCATATGACCGCTAAACAGCGCCGTGAGATCAGGTGAGAAGCGCTTGAATTCAGCAAGGAACACAAATGTCTCGGTGAATTAAAGCCAGATTAAACAGAGCTGACAAACAGGAGAAACACTGTGCTCAACGATACAGTCAGCTTTTCAATCTACAAATCGCATTCGCCATCATTTACCATGGATTTACTGTAGTAGGCTAACACTAACTGCACCATGGTATTGTGGCAGAAATGTGGGATATTCCTGTCGAATTTTATTATATTGATATTTACATTGAGTGATAATTATCGACATCGACTGATATGAAAAATTTAATTGTGATCATTTTTTTTGGCCATATCGCCCAGCCCTAGGTCCCATATATACTTTAATGCTGTTAGTACAGAGCATTGAATAACTACCTGACAAAGCCCTTTGCTGAAACAACAGTGGAGCCAGCTGTACTTTCACTACAAATGTTGAGGGTTACTTTCCTTTACTGGTGGCTTGTATCAGAGACTCTAGAGACTGCACTACATCACGTACCAGTTGCCATGCCCTGATTACAGCCACTGTAAGGAGGAAACATTACCCCAGGGAACAAGAGCAGTGATCAACTTTCACCAGTGATAACATAGAGAATACAACTTTAATGTACTGATGATGCAATCAAGGTGTTTCAGGTCAGTCAAAAGAAACCGTTAAGCTCAAACTGCCCAAAAAGCTACAACAAACTGCAGTTGTATGGGGGAAAATCAAAATGTGAACTGAACTTTGTGTTTAATATGCAGTAAGAACTAGAACTAATCCAAACAATGAAGATTTTCTGCAAAATTCTGGAAATTACACCACAAAATCAGTCATCAGTCATTTGATGACAAAAATCTGAGGGGGGAAAAAAAAAAAAAAAAAAAAAAAAAGAAGAAGGAAGAAAAAGCAAATCATGAAATCTTGGTGGGACTGCTAATTGGTCAAACAGGTTTACAAAGAAATTTGAAAATATTTGTGATTCATTTTGGTTCATTTGGACACATCAGTCGAGCACTGAATTGTTTGCAGCGTTTTCTCACACCGAAATAATAACAGTATACTTTCTAAGATGAAAAAACAAAGCACTGGATGAGGTGGATATTTACCTACAATCCACTGTAGCAAACAAAACCTGAAAATGTTTTTAATCGTATGCGATCAGGCAGCTCTTTATTGCGCAATCAGACTGTGAACAACTCTGTACTGCAAGTAAAGACAATTTATATACGTATATCCATAACAAAAAAAAAGAAGAGTATGATGGGGGGGCTGTGAAACTATGGATGTGTCCAAAATCACCCCCCATACCCTTAGATAGGGCACTATTTGAGGGGACAGCCATTTGTAGTGGTGTCCGAAACCATAGTGCACATTATCGAGTGCACTCATTCAATGCCAAACCGCAATAATGAGTGTACAACTGATGTACACTCAACGGCCAGAGAATACCCATAATGCACTGTGAGGGTCGTGCTGAATGAATTCCCACATCTGACCAGAAGATGGCTCCCACAGCTAAATAATCCATCCATCCATTTTCCAAACCGCTGGTCCAATGTGGCTACAGCATAATATCATACAGGTATAAATTCCTTTTTAATTGATTATTAAATTGTTTAAAGGGGTAATGAATTGAGAAATCAACTATTCCTTGAGCTTTTGATATACAACAGGTCATTGTGCTATAAGAATATCCTGTAAGTTTAAGAACTGAAAACCTCCTTGTTAGTCTAATAAAAGCTTTTATTGACACCATGCCCAGCGAACGACTCGTCCCGGAATGTGCCTATGTCATAGATAGGTGAAACACCACCTCCGCAGAACAAATCAACGGCTACTTCATCATTGCAAGGTTAGCCCTGCCCACTGGCGTGTTAGTGAGATGAGGAGAGAAGAGCAATTGATAGTTTTCACGTGACGTCACGCCCTGAGGGGAACGCCCCCCTGGCGGGCAAAACCAGGCTTTTCTCCATTGCCTGCCAGTCATTTTTACCAGGTTTGTAGTAAAATCTAATGTAGTAAGACAATGATATTAAAAGACCAAATTCAATATACACCTTATTGATTATGGATACTTTGTACAGGCAAACAGATAAACACAGAATATTAATGCAACAGGAGGTTTCTCGTTAAGCGTTTTTTTTTTTTTTGTTCCATCGAAACCCATTATAAAGAAGAAGCATTGCGTTCATTTTCTGGGCTCATCTGCATATATATAGTATGTATCATCAAAAAGGGTTAAACTGAATTTGATCTTTTAATATCACTGTTTTAGTACATTAAGGCACTTGGATTCGTTAGCCTGGCGTCGGTTCACCCTCCGCCTATGCTGCTTGATCAGCCCTTTAATTCTGTCTTTCTGCGTATAATCTGTGTTTAAAGTTAAGTGGTGCAACACAACTCGGTTTAAAATAAAACCCAGATCAACAAATCCTCGATTAGTATTAAACTTTGCTTAATTTAATCCTTATTGGTACAACCCACCCTCGTGTTTTTCACATTAGCTTTTTTTTTTTAAAAAAAATCGTCCCGCTGTTTTTAGTGATTGAAATCACTGCAGGTGCTGTATATGGATCACAAGTGCCCAAAACTTGCATCTTGTTCACATATTTTTGTTTTTAAGATGGAAAATTGACAGGCTTTTGCTGCAGGTACATGGCTGTTTTGCCCTCCAGGGCTCCGCGACAGTCACGTGACTGAAAAGTATCAATACAGGACTTAAAATAACATTACCTTTCAATGGATCCTAATGCTAGGAATATGGTTATTTATTTTCAACAATGTGAACGTCTCAGTTGAGCATTATTTATTTGTATTCAGTACATTTCACTGTGGATTCTTTGGTAAATCAATCACATTTTGGCGCAGGCTTTGCAAATAGACTTTTACGATATGGACTCGACAGTAATGCAACAACATGTAAGTAACTGTGTTAATTCTAATGCCTGATCTGATATGTAATGATTCATGTACAATCAGATGTTCTTTGTCTATGTGTCAGTAAATCAAACCAGTGACTAAACGGTCAACTTCACATTGTTACTCTTAGTAGGATGAAAATAATGTTAGTTAAACTGTGATTAAATTATATATAGAAGAACGCTGGAGCTGTCAATCAAACAGCACAAGTTTATCAGTGACTGAGTTCTGAAAAATCTCTTAGTTACATCGCATTTGCACTGTTAGTTATGATGAAAGCTTTCGTTAGTGTACAGAAATTGAGTTGCAATGACGAGATCTCTGCTTTCATGCGCTCAACAACATGTCTGTGACCGGCTACAATGTTCATCACTGCAACCTTTCATGCCACGATCTAAATATAATGCCATAGATCTAAATGTAATGCTTTTCATGATTAGTTAACCTTGAGAGCTGTAATAGTAAAAACATGCTAAAAGTTTTGGAGAGAGTAATACCAATGACTATAGATATAGAAAGACAGTTCACTCCTATTAGTTATGAATGGGAGAAACTGCAACGCGCAATATGGCGGAATATGTCTGTCTTCTAAGTAAAAGAGCCAATTGCTGATTGATAAAGTCATTGCGTCACTGCAGTTGCCGTTAAAAGCTCTAGTTCCCATAGAAACCTGAGATTCACGCTTAGGACCACACATGAGCATTGACTCGTCCAGCCTGAAAATAGAGCGTTCAAATAAGAGGGCTAAAATCAGGGTAGGAAAAATGCCTTTTATTTCTAAATTATGTCAATTTTTGATGTAAAAAGCATACTAACATTATAAGCGCACCCCAGGAAACATTATGAAACAATAAAACAACACAGTTCATGACGCCTTTAATTAAGGTTCACACAGTTCCCATGATAGAGTTCAAGATAAATCTTTTCATCTTACTACTGGAGCTGCCAGTTTGCTATGTTTCAAATAATTATTAAACAGCAAACACAAACTATGCAAAAGCGGCACACTCAGTGTCCGAATTCGCTCACTCATTTTCATTCACTCCCTCAAGAACTATTAGTGGACTAATGTGAATGAGGATATAGGGAGTGAATGAGGATATAGGGAGTGAATGAGGACGCAGGGGGCGATTTTGGGCACAGCCTATGCCTCTATCTCAAATTTTAAAGCTAAAGTGTAATTTCTGCACCCCTAGCGTCAACAAACGGAAATACAAAAATAATTGTTCCCAAACAGGTTTCCCAAACATTCCCCGCCTCCCTATTGTCATTTGTTGAACTAAAAGATAACCCTGCCCCTAAACACAAGCCATTGGTTGAGACAATGTTTATATGTCGGCTTTGGTCGGGATGCTCAAAATATCGTTTTGAATTTTAGTGATAAGAACTAAAGCATTTTAAGCTATTAGAATAAAGAATAGATTTTAACGAAGAAGTATTTATTTATCTGAATAAAGAAGTATTTTAACACTAAAAAAAATAGACAGTTCAGCTGGATGTCATTGCAAATATAAGCAAAAGTTGACTGAAAATATGAATGAAGGAGAAGCGCTGCATCTTCTTGGCTTGATGTAATATACCTGTGGCATCTGAGCTTAAGTTACACAATATGACCACACTTCCTAAACTCATGGCTGCCTGTGTGCCATCATACAGTACTGAATGAAACAATCTTCCAGGCAACTTTGGATTGGTTATGACAACTGTGAATGTATTTCACCAGTGCTATGGGGTTGTTCTTACCTTACACGGAAACGGCAGAGTAGATGCAACTTTTTCCATTGCCAAGTTCCTTATGCTCGGCGTAAGAGGGCCGCGACAGGTTGGACAACAGCTGAGCTTTTGCCGACACTGGTTACACACCAGGTGCCCAGCCTGGCATTGCAAGATCGGAGGCAGCACATAGTCGAAACACACCGGGCATTCAAACAACGCTGTCAGTTCGGCTGACTGTCCTGGTAGGGCAGCGGCTGGAAGGGCTACAGCGGCCGCGGGCACAGTACCAGAGCCCGGGACAGAGCCAGATACCCCCGCGGCGGCGGCTGCTGCGGCCGCGGCGGCAGCAGCAGCAGCTGCGGCGGCGGCGGCAGCAGAGGCGGTTGTTCCTCCAGAACCTCCATGCTTACTTCCTCCTGCTTTACCAGCTCCGAGTCCCCCAGCCGCACCACCCGTAGAGGACGGACGGCTCATGGCGAGGGGTGTAGATCTCTGATGGTGTAAAACCCAGACGAGTTCAAGCCCGAGAGCCTCACCATATACTCCCCACTGAAGACAGACTCAGTTCCGAGCAGCCTCCAATCCCCCGCGGATACAACATGGCCGCCATAGTTTGAGAGCGAGTAACGAGTCTATTGGATGAAGGAGATTTGATTGACACTCTCTTCAGCCAATCACAGAGCTGCTCTTGACGTTTACGTAAGAGTCTACGTGACTGGATAGTGAAGTAAACAGCAAACAGTTGCACTATGGAACCTCAAAACGGCTCTGAACACGACCAAAGGATGTTTCACCGTTTTATGCAGTCAGAAGACTGGCGCATTTAAAAGACTAAAGCTAAACCATTAGAACTAAACAGAATGAAAAAAAAAAAATGATATAAAGTCTTAATTAAAAAAAAAAAAAACCTTCTTTTCTGGTTCAATAAAATATGTTTTCCGCTTTAGTTAACATGCTTGGGATGCACAAATGAAATATGTGCAATGAGTATATTCAAACTAATTACCTTAAAATGAGCTCAACATTATTTATTTTCATTCGTTCTCAATCTAGAAAAAAAAACACACTTTGAAATACATATTTAACACTATTTTAAAATATTTTTTAATACATAAGATTTTGTTTCTATTTAAAAAAATTTGTTCCATGTAAATAATACACAAGAGATACAGTTTTACTGCTGGCACCATGCTTTACTAGGTGAGCTACAGATACACCTTTGTACACTTGACGATTTTTAATTCACAAACTGTGTACATCTCATTTGCTGCCTCTAAATTATATCAGTATATCAGCATATCAGCATACATCGGTATCAGAATCCTGGAGTAAAAGCACTTGTCTAACCAGCTCCCTCTGCTGGCATTCCATTGATTTCATTAGAAATAATTTAATTTATTTTATATTTTTTTTAATTACATTTTATTTACACCTAATATTATTAATTATGAAATTATCTAAATAATTAAATTGCCCTTGATTAAGTGATTAAACTGGCTCAGGGTGATCAAGAATTTCTTTTTTTTTTGCACCATTGTTAACTAACTCAACCACTAAATGAAATCTGTGAAATAAAAACAACCAAACACACATTTTATCAATTTATTTTATTTATTTATTTATTTTTTTACTTACAAAAATGAACAATAAATGGTAATAGGTAATGGTAATATTCTAAACAAGACAAGACTACTGAAAGGCAAATTCAGAGTTATCAAATGCTTATTTACAGAATCACTTTTTCTTTCATACTAGTAAGAAACCACAGCAGGTCATAAAGCATCATAGTCATCCTCATCTTCATGCTTCCTCTTTAGAGACGTAGAGTCACTAGATGAATTCTGAGACACCATATTTGTAGTAATAAGGATGTTCTTGGAGCCGATGAGAGAGGGGTTGATGAGGACGTTCTGAACCGTGGGAGTGGTAGGAGTAGCTGTGAATAAAAAATTAAATCATTCATAATTAATGTGGTTACATTACAGTTTTTTAATGTTTTTGAAAGAAGTCTCTTATGCTCACTGAGGCTGCATTTATTTAATAAAAAAAAAAAAAAAAACAAAAGAAAAAAAAAAAACAGTAAAAAACGTAATATTGCGAAATATTATTTCAAATTAATATATATTTTTATATTTTTAACTGCAATGGACAACGCCACTTAAAATGAGTGTCCGAAAGAAGATTTAAAAATCTGGACATTTTCAGAGGCAGGAGAAAAGATATTCTGATGATTACTGTGTAAAGAATTCTTCCAAAATGTAATTTACATTTATGCAGAAATTCTTAATATTCAAAGTAGTAGTGCTGTTAACCCGTTACTTTAAGATTAATTAAATATTATTAATTAATATTAATTAAATATAACACACAAGCAATCCTTTTTATCAGTCAAAGTCATTTAAAATGTTAAACTCAACAGGTATGAAATATGATCAGTAAGAGAAAAACACTGTTAATGAGAAGACGGGCACTGGACTGCGGCAGGTTAGTGGGGATATATATTTTTTTTTATTCAGAATGCACAGTTAGAAAGAAAATATATTTATAGGAACATTTCAGCAGGTTCAAGATAATTCATGTTAACGCAGAGAACATTATTCATTGTTCTAATAAACTGACAACCATAAAACAGTAATAATCTGCGTTCTCATGCATGTAGGTGCGCTGAATGCTGTTACTGGAAACTCCTGCGTTGTAACAAGTAGAATGCGGAAGTAGTTGTGCAACATTTATTCCTGTGATGGTAAAGCTAGATTTTCAGCATCATTACTCCAGTCTTCAGTGTCACATGATCCTTCAGAAATCATTCTAATATGCTGATTTGCTGCTCAACAAACATTTCTTATTATCATCAATGTTGAAAACAGTTGTCCTGCTTAACATTTTTCTAGTAACAGATACATTTTTCAGGATTCTTTGATGAATAGAAAGTTCAATGAACATGAATAAGGCAGCATGATGAGTTTATTTATACCATTATAAATGTCTTCACTGTCACTTTTTGATCAACTTATGATGAATAAAAGTATTAATTTCTCTTTTTTAAATCTTATCACAAATGTTTGAATGGTATCATTGTTTCCACAAAAATGTTGAGCAGCAAAAACTGTTTTAAAAATTGATAATCAGAAATGTTTCTTGAGCAGCAAATCAGCATTTTAGAATGATTTCTGATGTAATGATGCTGAAAAGTCAGCTGTCATCAAAAGGAATAAATTACATTTTTAAATGTATTAAAATAGAAAACATTTGATTAAATAAATGCAGCCTTGGTGAGCATAAGAGACATCTTTCAGAAACATCAAAAAATTGTAATGTTTCCAAACTTTTGACAGGTACTCTAACTCAATCAACAGCTTAACTTTTGACCTGCTCACTGATTTGGCACAAAATCTTCCCATGGCCCTTAAAGGATTAGTTCACTTCAGAATTAAAATTTCCTGATAATTTACTCACCCCCATGTCATCCAAGATGTTTATGTCTTTCTTTCTTCAGGTGAAAAGAAATTAAGGATTTTGAGGAAAACATTCCAGGATTTTTCTCCATATAGTGGACTTCATTGGGGTACAACGGGTTTAAGGTCCAAACTGCAGTTTCAATGCAGCTTCAAAGGGCTCTACACGATCCCAGACGAGGAATAAGGGTCTTATCTAGAGAAATGATCGTCATTTTAAAAAAAATAAAAATGTATACACTTTTTAACCACAAATGATCATCTTGCACTAGCTCTGCGATGCGCCACGCATTACATAACCATGTTGGAAAGGTCACATGTGACGTAGGCGGAAGTACTGCGGTAGGACGAAAAACTTGTTGTTTGAAGCTGCATTGAAACTGCAATTTGGACCTTCAACCTGTTGTACCCCATTGAAATCCACTATATGGAGAAAAATCCTGGAATGTTTTCCTCAAAATCCTTCATTTCTTTTCAACTGAAGAAAGAAAGACAAACATCTTGGATGACATGGGGGTGAGTAAATTATCAGGAAATTTTAATTCTGAAGTGAACTAATCCTTTAATATATAAAAAGAACATACAAGGAGAACTGCTTGTTCTAAGGTGGAAACTGGTACCTGATTTGACAGAGGCAGCCTGTGAGTTGGGAATCTGAACAGTGAAGCGCTGGCCGGTCAGTGACACAGGTGTTCCCACTTTTGTCCCCACTGTCTGCACTGATGGAGTACCTGCAAAACACAATGAGGATCCTGAAAATGGAGTTTTAGATTTCGCTCATTCACCAATGACAAGAAACAAAGGAAAACTACTAAAAGCTTTTCTTGTAAGAAGTTAGCTCAATTAATGTATGCTGGAAATCGTGAGCATGTAAAGTGTCCTGAAAACTCAGTTTATACAAAAAGCATTTAGAATAACTGACCAAGAGTTGGAGTGCTTGGCCTACTGGACACGGCCCCCACGCTCAACCGTGGCACTGTTATCCTGCCCGCGGATGAAGACACCTAAACATTCAAATCAGAACCATATCAGACTGTACATTTTAATTTATTTGTTTTATTTGAAGAACCAGGATTTCCCCCAGTCTAGAAAAACCTAGATATGAGGAAATCGAATTTTAAGTTACTATCAGGTTTATTATAGTCTGACTAAAAACTAAAACCATAAAAACCATTTTCATTACTTGGAATAAAACCTTACCTGAAATAAAATACACAACATTTTATATCATTTAGTTGGCAAGACAACATTTCTCATTTATATTTAGCTCTACTTGATGTGCTAAAATAACTACAGATAAAAATGTATAAAAACTGTCTAGACATTAAAAAAAAAAAAAAAAAAAAATGCAACAAAATTACTAAAACACACACACATACATACATATTATATATATAAATAAACAAGTTAAAAATATTAACAAAAATAAAATAGTATCCATCTACTTTAGTAAGATACTAAAATAACACTGTTTTTAATAATTGGAAAGGTCATAATAAATGGCCACATGCATTTTAAAAATGAATATACATTTTACTATTTATGCCAATATAAAATCCATTCATTTCGATAGAAGAGCATGCGACTTGCCCAATGAAAAAAAATTCTCCAATAATTTTGCAATTCAAGTTGGTTATGTGAATTTGCCGTGTTGACCAACAGAAAGTCACTTGATTTGAAAAGTGACTTCTGTGTGAGCAGTGCTTTATACATGGAATTTTTGCCCACAAAATTTTGTTGAATATTGTGACTGCACTTTTGTAAATTCCTTTGGTAAAAAGAGCGGTGACATTTAGCTCCTAAAACATCTGGAAACCTTACATTTTTTAATAATTATTTTAGGTTTTTTTTTGTTTTTTAAATCAACAAAAAATAGATTATCCAATAGGTTAAAATTAAAAAATACGTTTTGAAAAACAAAACGATGGCCTTCGAATTTTGCTGTGGATAAAAAGTGAAAAAAAAAAAAAAAGTTAAATAATAAGTATAAAAAGGATAAAAAGTTGAAAACCACTGCCCTGCAGGTACAATAACTGTAGTAATACATCACAAGTATCCCTAGATCACCAAATCCAATTTTTAGACCAGACTGAATAAAACTGTATATTATCACATTATCTAAAGTAATACCTTTTTCTGCAAGGACTTCAGTCTGTAGTTTGGTGCGGTGAGACAGTAGCGGTCTGGTGGAAGGCGTGGACCTGTGTACGGTTTGATCAGGGGCAAAGGGGTTTGGTTCTTCTGCCTTGCAATGTCCAAAAGAAACTGAAACCATGGACCAAACAGCACTGTCAATTACCTGAAGTCACATATGAGTTATGAATTAATCATCAAGAGAGACTTACATCTCGTGGTGGAGGAGATGTGAACGACTGATCCACTCGACACTGGATTGCTAACCTTATGTCATCTGCATCCACAGTGGACTTCTTGGCATGGGTGGAATATATTTTTGCATCCTCGATAATAGTGGTTACATATCCTGTAGAAAAACATCAGGAATGTTAAAATGTTACTGGATGATTTTCTAGTACAGAAAAGTTATTGCTGGAGTGCGTTAACATTTTCTCTCAAAGCATTTAACAATATACTTAAAAGTTGGCATGAAGCGGATATTGTGATCTGATGTTGTGTGTCTTTTCTTCCATATATCTGAGTGAAGCGGCTTCTTGAACAAGAAAAAAAATGTAGGGCGGGACTTGATTTTGTCAATCGAGAATTGATTGGATGGTTGTGGCAGGTTGTCCCGCCCTTGCGCCAGTAAACACGTCATCAGAGAAGTGATTTTGTTGCAAGAGGGAGGGCAAGTTATTTTGATTAAAGATAAGGAGAGCACATGAACTAAAAAAAATAATGATTTGCATGGATAAATCAATCATAATAAATGCTGCAATATTGCATGAACAAATAAAAATGGTCAATTTTGATTTCATTAAAGGCATCCTGACTTACTGTATGTAAACTCCAGCATTTGATTGATCACTCTAGGCTCGTACTCCGTGACCCCCATGTCTTTAAGAATCTGCATCATAACCTTTAAAAATAATAGTAAAATAAGAAAGCAAAAAGTGCTAAAGGGAAATATTATGCATACTATATTAGCATCAATTAGACTCTGTTGCAGGTTCTTTGCAGCGATGCGCCAGTACACATCTTACTTTACATTTGTAAATTCATCATACGTAAAAAAAAACCCTTCAAATTCACAAAAATATGGCAAACTATAACACAACGTGTTAGAATCGCGCCAAATTGAAACTCAAACCACTGCATTACAGTGGACCAGTTAGCGTGCTAACGCATGTGTGTGCACAAAGAAGAATAAGTAAGACGAATAAAATACACAGTCACTCTTTAAATGTGCTGCTTTAATCGCTATTGTTATAAAACAATAAATGGTGCATAGCACAGTGATAAAACCGTTTTTGATTCATTATTTACCTGTGCATCTTTAGGTACTGTTTTCGGAGACGCCATTTTCATATGATCTCAGATTCTCCTCCCCTTGAAGGCTCGGGTTGTGTTTCAAAACGTACTGAGTGGACTACCTAGACAGCGTTTTGGCCACCACAGGCGGTGCCGAAGCAGCGCAGCCACTGTGGATGAAGAAACAATGAGTGGCGGAGACAAGCAACGTATCACAGAGAGATATGCAAATATTCAGCCAACTGTGACGCGCCAAGTGACTCGAGCATCCAATCAGTAGCGGCTTAGACATTCAACGCGCCCAAACTGCAGCACGTGCCTATAGTGGAAGGACGTCTGAATCATTTCAGCGAATCGGTTCTTTCGAACAGTTCGTTTAAAGCAACTCATTTTAAAAAACATCGTGGTCTTTGACATATTATGTTTTTCGATTACCTGTTGTTTACGAGTATTTATTGAAATGTCATGTGTCCGTTACAGTCACGATTTAACTCACTAAAAAGTTATTTTGAACCTAAATAAGCATTTACATTAAACAATACTAGAATTAATATCCATCTTGCGTGAAAAATGTTCTTGCACGTTTTAAAAATAATCTATAATTAGCTCTAATTCATAAGCATAAATTAAGTTATAAACATATTTCCAGTACGTTTTATTCCTTACATTTCTGCAAATCCCCCAGAAACGTTGGAACTGATTCACTCTGATCCGTCAACGAACAGTTCAAGCAATTCAATTAAAAGATCCGACTCGTAAGAACGATTGTTTCCCGATTCATACATCGATATTTGAGACACAACCATTGTCCCTAGTGAAGTCACATCCTCCTCTATATAAACAAAAAAACATACACTAGTTTATTCCAGCTAGCTAGACACACTACAGTTCCTCTTCTACCGAATACATCTAACATCTGTCAGACCATTTACTGTAGTAATTCCCATGTAAACGGGAAAAAACATGGCTCGGAAATTATTTATCTCTGCTGTATTTAGTGATGTTGTTGAAAGCTAAGCTGTTTTCCTTTCGTTTTACGGTGAACAAATCACCGATTATTTTATTTTTGACCGTGTCCTCAGTTTGAAGTGTCTTGTGATTCGCTGTTTGTATTTATTCATCAAGTAGTCTTTAATTGTATTATTAGGAGTTTTCAGTGGTACATCAGTGTGGATTGCTAACTGAACCATTAGCCACCCACTTACAGTATTTATCTGTCAGTAAAGTCACTCTGAAGTCCCGTCAACTGATACGTTAAAAGCACAGGTAAGTGGAAAAAAAATGAGAAGGCCAACAAACCTCTAGTGTGTTTCACATGGATAATATTTTGCTTGATGTACTGAAACTGCGCATTAGCCAAAGCTAGCTCTGATTTCTTCCACTACTTCAACATTTTAGCATACTTAAAAAAACAACAACAATAATAATAATATTTATTACGGAAATAATATACTTTAAAATAATATACTTAAATGCTTACTAAACGATATATATATATCGAATTTATATCGAATACTCTTCAATTTAACTAACTGCTTTTTGGCAAGTCTTAAGCTGATCTGTATATGTAATTTCATAATTCTATTGTCTTTGAAATATAATTAAAGTGTACTGTATGATGAAACTTGTCATTTGTTAAAATTCGTTTGTAATTACACATTTGTAATAATGACGTTGCAATTTAGTGCATTTAAAATATATTAATATTAAATGTAAAATTGAATAATGCACTACAGGTGTGTAAAATCAAGTACTTTACATGTTAAATGTGCTTTACCATCGTAGTCAACACATCAAAATTAGTGTACTACTTGTAAACACAGCAAAAACATTTAAAATGTTTTATAATGTACTTTAAAGAAAAACTTTTAATTTGACATTATTGCAAAGTGCACTTTTTAAAAGTGTACTTAAGCATGTTAAGAAACAGTCATGTAAGTTTACTCTCTTCAAGTGGCCTTTTTTCATTAATATTATATTACCTGCAAGTTCTGTTTGTCTTTAAAAATATACCTTCAAGATTTGAAGTACACTCTTCATTTTCACAAGAATGATGCTGTCCATATCTACAGTATCTATATATTATGTCTACACAGTAGACCCATGTCTTTTTATTTTTCTTTATAGTGTCTTTTTCTACAAACCCAAATAATCATGACTGCCATGCGAGTGGATGCTAAAGTGGTCATGCTTGGCAAGGAGAGTGTTGGTAAAACCAGCCTGGTGGAAAGATACGTACATCGCCGCTTTCTTGTGGGACCTTATCAAAATGTAAGTATGCGTTTGCATAGACACCTCAAGAAGTAATTAGTTATGGTCATTAGGCTGGGCCTTTCTCAAATTTTCTGAGATTGTTTGCTCTCATTAAAGACATTTTTGTGTAAGATGTACATTTGACTGGGTATCAGGTATCTCTACCATGTGTCACATAAACCAGCTCCACAGGTAAAGCCACCTTCCACTGATGTCAATGATTTCTTTAACAATGACCTGATATGATGTTGCTAGGCTTGATGTGTTCATTTGTTTTTGTCTCATTAAGACTATAGGGGCTGCGTTTGTTGCAAAAGCCCTCAATGTTGGTGACAAAGTGGTTACGCTGGGAATATGGGTAAGTGTTGTTACTAGGGTCTTTATATATGCTCGTCAACCACGTAATAGTGACTTCATGTGTTTCCTTTAATCTCAGGACACTGCTGGGTCTGAACGTTACGAGGCCATGAGCAGAATCTATTACAGAGGAGCCCGTGCTGCCATTGTCTGCTATGGTATATCCCTCTTTCACAGTTTGACACAGAAAGTGGCTTTTTTTTCATGTAGCAGCTAGTCTAGCAGTCAGGTGACTGTGAGCAAGTAAATGGCTCATACTTGCTCACTCTGTGTACATTTTACAGTAGTTACGAGTCCTGCTAGGCTTGGTTAAAATAAGTTCTAAGTTAATCAGGGCTACATAAAAGTTTGGGAGACAAAATAAAAGATTTTACTCTGTGTGTGTTTTAGGGCTGTCAAAGTTAAAATGTGTTAATATAATGAAATATGTTTAAATTATTTTTTTTATTTAATTTTTATTCACATGATGTTGCTATTTTGTTATATACACACACTCATATACTATTTCTTTCTCATATACTATAAATGGGTTTGTATTTAAAAAATTTTGGGATCTATGACATTTTTTGTATGTTGAAAGAAGCTCAACAAGTTTGCATTTATTTCATTAAAAATTCAGTAAAAAAAAAACAATAATATTGTATTGAAATATTATGATTTCAAATAACAGATTTCTGTTTTAAGAAATTTTTTAAAATGTAATTTATTATGTTAAAAATGTCAGTGACTCCAAACATTTGACGGTAGTGTACATGGAAATAGTCATAAGAAAATGAGTCCCTTACGAGAGAAAAAGTTCAGTAACATCAATATTTTATTTTAAATATGTGGTTGCCTTTGACATTTGCACTTAGATTTGACTGACAGCAGCAGTTTTAAAAGGGCCAGGTTCTGGGTGAAGGAGTTACAGAACTGTGAAGAGGTAAAATATACCCACGTCTTACAAAAACAGGAACATCTCGAGATTATTTAGCACAACTTTATTGACACATTATTTTATTTTCAGCACTGCAAGATATATTTGTGTGGTACCAAGAGTGACCTAATTGAAGCCGATCGAAGTGTGCGGCAAGTAGACTTCCATGATGTTCAAGACTTTGCAGATGGTAAGCATGAATTTAGCTGCTTCTGTTTTTCCATGCAACTATTGCAAAACAATTAAAACAAACAAATTTTTAAAAAAAATCAACATTATAATTTTTCTTTGCAGAAATAGGTGCTCAACATTTTGAAACCTCCAGCAAAACAGGAAAAAATGTTGGTAAGTGATACTTCAGTGTATCTGCTCTGTTGAGCACTACTTATGTGTAACGTGATTTAGATACCGAGAAGTTTCACTTCTTGCTTGTTTTTTTGTACAGATGAGGTGTTTCAGAAGGTGGCTGAAGATTTCAGTAGCTGTGCTTTAGAGTTCATGCAAGGTGGGAATTTGTCGCAAAATAAAACTTAAAACAACACATTTATTTTTTTACACTATACACCTGATCCTGTGTGTTTCAGGTACATCAGCTTTCATGCTAACCTATTTGCTAACAATCATAGCACTCTTGTCAGTTACTTGATGCTTAGCATAAGCATGAAAAGCACAGAGACTTTTTATTACAATGACCTAGGTAAACTGCTTGTCTTTGTGGGGAAACAAAGATACAGCCCACAACAATGATATCTTCATGTATGTGCAAAGATTTACAGGCTTGGAAATACCTGCCTGACCTACATGGGCTTGGATGCCTAAAGACCCGTTCACACCAACAACGCTAACTACATTAGCATCCACACCAACAAACTATAATGCTCTGTTTATTCTAAGCGCGTGCTGCAGGTTTGTCGTTTGCCGTTTTAAATGCTCAAGCTCTTTAAAGTGGAATGAATTCTGATTGGCTGTCAATGTTTTTATCGTTCATCAGCTGGAAAAAAACATTCTCAAAGTGATTCCAACAATATCGTTCCTCTGTGTCGTTATCATTATAGTTGTAGTGTGGTTTTTGAAATATATTTTTGTCATTAATAGTTATCATGCTTTGTGTGAACGGGCCTTAATAGTTATTTAATAACAGATTTGCTTTCATTTACAGATGTACACCAGTGTTTTTGTCTATTTTCTACAGTATTGATAGAAAAAAAACACTTAAGTTGCTCTTTTTGCTTTAATCAATACTGCTGAAGAGTATTTATGAATTTCCAAAGCTTTTGATGTTCAAATTATGAATGCATTTAATAATTTTATTTACTAATTTTATTAAGGCAAGTAAATAATAATAGGAATAGAATTGCTAAAATAATGTGATATTGTTTAAATAAAATAAAATAAAAATATTTGATATTGTATCCTCACAGAAGAGAAAGGAGTGGATCTCGGGCAAAAGAAGGACTCTTATTTTGACAACTGCTGCCATAACTGACCTATCACAGGAAAAACTGCTGTATCATATGATCTATTTTGGGATGACTGGAAGCTCTCTGTCTTTTATACTCCTCAAAGCATCAGCTGGAGTGTTTTGCTTTTTCCTTTTTCTTTTTTGCCGTGCAGTATGTTGAGATTGGGCTTTTGAAAACAACGAAGATGAAGGATTCTTCCTTTTCTTGTGTTCTAGCAATGAACATTTTTTTCTTTGTCAGGAACACTTTTTGGACCTGAGAATATTGACTAAAGCAAATATCAACAGTGCATGGCAATCCATTTTACCAAAAAGAAAAGACACCAAGTAAGCTTTAGGGACAGATGCCATTGCATGGAGATGATCGTTGCCAATTTTCACAAACAATGCCTTGTGATTCATCACCTTTTATAATTTAAAGTGTCTCCATTTTATAGATCTTTTGAGGATCGTAATGTTTACACCCTTCATTTATTACGCTCTACTGATAAATGCACGTCCACACTAAACTGAAGCCATTTAAGTTGCAGTTTTCACAGATCTGAAACCAGATCTGAAAATACTTTCTCATGACAAAGGTTTGGTTGTTGATGGGGTGGAAGATCACAGAGAGTAAAAGGCAGTTTCCCATTCATGCTCAGCTGAAAAGCTGCTGTCAATATGTTAAAGGCTAATAACTATAACTATGGTCACTTGAACATTATAATATCATGGTGAATTTGTCTGGAAATATCACAAAAACTGTTAGTTTGCAGTGTTTGATAATCAAGCCCAAAGTTTCCTGTAAAATGTTGTCCATTATTTGCAGTTGACTGTTTGACATAATAGATCTATCCTGCATTCCAAAAGTGAGTTTATGTGCAGCCTTTGATGAATGTGATGTTAATGTTTACAATGTTATTTCTATTATTATTATTTAATTTTACTTCAATGCAGTTTGGGTAAGATATTGTAAACTGGGACACTAACTGTTGTGAACGTGTTTGTGCGAACTTTACAGCCTTAGTTCGCTCTCAGTTCATATTGTGAATGTATTCAATACTGCTCAAAGAGGCCTGTAGCTAAAAAATATGGTTCTTGTGAAAAAAATTGCGTATTTTACATGTCATTCTAGAGAGATCCTGATATTGTGCCATTTTTACTGGGCATCCTAAAGGAAAAAAGGGCCCGATAATAATTTACTTTGTTACAGATAAAGTTAAAATGATCAATTTAAAAAAAAAAAAAGAAAAAGAAAAAAAAGGTTAAAGCATGTGATCTTAAACACCTCTTGCATATACAGACCATTTTTACCAAGTTTGTTTAAGTGTATCCAAATTGTATAAGCAAAGCAGCCCAAGTCATTATCAGATATTGGAACAATAAAATATCAAGTTTTAAATTAATCTTAGAACTTTGAGGGGTAATCACCTAAATTCAACATGGATTTTTTTTTCTCCAACATATCATATTTATCCTTTGCTGCCTATTCCTGCTTGCCCTCACATGTGTAAGTTATTTTTGTTTAAGATCGACTCTCTCACCAAAATAATATTAGCAATTCTGTGTACTGCATCAGAGAACAAAATTCATTGAATATTCTGTATCATTCTTGTACATTACCAAATACTTTATATATGTGATTCCATAGAAATTAAACTGAAAATTGAAATCAAATTAGACATTTTCTGGACTTTCAGGATCTTTTACACAAAGAAAATGAAATTACCTGCAAGAGTTTTGCATTGTGACATTATTGCCATGACAATTGCCTCAAATTCTCATTAAAATTCTCAATTTTTTTTATTAAAATCGGTATATAACGTACAGTACAACAAATGCTGCCATTATCTATAGGCCTACTTAGAATTTACAATGTAAATAGAATAGTTTTGTGTTCCAGTAATGAGCCTTTTTTCTACATTATTGTTGGCTAATGATAACAATTAAGCACATTTCCACATGCATTTATGACATTAATGTTGCAATGCGAAATATTTCAATGTTCCTTAAAATGGGTTTCATTTTCTTTATGTAAAATAGAATTTATTTTTTCTTAACAGTTTTTGTGAGATTTAATAGTTTCTGTTCCTTTCACATTTGATTAATGACAATTAATGATTGGCAAATGCAATAAATAAATTAAATACAATTGAGATCAAAGCATATACAGGAAGGTAGTAAAAACAGCAGCAAGGATGCAACAAGTGTGTACTGTTGTTTATTCTGTACAAAGCACTACAGCACAATTAAAATCTCTGACAAGGCAACAGATATTTTTTTCCCCTTTCGCTTGATAATTTGTCTGAAATATACTGAAGTGGAATGACTCTAGGAGCAGCATGAAAACTATTAAGTTGACATTGCTATACATGAATACAGTAAAAATAAAAGCTGTAATGCTGTTCAACATGAACACTTGATCAGTTAGATGGGGGTCAGGAAAACCAGAAGAGGGAATTCAGGAGTGTAGACATGCAACAGGCCAATATCATTTGTCCAATACATTAGCTTCACAAATGATGATAGAGAACTTGTCTTCTAGTGTTTTACATTTGTAAAATGAGCAGTCTCAGTTCAAACTGTATGTTGATTTAACATGAAGTCACCAAATGACAAATACTTGACTGGGAGTGTTTCATTATCAGAATTGCAAAGTCTGTTACTTTCTCCCTTTTAGCTTAAATGTATAAAAACATACAACAGGATAGAACAGCTCATATTTTTTATCTAACCTCATAGTTGCGCTTTCATAAGTTTGCTCTGGTTGAGCAGCCAACATTTAAACTTCTGGCTCAACCACTGGTGTGAGTTGGGACAGAACTTCCTGTTTGTTTGAATGTTTTGTAACTGTTGGATGTCACAAGTGTTTCAAAAATCACACTGTTCACCTTTAAATTTACAGCACAATTTACACCAGAAAATTTTGTGACAGTTTGGCTAAGATTAATTCGGAGACATTTCTGGGAAATTTCCTAAATTATCTAAAATAAATTACAACCATTCTTGCCTTTGTCTAAACATGTTAGCAGGCGAATTTTGGATTATTATACAAAAGTGCTTCAAAAAAACGAGTCTTGAAGTCATTTTAACAGCAGGCTCTATAATACGATGTGGAAAAAATACAGGATCAAGACACTGATATTTTAATTTGATTAATTACCGTCACCAAAGTATATTTCAGTTTTAATGCAAATGCTTAGCATATCCGTACAGCTAAACACATAGCCTTTCAAAGTATAGTCAATTTGATAGCATATGCCAACATAGGCGATTGACACATTCACTAGACATTTTCATCTTTATCTAATGTCTGTGCTGTTTTTCTCTAGAACCGACAATCTTTGTACTCTTTTAAACTAGAGTTGCGATATCTCTTAACCTCCTCGCACAATCGCTCAACAATGTGCATTTCTGTTGTTGATGTGGTCGTCAGTAGTTTGCTGTTCCATCTCTTATGTTTCTTTTTATTTTCAAACAGTTCAGCCCAGTGTTGCTACTTTGCTTACCAGATTATTAGCGCAAATTAAGTACACGCGGTTACAAAAGTCAGGCTGATGATGAAATTTACGTCACACGCACTGTATGCATATAGCATTTGTTTATAAAAACCAAAGTATACTTTGGACTTGAATATATCAACCACTTATTCAATAGTAAAATTTAACCTAAGCTTAGGTTCTGTACCATTTGCTCACAGAGCAAATGAGTTTTGGTAACGGTACTTATTATTTATAGTCATCATTATTTGACTCGATCAAGAAGGCAATGGCATTTCCATGGAAAAATATAGTCCCTTCCCTCAGTACTTGTAGTGTCTTCATTCTCTTCATTGTTGCTTTTTTGTGATGCTCAACATCTTTCATAGTGCCAGGTGTAGCAAGAAATAACAAGATGGCCAAAATCTCATGACATCCCATGATGTTGTAACTGTTGATGGCATTGTATGAAGTGGATACTGTTCAATCATCGTTTGAATCTTTTTTCGTAAGCATTGTCATCTTCCTCAGTGCCATTAAAAATCAACCTCATAAAATCTACAACAGATAACAGAAGGAGATGCAAACCATTTTGAGTACCATCTGCAACTAAGTTGTAGTGATTGGAACTCAAATTACACCAGATACCCTCAGTGAAAGTAGTGTGAGAAAACAAGAACATAGCTAAAAAGAGGTCTGTTGGGAAATTTAAACCCCAGGTCAGTTTGCTTCGATAGTCAATAGATTAAACCTTCATACTTCGGTTTTCTTCTTTATCCTCAGTCGTTCCGAATTATCTTGAGATGCGCTCTTCTCACCATCCATTTCTAAACACATCAAACTGTCTTCCTCTTCTTCTTTTTCTTCTCCATAGGGAGAAATGGGTGAATATGCACAGTTTAAAGAGATGTTAAGTGGTAGAGGGCTACTGGGGGGGCTAAAGGAGACCTGAGGGGCTATATCAGGGGGAGAGGGAGCCTGCGGGACAGCCGTAGTGTTTAGGGTTGTGGTTTTGGTTTTGGCAGCTCTGATGAGGTTTATAGGGTACGTTGTCACGAGTTCCGCGGGGCATTCCCGGATCTCGCCAGGCTCCAGGGGCTCGGGGCCGCAGGGGTCATGCTCGCTGCATGACAATCGCCCATCCAGTTTGGATATGAAAAGCATGCCGTCCCGATGTTCGACACAATAGGAACTAGGGCACATCTCACAGAAGGAAGCTGCTTCCTGTCCACACAAGTCACACTGATGCCATGGACACTCCCAACGGCCTGAAAGGCAAAACAAGTTACTCACTAAATCTTCCCCTCCAGTGAGCTGTTAACTGCTTCAAGTGGATCATTGAGTCAGTGAACATTCAGATTGGTTTTGTGAACCAGATCAATTGATTCATTGAAAAGATATGACTCAAAATAATGATCTGTTCACAAATCAATATTGACTTAAATTGAATTCGTTTCTCAAAAACAGCTATCATATGGCTTTATAAGGGTTGAAAAGACACTTAATATTCAGTAATATTATCGATTTGACTGCACTGACACTATTGGATGAGAACAAAACTTGAACTAAATTGAGCTGGATGATGACACAATTGTCTTCTGTAGAGTTGCTCTATAGCTGAATTGAATTTATTTCATAATTGATCAACTCTGCAACATTGACATTGTAACTGAACTCCACTGAATCAACATTGAACTGACTCAAGCTGAATAACAACACTATTGCCTTCTGTAGAGTTGCTTACAGCTATATTAAGCTTGTTTCATAATTTGATGAACTTTACACTATTATTGATCTAAACTGAATCAACACTGAGCTGCCTTGAGCTGAATAATGATACTACATCATAGTTGAATTACATTTGCTTCATAACTAATGAAAAAATTGTCAAATGAACTGAAAATGATCAAATGAATAATGTTATTGAACTAGACTGAATCAACAATAAACTAAATTGAGCTGAATAATGACAGTCTTTTTAGAACTGCTTTACAGCTGAAATTGTATTCATTCTATGATTGAAGAACTTTGCAACATCAATATTTTAAATACTATTATTTTCTTGTTTATTATTGTGAAGCTGCTTTGAAACTCTATTGTATTAAGAGCTATATAAATAATTGTGATTTGACTTATAAATATGACATGGTGCTATTGAATCCTTTTTGAAGACACTGGTATTGAGAATTGTGAAATTTCACTTATAATGCTATTGACTAAACCTTTGGTATTGCAAAACACTAGTTATAGACATAAAATCAAAGAAAAGTGTGTTTTTTATGGTCAGTGAGTGGCCTGTGTTTGAGAATACTTTAAGACTGACCTGCAGGTCTCTTGGTGAGATTGAGGCAGTCGGCATGGTAAACCTTAGGACAGCCTGGCCTCTTGCAGGACACAATCTGTCCTCCATCTCCACAACTAAAGCACTCATCCTCCCGCTCCTTGATTACTTCCTGCTGGGATTTGCGCTTCATCTGGGACTTCTTCTTCAGCTTACGGCCTTTGTCATCTGATGGGGGGTTGTTCTGATAGACACAAAGTTGATGTCTAACTACAATCACTTATTGAAGCAGAAAGGATCACTGAATGTGAAAAAATGCTTTGGATACTAAAAACGACAGGTTTACATTAGAAACGTATTGTAAATCTCAGTCATATATAACAAACAATATAGATACCAATTATTATTTTTATTATTTAATATAAATTATTATTATTTTATAATAATTAAATAATATAATTAATATAAATTATATTATTATTATTATAGACTGATAATTGTTTTTTTTTCAGTATTGTCTCTTTTATTAATATGAATAATAATATTAATAAAAGATAATAATAATATTTTATTATTATTAATTATTATATATTATTATATCAGCAAAATCAAGGATCAATCTATCTCTAGTTATAACATGATGTTATACTATATAAAAGATAACCCCTGGAGATCATCTGCTTACTTTTGGCCTTACTCCCAGGAATCCACTGCAATTAGATGCACCACACTTGCACACTGTCTTCCCATTGCCCAGACACTCAAGGTTATAGTTGAATGTTAACTCTGTGCCTTTAAAGAAAACATCAACACATCAATGATTTCGCAAAAGTGGTGTAAATGTGAGGCTGTACCACAGTGTCTTCTATATAAAAATTAATCTGACTTACCAGCAGGGATATCTGTAAGCGCAAAAAGCCCAACACGTGTGTCTCCATTGACCGTCCATTTTTGGGTCTCGCAGTTTGGCTGGCAACTGTGGTTCATAAAACGGGCTTCATTTCCCTTGGGCCCGGCATCAATAATTCGATCCTTCCAGAAAAAACAAAGCAATATGTTCAGCTTCCTATAACATAAATCTTAGAAAAAACTAGTGTTGTAGTTTTAGAATCTCACTTTGTCCAACGTAAGCATGTAGAAATTGCCGATATTGTTCTCCTGAGCATGTTTAATCCGGGCACGGCATTCTTCTTCGTCAATCACCTCTCCAACATATTCATTAACAAATCCTCCCTTGGGTCGAACATTAAAAACAAAGACTTGTTTACAAAGCAGACTGGACAAACTAAAGCTAATTATATCCACATCCATACTGGCTCTCTGTAGAGACATTATAAGGAGGAGGAGATGGACTAATAGTAGAAATATGTATGGGATAATTCTAACGCTCAATATAAAAAAGTCAGTCGCTTTTTGAAAGTTTGTTTACTCTAAACTGAACATAGTTTTGTGTGTAATTAGACAAAGAGAAGCAAAATTATGTTGTTGAGATTGTTAATTTGAAGCAATTAGCTCAGCAACATGCTAAGCATCAACTATGAGCGTTGTGAGGTATACTTTATATATGTAATATGTATATATGTAATTTATTGTGAGTGTGAAGGGATATACCACGTAGTGGAACTTTGTTTTTGAGCAATTGCACAAACACAAAAATCAGGCTGCATGCGGACATCAGCGGACTGTGCTGATGATGAAAATTATGTCATGCGGACAGTTCGCGAGCCGAACTGGAACACGAACAAAGTATACTTTAGGGCTTTTTTTGTGTGGTCTGCATGAATGATGTTTAATGGCATAGGTACCCATGAAGAACATTCTAAATCAGCTCACCTTTTTGATGTCGTGCACACAGCGCAGCCCCCAGCCTCGAGAGAGTGTCCTGAAGATCTCCACCTGGCAGTACTGCCGTTTGGTGAAGCACTGGTTCTGGCAGTGCTCGCCTGCGGGACAAACCTGTGGATGACATTCGTACAGCAGCATGCGGTTGATGCACTCTGAATCCATACCGCAGGGGTTCTCGTCTGATGCTTTGCAATTGCAGCGGGGAATCTCCGAAAGGTCTGCCGAGATGATCAGCACTTTGCCAATTGGTTTGTTCACCTATTGGATTGACCAAGATAAGACAGGTACCGTCATAATATAAAGCTAGCAATCAATCTCATAGCGTGTCTTGTATGGTCATGTACCTTAATATGTTTGTATGGTGGAGGTTTCTTGTCATTTCGTCGGTCCTCCTGGAGCTGCCGCAGTTCTTTCTCAGCCTGCAGCTCTTTAAACCTTAGTGCAGCTTCTTCCAAAGCTAAACCACATTGAACATTCTGATTTCAGAAATTTTCATTTGATCGCTGATTTCAGCTACACCAAGAACCATGTAATACAACTAGGTTTTTACACAAGTAGTATGTGCAAATGTCACCTTCAAGATACTAGGGTGTTGTGGATGGTTGCTAAGGCATTGCTATGTCCAAGTTTTTAAGGAGTTCCAAGTGTTTTAGAATGTTTCTATGCAGTTGCTTATGTGGCTGCCCAAGTCAAACGACCCCACCTCTCTTTGATATTCAGGTCCCTTCTTCAATGTAAGTCCAGTGGACTGTATTAGGGATGCACAATATATCTGTACCATATTGGCTATCATCCCATATTAGAGATTTTTATCATTTATAGGTATCGTATAATGTATACGATAATGTATAATGTATACCACCCTGGGCTGCACCGCCTAAGGCTCTGCAATGGGTCTTCATCCCTCTGGCTCCATCAGGGCATCCCACTCTGCTAGCTCCTCCATTGTTTAGTTCTTCATTTAGTCTATGTATTCATAGCCCTGAGTTTCAGTTGTCCGTTCTCATATTTTATGTTGGTTGTGCTTCTCAGCATTTCCAGTTGTTTAGAGTCTTTGTTTTGATTATGTAATTACCATTTGCTCCTAGAACAACACCTCAACTTTCCCTTGCTTTACCAAACTATGACAACATTTCAATGTTGTGATGTCTAAATTCACTTTTAGCATTGGATTTTGTAGCAAAATGATTTTGTTTTATTTTACATTTAATACCAGTTTTATCACACCTGAAAATGTTAATCTGATTGCTAAGAAAAGCGATAGGGCATTAGAAATAGCAGTACCAAAAGCAAGCAAAAATAATTAGTTGCAGAAGATACCTTTCTTATAGGTAGAGTCAACTCCCTTTCCCATTTTCTCTTTACTATTGGCATCACCCTCCATGTAAGGGAAAACACGGGCTTGGTAAGTCCACAGGTAGTCGTTAGAGCCGAAGAAAAGAACTGGGAACTCTCCAACATCATGTCTCATGCGGAGGATATTCTCAGGAATGTTTTTGGGATTGCTAACTTCCGCCGGCCACCATCTAACAAAGAGTAGAACAGAAACTGTTGTGTACTGTACAAACCAGGAATGATAACGGTTGGTTTGTGCATGCTGACCTGTAGCGGCCCACTTTCACCCACACTACCTCCTTGTAGTGTGGTTTCTTTCCAGCACGACAGTCGTTGCAGTACCAACTGCCTTCTGGCATGTCGATGTTAAGACACTCTCTGTGAAATGCTGCAGGACATGACTCACAACACAGCAGACTACCTCCTGTAGAGGGAAGTGATACAGATACAGAAAGGAAATATTTCTGATAAGGTCATATAAAGTGAATTTGTAAGTTCTCTTAAGCTGAATTGAATCATCAAGGATTACTAATGCCATTAAATATAAACAATTTAGTGCACACACTGTAAAATTAGAGGTACAAATTGTGATAGAAATTAGTGTCTAAGACAGCTGAATTAACCTTCTGAGCAGACGAAGCACCAGCTGACGTTGACATGCTCGTGGTTGCGGCAGCCTTTTCTTGGTGTGAAGTGATTGGGACACACTATGTTGCTGTCGGTGAGCGTGACACTCCCAGCAGGTACGCAGTAATCGTTGGCGTGATATGCCACAGGGCATCTAATACAGCATGTTAGCTGGCCTGAGACACAAAATACAGAGAATTTCATAATAAAAGCACCCACATTTGAAATATGTGTGATTTAGATAGTGAACACTAACATGGTGTGATATATCGTTACCATAACGGTTATCAAGTTGTTGTTTTTTTTAATCCATATCAGGCGAAATTGGACATTTAATTTCATTAGCTTTTAAAGGGGTCCTATTATGCTTTTTCACTTTTTAAACTTTAGTTAGTCTGTAATGTTGCTGTTTGAGACTAAAAAAGATCTACAAGGTTACTGTCACGAATCTGCCAGGCTCTCACCCCAGCCAATCACAGTGCACACCCTTACCAGAGTACTAATCATACACACCTGCACCTTATCTGCACGATCATCAGGAGTGCTACATAATCGCACAACTTGTCCACCATCATTGTCTGGTCTCGTTCATATGAAGTGGACTACTTACCTGTTCTCCAGTGTTTACTCCAGTGATTATCTCCAGTGAATATCTCCAGCGATTACCTCCAGCAGTTACCTCCAGCGATTACCTCCAGTGATTATATCCAGCGATTACCTCCAGCGATTACCTCCAGCGTTTGTACTCCAGCGTCTTCCTCTCCCTTGTGTCTCCTGTGTTCTCCAGTCAACAACCTGCAAAAGACCATTACCACCATACTCACCAAGCATGACGAGGTGTGTGCATCCATCCAGCCATCCGTTCAGCCATCCACAATCTCCTGCACCTGCAAGACAAGGAAAGTCTATATTACCAAGCCATTCTCATTCTGCAAGGTCTTTTTGAACTGCATACTCACCTGTATTCTCCAATCTGCTCTGTGCTGTCAATAAAGCTCACTGTTAACTGCATTTCTCTGTGTCTGCATTCCGTAACAGAAGACCGGACCCTAAAGGAATCAACAGCATCATGAGCACCTCTGACCCGTTCCAGGAGATTGTGGATTCCCTTCAGAGTATTCTCACCACCTCAGTGTCTGCTTCCATTTCCGTCACCACCACCACCCATTCTTCTCCAACAGTTGTTGCCAGTACCGTGGCCAAACCAGTGCCCTACTCTGGCTCGACAGAGGATTGTAATGGATTCCTTCTCCAGTGTTCGTTGGCTCTGGAGATGCAGCCGCATCTCTATACCACCGATCAAGCCAAAATTGTGTTCGTCATTTCCCTGCTGACGGGGCGAGCGCTCCAATGGGTGGAAATCATCTGGGCTGAGGCCGGTTCTCTACACAATCCTTGAATAATTTCGTCAATCATTCCAGCAAATTATTCGGAAAGCCTGCGGGAGACACTTCTGTTGGTGAGCAACTGTATCATCTCCACCAAGGGAAAATGTCTATTAATGATTATGCTCTCAAATTCAGAACTCTAGCGTCTGCCAGCGGTTGGAACCACCTACTGGCAGGGACTTAAGACAAGAGTGCAGCTGCATCTCGCTGCAAACGATGCCATTGGTCTCAAACTTTTCATCCAGCTTTCCTTCAGAGTCACCAATCGTATGCCATTGTGTCTTGAAGAACACCAGGGCCAGCAATCTTCCTTGTACCATCGCCAGCCAGAATCCATCAGTGCTCCAGAACCAGGCATCGAACCAATGCAGATCGACAACACTAGACTTACTTCAGCTGAGCGGCAGAGGAGGTTGATCCAGGGGCTTTGCCTATATTGCGGGGCTGGTGGGCAATGTGATCTCATCATGCTCAGTCCATCCTCCACGATCAGTGGTGAGTTTTGTCCATACTGCAGCAGTCCATTTAAAGCCGCTCACCACTATAGTAATGCTTACTGCCTCTAAAATCTCTATTATAGTACATGCCCTCCTCGATTCAGGGTCAGCTGTGAATTTAATCTCTGGAAGCCTCATCCGTCAGCTCTAACTGCTTTCCTGACTGTTTCCCTCAAGTTCCTTGTCCTTTATCTCACCAGGACCAGACTCTTCCAGTCAACTCTACCTCTATTGGGAGTCCCGTCGAGAAGCAGTCTGTCGACATGACTATCTGCTATTTCAGTGACGTATTTTGCCCAAAGAAAGTCTCACAGTTGACTCCACACCGGCATTACAACAAGGCTACATCCGCCCTTTAACTTCTCCTGCTACTTCGAGTTTCTTCTACATGGCCAAGAAGGACGGAGGCTTGCAGCCATGTATTGATTATCATGCTCTTAACAAGATGACAGTGAAGTTTTGTTATCCACTTCCCCTCGTCCCAGCGGCATTAGAACATCTCCATGGAGCCAGTGTGTACCAAGTTGGACCTCCGCAGCACTTACAACCTCAGCCGGATACGTGAGGGAGACGAGCAGAAAACAGCATTTGTGACACCTACAGGCCACTATGAATATCTTGTGATGCTGTATGGATTGGTCAGTGCCCCCTCCATATTCCAGGACTTTATGCATGAGGCACTCCGGAAATTTTTCCATTGATTTGTGCGTGTCTACATAGATGATATCCTCGTCTACTCCCGGAGCATGGCCGAACATTGGCAGCATGTTGCGGAGGTCCTGAAACGCCTGAGAGAATTGCATCTTTTCCTCAAAGCTGAGAAGTGCTCTTTCCATCAATCCTCAGTGCAGTTCCTTGGATACAACATCAGCAAACATGGTATCCAAATGGACGAGGGGAAGGTGGAAGCCGTTAAGAACTGGCCCTCGCCAACCCCCATCAATGAGCTCCAAGAGCTTCCTAGGATTTTTGAATTTCTACCAACGGTTCATCCAAGATTACAGCTCCATCACTAGTCACTCAACCAATCTGCTGAAGAACAAGCCCAAGTCTCTGTCCTGGTCACCATCTGCCACCAAAGCATTCCAAAAACACAAAGAGGCCTTCACCAGCACAACGCTCTTTATCCATCTTGACCCCAACAAACTTTTCATTGTGGAAATGAATGCATCCACCACCAGGGTAGGAGCGGTGCTGTCTCACCAGCAGGGGATTCCAGCCAGACTCCATCAATGCGCCTTCTCCAAGAAGCTCACCCTGGCAGAGAGAAACTACGACATCGGCAACCAGGAGCTCCTTGCCATCAAGTTAGCCCTTCAGGAGTGGAGGCATTGGTTGGAGGGTGCACAACATCCTTTCACTGTGTTGACTGACCACAAGAACCTTGAATATTTGAGAAGCTAAGAGATTAAATCCTCGCCAGACTGGTTGGGCTCAGTTTTTTACCCAATTTAACTTCTCCATTTCTTATTATCCAGGTACCAAGAATGTGAAAGCTGACACTCTTTCTCATCTGCATGCTCCAGAAGAGGTCAGCTAAGAACCTAAACCCATCCTGCCCACTAGCACGATTGTGAGTCCCATCCAATGGTCCCCAGAGAAAGCCACCTCCTCCAATGCCTCCACAGCTACTCCACCTGAGCTTCAGTATGTTCCCAGATCACAACGCACTCTACTCATCCACTCTTATGCACTCATCTCTGGGCACTGGCCACTCAGGGGCCCAATAACACCCTCTCGCTGTTAAAAGACCGCTTCTGGTGGCCCAGCATGGCCAGGGATGTGAGAAGGTTCATTCAAGGTTGCTCTGACTGCACCATCTCAAGGAGCCCTCGTCATCTACCAACTGGCAAAGTCCATCTGCTGCCCGTTCCTAATCGGCCATGGTCACACCTAGGAGGGGACATCATCACGGACTTACCTCCCTCTGATGGAAACACAATCATTCTGGTTGTCATTGCTCAATTTTCAAAGTCAGGTCATCTGCTTCCTCTCAAAGGACTCCCTACGACTATTGAAACTGCTGAACTTCTCTTCAATCATGTCTTCAGATAATTCGGAATTCCAGAAGATATTGTGTTGGATCGTGGGCCCCCATTAATTTCCAAGGAATGGAAGGCCTTTTTTACCTTCCTGGGTGTGACCATAAGTCTCTCCTCAGTTTACCATCCCCAGTCAAATGGGCAGATGGAGAGAAAGATCCAGGAGATTGTATGCATCCTGAAAACCTTCTGCCATGGCCACCAGAACTCTTGGAACCAGTTCCTGGGCTGGGCAGAGTATGCGCAGAATTCTCTCCGTCAGCCTGCCACTGGACTCATGCCATTCCAGCATGTACTCATTTACCAGCCACCCTTGTTCCCATGGTCTGGAGAACCATCTGATGTCCCATCTGTCGACCACTGGTTCAGAGAGAACGAGAGGGTCTGGGATGCAGCTCACCATCAGCTTCAGTGGGAAGTGCACCGCCAAAGGATCAGAGCAGACCTCCGGCAGACTGAAGCTCCAACTTATCAGCCTGGTCAGAAGGTTTGGCTATCAACCCGAGATATCAGGATGCGTCTGCCTTGCAAGAAGCTCAGTCCCAGATACAGTGGCCCCTTCACCATCACCCGGCAGATCAACCCAGTCACGTATCAACTTCAGCTTCTTTCACACTACAGGATTCACTCTTCTTTCCATGTCTTACTCCTCAAGCCTTATCACTCTCCTGTTTCTGTTCCCACAGAGCCTGGCCCTGGCCCCTGTTTTTTTCACCCAGGAAAAAGGTTGTCCAAAGACGGACAAACATAGTGTGGTTAAAATTTATTTTAAACACTGTTTCTGAACATTATAACCCCAACGTTTGTTTGTGCTCTGCACATTTTACGGAGGACAGATTCCAGAACAATGAAAGCTACGCACAAATGAGATGCTACAATAAGAGCTACGCTCGTCGGGCAATGAACCGTCATAGGGCCATCAGGAATGAGTCGATACTGGTGAGATGGGCTGAGATGGGCTGCCCTGGTGGTCATACACTTAAAGACTATGCCCCATCTCTTCTCATTACGATGACCAATCTTAATTAGGAAGGGGTCGAAACAGTCCATTACCAGACAGTCCAGTCTGGTAAGGGGCAGGTCAGCCATTAGGGGTACTTCTGGGTGGCCTCTCCATTTCTTATACTCCGCACTGGTGTCGGTGGACAGCTTCACGGCCTTTCAATATCCAGTACATTCTTCTGATCTCAGCAAAAAGACGCTCTGTACCGGGATGATGCAGCCTCTCATCATAATCCTTGATTATTAGCTCGGTGGTCAGGGGTTGAGGGCAACTGGATGTACAGCATCTGCGTCTAGTACTTTACAGCGGCGTAGACGTCCTACTCGAATCAGTCCAGTAGCAGTATCAAGCTCAGGGGAGAGTGTGGCCAGTCTGCTTGTGGCTGACACTGGTTTGCCTGACTTCAGAAGCCTCAGCTCGGTGGGAAAAGACTCGACTTGAGCTTGACAGAGGACTGCTTGTTGAACGACTCTCTGGTGTTCAGCACTGGAGGTGTAGGCCGCCCTGTGAAGCTCCTGCCCAAAGGTGTTCAGGTACTCGGACAGCTTGTTGTAGTGCTTTGGCTTAAGTGGGGGTGCAGTTGTGGTCACTAACCCAGAAAAAGTCTCAATTCACAGCTCGGCTCTTCAAGCGGCAAGAGGGGCTGTGTGGGCCAACTATCTGGTGGCAGTTTAAGGAATTCCGGTCCCTGGCTCCACCAGCTCCCTCCGGAGAGATCTCGAAGAGACTTGCCACAAGTGATATCGTCCGGTGGTTTGTCTGCAGATCTGATGTAGCGCCAGGTGGCTGATGCTGTCATCTCTTGGATCTCTGCCACCTGTGTTCATACGGACACCTTGTAACGACATGAGCTGGAGATTAGTCATGTGAGCACAGTGGTAGAGTCTGACCAAAGCGTAGAGGAGCGAATGGGAATCGTAAGCTCTATAGTCAGGAGCTGGAAAAGCTGTGCTCCATTGAAAGCAGCGCACAACTCTAAGCGGGGTATAGACTGCTGCTTGCGGGGGGCAACATGGGATCTGGCGGCAATAAAGGTGATTTCTACTTGACTCTTGCTGTCCTCTGTCTGCAGGTAAGCCACTGACCCATATGCCTACTCCAACGCATCACAGAACACATGGATCTCATGTCTACAGGAAGGGTGATTCATCTGTGAGCTGAAGTAACACCTGGGCTGAAATATCTCCTCTAGACCACTCAACTCCTTTTCCCACTCAAACCACAAGGTAAGCAATGCCTCAGGCAACTGGGAGTCATCCCAGTTGCGCTTCTTGTCCCACAGACGCTGTACCAGTATCTTGGCTCTGGTAGTATAAGGGATGATATAACCGAGGGGGTCATATTGGCTTGCTAGAACATGGTAAATGTGACGCATCGTCATGGGGGAACAGCGTCTGGCTCGGTGCTTGTAATGTAGGGTGTCAGACTGACAGTGCCAGTGCAGTCTGAGCGTAGACTCATGGTCTTGTTGACCTTGACGGAGCCAGAGTTCACAGGTACTGTTTCTGGACTCAGAGAGGTGGTGAGTAATCGCTGATGGACAATTGCTGGCCCATTGTCGAAGCTCGAAGCCTCCGGAGTCTAGAAATGATCAATGATTAACTAGTTCTCGGGCCTCTTGGGGGGAGTGAAGACTGTGTAGACAATTATCGACACATAAAGACCTCTCAATGACCTTTCTGACTTGGTCTCCAGGCTGGTTGTGATCTATGACGTGCCTCTGCAGGGTGTATGTATCACAGCAGGGACTGCACGTGGTGCCAAAGCGGAGCACCTACCACTGGTACATGTCAGGGTTTGTTCAGGCTTCAAGTCTCGCCACAGGAATCAGAGAAATGGCATGTCATCAGGAAGCAGCCTCACCTGGTGAAACATACCACGAATATCGCTGCTTATGGCCACAGGGTGTTCCCAGAAGTGGAGCAGAACCGCTAGTAGTAATGAGCCTAGCATGGGTCCTGGTAGGAGGAACTCATTAAGGCTGTGGCATTCATATTAAAAGGAGCAGTTATAGACGACCCGGTTCTTGTCATTATGCTGCACCATATGGTGGGGGATGTATCATGATTCTGTGGAGCTCTCCACCTCTCTCGGGTCCAGCTTGGCTGCATAACCAGCTCCCTTCAGTCTAGTGATCTCAGCCTGATAGGCGAAAGCCTGATCTGGCTCCTTAAGCAATCTCCTCTCGACACTCCTAAGCTGAAGGAGAACAGCTTTCTTGGGCATGGACAAGTGTGGCATACTCTGCATAAAAAGTAGTGGTGTGGCATACCGCATTGTCCCTTCTACTTCCACTCACATGGTTTTCAACTGCAGGACTCTGACGGCTTCTTGATCTAGTTTGGATCTTGTCACTACCTTGTCGCTGCGGTAGGGAATCACATCCATCTGCCAGTCTCTCAATGTGAGCAAACAGGTCTGCGTTGGGAAGGATAGATGTGAAGAAGCATTGGTAAGCCCTGTTCCCATGTTTAATCTCATTCGTGGGGCCTTGAAGAGCCCATCCCAGATGGGTCTTAACTGCTGCAGGTCCACCTGGTGGGCCTAACAGGACAGGTTCAACAGACGTGATAAGATGTGGGTGGTCTGAACCAATCAACAGCACAGGTTGCACTTTATCCATCTGCTGCAGTGGGAGACCAGCTAGGTGTCGATACCTCTTTTGTATGGATGCAACTGGGTAGGTATGTTCAGCAAGGTCCAGTCTCTCGGCTGTGAAAGCACCTCTGATGAGGAATTTCTTGTGAGGATTAGACACAGGAGACACTGTGAAAGACCCCATGAAGCACCTGCTAATCTTGTCTGACTGTTCGCAACATCAAGTCTTCTGGCTGTCCTTTGATGTTCAGCTGCTGAGCTGCAGCATGGAGAAGAATAGTCCTTTCTGAGCCATCATCATCCAGCACAGCATATGTCTCCATTGAGGCATCCCCATTTGTATTGATTACTTTACTAACTTTCAGAAGGACTCTGTGGCTGCTGACAGAATGGTCCACATACAAGATATCTTTTGTGGTACTCACAAGGCAGGAGTTCTCTTTGGGTTCAGATTCAGCACTGGCATTCACAACTCGCTCATTCAGGTCATGCAATATAAGGAGGTGGTTCCTATTGCAAGTCTTGCACAGGGCCTTCAGGGTGCATCTGGAAGCATGATGATTGCGACCACATCTCCAACAGCGGTTATTCTTGCGAATCCAGGACTCTTACTGTTCCTAATTCAGCTCTTTAAAGTTGAGACATCCATTACGGAAATGACTGGCACTGTCACAATAAGGGCAGTAAGCATGTGATTTCTCTCTGTACCTGTTGGAGCTTCTGACCCCAACTGCTCTAGCATACTCACTAATGAGCGCACATGGAGGGCAAATAGCTTGAATGCTCTAACATCTCCTGGCCTGATGTTGGGTCCTTCCAGCACTTCAGTGATGTTCCGCATCTTCATAAGAGCTTGCATGGTGTCTGTGTAGGGTCTCGTGGAATTACAGTAGGAGTCTGCTACCAAGAGTGCCTCTTCAAGCTTTAAATGATCAGTCAGGATATGATATTTGAAGCGCTCACTTGCATCTTCCAGCAGGAGGTTCTCCAGCATCATCCGCGGTCTTGAAAACTGTCTGGGGTCAGCTGCTGTCAGGCTGGGTATGTTTAGGTCCTCTGTATATCTTCTCTTGAACATGTAACATCTCAGCTCTAGGTGTAGTCTCAGGTCATTGTGGTAAATGAAACTCTCTTTCACCTGGATAAAGCCCATGTCTGGATTGAGGAGTCTCGTCGTCATAATGTATGGCTTCAACAGGCTGTGGTGAGTATGCATAGGACCTCTGTGGTGGTGTGTGTGTGTGTGTGTGTGTGTGTGTGGGGGGGGGGGGGGTTAATGTCAGATGTGTGTTAATGTCTCATTAACACATATCTGCTCTGACCTGGGTGAAAGCGTGAGGTCCCTCATCTGCCTTGTCAGCTGCTCACTCTGGACAGATGTGTATTGAGGAACATTATCTGAATATGCTGCAGGCTTTCTCTGGGTGACCAGTGGACGCATGAGTGTTGGCACATTAATACGAGAGGCTGGCACTGGTGTCAGTGATAGACAAGGAGTCTCTCTACCTGTGGCTATCTGCTGGATCTTCTGCTTTAACTCAGCGTTCTCTGCCTTGAGCCCTTGTAATGCAGACAGGATCTCAGGTAGGATGTGGCTGTGAAACTCATCACTGTCTCTTTTGATCTTGAGCCACATAGACTTAATGTCAGACAACTGTTGAGCTTGAAAGTGAAACTCCTGGTCTGGTAGCATATCCTCAAATGTCTCTCGTCATTCATCTTGGAGTATTAGTTCATCTTGGTATGAAGGCTGGCTCTTTGGAGAGGATGATCGCGATGCATTCTCTGGCATGGGCAGAGCTTCCTCCATTTCAGCTTCATTCAGACAGGCAGTTGGTAATACTCTCTTCACCAGGCCTGATCCAGGAACTTGATAATCTGCAAGATGTGCAGGTAGCCTTATTTGTTGTCTAGGTCGGACAACAGGAGGATCTGGCTCAGGGTGGGATGTCATCTCTCTGCTGTGATTCGCCGATCTGGCTCGAAGGATCACTTGAAGTGAAGAGGTTCGAAGTTTGGCTAATTTAGATTTGTGCGAAACGCAGCAGGCAGTCGGTTAGAACTGTGTGAGTTGACTCTTAGTTGTATTAACATATACAAACGTATTAATATATACATACATGTATTACACAAACATAAACATCCATTTAAATGATTAAACAGTATTCAGTCTGTATAGAAGAATGTCTATTAATGGCCTATTAATAAAGTATTATTGGACAATTCTGAGTAACTATTCTTAACATCGCCACAAGAGAGCGCTAGTAGCACGTAAATGCCATTCAACTAGGGATGTGATAAGCCGCTGATCACCGAGCGATAATAATAATCTCCAAATCGTGTGCATCCAATAATAACACAGTGTGCAATACATAACATCTACCTGTAACATCAAATAGCACATAGGAAAAAAACTCAGAAATACACTGAACAGAAAGATGAACACAGACAGAATCATGCTAATCAGCTACTGTTTAGACTGGAAATTAAACTAAGCATTTCTCAGTAAAAACAGGAAATATATAGACAATATTCACTTACTTGATATGTACGCACACAGCAACTCAATATAATCTTAAACTGAATAGTAATAGAGCATTGATGGATGAACTATCATGAAGCTGACAAAATTTACACTCTCTAACATGCTCCTCATCTTCTCTCTATTTCCCACACGGTTCCGCTTCAGCACAGATGACGCTATGGTAACATTGTGCGCTGTGATTGGTCAGGATTATCTGGGACATTTAAAGCATCAGGGCCTTTTGTACAATTTCCAATTTTATGTAGGTGCTATGATGTGAACAAAGGGCAAAGCTTTGTCTCTGCTAGCCTGCTAACTAACATTACAGTATTGATGTAATGTTTATTGTAGCTTTTGTAAGCTCTCGTTTTTCTAAGACTGTTCACCGCCCCTTAGGAAAATTATCCATGATTTTGTGATCGATTACTGTTTGTATTACTATAGTTTTCCGACAAATATGATTAAATGGTGGATAAAATCGTATCTATAATCTCTAAGAAAACTACAAAAAAAAAACATACCACTCTGAAACATCCTGTGAAATCCGTACTTGCAAAGTTCGTGCTTGAAATCCGGTCTGCTAATCCTCTTGTTCGTTAACATTGTCGGGGTCTGAATCGGTCTCGAATTGGTTTGAAATTGACGCCATCCTTAATTATTTACACCAGAGAAAAACTCGCTGTTATGAAGGGGTGTGGCATTTCCCGAACAAGCGCTAAGTGGTGGCAATCACAACACACTGGGCCAGCTAAACAATCACAGCACATTTTGTGTTTCGGAAGGAGGGGCTTCATCGAAACAGGAACTAAACAGCATGTTCAAGCCGGACTGTGGAGAGAGGAGCTGTAATAATGTAAAATATGTGAAAAATAATGCGTTTTTTGAACAATCAAGCATAAAAACATATTCTAGAACAGCCCCAAAACAAAATCAAGACTTTGTAAAAAGGGCATAACAGGACCCCTTTAAATTTAGATTACCTTTGCACTCACTTGAAGTGAATCTTTAAAAACACTTAAATGTAATATTTAGCAAATCTCAAAATGAAAATAAATTTTTCATACTGTACATTATAATGTTGTGATGCACAAAATCACCAAATTCAAATGACTGATTTTAGTTTCAAGTGTTTAATTTTAAAATTATTTAGGCAAAATAGCATAGAATTTTCATATCATCCATTTATTGGTTATCAGCCACAACATGAAATAATCATGGGCTTATCTGTATTAACCAGAATTGTAATATCGGTCTATACCTAGTTTGCAAGATGACATCTTAAAGCTAATTCGCACTGCTCCAACAAACACAGCATCCAAAGACTGTTGCCATTATGATGAGGTAACTCACCTAATTAAAAATAACAACTTTATGGACCCACACTTTATGGACTGAATCTTACATATATACAGATATTGCTGTTCCGAGGTGGAATTGTTGGTGTTTTTTAGGGCAGTGTGAACAGGCCTTCATTATGTAGAATCACCTGATCTAGCACCTAACTGCTCTAAGCACAACAAACCTTTAGATACGGACGGATTGGTAGGGTTTGTGATGAAACACGACAGGCAGACGTGTAGAGGGCAACGAAAGGCCCGGTTCAGAGGTACAGTGGGTGCATGGCTGGCAGCGCACTCCCCATGGTAGAACTTCCCACATCCAGGAAGCATACAGCGCCTGACGTCCTCACCCAAGCTCTTACAAGCAAAGCATGAGTGTATACCTATTCAAATATTCACAAAACCAGCTGTCAAAAGCTGTAAAATTACTTTAAGACAAATTGTTGGTGTGTAAATTATGGAGCAGGCACTCACCAGACGTGCACTCCTGACATAAAAATTTTCCTGTGGGAAGCTCGTTCAGACCAGTGCATTGTGGGTGGAATGCCCCACAGCATTGCCCTTCGCACAGAAGGAGATCTCCCTGTTTCTCACACGCCTTCAGAAACAGCAGAGGAGGAGGTCATTGAGGTATTTTATAATATACCATATAGTTATTGACTACTAAATTTAGTGAACTAATATTTTAAATGATAAATTTAAATTTGCTAAAACATCCTAAGACCTAATACACTGCCCTCCAAAAGTTTGGAAACACCCCTGGCAAAGTGTGGTTTTGGACGATATCAGCATAAATCCTTATCATTTTTTGGTGCAAATACATTACAGTAACTTGACATTATCATTGAAGACCAGCAATAATAATTTTCATTTTAATTACATAATAATGGCAATATATATATGTCAAAGTCAGACATGCCCCTTTGCCAGCTGTGATGCCTGGTTACTGGTTTAAACTTGGCCCAGGTTTGTAAAAGATATTTGGGTCAGCACACCTTAATAGCTTCAACAATTGATTGCCAATTAAGTTTAGAATACAATGAACCCATTAGAACCCAGTTTAGGTCAGATAGCTGCTAATGGTGGATATTTTGATGAATCGAAAATTTAAGTTTTTTTTCTATGTATAAACTGTTTTTATAATAAAATATGTTTTCGTAGTTTGTGTTGTCCCTTATCAGTGCAAAATTATCACAAATTAAAAAGGATTCATGCCAATATTGTCCAAAACCCCACTTTTCTAGGGCGTTTCCAAACTTTCGGAGGGCAGTGTAGTTATAATTTTTTCCAATTGATAATGTCATTTGACACTGTCATTTGTTTATTATTAAAGTTAGCATGAAATAAAAATGTACCCTATTTTTTTAAATGCATCCATGCATTTTGATCTTCGTTTTTGATCTTATGGTGAAACAAGAGACTTCTGACTGGTGACGTTTGCAATCAACAACCAATGGATAAAACCAAGTTCTTTTTAATAATCTGTTTCTCCCAGATATACAGTACATCAAAATAAGGAGAAAAAAAAAGATATGTCCTACTTTTGTTTCATTGTGACTTTAAGCCTTAAAAATACAGGTTATTGTGAATATTTATAGTGATAATTCATTTTTAATTTATTTTTGTTTTTACTAGTATCAGTCATTTTTAGCCAGTGTTGGTTAAGATACTCTAAAAAAGTAATTATTTAGCTACTAGTTATATCTTCAACAGTGTAATTATATGTACTAATTACTCTCTCTAAAATGTATTGCATTACTTATTACTAATTAATCCCAAATCAACCTTGACCAGTTGAACAATACAAGGATAGACATGAAACTGCTCTTTTTGTTCTTTTAAATAAATTATATAAAATTCCATAAATTATTCTTGAACTGACCAGAGAGAAGGTTACATTAAAACATTTTAACATTAGATGTTAAATCCACTGTTGTTTTATATAAAATTGTTCCATAGTCTTTACCAGGGGTTCCCAAACACATTCCTGGAACCTCCCCAACACTGCATGTTTTCCATGTCTCCTTAATCAAACACACCTGATTCAGATCATCAGCTCATTAGTTGAGACTCCAAGACAGGGTTGTCCAATCCTGCTCCTGGAGGGCCACTGTCCTGCAGAGTTTAGCTCCAACCCCAATTAAACACACCTGAACCAGCTAATCAAGGTTTTTAGGCATGCAGGAAACTTCCAGGCAGATGTGTTGAGGTAAGTTGGAGCTAAACTCTGCAGGACAGTGGCCCTCCAGGACCGAGTTTGGACACCCCTGCTCCAAGACCTGAAATGGGTGTGTCAGATAAAGGAGACATGCAAAATGTGCAGTGCTGGTGAGGGTCCAGAATGTGTTTGGGAACCCCTGGTCTATACAGTATTTAATGCAATTACATCAGAACTGTAATTAAATTGCTAAATAATTAAGAATAATCCCTTACTTTACTATTTTAAGGGAAAAGTAATTAAACTACTAGGGATACACCGAAATTTCTGCCATCAAAAATTATTAAAATTAGTTTTGGCCGAAAGAGAAAAATAGCCGAAGATACAGTTGTGGTCAGAATTATTGGCACCCTTGGTAAATTTGATCAAAGATGACTGTAAAAATAAATCTGCATTGTTTATCCTTTTGATCTTTAATTCATAAAATTAGCAAAAATATAACCTTTCATTGAAGAAAAAAGAATTGAAAGTGGGGGGAAAATCACATTATGAAATAAATGTTTTTCTCCAAACACATTGGCCACAATTATTGGCACCCCTATAATTTTTTTATGAGTAAAATATCTCTGAAGTATATTCCCATACATATTTACATTTTTTTTTAGCACACCAGGGTGATCATGAACATGAAATTGTCCAGCCATGACTTCCTGTTCCACAGGAGTATAAACATGAGGAAACACAAAGGCCAAATTCCCGTAATCATTCATCACAATGAGTAAAACCAAAGAATATAGTTCTGAGGTGCAGCAAAAGATTGTTGAGCTTCACAAAATAGAAAATGGCTGTAAAAAAATAGCTAAAGCATTGAAAATCCCCATTTCCACTATCAGGGCAATAATTAAGAAGTTTGAATCAACTAAAGATGTTACAAATCTGCCTGGAAGAGGACGTGTGTCTAAATCGTTCTAATGCACAGTAAGTAGGAGAGTTTGAGTGGCCAAAGACTCTCCAAGGATCACAGCTGGAGAATTGCAGAGATTAGTTGAGTCTTGAGTCTCAGAAAGCCTAAAAAAAATTATCAAACAGCACCTACATCCCCACAAGTTGTTCGGGAGGGTTTCAAGAAAAATCCTCTGCTCTCATCCAGAAACAATCTCCAACACATTCAGTTGTCAGACAAGACTGGAACTTCAAACGGGACTGGCTTCTATGGCCAGATGAAACTAAAAAAAGAGCTTTTTGGCAGCAAACCCACCAGATGGGTTTGGTGCACACATGGATAAAAAGTACCCCATGCCCACGGTTAAATATTGTGGGCCTATTTTTCTGCTGGAGGTCCTGGACATTTTGTTCAGATACATGGTATCATGGATTCTATCAAATACCAACAGATAAAAAATCAAAACCTGACTGCTTCTGCTAGAAATACAATAATGGGCCATGGTTGGATCTTCCATCAGGACAATGATACAAAACAAACATCAAAACCAACACAAAAATGTGTAACTGAGCACAAAATGAAGCCTCTGCCATGGCCATCCCAGTCCCCTGACCTGAACCCTAAAGAAAATATATGGAGTGAACTGAAGAGGCACCAACATGGAGCTGGGAATCTGAAGGATCTGTAGAGATTCTGTATGAAGGAATGGTCTCTGATCTCTTGTCAGGTGTTCTCCAAACTCATCAGGCATTATAGGTGAAGAGCTGTTATCTTGGCAAAAGGAGGTTGCAAAAAGTATTGAATAAAAGGGTGCCAATAATTGTGGCCAACGTGTTTTGGAAAAAAAACATTTATTTCATAATGTGATTTTCCCCCCATTTTCAATTCTTTTCCTTCAATGAAAGGTTATATTTTTGCTAATTTTATGAATTAAATATCAAAAGGATAAACAATGCAGATTTATTTTTACAGTCATCTTTGATCATATTTACCAAGGGTGCCAATAATTCTGACCACAACTGTATATGCTGCCCCACAGTGTTCATTGTTTGGGTTTAGCCGATATCACTGCACCGTGTGACGTTCCACTCAATATTCCGCTCTATCCACGTGTGCTCCTCTCAGTTGCTCACGGGCCATGCGAACGCTCCACTCATGTACCACTCACTCTTACCTGAAAAGCAAAGTCCGCTCAAATAACGTGTCAACGTATATTTCTATGTAGTAGTATACTTGTTTCTGTTTGCAATAGCCCTACTGTTCTGTAACATGGTGTGGTATAGCCGGGCTGGACAATGCTGGTAAAATGATGCTACCCTCTCTTTCACTTATCCGTTCCCCGCTATGCTCTGCTCACATGCTCTGATAATAATAGCTTTGTAGGACTATACATAATTTGGATCTGATTCTGTTGCATCGAACTGAATAAAGAATAATATATTTATATTTAATATTAAAATATTTTCAGTCCAATTTTATTTTGTTACTTTTAATAAAAGTGTGGTTCTTTTATTTTATTGGCTTGTATTTTTAAATTCAGAATCATTAATTAAAAAAAAAAAAAAAAAAAAAAAGCTAATTTAAAATAAGAAATAAATAATTTAATTAACCGAAAAAACATTTTCGGTTTCGGCCCAGAATTTTTATTTCGGTCCATCCCTATAAATTACAGTAATTAATTATTTAGTACTGCATTACAACCAACACTGTTGTTAGCCAGGATAAAGGTCAGGATAGTGATAATAAAAGTTCACACCACAGCTATAACAATAATAGCATAGAGGAACAGTATCACTGGATCATTTTTAGTGTGATTTGTTGAACAATGAATGATAAAAAACATTGAGAATCAGAATTCAGTCAGAATTCACCTGACTTTAAAGAGCTTGAGTATTTAACAAAGCAGACGAAATAACTGTTGTCCGTTGGTGTGGACACTAATATAGTTATCGTTCTTGGTGTAAACGGGCCTCAACACACCTACCTGACACACATTTTCCATGAGTAAGATGCTGCCACCTTTCTCCTCTGAGAGTCTTTTATTATCCGAAAGTCCTTCATCAGATTGTGATTTTTCTTCTCTTTCAGAACACAAGCCATAACTAGATTCAAACATCTGAATGAAATGTCAGATATTCAGGTTATTTAATTAAGTGAGCATTTGGAAAGATTGATTTAAATTGTTTTCATTGAATTCTTTGGATATTGGTACTTTCTAGTAATGCATTTGACTGATTGGCTAATTAGAAGCAGTTGTATAGGTGTACCCAATAAAGTGGCAATTAAGAAATAATAAAAGACTATTTTCAAGAGTTCTTTTTACTGACCTCTGAACTTGAGCATCTGTGAGCATCTGAGCCATCCTCAGCTGATTCTGGGTTAACTGTATGAGGCATTGCAGGGGCAACTTTTATCTCCAGCTCTGTGCTTTTTAGTATTGGGTCAGTTGGTGTGTCGATGGACTCAGAAGACAGCTTGTTCTTACTTTTTGATGATTGTTGTCCTATCCCTTCAATTACAATACAATTAAAGATTGTAAAACAGAAGACAACTAAGGCACCAAATAAACTTGCTGAATAGATTAAATTACTGTTTATAAAAAAATAAGTTATTTGTGCAGCATATGTCAATTCTTCTAGCAGCTCAACAAAAGACCTGTTTTACATTTCCAAAATATTATTGGAGATTCAGGCTTCTTCAGATTTCTGTTATTAAAAACCCAGGATTTAATATTATTTATGAAAATTTACTGATCACGGTCACTATGATGGTCACTAATAACAGGCTGACTATTGAACTGATTTGAACCTGAGGCATCGTATAAATTTGCCTGTTATTAAGTTTGAATAATGTCAAATAACATGCTTAAAACATAATTTAGATTAACTAGATTAGATTGTTGTTGAAAATATAATTGATGGACATACACTACCGGTCAAAAGTTTGGAATCGGTAAGATTTTTAATTTAGATGTTTTTAAAAGAAGTTTCGTCTGCTCACCAAGGCTGCATTTATTTAATTAAAAATACAGTAAAAACAGTAATATTGTGAAATATTATTACAATTTAAAATAACTGTTTTCTGTTTGAATATATTTTATAAAGTAATTTATTCCTGTGATCAAAGCTAAATTTTCAGCATCATTACTCGTCTTCAGTGTCACATGATCCTTCAGAAATCATTCTAATATGCTGATCTGCTGCTCAAGAAACATTTATTGTGTACAATTGTACAAAATATTTGTGTACAATATTTTTTTTTCAGGATTCTTTGATGAATAGAAAGTTCAAAAGAACAGCATTTATTTGAAATATAATCTTTTGTAACATTATAAATGTCTTTACTGTCACTTTTGATCGATTTAATGCATCCTTGCTGAATAAAAGTATTAATTTCTTTAATTTCTTTTCAAAAAAATAAAAATAAAAATTCTTACTGACCCCAAACTTTTGAACGGTAGTGTATAATGTTACAAAAGCTTTGTATTTCAGATAAATGCTGTTCTTTTGAACTTTCTATTCATCAAGGAATCCTGAAAAAAAAGTACACAACTGTTTTCAACACTGATAATAATCATAAATGTTTCTTGAGCAGCAAATCAGCATATTAGAATGATTTCTGAAGAATCATGTGACACTGAAGACTGGAGTAATGATGCTGAAAATTCAGCTTTGCCATCACAGGAATAAATTACTTTATAAAATATATTCAAACAGAAAACAGTTATTTTAAATTGTAATAATATTTCACAATATTACTGTTTGTGTCACAGTTCCAGTCATTCCCGGACTCCATTTCCCATAATCCTCCCTGCCTATCACCTGCACTCACTCCACCAATCACTAATCACCACACCCAGCTGCAGCTCATTACCTGGACTATTTAAGCCACTCACATCCACATACACGTTGCGAGGTCTTGTATACTCTGGTTACATTTCTGAGCGTTTCCTATTGTGATTGTCTGCCTGTTGTTTACCCTGTGTGTTCCCCGTCTACAATTCCCTGCTGCCTGCCTTTGGACTGTTGATTGTTTACTGGACTTGTGATCGATATCTGCCTGCCCTGATTCTACTGCCTGTTCTATGACCACGATTCTGCCTTGTCCCTGCTGTACCTGTTTGCCACTGTTTGACCCTTGCCTGTTTGACCACGAGCTCTGTTTAAATAAAGCTTGCATATGGATCCTACCCTGAGTCCCGCTTCGTTACAGTTTGTACTGTATTTTTAATTAAATAAATGCAGCCTTGGTGAGCAGACGAAACTTATTTTAAAAACATTAAAAATCTTACCGATTCCAAACTTTTGACCGGTAGTGTACATCTTTTAGTACATCATTAAATGACCTGGGGTGCGTTTCCCAAAAGCATTGTTAGCCCACCATGGTAGCAAGTTCCGTCGTTATTTTTCGTAGTTCCGTCGAACTTTTATTAGGCCACAGTCGCCGGTGCCGCTTCCGCTTTTCCGGTCATGAGTATGAGGTAACACAGCTGTTTATTATATTAGATATTTGAGTGTGTTGAAAATGATGTTATAACATTACTCTGTGCACACTGACACACTGCAGTAAGCTAGATCGATTTTAGAATAACATATTACACTGTGTTCCAAATTATTATGCAAGTGACATATCAGTAGGATTTCAGTACAATAAACATTCAGATTTTAGTTTTTCTAAGAAAGTGTTTGTTTGTTTGTTTATTTATTCTTGTCTTTTTAGATAACTGGTATCAATCTCAGACAAAATAATTTGCCAGGTACTTAGGTAAATGGAAACCCTACTTAAAGAGGTTGTTCCACGTTATTAAGCAAGTCACAGTTCTCATGCAATATGGGGAGGAAGAAAGATCTTTCTGAAGATGAAAAGCATGAAATGGTGCAATGTTGTGCAAAGGCATGAAAACATCTCGGTTACGTATGTAACCCTCGTTCCCTGAAGGAGGGAACGGAGACGTACATCAGTAGTGACCGACGAATTGGGATATCGCCAGAGAGCCCTATCAGCTTCGAGTGAACTAAAACAAGCCAATGGAGTTGGCGTGCGATATTTGCATAATGCGCACCGCCCCCGCCAGGTGGTATAAATAGGGGAGCAGATGCCATCGCACTCTGTTTTTCGCTGAGGAGACAACCTAGTCTGCACTGCAGCGAGGGTACAGAAACTGTGGCGACGGGACATACGTCTCTGTTGCCTCCTTCAGGGAACGAGGGTTACATACGTAACCGAGACGTTCCCTTTCAGTCGGTCACGTTTGACGTACGTCAGTAGTGACCGACAAATTGGGATCCCAAATAAAGCGCCACAGTTATGAACCCCTTCCAGTGCCCAGCGCTAGCTCTAGCCACCCGGCGCACCAATGGGACGGGGAAGGGGGCGAGCTTACACCGAGAGAGTCTACTGCTGTTCTGACATACCCACTAAGTAAACTAGACTACACTGGGGAAGCGAACCCATGGGGGACGCTGCGGAGACCACTACCCACCCGCAGGGGAGGAATTTACGTGGAGAGTACACATATGGACTGGCCGTGGACAGTACGCATATGGAGTCCCTGGGATGGCTCCACCTGGGTAGGGGGAGACTCATCTGACAGGTGACAGCAGAGCTGGCTCTGCTAAGGGAAAGACACGGGCTCACCGTGGGGAGTTGACCGTGGACAAATACACACATGGGACCACTCACGTGGAGGGGTCACGACATATGGCACCCAGCCAAACGTCAACGTCAGTGACGGAGGTTTGGCCTGGCATCAGACACTCCGCAATGTCCGAGCCGAAGGGGGAGGCGGAGGAACTCGACAGGGTTCGCCAAGCGGGGAACTCGACTGGAGTAAAAGGATGCACGTATCCAGCCCAGGGGGCGGGAGTGGCATTGCAAGCCGACACTAGAACGGGCTCTTCGCGTCTACCGGCTGCTGGAAGCGAGTACACGGGAAGATACCGGTTCTACACGAAGGCTATAGAATCTAGCGAACGTGTTAGGTGTCGCCCAGCCCACAGCTCTACAAATATCTGTCAGCAAGGCGCCGTGCGCCAGCGCCCAGGAAGAGGCCACTCCTCTGGTGGAGTGGGCTCTCAACCCGAGCGGGCAAGGCACGCCCTGGGATTCATACGCCAGGGCGATGGCATCCACTATCCAGTGGGCCATCCTCTGCTTGGAGACAGCCTTTCCCTTCTGCTGGCCTCCGTAACAGACAAAGAGCTGATCTGAGGTCCTGAAGCTTCGCGTTCTGTCCACGTACAGGCGCAGAGCGCGGACAGGACAGAGCAAAGCTAGGGCTGGGTCTGCCTCCTCCGAAGTCAGCGCTTGCAGGTTCACTACCTGATCTCGAAAGGGAGTGGTAGGAACCTTGGGCACAAATCCAGGCCGGGGTCTCAGGATAACGTGAGAGTCACCTGGCCCGAATTCCAGGCACGATTCGTCAACCGAAAATGCGTGCACGTCCCCTACCCTCTTAAGCGAGGCCAATGCAACCAGGAGGACGGTCTTAAGGGACAGTACTTTTAACTCAGCTGATTGCAAAGGCTCGAAGGGACGACCCCGGAGAGATGTAAGAACCAGGGTCAGATCCCAAGAGGGTACAGAGGGAGGCCGGGGAGGATTCAGTCTCCTCGACCCCCTCAGGAACCTGATGATCAGATCATGCTTCCCTAGCGATTTACCATCAACTGCATAGTGATGTGCGGCGATAGCGGCAACATACACCTTGAGGGTGGAGGGAGACAGGCTTTGCTCCAGGCCCTCTTGCAGAAAGGAAAGCACGGATCTGACCCAACATGATCGGGGATCCTCTCGGTGAGAGGAGCACCATTCGACGAACAGGTTCCACTTCAACGCATAGAGGTTCCTAGTAGAAGGAGCTCTAGCGGAAGTGATAGTGTCTGCGACCGCTTGCGGGAGATCACTCAGAACCTCCGCGTCCCGTCCAGGGACCACACATGGAGTTTCCACAGGTCGGGACGTGGGTGCCAGAGGTTGCCCCGTCTCTGAGTCAGGAGGTCCTTCCTCAGAGGAATGGGCCAGGGAGGTGCTGTCACGAGGAGCGTGAGGTCTGAGAACCAGGTCCGAGTGGGCCAGTATGGAGCCACTAACAAGACCTGCTCCTCGTCCTCCCTGACTTTGCACAGGAGCTGTGCGAGAAGGCTCACTGGGGGAAACGCATACTTGCGTAGGCCCCGGGGCCAGCTGAGTGCCAGGGCATCCGTGCCGAGCGTGCCGCCGGTCAGGGAATAGAACCACTGGCAGTGGGCAGTCTCCGGGGAGGTGAACAGATCTATTTGTGCCTCGCCGAAGCGCTGCCAGATCAGCTGGACCACCTGGGGATGGAGTCTCCATTCGCCCGGAAGCGGAGGCTGCCGTGAGAGCTCATCGGCTGCACGGTCGAGCACGCCTGGGACATGAATGGCATGAAGCAACCTCAGATGCTTCTGACTCCTGGCGGGCGAGTTGCGACATGCGGCGGGAGCGTAGACCACCCTGATGGTTGATGTACGCAACGGCCGCAGTGCTGTCCGAGCGGACCAGTAAGTGCTTGTCTGTCAACAGCTCCTGGAAGCGGCCCAGTGCAAGACGTACTGCTAGCAACTCGAGGCAATTGATATGCCACTGCAGTTGAGGCCCCGTCCACAGACCCGACGCTGCATGCCCGTTGTATGTGGCCCCCCACCCTGTGGCAGAGGCATCTGTGTGGACCACAGCATGCCTGGACACTTGTTCGAGGGGAACTCCAGCCCGCAGGAATGAAGGGTCCGACCACTTGGTGAGGGTGCGACGGCAGTTCGGTGTCACGGGGACACGGAACGTACCACGCTGCCACGCCCATCTCGGGACCCGGCCGCGGAGCCAGTGTTGAAGCGGCCTCATATGAAGCAATCCAAGCGGCGTGACTGCGGCTGCGGATGCCATATGCCCCAGGAGCCTCTGAAGAGTTTCAGTGGGGCTGCTGTCCTGCGCTTGAGCGTACTCAGGCAGTTCAACACTGACTGGACGCGCTCCTCGGTGAGGCGCGCTGTCTGGGCGACCGAATCCAGTTCCATACCGAGATAAGAGATCCTCTGCCCGGGGGAGAGTTTGCTCTTGTCCCAGTTGACCCGAAGACCCAACCGGCTGAGGTGAGCTAACACCATGTCCCTGTGTTCGCACAACTGCTCCCGCGAGCTGGCCAGGAAGAGCCAGTCGTCTAGGTAGTTGAGAATGCGAACGCCCTGTTCCTTGAGCGGAACAATGGCTGCCTCCGCAACCTTCGTAAAGACGCGGGGCGACAGGGCCAGCCCGAAGGGTAGGACTTTGTACTGATATGCCCGACCCTCGAACGCAAACCGTAGAAAGGGTCTGTGACGAGGCAGAATCGAGACATGAAAGTACGCGTCCTTCAGGTCGATCGCTGCAAACCAATCCTGGGGACGGATGCATTAGAAAATGCGTTTCTGCGTAGGCATCTTGAACGGCAGCCTGTGAAGGGACCGGTTCAGGACACGCAGATCCAGGATTGGCCGTAGCCCACCGCCATTCTTGGGTACAATGAAGTAGGGGCTGGAGAACCCTGACTCCATATCGGCCGGAGGGACCGGCTCGATTGCATCCTTCGCCAGGAGGACAGCAATCCCCGCCCGGAGAACAGGTGCATTGTCCAGGGACACACAAGTGTAATGGACACCCCTGAACACCGGGGGACGCCGGGTGAACTGAATCGCATAGCCGAGTCTGATAGTGCGAATGAGCCAGCAGGACGGGCTAGGGAGCGCTATCCAGGCTTCCAGACACCGAGCCAGCGGGACCAAATGCACCACAGACGTACCAGGCATGGGGCAGCAAAGTAAAGTGCTGGGACCCGACTCGGACGGCATAGCGGCCCGAAGTGGGGTCAGACTCTGCAAGGTGGCAGTGTGTATGGGAGACGGCACATGGAAGGCGGCCTCAACCAACACACTGGGACCTGCTGGCAAAGTGAGAGGGGGCTGAGAGTGGCGAGGCGGGGCCTTGCGCACTGCCAGCCGCGCCCTCTTGGGACCTGGAGGATTAGAAAACAGTTCTACTTCGTGGGTACCGCTGGACTCCGGAGAGCCAGCGGCGGAACTGACCAAAATTTTCCACCCGGCCCTCCTCCGGGGAAGGGAGCGATGCGGTCTCCCGAAGAACTGTTTACCTCAGCTCCAGGTCGCCCCTTTCTCCAGGACCGCTTCTCGCTAGCCAACTGGCTTGGCTGCGGGCTGAGCGGGCTGGGTTTTAGGCCAGCTTGTGAGATGAGAGCATCGAGAAAGCGTACTTTGACGATGACACACCTCTGCAAGACTAGCCAGGGGTGTTTCCAGACCACCATGGTGGACATTGTCTGGCCAGGGGCCTGCGCTATGACTTGCATCATGCGTAGCTCTACCCCGACTCAGAACTACCCATATGCAATGAGTGCTTTAGCCTTCCACAGACTTGCCGGGGGCCAAGACCCATGCAGGGCAGAGGTGGTGTGCCCGTAGCACTGCCACCCCACCATAGAGGGTAGTGAGAGAGAAAAAACTTTTAATGCAGATTATGGCCCTTTTGGCGTTCCATATTTGGCACCAAAAAAGGCTTCCAAACTGCCAAGTTTTTCATGCACGTCCGGGCTAAAGACAGGGGGCGGGGCAAGGCGAGAATGCGTCACACCACGCCCCCAGGGGCCCGGGAAAGCATGGTCATTAACTCTGAATCTGATTCAGCATGAGCACATCACAACCGTGGGACGCTCAGCCTCATCTTCATGTCCAGAGCCCAACAACCCTCTCTCCAATGTAGCAGTCGACATCTGATCCTCTGCTGGAGCCCTGACTAAGACGCTAGGTCCCCCATGAGAAGGACCAGCAATCCACCCAGAAGCTACCAGCCATGTGGGACAGTGAACGTGGCCGTCTAACTGGACGACACACAGCGCGCTGAGCGCCGACGTGGCCATGTTGTTACTAAACATAAACCACCCACGAACACAGTCACAACATGTTTGCGATGCACTAGAGGAGTGGGGGGCCCACGGAGATTGGCTCGGCGGGTATTGCCCCACTGTGATCCTCTGGTCACCCTGGCTTATTCACCAAAAGTAGTACTTTTCTGATTCAGAAAAAGAACTAGATCGGGGAATAGGTGAGGGGACTCCACCTCATTTGAGGCGCTTGAGTCTCGACCACGCATCTAGAGCGCCGAACAACGCGCTGGGTTGCCATGGCAATGCGCGCTGAGCGCTCAAGACCTTACGAGAAAGGCAAGACGAACAACGTGCTGACGTGGGCATGCTCTCACAAGAGAATATGAACCACCCACAAACACAGTCTCAGCACGCTAAGCAGACATGAGAGAAAGTGACTGTGGCCGTCAGTGAGGATAGGAAACGACCGCTTCCAGAAACGCACAGACAGAATGACGTCTTGAAAAAGACGCAGTGTCTGTCTGTGAAGCTCTTTTAGAAGCTCTTGTTCTTTGTGCCGAAGCACACAGGGAACAGCCGCGATGTGACTGCAGATACACTTTTCACTCCCTGAGTCACAGACACAGAGGAACCGGCCCAAATCGCAAACCAAACGGGGCAAATAATGCTGTGAAAACAGCAGTTGAGAGCTGTATAAACAGCTCGAGAAGCTCACTCTGGGAAAGCTTGCGGCCTCGCTGTACGGTGCCATAAGGCCAGCACTGTAGAACAAAGCTCTTCAAAGGCTTGAGAAGTCACTCTCAGTCTAATAGCAGAAACACAAAGGTTGGCTCCGAAGCGAAAGACAGAGTGCGATGGCATCTGCTCCCCTATTTATACCACCTGGCGGGGGCGGTGCGCATTATGCAAATATCGCACGCCAACTCCATTGGCTTGTTTTAGTTCACTCGAAGCTGATAGGGCTCTCTGGCGATATCCCAATTCGTTGGTCACTACTGACGTACGTCGAACATGACCGACTGAAAGGGAACAACTAATATTGTGTGAAAAGTGAATGCAGATTATTGAATTATCATAAGATTTGTGAGTGATTTAGAGCACAGCAGAACTTGGTCAGATAAAGGCTTATTAAGGAAAGTTTCTGTCAAACAAGTTAATTGTATTAAAAGGGCAGCTATAAAAAAGCCAGTGTTGAGCAGCAGGTATTTGAAGCTCCTGGTGTCTCTGGAGTCTCAAGAAGCCCTCCATGCAGGCTGGCAGTTATGTGTAAAATTGTATTTCAGCCACGACTAACCAAACCTCACAAAGAGAAACATTTACAGTGGGTTTAGAAATACATTTTCAAACAGTTTTATTGCTGTGGTGTTTTTTTGCAGCATGGGATAGTGCATAGTGCATTGTATTTCAGAAGGCACTATCCTTCTTTTTATACCATAGCTGAAAATGGCCAGTTATGAACTCCACATATCGTGATGAAGTCATTTTGACACCCTCAGAGACCCTAAAAGGACCTTCCATCTCACTTCCCAATATTCCAGCCCAAATCATCACCCGCCAGCTCCCTGCTGACGTCGCAGTCTTGTTGGAACGTGGTGGCAATTCACCAACCATCCAGAAATCCATCCATCTAGACCATCCATTGTAGTACGCCATTAGTCAGTGAATAAAACTATTTAAAAATGAGTCTTCATGTATTTCTACACCCACTGTAAATGTTTCTCTTTGAGCTTTGGTTAGTGGTGGCTGAAATGCATCTTTATGCACAACTGCCAGCCTGCATGGAGGGCTTCTTGAGACTCCAGAGACACCAGTAGCTTCAAATACCTGTCTGCTGCTCAACACTGGCTTTTTTATAGCTGTCTTTTAATACAATTCATTTTTTTGACAGGAACTTTCCTTAATAAGCCTTTATCTGACCGAGTTCTGCTGTGCTCTAAATCACTCACAAATCTTATGATAATTCAATAATCTGCATTCAGTTTTCACACAATATAAATTGTTTTCATGCCTTTTGCACAACATTGCACCATTTCATGCTTTTCGTCTTCAGAAAGATCTTTCTTCCTCCCCATATTGCATGAGAACTGTGACTTGCTTAATAATGTGAAACAACCTCTTTAAGTAGGGTTTCCATTTACCTAAGTAGACCTGGCAAATTATTTTGTCTGAGATTGATACCAGTTATCTAAAAAGACAAGGATGAATAAACAAACAAACACTTTCTTAGAAAAACTAAAATCTGAATGTTTATTGTACTGAAATCCTACTGATATGTCACTTGCATAATAATTTGGAACACAGTGTAAATACTGGATGGCTTGTGTTGATAAATGGCATGCAATTCATTTTAAAACGTATTGTATGATGGAGAAAATTCTGTATTACTGTTACTAAAAATAAAGCTGCATCTGATTATGCTATGTTAGCTACCTGACAAAACAGTGTTTTTCTCTGAGGCATGGTAAAGCATGGTACTCGCAAAAAATCAAGAAAATTAGATTTAAACAATAAGACTAAACGTGTTGAGCTATATAACAACAATTAGTTTTCTGTCTATAAATATATCAAAACAGTTGTTCCCTTGTCTATTAAAACGTGTAATATATTAAAGCGTCTTTGGTGTTTCCATGGTTTCTACAAAATAAAACCGGAAACCGAGGCAGACCAAGGGTTAACGCAGGTATGACGCAATTGACACTCACACGTCCCGGAGCCTTGGTTAAAATTGAAATTTTCTCACAATTTACAAATAGTTGGAAACATTTGGGATGTTGTAAGTACTCAAGTAAACAAAATATATAACACTGGCCTAGTGGTTTTTGGATATTTTACTGCAAAAATCTTACATATTGCACCTTTAAGCAAAATAACAGAAAAATGAGAATTAGTCCTCAGTAACCATGTCTGTAGTTTATAGCAAAAAATCTAGCATTAATTAGATTTCAAATGGATTCATTAAAATAAGTTATTTTTACCACCTGCATGGCATCATTAACCAACATGGTTGAATGACAAATTTGCGACAATACGGTTTCGGGAAACAGTCGTGACTAGCTAGTTGATTTCTTCAACGATGCATCGTGCTATGGTAGTTAAGCAGTGAGTTACGTTGTTGTACGGGAAATGCACCCCAGGGCTGCATGTTCAGAAAATGTGGCCCTTGAATCATCTCTGACTGTTGGCTATGTCCCTAAAATAAACAAGTCGTCCAATATATTAACTTTATGATTTTAATAAAATAACAGAGTTTTGAAAGCAGTCAAACCTGATCTTGTAGATTGTCCAGATGAGCAAATCTTCTGTGACTTCACCTGTGAATGATAATGCTATTAGCCCAATTTTCCTTTGTTCTTATGTCCTTTAGACTAAAATCACAATAAGTATGGTTTATGATAACAATTATTCTTTATTTAGTTATCTATCAAAGTGAACTTTTTTAAATAGTAATAGTACCTTTCTTTTAGGGATGAGAATTGGTTCAGCTTCAATGGAGCTTTCTAGAATCTTTTTGGTGGGTTTTCGTTGTCTCTTTGTGCTTAAACACACACCATCACCTATTCAAAATTGTGAACAATCATTTCTTTTTGACTGTTATTTTTGTTCTGATAAAAAGTACTGAATATAGTGAGCCCTAAAACAATCAATAAAATAAAACATAGTAAAAAGTGATTCTGACACTAGGTCTTCATGTGACCATTGCATATGCTTGCTGAATTTCTTCATAATTATGTAAACCTTCAAAAAGGTACTCACCAATGGCTAAAGCATTTTGTCTTTGAAGCTGCTCCCTATGGCAAACTTCAGCACATGGTGATGGGATTGTTTCTGGAGGTGGAGTTAGCGTGTCAACAGACAACACTTGACTCTCTTGACATGGCGTGGTATTTATTGAAGGAGTGCTCCGAGACAGGTCTTCTGGAGGAGGAGTCTGTAATTCTGGCAGGGGCCTCGACATACCTTGTTCTGTTACCTGAGGATTCTGTATACTTTCGCCAGATGTTTTCTCCACTGGGCCACTGCAGTTGTGGTTTTCGACCTATTCATAAGTTTAAAAAAATTGTCAGAATGCTGAAGCGAATTACAGAATACAAGAAAATTTGCACATGCAACTTGAACATGATTAGCTAGCGTAAATTGAGCTACCTTATTAAACGACTCAGGTTTCTTTTTTGCTTTCTTCTTAGTAGAAAACAATTGATCGTATTCTTCTGTCCATTCTATGAGTCTTTTGCTAGGTTTTCTAATACGTTTACATTCTGTGAAAAGCACAAACATTTTTGAGCCAAGTCTTCACACAGTCCTTAGATGATATTAGCATTGATTACATTGTCTACCTTACCTTTAGGGGTGTCATTTTTTTGACAGTTGGCTTGAGAATTTTCTGATGCATTGATGGAAGTTGCCTTCTCGGGCACAAAAGAGCAAGACTTATTTGTGCCACCCACCAAAATGTCACAATTTTCTGAGGGCAATCTTTCTGTTTCTTGAATACAACTACCTTCGTCTGCATGTAACGCTTTGTTACTGACTTGGTCAAACTTCTGCCAACGCTTTTTGGGCACATTAGCTGAGAACTTGGTCTCTGGTTCCTCTGAGGGCAGGTGATGCTCAGATATCAGTTTGTCAAAGGAATCTTTGGAGTGGATGTTTGCTGTGACCTCAGTGGTTTTCTTTTTTGAACTCATTTTTTTACTAAGTCTTTGAGCATTTTTTGAAACTGTAGAGTTTAACTGATTTTCCGGGATAATATCTGTCCCAGACTTCAGTTTCATCTTCTTCTGTTTGGATGTGATTTTGCCCAGCTGATATTTTTGTGTAGCTACTGTGTTTACTGTTGTCAGCTCATCCTTCACGTTCGGAATCAGTGATGGCTCCTCTTTAATAAGTTCATTTTTGGGTAACGGTTCTATTACCAATGCTGTTCCATCTTTTTCCCGGCTATCGTGTATATCCTTAAGCATCATTAGGAATGTGCTAAACTTATAGTTTGCATCAGGATGAAACAACAGAGGCTGGCCACTGTGTTCATTTGCTAGAGATTTGAAGGTTATTTCTTTCATGTTCTCCATATCTTCAATATTTAGGCGCAAATTTGGTGTAGAACTAGAAGATAAATTAGAAACGTGACTCTCTTGTTTGAATTTGGATGAATGAAAGGCAACAGGTGCTTGAGATATCAAAGACGCTTCATCTTCAGATTTGACTAAATGTTCATTGTCTTTACAACTCAGCTGGGTGCATGTGCTAATGTTTGAGTCCTCTTTCAGATCACTGCTTGCTGTAGTTGGCATCTTCTGTGAAGGGCCATTGTTGTCTACATCTGTTGTTTCAGGTAATGTAAAGTCAGAAGACGATACACAATTCTCTATATCAACATTTGAGGTTGACTCTTGGTTTACCAGTTGTTTCTTCATCCACTCTGCCTCCTCCATCGCCTTCAGTGCTCTCGTCATCAGGCGACTACTTGCCGGAAGGCACTTCACTCTCCTACCGAGAGCTTTCCTGGCTTCGGTAGATAGATTTTCAAGTCCAGTGATGTGATTGTCCTTGGATTTCATGCTTGCTGAATCTGGCATCTTAATTTTACAAGATACCTTCCCGAAGGAACAATTCACAGATTTAATTCCAGCACGACCAAGTCCCCCATTGACTTGACCTTTCCCTGTTTTACTGAACCAAAGGCCACCCTGTTTCTCCACATTCTTTTTTATTTCTTTGTCATTTGTAAAGGGAAGCTGACTTGGGGTTAAGTTTGATTGTTCAATATTTGATATTCGCTCAGAGCTTTTGGGACATCTGCGGATCTGTGGTACTGAATCAATGTCAGAGTAGGGACTGTCTAACCCTTCCATAATCTTATCCTTCTCGTAATGAAATTCCTCAGATGTTTTTAAATGTGTTGATGACTTTCTTTGTTTCTTTTTGTTTTTAGACCCCTGATTATGTGGTAAGGTGTTCAGGTGGTCTTTTTGTGTAACTGTTCCATTGCTCAGAAGACTAATGCTGGGTAATTCCACTGGCACAGACACTTTGTTTTCTGTGTTATTTGTGGTTCCTTCAGAGATTGTTTTGGAGAAGTCTGAGCATGGAGTGGTGACCCTTGGCTTCTCCAGGAGAAGTGCTTCTGCTTCAACCACACTAGCTCTCCAAGAGTTCAGAAAACGCTTGGGTATCTGCAAAGTAACCCAAGAGTAACAATTTCACAAGGGTTTTAAAAAGGTGTCACAATATCCATTTAACTGAAAGGATGTTTCAGAAATTACAGAGTGTCTGGCGTTTTCATCTTGTTGGCGTCCACTTCCTCTCACAAAAGGGAGATTGTTAAACTGATATCCACCCACAAATATATGAGTAGATCGCTCAGGAACCCATGCTTGTTCTTCAGGTTCCCCAAATGTCTTGAGGAAATACTGACGATTGGTCCTATCTGGTGGCTCTGAAACACAATCACACAAAGCAATTCAAGGAAAGACAATACACATTTTTGTGGGTGGATTATGTGGTAAAAAGCAACTGAAAAGTTATGAATCTAGTTCATTAAGTTAGGTATCTACAGTATGGCTTCTGTGGTTGTGTACTTACCTTTAATTCTGTGGTAAACTCCCTCAGTTGGGTGAACAGTCACCTGACATGGCCACCATGGTCTACGGTTGAATTTAGCCCATATAACTTCACCCTCCAAATATTTCACTGGTGGTAGAGCCTTTGTTTTCGTTTTTTTTGTCTGCTGGTAGACATCATATATAAATTATGTTATTTTAACATATTGTTAAAATGGTTTCAAAACATAGTAAACATTTAAAACATGAAAAATGTTTTTAAATGGTTTCAGTATCAACTACAAAAAAAACAGTGACCAGGAGGAGACGTGGTTTGGTTCACTTTGTTGTGGCCATGAGATATTAATTAGTGGGAACGTCACAGCATGTTGAGGCCACGACATATTAACTTGTGGGAACGTGATAAAATGTTGTGGCCATGAGATCATTTTGTTGAGGTAACGACATCCTTATGGCCCTGTTTACACCTGCTATTAAAGGGTTAGTTCACCCAAAAATGAAATATCTGTCATTAAATACTCACCCTCATGTCGTCCCAAACCTGCAAGACCTTCGTTTGTCTTCGGAACACAAATTAAGATATTTTTGATGAAATCCAAGGGTATCTGATCCACACATAGGCAGCAACGACATTGCACCTTTTGAGGTCCAGAAAGGTACTAAAGACATTGTTAAAACCGTCAACGTGACTACAGTGGTTCAACCTTAATATTATGCGACGAGAATACTTTTTGTGCAAAAAAACAAAACAAAAAAATAACGACTTTATTCAACTGTAGTCACGTTGCCGGTTTTAACAATGTCTTTAGTACCTTTCTGGACCTCAAAAGGTGCAATGTCATTGCTGTCTATGTGTGGATCAGATACCCTTGAATTTCATCAAAAATATTTTCATTTTTGTTCCGAAGACAAACGAAGGTCTTACGGGTTTGGGACGACATTGGGTGAGTATTTAATGACAGAAATTTCATTTTTGGGTGAACAAACCCTTTAAGATACGTTTTGGTCAATCGGATCACAAGTGGACAATGATAAATACAGGTGTAAATGGGGTCTAAAATATTTTGAGCTTGTCAACTTGTGACCACTTCCAGAGGTAGTCGAAAACACATTCGACCGGATTGCTTTCAGACATATTAACTTGTGGGAACGTGATAAAATGTTGTGGCCATGAGATCATTTTGTTGAGGTAACAAAATCCTTATGGCCCTGTTTATACCTGCTATTAAGATACGTTTTGGTCAATCGGATAACAAGGGGACAATGCTAAATACAGGTGTAAACGGGGTCTAAAACTTTTTGAGCTTGTCCACTTGCGACCACTTCCAGAGGTAGTCAAAAACACATTCGACCAGACTGCTTTCGTAATGTAGACGCTCATGTGGTCGAATGTGTTTGAACAGCCACAAAAGACTGCCTACTCTCCACCTACTGACCTAGTGCATAAACATTATGGGAAGCACGCTATCCAGATGGGATTTAAACTTTGTTGGCTGAAGACCCAAGTTTGGTTTGAAGATGAAAAACGTACCAAGCACAATGTTCTCAGCATTCCTGATTTCTAACATGCACTCACTGCGTTTGGTGTGGTCTTGCAGCTATCAGAGCAGAAACAAAAGCTGATGCTCTCCGTATGTTTTTCCGTCGTCTCCGTGCGCATTCATATGTAAATTGCGTGAGCTTATTTTGTCCATTAGATCGAAAGATCTGAAAAAACCCATACATTTACCCAGCCATAGATCCTCCCCTCGAAGAAAACAGGACAGAAGTGGTTGAAAGTTGAAAGTGGACAAAAGAGACGGATTAAGACTAGTCTTACAAGTTAGTCATCAATTTTTTTTCTTTAAGAATGTTCATAACGGTTTTAAGTTAATTACATGATAAAAAAGTAGATTGGCCTAAGACTTGGAAGACTTACTGCTCCTAGACTAATCGCTAGTTGGTCATACTAGTACTTAACACACATAATGGCTATGTTTATGCAACTGGAAGCAGGTGTAAATGGGTATGTGTCTGCCTTGTCTACTTGTGATCCGATCGACCAAAACGCACCTGGTATGGTATATTTCGTGGCCACATGATGTGAAGTCATGGCCTCGAGATCCTATGTTGAGGGAACAATATATTTTTCTCATGGCTACGACTTTTTATGTTGAGGGAACGACATCCTTTTCTTGTGGTCACAAGTTTATTGTGTCAACAAGCCTGCATAACCATAGCAACCTGGGATTATCAGAAGTAATAAATATTTTATTTTGAATTAAAAATGACAAAAAAAAGTGTGGAACTATGATGTGATTATATTACATTATATTATATTATATTATATTATATGTTTGTTAAAAGAATATGTAAGAACATAAAATAAGGAAACATTTTTTTAAACGCTAATTACATGTTTATAATTATATCTATTTACTAATGTAGTCTATTAATTACTAGCTGAAATAAATAAATATTATAGCCTAATATGTTAAATTCCTGTAAAGTAAACTTCCCATATAATTCCGTAAGTGTGCCTACAGAAATAGAGTCATATACTAGGTAGCCTATATCTATACATTGCGCGGGATATCAGAAATGGATATCATTTCTATTAGTAATATAGCCTAATAGGCCTATAATAAGCTATAATAAGCTATAATATAATATAATATAATATAATATATGATTCATTCAATGTTTTAGCATACATTTTATGAGCATATTTTTTAAATTATATTATCAAATATTAAATTATTGATAATTATACATTTATTTATAACTAAAATTATGCATATTGACATGTTTCTCATTTTAAAAGCTATAGCAGAACAGTTGATTGGTGTATGAAGAGATATCTAATAATGTTGGTAGTGGTTTGATGGTAGGGATGGAGGAACAGAACCAGAACTTGCCATTATAATCCCGGCAGGCCTGCTTACAAGAGAAGAAAGCCCACAATCACTTTTAGACTTGTCTTCAAAGAGGACTTCTTGCCCCAAGGATGAGCTAGCCTTTGAAATTTTGCTTCTAGGCTTGACATCCAATTTTGTCTTTAAATTTGTATTTGTTGTATGATCTTTCGTTGAGCCACACGAGGCTCTTTCCAGCCGAGACAATGTCTCTGGATCCATAACTTCATCCTCGTCCTCATCTTCAAACAGAATTGAATCAAAGTGCAGTCCATTTGCAAATGGACTGGATGAGTCCAGACTAAAATCAGGGCTAGGTGGGGACGTGCAGCTGTCAGTCAGAGCTGCATCCATTTCGAGACAGATGTGTCAATAAGTCAGTCTGGCTACCACACACCAATCTGAGTTCATCGTGCACACATAGTTCCATAAGCCTTGTGGGTCCCTGTCAGGCAGAGGCAGGTCCTGATCCCAAAGGCTCAGATCTCCAAGGCTTCTCTAGTGATAAGTGAGTAAACTATGGCTCTTAAGTTTTTAACCCACGGACAGATGAGACAGGAAGGGCCAGGGTCAAAGCCAAGTGTCTGTCTGTCGATGGGTGATGTTTTCCATGTACCGTCAAGCAGATCCAGCACCTGTGGACAGGTACGGCAATGTGTTGAATTACTGAAAGTAAGCACATGTGACCGAATCATAACAGCTCTGCTACATTATCTGAAAAACAAATTTGTATATACATATAGGCATTCACTTCATCATCACTTTCTCTGTATGTGCAAAACTCTTGAAATGAAATAATAATAAATTGTGCTTACTATAAATTAAAAATATATTATATAATTTGTGCTTGTGTGTGAATTCTCTAAAACATGTTATCAAAAAGTTATAAAGAGTAGTAATAGTAAAGCAAAGCTGCCAACAAGTGCCCAGCACTGTTGTTTGTAAGTTTATGAACCTTTAAGAAATTTTACACAACTTTGACCTAAATTTGCATCACATCTTCATCTAAACCTTTTAACTACATAAAAAGAATGATATATTTTATATGTTTATATAATTACATATTGTCCCTTATTTATTAAGCCAAATCCACTGTTTGGTTTTCTCCAACTGTAATGGTTCATTAACACCAAAAAGCTCTATTTTGGGCCCATCCGTACACAAAACATTCTTCCATTAGTCTTCTAGCTCATTCAAATTTTAGACAGGCAGTAATGTTCTTTTTGGAGAAGCAGTAACATCCTCCTTGCTGCCCTGTCTCTCTAGCTGATGGTGGACTCACAAACACTAACCTGAAGATCTGTAGATGTTACTCTGAGGTTTTTTGTGACCTCCTTGAATATTATATGTCCTGCTTTTGGAGGGATTTTTGTAGATGATCATTTCTTGGTAAACTAAGAGAATCTATTTGTATTCTCTATAGAAATTGTTTTGTAACCTTTTTCAGCCTAGTAAGCATCAACAACTTTTTCAGAGGTTCTCAGAAATCTCTTTTGACCAGAGACCCAGGTGTATGTTCATTCCATAATATGGGGCTGTCAAACTCATGTTTGATTTTTATCCTATAAAATCCATTTAAAACACCTGCTCCAATTATCCCTATTATTATGAACTATTAAATTATTATGATCTGGTACTCGTAGACGTTACTTTCTCCAAAAAGGATATTTACAACTGCATCTTTTTGCTCAATAGCCTAAATAAATGAATACAAATATTTGTGAATCATTTATTTATGTGGATTCTCTTTATTGAGGTATAGGACTTAAACAGAGCTTTGTTTACAATGTAGTGGAATTTTATGATTAAATTAAGAAAAATCTCAAGCGTTTACAAAGTTTCTAGAGCGACTGTACGGTTGGAACAGAATATTTACGTACTGCTTATAGTGCTTACTATTCCGAGTAGGGGAAGTATGGTATGTCATTTCGAACATACTCCATAACACAGGAACGCGGGAATGATAGCGGGCGCACACAACAGAGCGAAGAGTGAACTCTGACTGACACAATTCACATAAAGAAGTAGGCTATAATATGATGACATACAGTAATGACATACATGTAAATCTGGCAGCGCTGGGCTCGTTGTCACGCGTTCTAATCTCATTAATATTTATAAGCTATTATTTTAATTATACCTCTCTCCCGAACAAACATCAGAACGAGTTCACAGAGTTACACCGGTCTTCTACTTAATATTTCGTTATTTTAAAACATATAAAATGTGATGCCTAAGGAAACACCGATGGAATCTTACCATTTAAATGTTGGCCAGTGTTATTCATATTGAAAACTCCTCGTTTGTGCGCGTGAAATGACCTTTTTTCCCAAATTGTGAAAGTGGATCAAGAAAATCCCAGCCGCAGCTGCAGTAGTAGGCCAGAGAACCTGAGAACACATTCATGCTATCATCACTCTACCCCTTCAATATAAAAACACATCAAACACATGCATTATAACACTCACACAGAGAGGAACCTTTCCAGTGCGCGATGTCTGAGTCACAACGTACCTCTGGGTTACGATGCGAACGTTGTACTTTTCATTTTCAATGATTATGGTTTCCTTGCTGTCGACCTGCCCCTGGTTCTGTTTCAAGCCCGTGACTGTATGTGTCTATGAACAGCAGCCAATCGGCACGGCAACCCAACCCCTTGTGAGAGGAGCTCTCCTCAACTCCGGTGCTTCACTTTATCCTAAAACACAATTATGCATTTTTAAACGCTCAAATGTACGTTTAATCGAACATTAGGCGTCCTTTTAATCCTTTTCCCCACTCACTTGCAAGAAACTGTGCTTTTATAACGGACATGTCTACCCTTAAGTGATATTTTCCTTTAAGTGGTATAAAATCCTATTCTGAAATAAACAAAAAATTAACACAAACATTCGGAACCGTATGAAAATACGCGATTCTATTCAAGTTCAGCGCTCTTGATCATTCAAGATGGAGTCTGCTGTGTGCTGGCACAGGCCACAAAGTGTTAAATTTCGATTTGAAGTAAGGCTTTTATACACTCAAGAAGTTGTGACTCGTCTTTCAACGAGGCTTTTTTACATTAGAGTTGATAAAAATGACAGTGCGCGTGAAGACACGTGCGTTCAGCAATGCTGCGCTACAATGACACATTTATATAGATATAGTACTAGTATAGGTTACTAAGAGGATTTTGTGTAATAAACAGGCTAAATATCGCATACAACGCTGCACAACGCACTTCTCCGTTTTATTCAGTCACATCTCTAACATATGGAAATGACATCGAAACTGTGTTGATCCTAATGATATTTGGACGTGTAAATAAATCAACAGCGCATTTGTTTTGCTCTGCCGTTTGTTTTATTTATTTATTTATTTTTGTCTGAGGAGAGAGAAAATGGAGGAGTCCGACACCATCTCAACGATTGTGGCCGAGTTTAATGTCGTGTGAATGTGACACTGGAGCGCTTTGATACGAGGAGCATACAGCTTTAGATCCCGTTTCAATAAGTGACAGCGATAAACGTAGCCTACATATAACTGCTTAGCAACACATCTTTTCCAAATCCTGCATAACTCAAAACCTATACTGTAATAGTCCCGTGCGGGATATTTTAAGGGGAAGGCGTGTTTGGTGCTTGGGAAACGCTATCATGTCGACTGACGACGTCGTTAAAGATGTTTTTCGCTGGCACCTAAAAAAAATGAAATTTGCGAAAGATGTCAAAATTGCTGTTGAGCTGAGAGAGAAAGTGTTTCAGCGCTGTCTGTGGGCCTGCTGCTTTCCGCTTCGCCTAAACAGCGCCGCACCTGGCAGAAAATACACCCGAGTTACAGCAGTAAAGTTTCCCAACCTCACTTATAACCGATTTATACTCGTAATAGTATCTCCAGTCTATTTCTCAGTCAAATATGGCAGGCTGTCCATTTTCAACACACAATGACATCTGAAATGTTGCAAATGAAATTAAATACCGATTAACAAAATTACAAAAGAACTTTGAGACAAAGCTACAGTAAAACGTAGGCTATCCCTTTTCAATTTCAGTCACTTTGGCGTCTTATAATATCTACATATAACATTCATAACATAACATTGCAACATTCAGCTATAAAATTGCAGTTTTTGTTTATGAGTATTTTACAAATTAATCTCCATTGTGACTGGAGCAATATTGTTCTCCACATTTGGCAACTTGACACTTGGCACATGACAACAAAAACCAAGTTAAGTTTTTGTTGTTGTTGTTGTTGTCGTAAGAAGAAATTACATCTAAATGACCTTTTACACTGGAGTTTTTAGCTCCATAGTTCCTGCTATTAACACTATGTGTGCAGAGGCTAAATCTTTAGGAGAAATGCAAACTATTTTTGGTCAAATTTGATTTACAAAAACAAAAAAACTTTTTAAAGCTGTATAACATGCAGAAAAAGCCAAAGGAGAAAGGCCCCGTAAAGGTCACACTTTTTGTAAAGGTAATTTTATTAAAAAAAAAAAAAAGGGGGGGGGGTCTGAAACTAACAAAACTAGCTATAAATTGCATATGTATACATAATGCTAAAATATTTTGGGCCTATTAATACATAAATGTGCTTTTACATTAACATTATATTACTATTTTGCTTGTATTGTTTTTTTTGGATGATATAATTTTTCTCATGCCTAAAGCCCATGCTGTTCTTTCTTACGCCCCCTGGTGGTAAGTCTTTTCTGTCTTGACCTATTACCCTTCAACAATCGTTCAGCAGAACATTTGTCTTTTGGTGATTAGATTGCAGGGCTCAGTTTGTAGACTCAGTGAACAAAATAAAACAAAACTTTTTCCTGGATATTTCACTTTGATGCATATGAAGTTTAATCATTTTCCTCTGACATACACAAGAAAAAGTTAATCAGAGAACCGATTTTAATATGAAATCAGTGTCATAAGATTAATTTTAAGAAAGCAGAATTATTAAACAAAGCAATATTTTGTTAGACGTAAGTGTTATACTTTAATTGAAGGCCTATACTTGTACTTGACATTTAACAAACCAACAAATGTAGTAACAAATATTACTGGCAGAGGGCAGCACAACTCAACAAAAGAATTAAAGAATCCTGCTGCCCTGGGCCCTGTCCTAAATGGTACACTTGATATGGATTTGCATTCGCTCATGCATGTCTCCTTTTGCAAAGTCTGGACTGCAGCGGACTACTTCCCAACAGTCTATGTGGCATTGTTACCACAAATATGCAGTGGCATTTAGGACAGGGCCATGGAGTGTCGTCATGTTGATGAGTAGAGGCTATCCTGCGCGTTACGCTATAGCGTAGAGCAGCTGATCTGCTGAAGGTGTCTGGTTGTACCCATCTCCCAAAGAGAATTCCGGAGGCCCGTATGTCTGAGTCTGTGTGTAGAAGTCTTTTCCTGTTGTTTGAGATTCCACTGTCCACCCCCGTTGTTTTCCTCCTTAACCTCTGAGCCCTGCCATCCCAGCTGACAGCTGTCTTCATTTGTGACAGCTCTCTCCTGCTTTCTGTCTCTCTCACTGCTTTCCTTCTTTTCCACATCTTCTCTTACTCAACTTTTTAAACAGCCCAGTGTCTTGAATGATAGCATGAATTGGCAAGTAAAACCATGAGTGGTTGAGAAACATTTAAAGAAATAAATGAGTCACTCAGAGTTTTATTGTACGTCCTGTATAAACAAAGACTGTAGATTTACAGCACAAAGACTTACAAAAACTAAATGCACAGCAAACTCCTCACTTCTTGACCGAGGAACGTAAATTATATAAATAGTATAACAACATTTCAAGTTTAGGCCTGTAATTTGACTTCATGTGGATGAGAAAATTATATTTTGCATGCTACACTTGATCCAACTGACTGTGACAAATGACGTCTTAAGCTCTTCATGAGTAGGGTTACGTCCTGTCTTGTCTTGGGTTATGATTTAGAGTGATCTTCAAACTGTTGCCATGTGTGGACTCAAATTCAGGCAGAGAGTCTCTCCACTAGATGGAGTCAATCGCTCTTTCATAGACGAAGTACCTGGAGGCCACACTACAATGATTATTCTGGAGTGAATACTGTTACTTATAAAAATATAAACGGTGATCATATATTGATGTTTATTTATAGAATTTGTTTAATTTTCTTGCAGTTTTCTTACTGAATCAATAAGTAGCTTAAATGAAATGAAGTTAAGTTAGTAACATTACCTTTGAGAAATGTTGGTGTTCTTAATGATGTTCTACATGGTCATTTGAGAATGGGGGCTGACATATAGTCTTATTATATAATAATGTAGGATTTATTTGAAGATTTGTAGAAGGACAAATACCACTGTACTCTCTGTCACTTTAATAAGTGCCATAGCAACAAGGTTTACCATATTTTTGCCATCAAAATTGTTTAAAACAATTCAATTGCAGAGATCCTCCATAGACTTACATTAGAAATAAGCAAAATCTTGGCAGATGGCAACAGTTGCCAAGGTAGAGTTGATCAGAAATGTTTTCAAGGTGAGGCTTAGTAAAGGCTTATTTTTGGTAGCAAAATCTCTACTTTTATCTTATCAGTTTATGTTAAACCATATTGTTCATGCTGTTTAAACATACTGTTCATTCATTCAACACTTAGCAGAGCTGATATGATTGTAAGCCACAGAGAAATAAAAACATAACTGTTCTTGACTGCGTCCCGCTCACACTAAAGTACACTTCTGTTCTCATCACCCAAGCACTCATCCGTCAATAAAACAGCCTGTAGCTGAATGCCAAGCAAGGCACAAAACCTCAGAACTGTCCTGATGAACCAACTCCCGCTTCCTGTCATGGGAGACCATTAAAAAAATGTCATTTCAATTACCCCTATTCTGTGCCATCCAGAGCCCAGGTCTTTCATTACGGACACTGACTTGCGCACATGCACACACATAAAAAATGTGGTGAAAAGAAGAGGAAGTCTTGAGGACTTTCAAAGCACCATTGGCGGGGAAAGCCTCTTGTGCCTGGAGAATGGGAGCAAGATGAATAACACACACAGGGAAACAGCCGCCCGACACAAAGTGGACTGGAGTAGTCCATTCTAGTCGGGCGAGAGGGTCGACTTCTTGAGGGAGCAGGGGGTGCGGGGGGAACCCGGGGGTCCTCAGGAGCCCAGGACCTGCTCTTAATGAGAAATTCCTGGGGATTTGGAGGGGCGCAGAGGTCTTCATTTTCTCACTGCGCCCACAGGCTCCTGGAAATGGGAGGTGTGGGCTCCTTTTGAGTATCTGTGGGGCAAAGGAGGGGAGCGCTATTGAAATGAGGATGGGTGGGGGGGGCGGTGGAGGTATGTGGTGAGATTATGTATATGAGCTTGGGACTCATGCGGGCCGCCACCTCTCTGAGCATGCGGGGCTTTTTGAGAAGGTGGAGGTGTCCCTCTGAGAGCTAATTCTCAGATTGTCTAATTAAAAGAATGAGCACGAAAGATGAGGAACCTCATGTGCAGCTGGTCCGCCAGGAGCTCTGCAAAGAGGCCCCGGGGCTCCTTACTTACCATACAACGCTGAGGGCATCTTGGCCCGATCCCCGAATCGGCGGGCCCGGACATTGTGTAAGAAGAAATGTGGAGCTCCTGCTCGGACCAAGTACAAACAAACCCCACTGGGCTGATGACGGCTGTTCGAGGCTAGGGATGGAGTCCCCCTCTGGGACGCTGGCCCTGAAGGACCTCTGCATGTGGGATGGAGCCAAGCAGTTAGAGCCAGGACACAAAGCCCAACATGGGGCACGCCACAAAAACTGGCTGGAGACTAGCGGCTCTGGTGATTCACATCTTTACAGAAATCTCTTCATAGAGCGTAACTGCAGATTTTAGTAGAGTTTAGCGCTGTAGGTGGTGAAAAATGTAGTGCTAATGACTATTTGTTGGATTGTAAAATGCAAAGCCACTTATAAAAACTGTCTGTATTCTATATGTCCAGTCAGGACTGTTATTTTGACATTCACATCTTAGTCCCTGTAGTTTAGCAAAACCGCTAACTCTGAGAAAAGGTCCAGGAAAACCAGAGATTAGATGTTCTCAGTCTTGGTCCTCTTTTAGCTTTGTATGCAGATGAAGGGTATCCGAAGCATTCCCTTTCCATGTCTCAACTATCCATCTTTGAGACTTTGTGCACATCAAGGACAGGCGTATAATTCAGAACCCCTCATTTAAATGGTTTGTTCACCCAAAAGTGAAAATTCTGTCATCATTTACTCACCCTCATGTCGTTCCAAACTCATATGGCTTTATTTCTTCTGCAGAACACAAAAGAAGATATTTTGAAGAATGTTTGAGCTTTTGTCCATATTATTAAAGCTTCAAAAGGACATGTATGGGGTATTTTCTTCTGTATTGATACAGTCACTTTGTATGATAAACAGATTGATATCAAAAAAGGCAACATGACAAACGTCATGTCATGTGAGAACCAATGAGGTTTGCTTTTTATTTGAGGTTTGATGCATGCATATACAGACCCATTTGATGTTCATCACTGTTCAGATTTGATTGGAGCTTTAAAGCTTGAAATTTTTGGACCCCATTGATTTCACTGTATGGACAAAACAATTTAAACATTTTTCAAAATATCTTGTGTTCCTCAGAAAAAAAGATAGCCATATGAGTTTGGAATGACAAGAGGGCAGCTAAAGGATGACAAAGTTTTCATTTCTGGGTGAACTATGCCCTAAATCAGATTGGATTTGGATTGTAGAACTTTACACATCTGCATCAATTATAATATATTTTCTGAGATTCTGTGTGGATGAAGTCAACCGACAATACTCAACACGGCCGAACAAGGCTGACAAGAAAGTCAATGGTTTGAGTCAATGGAAATGCCTATTGATATCTCTAATCACTCTTATTTGGACGTGCACTTTGCTCTCTCTCAGATCTCAGCTGACCTGGTTTGCCTGAGCTCGGCCCATCTCCAATGTCTGCTCTCCAGGCCAGAGCAAAGGGCAGGCCTGCGGGGCAAGACACGACGAAGGTGTCTCGGCAACGGTCTGCCTGGCGGGATGAGTCTGTTCAACCCCTCTTTTGTAGACAAAAGCCAGAGGTCTTAGTTTGGCCTCTGTACAAAGACACCGAGCTACTCTTGGCAGAACTATAAACATCCTTTCCTTTATGTGGGACACTTGCCGTTGGTTAAGGAAGCACTGAAATAAACAGCGCCAAGATGTTCTTCCTCTCCTAAATCTCATATGTCCAATTAATTAGTTTATTAAGGTGGGGGAAAAAGTGTGCGCCTCCTCTCGATTGTTTCCAGACAGGTTTAATGTGCATTTAAGGCCGGACAATGGGCCGCTCATTCATATGCAAAAATGAGGTATATGGAGCAAGCCAGTTTTTGTGGGCAATGACTCAGACACCGATTGAGGGGCAGTGGGGCATGACGAGAGGCCCTCCCTGTATCTGCCCGTCGCAGCTCTCTCTACTCCGAAAAAGAAAGGGCTGGTCTCTACCCGGTGGGGTGGAGTGGGGGGGGAGGACAAAGAGCACAGCCGTGAAATGGCGCTTGTAAAAGACTGGCACCGGCCCCCTCATTGAGATGTCAATCTGAATCGTGGTTCTGTGGGATGAGGCCTGTCATATAGCTGTTGATGAGCGGGTTTAGGGCTCCTTGCTGGTGTGGGTGGCGGGTCACGATCCGATGCTGTTGAGAGCCTCTTCCTTCCCACCGATTAATCCAAGCGCGTTTTGCCATGAAATACATACTTTTATATATACTTTTATATTTCACTTTGTTTGGTAAGTTGTCGTTTTGTGGTAATAAAAGCAGTACTCAAGCTGCATGAACTCCACGAGTTTGTGTAAAACCTGATGGTCATGTGATTTGAGAATGATCATCTTGTGCTTCAAGAACATATGACCGTCTGCACAAAGAGTTCACGTTATCAATGGCACAACTTTGTTGAAATAAATGTATTTTTAAATGTTAAATAAATAAATGTTTTTTATAAATTCAAAATTTAATAAATTCATTTATAAATTAATTTGTAGAATAAACATTATATACATCATATATGTATTATATTATATATTATATATATATAATGTAATATATATATACACTGATCAGTCATAAAGCCCAAATAGGACAAGTGATTAATATGTGATCTCTAAGACAGTTTTATTGCAGCCGGTTCCTTGAAACCACTAGAGTGTGACAGGTGTGTGTGTGTGTGTGTGTGTGTGTGTGTGTATGTGTTTGAGAGAGACATAGATGTCAGTACCACTTGCTTCAGAATTGAACCTGATGGACAGAGAGACAAAGAGACCGTGTGTGTGTGATTGAGACGGAGAGACAATATAGATGTTCCTCAAGGCTATAGGAGCGGAAGCTGGCCGACAGGAGGTGGTAAGAATGTTAGACAGAAACAAAAGGAAAAGAGGCCTCAGAAAACCTGAAGAAACAAAGCAAGATTTCATTACCCTATAGCTTTATGTAAATGTCTTTATTTGTTTAACTATAAATGCTGCCATTTGCATGCAAATATAGATAAAGACAGAGATAAAATGACATGTATAATAACTCATAATGAATGAAAAAGGAAGATGTAAAAATATCCATCTTCATTATGTCAAACATGTTTTATGCCAAATATAAACATAAATTAATATGTAGCTGTGACAGTTTTGCTTATTGGTAGTTTGTTTAATTTGTTAAATAAATTGTTGTTTAATAAAGTGAAGTGTGTAATTTCCACATCACCAAAAAATATTATTGTAAATGTAAAGTTCTTGAACAAGTTTTCTCGAACATTCCACCTGTCTGCCATTGGTCAGGTAAACAAATAGTCCCGCCCCAAAATCACACCATTGGTTGCTGTTTCAGGCTGCTCAGGACGCTTAAACAAACAGTTTCAGCATTGCAATATTCGTGTTTTCAGAAAAGTCAACATTAGTTAGCAAAAAAATCACAAATACTGTGACTCTGGCTTTTAAAATTTCCTCCAATTCATAAATACATGGGCAGCAGTATGTTTACAGACAGCACTGTGGGGGAAAGTTACTTTTAAAAGTAATGCATTACAATATTGCATTACCCCCTAAAAAAGTAACTAATTGTGTTGCTTAGTTATACTTTTTCTAGAAAGTGTTTTTCTGCATTACATTACCTTTGCATTTATTTTTCTTATCTGGGCTGGGCTTAAATGTAAATGCTTATTCCTTTCACATCAAAAGTGAAATGAATAAGCCTCAGGCTGAAGGAAATGCAAATTCACACCTGTACAGTAGAGGGCGCAGCTCAAACAAACCTTTCAGCTGTACTGCCATTCTGAATCGCAGAAGAATAGGATGCAGGAGAAGAAAGTACAACACTCTTACTTCAGCAAGAAAACTTATTTGAAAAAGTAACTCAAATATTTTGTTGTAAGTAATGTGTTACTTTACTAGTTACTTGAAAAAAGTAATCTGATTACATACCTCACATTACTTGTAATGTGTTACCCCCAACACTGGACAGCAGTATGTTTTCAACAGAGTTTTTAGATGTACTGCTAGAGAAGGTGGTGATAATGTCATTAACAATGTCAGTAATGCTCAGCTTAGCTTTTGTTGTTTTTTGTCAATTAAATTTGAAATCATTATATGAAAACATTCTTTTAAATGAAGTCTACTACAGTCTACTACAGGCGAACACCTCTTTAGGTGAACAAGTTTTTTTGCGATATTACTGAATTAATTACTTAAAAGCAATTATTTTACTCAAATTGTGGGTTTCCCTTTGCTGCTGATCTGAAAACAGTTTTGCAGCTTGTCTTCTGATGGTCAAAGTTTTTTATGATGGGAAGACCATGTTCTAGGCCTGCACAAAAGGGCAATGTCAATCTCACCATTCTCACAACCTTACCCTTGGAGACTGACACTATTGGTCATGATGACACTATTCATCTTGTCACTCATAAGGTTTGTTTCAGGTCATTGTCTCCACTAAAAACAGGGACGGTTCATTGGCTTCCCCCCTCTTGTCTCTCCTTTCAGGGTCTGCAGTCAGCAATCAGAGGCTATTTAACCACAGCCATTGCCCCTTTGTGCAAAACTGCCTCAGGGTTTGGTTTAATGATATCACTAAGAAATATTACAATATTGTATTTTCCATAATATAATATAATATAATATAATATAATATAATATAATATAATATAATATAATATAATATAATATAATATAATATAATATAATATAACAATTACAAAAGTCACATGGACAATTATACCTTCACTTTAATTGTATGAAAGTTGTTTTTGCCTTTATTTATTTTTCTTCTGAAGGCTCTTTTAAACATTATTGTAATATATCTTGCTTCTCTTGTGTTCTCTCTTTTGTTTGTGAGTTAAACTGAAGTCATTGCGGTTATCTTTGTTTTGATGATGGTGGAACTAAATGTTTCTGTTTTAGCACTCACTCTATAAGAAATTAGTTTGTTTTTCAAAGTTGTGAATACATTCATTTTTTCCAGATGGCCTATAAAACCATTTCAGTTTCTCCTGTTAAATGAAATTTGCCACACCATCTTGGCATAATAACCCAAGTGGGAGGAAATGTTGAGAATTTTTGAGAGGAAAAATACATCTAGTAAACATCTTTTTAATGTGCATTGAATTTCGGTGGCCTTGTCTTTTATTGTCACACCAACTTTACACAGCAAGTCTTTCTCTTCAGTGCACTAGCGTCATCCGAGGAGAACATCTCCATACAAAATGTGGCAAGTGACAAGAGCTTAGAAACAGGGACATGTGGAACAACTTTGGTTGTGGGCACCGAAACAAAGAATATGTGTTCCTGCTTTTAAAAATGGAAGGCCTATATTTTAGAGTAGGGTTTGGGCCTTCGAGAGCAGCTTGTTTGTTTAGACTGGAGGTAGTAATGTGGTAGAGGGAAACCAGGGAGACATGCGAGGAATGCAGCCAAAGCCTGACTTGGCCCCATCAAAGCCGAGGCCTGCTGCCCAGGACACTGCTGCCCTTCTCAGAGCTGTCCTCTACCAATGCACCCCTCCATCCACAGAGAAAGAGCCTCTCTGACGGCCCTCTATGGAGCCTAATGGCCTCTCAGAGCCTGAACAATGAGGGACAGTGTGGATTTTGCTTCAGGCTGAGGAGGGTCTGCGAAAATTGTGAAGCTGTGTGTGTGTGTGTGTGTGTGTGTGTTTCTAGCTGCAATAATTTTTAAATATATTTTTCTGGTATTTATTTATCTGGCAAAAAAAACCCAAAAACAACAACAACAACTAGGATCTCAGGGTGAGAGCATTACATTTATAAATTACAATATTTAATTAAAGCTGCAAGCAGCGATGATTTTAGGTGGTTTTAGGAAAACAGTGAATAGTGGGCGACATGCGTGTAAGCGAGTAAATACAGGAGAAATATGGCAGACGTGCCACACTTCCTGTTGACAGCAGGTGGCGCTATGACTAACTGAATATTGGCATATAGATGTCTTCAGGCCAGGACTCTTATCAAACATGTGAAGTCTGGGGCAGTTCGGACATTGTATGCCTGAGTTACAACAGCTTCCTGTTTCATGGCGAAACATCAGACTTTGTCAGTCCGCCACGGACATGCCCTTCAGCGAAAACTTAATTGAAATTTTGTAGGTGGCGCTATCGAGCCATTTTGCCACACCTAATTCTGAAACCCATATCAGACGTAAATTTTCACCACTTCTGACGCGTGTGCAAAGTTTCATGAGTTTTCGAGCATGTTTAGGCCCTCAAAAATGCGATTAATTTCGGAGAAGAAGAATAATTGACTGAACAATTACAATAGGGTCCTCGCACCACCGGTGCTCGGGCCCTAAATATAAATGTATAATTGCGCAAGATGTAAACATAACTTTAAATTTGAAAGTTTAAAATTTAAACTGTTTAATATATACAACACCCTGGCAATATTTAAAATTTGGTATAAAAAAAAAAAAAATTGGTCTACATTGCCAATACAACTCAATTGAATCTTTATGAACCAAGCCATATTAAACCATCTGAATGATCTGATTCAGTAAACCAGTGAAAAGAGAAAGTCTTTCTTGGAGAGAATTGGGAAACTATATATATATATATATATATATATATATATTTATATATATATAGTACCAATTATTTTTGAACTGTCTGAATGTAGTCACTAAAATGAATAAAAAGAGAGAAAATATATTGTAGGAGAGTTGTGAACATAAAGATCTTTTTGAGCCAATTAATTTTGATTGTCTGAACAAAACGATTCACTAAAATGAATGTAATGGAAACAACCTTCTAGGGAAGTAGTGGACACAGGGACTTGTCTACTTTCTGATTTATTATCTACTTTCTGACTAAAATGAATGAAGATACATGGCAAAAAAAAATAGCAATCTAGCCTTTTTTCACACTACTCACTAGTTAAGGCTGTAATACACTACTCAACTTTTGTGCCAAGATTTTGCTCCAATTTGCAGTCTGGAGGAGTCTATGCTAGTTGCTAAAAGTAATAGACTGCAGACTGCAGATTTTGGACAATTGACTGATTTCAGAGAAAATTGTGTGGTGTATGATGGACATATTTATTTATTTTTTTTTAGCTTTTTTAGCTTGTGAAAGCGTTCTAGTGCACTTATCACTGAAGAAGCTGACACAATCTGTTAGCATCTCCAGCTAGCCTATAGACAAAACTGGCCCAGACAGTTGACAATGCCAGCCACGCTGTCACCCTGCCAGAAGTCCAGCTGAACCTAGGTGGTGAACAGGTTGAGGCTGTCTCTGGAAGATTTCAACCTTCCCCCTTCAACAAAAGCCATGGTTTTCTTGCAGAGTGTGAGAAAAAAGATTAATGTTGAACCAAAGGCTGAGCAAACACATCTTAAGGTGAAGACACAGCTTCTGTCTGAGCATTTAAGCAAACATACTGTGTGCTGTCTCATGTGAATCTGACAGTCTGTCATATCCTCACGATCACTAGCCCAACTGCCACCTCTCGTTGTAGCGCCGGCAACCAACATCACGCTCGGGAGCTCCACAGTTGACGGCGTTTGTTTGGCTCAGGCTAAGAAAGCATTGGCAGTTTGTTTTAATTACCCCCATGCTGGGTCTCCTCACTGGGCTCCGTATGTGAAAGCTGGCCCTCACCCATCACCCTGCCAATCAGGGGTCCGCATCATACGATCTGAACTTTCTGCACCTGAGGAAAATGAAATCAGCAGATAAACCATGAACCATGCCTTTTCAGTTCATGCTAATGTCATTAGCACTTATAGGAAAACATTTTGTAATGCTAATATATTACATTATGCACTTCCTCTCAATTCAGCAGGTCACATGTTGTTTATTAGGGACAATGTTACCTTTATACGGCCGCACTGTAGACCTATTCATGTTTGTATCCTGACCTTGGCCCCTGTAATTAATAACTTCCATGACACAGAGATGCAGGTAGAAAGCCTTGACCTGAGAATAATAACAGTGTCTCATGGCTGTAGATGAAAATGCATGTAGTCTTGCCTTCTGGCTCTAAATTGCAGGGATGGGCAGTAGCTTTGATATTTGTGGTGATGTTTGAGGATCAAACAAAACCTCGTGTGCACCTCATTCGACAAGCTTATCTAACCTCTTTGAAACTCGAGGCTCCTCTCATATGCTACGCTAAACTGGCAGCGCCTTGCTTTACAGCTCTGACTAACAGTTGCCTTTATGTACTGTAACAATAAAAGGTCCAGATAGAAATCTAGAATGCACATACTAAAATGAGCATGATTGCTTACTTGCCTCAAATTTCAGTGTAATAATCACTTTGCAAGATTTTAAAGAAGCTGACACAATCCAGGTTAGCATTCATGTTATTAAATGCGCCTGTTCTTTGCATACAAGTTAACAAATGTACATGTTAGCCAACATACTTAACATTCATGTTTGCAAATGTACAGGTTCTTAGCATTCATGTTTGAAAATATACATGTTCTTAGCCTTCATGTTAGTAAACATGCATGTTCATAGCAAACTGTTAGCAAATATATTTATTGCAAACAGACATGTTCTTAGCATTTATGTTTGCAAATGTAGCCTACATGTTCTCAGCATGAAAACTGAGCAGTTTTCTGAGGCTTCCGGTCACCTCATGTCTGATTGATTCTCTCTGTCTCTACTCAGATCCCTCAAACCAATGATACATTGATACATGGTCATGAAAAACTGGACATATGAGGGTATTATAAAATTTGTGGTTTCCAGACTATGAAAAAATATGGCAATAAAGAAAACAAAACCTTAAAAAAAAAATAATTTTTGTAGTAACTAAAATATGGGAATGTTTTGCTCAGCTTTGCTCAGGTCTAAACTATTTTATCAGCATACTGTACATATATTTTAATGCTGCATTTCAAATTAAATTTTGTGCAATAAAGTAGTTCCTTTTTCTCGCTCAAGACACATTAGAGAAAGTACAACCCGAATTCCGGAAAAGTTGGGACGTTTTTTAAATTTGAATAAAATGAAAACTAAAAGACTTTCAAATCACATGAGCCAATATTTTATTCACAATAGAACATAGATAACATAACAAATGTTTAAACTGAGAAATTTTACACTTTTATCCACTAAATGAGCTCATTTCAAATTTGATGCCTGCTACAGGTCTCAAAAAAGTTGGCATGGGGGCAACAAATGGCTGAAAAAGCAAGAAATTTTGAAAAGATTCAGCTGGGAGAACATCTAGCAACTAATTAAGTTAACTGATATCAGGGCTATAACATGATATTCTATAAAAGGGATGTCTTAGAGAGGCAGAGTCTCTCCAATCTGTGAAAGAGTGCGTAAAAAGATTGTAGAAAACAATGTTCCTCAACGTCAGATTGCAAAGGCTTTGCAAATCTCATCATCTACAGTGCATGACATCAACAAAAGATTCAGAGAAACTGGAGAAATCTCTGTGTGTAAGGGACAAGGCCGAAGACCTTTATTGGATGCCCGTGGTCTTCAGGCCCTCAGATGACACTGCATCACTCATCGGCATGATTGTGTCAATGACATTACTAAATGGGCCCAGGAATACTTCCAGAAACCACTGTCGGTAAACACAATCCGCCGTGCCATCTGCAGATGCCAACTAAAGCTCTATCATGCAAAAAGGAAGCCATATGTGAACATGGTCCAGAAGCGCCGTCGAGTCCTGTGGGCCAAGGCTCATTTAAAATGGACTGTTTCAAAGTGGAAAAGTGTTCTATGGTCAGACGAGTCCAAATTTGATATTCTTGTTGGAAATCACGGACGCTGTGTCCTCTGGGCTAAAGAGGAGGGAGACCTTCCAGCGTGTTATCAGCGTTCAGTTCAAAAGCCAGCATCTCTGATGGTATGGGGGTGCATAAGTGCATACGGTATGGGCAGCTTGCATGTTTTGGAAGGCACTATGAATGCTGAAAGGTATATAAAGGTTTTAGAGCAACGTATGCTCCCTTCCAGACGACGTCTATTTCAGGGAAGGCCTTGTGTATTTCAGCAGGACAATGGAAAACCACATACTGCAGCTATTACAACAGCATGGCTTTGTCGTAGAAGAGTCCAGGTGCTGAATTGGCCTGCCTGCAGTCCAGATCTTTCACCTATAGAGAACATTTGGTGCATCATTAAACGAAAAATACGTCAAAAAGACAACCACGAATTCTTCAGCAGCTGGAAACCTATATCAGGCAAGAATGGGACCAAATTCCAACACCAAAACTCCAGAAACTCATTCATTCGATGCCCAGACATCTTCAAACTGTTTTAAAAAGAAGAGGAGATGCTACACCATGATAAATATGCCCCCGTCCCAACTATTTTGAGACCTGTAGCAGGCATCAAATTTGAAATGAGCATAAAATTGTAAAATTTTTCCATTTGAACATTTGTTATGTTCTCTATGTTCTATTGTGAATAAAATATTGTCTCATGTGATTTGAAAGTCATTTTATTCAAATTTAAAAAACATCCCAACTTTTCCGGAATTTGCGTTGTAATAAAAAATCCTTTAAATGCATTATATTAGGATCAAATACAGTTTAATTACGTTTTAAAGTGAATCTGAATTTGCAAAAATTGCCATTGGGTTGATTACTTACAAATTGTAGTCCGTTGCTGATTCCAAATTACAAATGACAAAAATTGTAGTTAGTAATGTATTCCATAAGATTTTTTATAAATCAAAAAATGTATAAATTAAAATAAATAATTTTAAAATAATAAAACCTATAATAAAAAATGTGTTTGAAAGAAAAAAACCTTTCAAATATATAGCAATACATGCATGGTTAAATGACTTACTGAGTGATAATCAAATAATAATTAACGTGTTCGTCAGGAGTTGATTCGATATGCAATGTTGCAATGTTGAGAAAACACTCCTTAAAAGTGAAATGATTTCTGCAAATCCAGCGATCAAATGTTCTGTGGCCTCTCAATTTTCCATGTAGTTATAGCCACCTGACTAGTGTGCAATTGTACAAAAGTAGAAGACTTTATGAATGTATATAAGCGATATGCTTTTTTTTTTTTAGAAAGGAAAATTTAAAACATGAAAAAGAAGAATTAGTTAGAGACAATAAATTATGAATGATTTACTACCATTGTGTGGTAATAACATATAATCAATAAAAAGTTACTGATTACGAGGATTTTTTTAAAAACGTAATATAATCTAATTACAAGTACTTAATTTTTGGAATCGGATTACGTAATCCAGACTACATAAAGTTAGTTACTACCCAGCACTGTCAATAAATGCAAGATAATGCTGCCCCACCAAGTTTTCAAAATGCCCCCCCAGTCATGCAGTCCTGGAACCAGGCCTGCTGTATTGTTTACATCTGCACAGTTGAAGTGTTTTCTACCCAGAAGTCATGACTTATCCACGTGCTTTTCATAATACTACACAGAAGCCATAGAGGGACCCGGGGCCATTTGAGAGTCATTGATAGGTTTTAATTGAGGCACAGTTCAAAGCTCTGGCTTAAATTTTATTAAAACCCTCACAGGCACTAAAGCCCTTATCATATCCTGTCATTTGACCTCCTTTAAATCCATTTTTACGCACACGACGCAGGCCAGGCCGGGCACTGTGGTTACACCAGCAGGGAAAAAAAACCTGGGTAAAAGCAGCTTCCTGTCCGGTAATTACACACTGGTCTCAGAGACCGCAGTTTGGAAATTCAAGTTGTCCGTCAACTTCCCCAGATCAGCCCGTGCAGTTGGGAAAACAGGGAGGCTGACGAGCCCCTCCGCCGTTTCCTGTTCTGGCCTGCTGGGCCAGACGCGTGCGAGTCATAAGCACATGTCCGGTTTACTGTAACGGCACTCATTAAGACTGCAGGTACACACAGGAAACAGGACATGGGCCCGTCTCTCAGCATTCTATTTGTTTAGCACAATCTGCTGCACCCCAGCCACTTAAAGAGAGAGAGTGAATGTATGTGTGTTGAAGAAAGAAAAAAATGTTTCCTGGTTTTAAGCGAATGTGACTATTACTGAGGTATTAATGCCTGCAGATTGCATGCTTGTTCCTGCCCCCGCATCCGCCCGCACTTCTCTATCCACAGCCGTGAAATTGGGACCATGTGTTCTGTGCTCCACTCCAGTCCGGCAACAAGACACAGGGCTGTTTTTCTTTCTCATTCCTTCTGCCGGAACTGCGGGCTCGGGAAAAAGCTGCGCTAAACACACACATACCTCTCGCTTCCAATACATAACACACGTTCAGTGTCATCATGTTCTCCGCAGGGAGATCTCAGTGGATGAATTTTCTTGTAATTCATGTCAAGAAGTGCCCTTATTTATGTTTGGGTGTTATTACGTTAGTTATTATGGAGAACGTTCATCATTATCTTACCTCATCCTCCCTAATTGTAAAACTGTGGTTGTATCTTGAACTCCACACTCAAGCTAAATATATCAACTACTTGGAAGCGGTTGGAACAACACGTGTATCAATAGATCTGGGATAGTTTGGCACATAAATACTGAATCTTTGTGATGATATCACATTTAAGATCTTTCTCACTTCTGATAGTATCAACTTCAAAGAGGTTTTACAGGACAGTTCATAGAAATTCCAAATGTCAGCCATGTTTTCTTATATTAAGATCTCTCGACGGGGGGTGTAGGTGCATTTTTGGGCGCTGTTGTTGAGCATGCAAGGTTGAAACTTGACCTTAAAAAAAGAAAAGATCAGAATATGCATATTACAGACTGACATTTCAAAGTTGCTGGAGATATTTCTCCTTTAACCAGCTGTGGACACATCGGGTCTTGTGTTGAGAGCTCAGATTGATGAGTTAATAATCTGGAATGGGAGTGCCGGTGTATTTGTCCTCAGTCACAGTCTGTAGAGTTTGATAGTGCTAACTTGTCTTGTCCAGTGTTGGTTTTCTTGGGGGAGTGTGGGAAGACCTCGGTTTCCCAGCATGCCAGGCAGTGATGCACATATGGACTTACATACGCTGGATTGATGAGTTTCGTATAAGTGCACCATCACCCCCAACCTTTCTCAGGTCACGCTTTCTCTCCCTGCCTCCATTTTTCTCTCGCTCTCCATATCTTCTTCTGGTTCAGGTATCTTTTCTTACATGTTCCCACCTCAGCTTCCATTTTTGCACATGACCTTTCAACCTTCCTTTAACCAAGTTCAGTGATTAAAATAGAAACAGATTTGAGCTGAAACCAGTCTCCTCCCACTGTAATAATGCTTGTGGAATGTGCAAGGATTTAGTAGTTAATAATGCTGTTGCATTCAGCTGAAACACCCAGAAACTGCAATAATATTAGATTTATGTTTAATTTATGTTGATTTATGAAATCATTACTGAATGAGGCTTAATCTGTTTGTTTTTTTTAATCTGTAATATTTAAATTTACACTAGAATGTTTGTTTTGTCAATTTAGCAAAAACTTTATGATAACAGCTGACTATATTCACTGAAAAAAAACATCACTGTAAATATGTGGTATAATGTTTCAGGCATTACAAACCATTAATTAAACAACATTTAAGTAACATAAATGTAACATAAAAACATACATAACTGATTCTAAAACAGCTATTTAAATAAAATATTACCAAATGTTATGTGTCACACAGACTACACTTTGAATGAACTTTGACTGTTTAAATTATATAATTACTCACATTTACCTTGAACATATTTTAACTATTTTTATGTAAAAGTACTTGTACTGTCTTGTTAAATATAATAGATGTATAGCCTATATTAGATACATTATTTACAGTAAAAATCACATGTATTTGTCCATATATATTTTTCATGGTACAGTGGTACAAGGTAACATAATTAATTAATTTTTACATATTTTTTTTTTTAAAGTTACAAACACTAATGTGTGTCAGACCAAGTATATAGCTGCTTAAAGGATTAGTTCACCCAAAAATGAAAATTATGTCATTAATTACTCACCCTCATGACGTTCCACACCCGTAAGACCTTTGTTCATCTTTGGAACACAAATTAAGATATTTTTGATAAAATCCAATGGCTCAGTGAGGCCTCCATTGACAGCAAGTTTTACATTTTCAGTGCCCAGAAAGGTACTAAAGACAACACTGCTTCATGAAGCTTCGAAGCTTTATGAATCTTTTGTTTCGAATCAGTGGTTCGGAGTGTGTATCAAACTGCCAAAGTCACATGATTTCAGTAAACAAGGCTTCCTTACATCATAAGTGTTTTGAAACGTTTTGAAATTTCAATGGTTCACCACTGGGGGGGGGCATGTCACTGAAATCACGTGACTTTGGCAGTTTGATACACGCTCCGAACCACTGATTTGAAACAAAAGATTTGTAAAGCTTCGAACCTTCATGAAGCAGTGTTTTGAAATCACCCATCACTAGAAATTGTTGAATAAAGTCGTAATTGTGTTTTTTTGGCGCACAAAAAGTATTCTCTTCACTTCATAACATTAAGATTGAATGACTGTAGTCACATGAACTGTTTTAAATATGTCTTTATACCTTTCTGGGCATTGAAAGTGTAAATTTACTTGCTGTCAATGGGGTCCTCACTGAGCCATTAGATTTTATGAAAAATATCTTAATTTGTGTTCCGAAGATGAATGAAAGTCTTACAGGTGTGGAATGACATGAGGGTGAGTAATAATGACATGATTTTCATTTTTGGGTGAACTAACCCTTTAAGTTCATATACATATTTTTATGTATAGTTATTAGGGCTGTCAACATTAACGCGTTAACGCATGCGATTAATTCAAAATCCTTAACGCGTTAAAATAATTTAACGCATATTTAACACAAAAAAATTACGGAAGCATGTGAAATTGCGTCATAACGTAAATTACTTCATGCAGTTAGATGATCTTAAAGTCCATGCTGATTATATCAGAGATGGCAGAGAGAATTATTCATTCCAGTGTCTGTTTCGCTTTAAAACACGAACTCTCTGTCATATTGTGTCATTGTATCTGAAGAGCGCGAGCCCTCCCGCATCGCGCTGTTCCTGTCTGAACGGAACGTCGAAACATCCCACCGCTGTATGGCCAGATGATATGAAAACTGTTTCTCTGCTGGATAAAGCAAATCAGCTTCTTGCTATGAAAGTTTTGATGGATGAGGATTGCAATCAAAGTAAAGACGATTGCGGTGACGTACAGGAGTCGTACATTAAGCACGCGTGAGTCCGTTATATTGATAGGCAAACAAATCATGTATGAGCGCTCTCGACGCACTGATCGCACATTGTATTTATGCACAGACACATTTCAGTACATTCACATTGTTTTCACACACATTCAGGATAATGTTTGGATTTGTCCTGTGTATGTTGCTGTGTACTTGAGTATATATGCAGGTAAAGGCGGTTGGTTTAGGTTTTTTTGGCATCTCCATGTGGTCCTGTTCAGTATCGCAACTTGACTTGTCTAAAATGTAAACAAGCTCTTTGCTGTTGCACATACTACTATACACTGTGAATTCTGAAACGTTTTTTGCTGTGATTTTTTTCATGGGCTCTTTGGTGTACATAATGTACACCAAATGTACAAAATGTATTAATTATATGAAAAAATATTTGGTTATTTGGTGTCCTTTTTTGGAAAGACATCTAAATTTACCTTGAAAAAAGCTGAAAAATACAGTTTTGTGAGAATCACACTTCAATCTGATGGTTTACTTTGCTGGATATAGGCAATGATGGCAAAATGGACGTGTTAAACAAGATAAATGGTGTATGCTTAATTTCACGATAAGTGTGCGATTAATAAAAAGTATTGAGAACATTAGCTTAAAATGCTCTTAAATGTAGATGATGAGCACAGATGAAGACGGAGACATCCCGGAGCTTTGATATCTCCAAGCAAATGGCCTCTCTGATATGACCCTTTCACTAGATAAGAGCGAGGTCACAAGAGAGCATCTCTCAGGAATCATCAGCCTAGGAGGGAGATAGATAGACAGAAAGATAGATGAATGAGAAAGTGAGAGATTGACCGGGCATCCACTCCCTGAAGCCCAGCGGAGATCTGACCCTTCCACCTGGGTAAACATTCAGCGCTGATCAGGGGGATAAAGAATGCAGCAACCAAGAGACGTGGACTCAGGCTTTGGGAGGGGGGGGGGAGGGGGGGGAGGGGGGGGGCGAGACGGCGTATTCGGGGGGTCAGTTCTCCACAGGAACTGCTAGCTATCTGTAGGGTCAAGTTTATTTTTCCTGTTTGGTTGGGTGAGGGGTGAGGGGATTTTAGGGGGGCGACAGGGGCAAAAGGTTGGTCAAGGGTTGAGAGAGAGGATTGGAATACACAGACTGGTGAGGACAGGAGATCAGACATACAAGTGGAACATCGAAGGATCATCTGGTCCGAGACAGGATGTAGCCAAACAGGAAATACAACAAGTGCTTCGTACTTAACACATGTCCTGGCTCTTGAACTTATCTCTGTGACTGACGCAAAGCTCATCTTCTGCCAGTCTGTGCAGGCTGGGAATCATCTCATGTTGAGCAATGATGAAAGAAAGCCGAGTCACTGCAGAAGCAGATGGTTTTTGGAAGTGTTTATAATGCTCTGAAAAAGCAAGAACCGGTCTATATCAAAATGTAGCATTTTATAACACACTGGAACCATAAACTTTGAGTCAAGTGTGGCTAATGGTATCACATGCTTCTGTTTGCACCTCTTTAATTGTAAAAAGATTTCTTAAATGCTTCCTTTGCACTATGGACATCATTAAAAGTTTAAAGCACTTAACTGACTGAACGAGAGCAATACTATAAAACAATAAACACATTTAACCATAATCCATGTCCAACAACAGGAAGATTTCTAATGATTATTGGCAAACTAAATTCTTTGAATGATTTACTTAAAGGGATATTCTGTCATCATTTACTCACCCTCATGTCGTTCCAAACCTGTATGGCTTTATTTCTTCTGTGGAACACAACGACGATATTTTGAAGAATGTTGGTAACAGATTTGGTTCCCTTTGACTTCCATGTAATGGAAGCCAGTGTGAACCGAAACTGTTAAGTTACCATCATTCTTCAAAATATCATCCTTTATGCTCCACAGAAGATAGAAAATCATACAGGTTTGGAATGAGATGGAGATGAGTAAATTATGACAGAAATGCCAGTTTTTCTGTGTGAAGTATCCATTTAACAAAGAAGTGGTTGTCTATAGCAACTTCCAATCAACAGCCTTCCACCAGTCAATGTAGTTGTATGGATTTACTGTACTGTACTGTTGTTCAATTTGTATATTTTATTGTGGCATCTTCACCAGAGGGAAATAGAAATCACAAATGAGATCTCGTTATTAGCTCTATTGTGTCTTCAAGACACCAGTAAGATTAAACTGAGAACGATTAAAGACTTTTGCTTAAGTCTTCTGCTTCTCAGATCTTTCTGTTCTAGAGTTTCAAGAGATCTCACTAATGTCTCAAACTGTGCTCAGATTTGCCCAGATATCAAAAGTCAGACGTCTCATTATGAACTCAAATTCTTCCAAGGGCATTTTACAGAAACTTCAGAGACAAAGTTGACACTTTACAGAAAGATAATTGAGAACTGCATTAAGTCTTGTGAGCAATAAAAGAGCAACCTTTGAGCAATAACATCTTCCTCTGGACAGGTATATTTTGTCACAATATTACATAAGTTGTAAATAAAACAAAGATTACGTTTTTAAGAAAGATTAAACATTTTAAGAAATCTTTTTAAGGAGTAAGTTTTACAAGAAAATAATATTTCAGTCTTTCAACTTAAAAATGTCATGTTTATTTCATTGAGTTACTTGCAATTCCTTATAGCCAAAATCAGTAAACTGAGACCTGGGATTTATACAGTTCAGGTCATGGGAACTTAGGACTTTTATCTTTGGGGTCTGGCTGATCGACCACGGCAAAACCCAGTGAAGGATATAAGGGCTCCTTTTGTAAGACTCTCATTAAAACCACACCGCCTCCCCAGTGTTGTTTTATCCTCCTCATCTCCTGTTTATCTAACATCCTATCCCACTGCTATGGATAACACTGTCCAAAAAGCCTTAATCCGATTCTCCTTTGCCATAGAAATGACATTGACAGATAAAAGCAGAGGCCTATCTCCGCTGGGTACCTTGTAGGGCCAGGTCATAGATAGCTCATTCTAGGACAGTGTGAAGGTTGTCTTCCAGGCCTTGAGATAGCACTTTATGCACTGTAACAGGGCGGTTGTGGTGTACTCTGCATTATCGACAGGGCTTTGACTGTGTCTTTGTTCGGCAGCGGCCCATATCGCAGTTGTGTTTCTAATTAAGCTGGAGAGATGGAGACAGACAGGCTGCCGGTTGCCTCCGACACTCTGGTGTGGCGCTGCTGTAAAAAATGTACTCCCCACACCTCTTTGCCTACACACAGTCTGTGACCCTAATCTTTCATTCCTCTGCTGGAATTCGGCTTGAGTTGTTAGCGCTGTGGGTATTTGTTAGTTGTCTTAATTGTTTAAACAGGATGGCAATGCATGTGGACTTATATAGTAAAATGTATATTTATATATGTCAAGTAAAGATATTAAAGTATAAATTTTCTGTATTTTTAAGTTCATTTTTAGTAAAGTATTAAATAAAACTAATTCATTATATATATATATATATATATATATATATATATATATATATTATGCATGAACTGCAGCTGTCCTTTTGGGGTCACCCTATTTGTTCTTTTCTTTTCTTTTCTTTTCTTTTCTTTTCTTTTCTTTTCTTTTCTTTTCTTTTCTGTGGTGCCAGGGCATTCAAAAGTTAGCAGATTAAGCAGCAAATGTGACATGATGCTGTCATTAGAAAAGGTAATTAATTTAAGAACAGTTAATCTGTGAAATAAAAGTTACCTGAATTATGCTAATTATCTGACTGTATATAGTATAGTGAGAACTTTACAGTGGCATTTACACTGACACCGACAGACTATTCTGCAAACTTAATTAAAAGATTAGAGGACTTCTTTTTCTCATCCTCTGTATGTCTTTCTGCCCTCCTACCTTGTCCTCTCCCCCTTTCATGCATCAAAGACCCCCTTATCTGCCCCCCTGAGGTTCTGCCACATAGGAAGAAGGTGAGTGGACATACTGCAGCTTATCTTGTTGGGAAGGCCACAACGATAAGGCTTAGCTTTCCCATCTGGCAAGTTTCATGCTGACCCCTTATTCTCCCACTGCTCAGTCTGTGTCACCCATTAAAAGGAGAATAAAGATTATATCAGACCTCAAAGTATGTAATCAAATTTCCCTCTCGGCCATCTCAAGCTAAAAAAAAAAAAAAGTGACTGACCATACCGCTCCCTCTTGAAATCTGGTACATATTTGGGTACCTGACGAATGAATGAATGAATGAATGAATAAATAAATAAATAAATAAATAGTTTTTTAAAACTACTTTAATGTCCCATGGGTGTCTGACTTTCTTAAAAATATGAAAATGTATCATAATTTATTATTATTATTATTATTATTGGTCATTTACACCACAGCAAACAATTTTGCCATTAATAAGATTGTTTTCAAATATTTTAATTGTGTCATTTCCAATCAATTTTTGTTAGATTTAGCAAAACATGTATAAAATATTTTTTTTTAATGTTGTGTCATTATCATACAGAAATTGCTAGCTATGAAACTAGCCTTAGCAAGAGAAACAAGTTTTTCCTCCCCATTTTCTTGGAAAAAAAACATTTTCTTCCAAAAATGTTTAAATTTCATTTCCAGCATTGTCATCAAACATTTGAGCTGTTTTGCGGTTTGCTTAAATAGTCCTGTAGTGTGAAAAATTAACTTTTAATTATACATAATATATAAATACTCCATATAAATTTCAAATAATATGAGGCTTTGAAAACTGCATGGCTAATAATAAAAACAATGCAAAAATACTGCAGGATATTGATGTCAACTGCCCTTTTTGATATAATTCAGTCTTTGTATGGTTATATATTCGTAGCTTTCTTTTTACATTACAGTACACACATTTATGCCAGTCTAATCTTATTTTGGGTGATGTTAAACAGGAAACAACACCCAATGTTAACCGATAATCTTTTTCAGTGCTAGTTTCCCATAAGAGAGGTGTCTTTGTCTCACACACACACTCTAAAATCTTCTCGACCACTCCTCTGCAGGACTATCTCTGTTGATATAGCTCCATGAGATCAGGCCTAGCACTTGGAGCCAAGCCGTCCCACACAGACTCCCATCCACCCCAGCAGCCCTGATAAAACAGCACAACAGAGGGGGGCTGCAGAGTAGCGGGACAGCAGTGATAATGCCCGAGGGGAGAGATCACAGGAACACATGCCCCCTTTGATAAAACATGCTGTACTACTGGAGAGCATCACTTACCAGGTTCACATATCATACAGTCCTGGCCGCTGAGAATTACCGGTGACATAATGGCTGCACTGAGCTATTAGCGTCCTGCTGAGGAATGTACAGTAGATTAGATTTTTCTGAGTTTTACTGCTATTAAACCAGTGTGTATATATGTCTTACTAAAAGTTGGATACTAAGGGGCTTTAAACGTAGCTGAGGCCAATTTTCTATGTAGCTTAGCTTGTAAAACAATTAGATGATGACATTTATGCCCAGAAACAGGGTTATTAGGCTATGGGGAGTATTTATGCTCTTAGAAGCTGATAGATTGGGCTTTTTTGTGTATTTTGGAACTAATACAGGTCGCTTTTCAAATGAATTTCTTGTCTTGTGCAGATCAATTGTTTCTTTGACAGTAAGAATAGTTTTATGATGAAAAACAGTGTTTTTGAATCTTGCCAAAAGTGATGTGATTCAAGTTACGAGCATTCTAGGACTGAGAAAAGTCCCAATTATTTAGGATAAAAATAAATTCAAATATGTGACTACATGACACATCTTCAGTTTGTTTTTGTGGGTGAAAACAGATGTGACATCAAATACCCTGAGCTACAGATTTTAGTGGTTCACTCAAAGACCAAAATAGCACATTTATTGTGAGTAGAGTTTAAAACTGTTAAAGTCCCACCCGTTTTATAGAGTCGAGATGGTGCTGTATTTTATTTGAGAGCCAACAATAACAGAATATGAATTCTGCCTTAACATGCTACCAGTCAACTCAGACTTTGGTGCTATATGGGCACAAAATATTTTGTGGGGATGCTATGAGAGTCTTTTGGTGGGCCAAGAAAAAAAATAGCTGAAATGCTTGCTGGCACCACTCCTCTACACCAAACCATACAGCTGGGACTCTTAGATGGCAGTTTCTATCCTGTACTAGAGCTGCATTCAGGATCTCTGAACATATTCTCCCAGTGTCTTTTCAGTAGTTGGTCACATTAAATATACCTTTGCTCGTACAAACTGACACTGAAGTGAGATGGTCTTCGTTGAGACTTGTATCCGTCACTCAGCTGAAGAAGTGAGAAATGCCTGGTGTGAGTAGATAGGATATAACCTTGTACATCGCCCTGTTCCTGCCTCGTCCAACCTACCATTCACTCTAAACATAAAGCTCCCTCTTGTTGTGTGTAAAAGCTACAAAACACTCGTTGTGCAGCACCCTCTCTTTCACCGTTCTGCCCACATCACGATCTTCCCCAAACGTCTGTACCAAAAATAACCCTGAAGAGTTTCCTGTGTTTTAGCGATTCCATGAGATGCTCTGAGTTTTGATGGTTGTACAGGAGTAAGCTTGAGTCCAACTTTAAAACAACTGAATCAGTGTTCAAGCTACAAGCTACTCACAATTTGAAGTTGTTCTACTGTAAACAACAGTCATCATTTACTTTCATTACATTCCAAATGACTGATTGATTACATATGGACTAAAAAAAAAAACAAAAAAAACAATGCACATACAGAGCACATCAAATATGGTAAATGGAAGCTTAAACATGGTTGACTGACATGTGAGATCCAAGCATATTTGAGCTTCTGTTTACAATATTTGATGTGCTCTATGTGTGTGCATTGATCAATGTTTATAAAAGCCTAAATTAAATCTGTTCATCATATAAAGTTATTGTGTCTCTTTTGTGAGACACAAATCTTCATTTGTGTTGGTGATGAACAAAAGTCTTATGGATTTGAAACAACGTCAGGTTGAGTAGATGATGACAGAATTTTCATTTTTTGAAAAAATGAAGCTATGCCTTTAATATCAAGTAACTTATGTTTCAGATGAAAATTAGCCAGTTAATTTGTATATTCCTCCTGGATGCAGACAAAATTACACAATTCTGTTTTCAATCTGCACACATACGCTCACATACTCTGGTCTAGAATACCATGAAAACAAACGCTATAATACAAACAGTAAAGCATCCCAGCGCTGTTATATAAAATATCAGTATAAATCTTGCTGCTTGGCCAATCAGATTAGAGGACTGGATCTAGCTGGTGAATAATATAATTTCTAATTTAATCAGAGGCATATTTTCATAATTATAAAGAGTTGCATTTAACTAAATATTATTTTGTATTAAAACGGTGCACAGAGATTCAATTTAATGAATTGTTTTTTAGAATTATGAGTCAGTGTTCATTTAGAGTATGTGAACACCTGAATGAACCAATTCAATAAAATAAATCAAACTTTCCAACGCCACGTATGAGAGACAGAATAGTTTATGAAAGCGCTTTTGAATTTATCCACAATTATCACCATTCACACCAATCAAAAGGGGAGCATTTGCAGTATGCAACAGTGCTTTTCTGTTGAAGGTGAAATAGTGTGCTTATTCAGGATTCAGGCGAGGGAGTATGGAATATTCTGATTTATTGGTCCAAATAAATGTCCAGATGCAGTTAAAGTCAGCTTGTGTAGTTTTACACTAAGGCTACTGGAATATTGTCCAGCTAATGAATGAAAAGATGACGTTCACTGGATGTAGGGGGGTTTCCAAAGTCCCCCCCCCAAACCAGCATGCAGTGTATTCCATCTCCTCCGCTAACACAAGTTCACCCTAGTGGTCAGTTAGGAGATGAGTCAACCCCTGACAAAGCCTGATTGTTTGAATGAAGTGTTAATGACATTCACAAAGGTCACAATAATCTGTCAATGCAAATGATTGACTCTCTTTCTCGTATCCATCTTTCATCTGCTCTCTTTCTCTTAGTTTCTTGTACACAAAGACGCCTTTGAGCCTGGAGGGTTCTGTCTCTACTGCCCCCTAAAACTTGGGGAGAAGTTTAGGAACTATGAGGACTTTGTGGAGAAGCTAGGGAGGGCAAGAGGAAAGGAAGCATGGAAGGAGCTCCGGAGGAGAAGGAGGAAGCCGTCTGACTGTAATTTACAGCCTTAATAAATCCCCTCTCTTTAGCCTCTAACCCCCATATCTGCCCGCTAGCTCCCTAAAAACTTAATCACTCCCTTGCTGCCCCATCGGTAGTCCTTGGCGAGGTCTACGCTGTCCTTGTGCCCCGCTGCATGGGGCCCACATCGGCCCTACTGTAAAAGCAAACAACCTCCTCATTATCACCTGTCTGTGCCGCCACACTAGCCAAGAACTACGGCCCACCCCTGAGTAATTCAACCAGATGTGGATGCTACCCCTGTTGGGTTTAGTTATAGTTGTAGTGATAGTTAAGCATCAGTTTGAACCATATGAATATTGTCACAGCTTTTCCCTTAATGGCAAACCTAAAACCCTTTTCCACGAAGTGGAAGAATAAATCTGAGAGGGCGAGATAGGGAGTTTGGCACTGTCTCTATCCCTCTCCAGTTCCACTTTTTTTTATCTATGAGCTGTTAAATGGAGAGGGAAGGTTTTCATTAGCGTCTGGCCGGGTCTGGGAGTTCCACTGGGAAGCAATGATGACCCAGCCTCAGCCTCAATTCTCCCGTCGCCAGGCCGGAGAAAACCAAAACACCGCAAATAACATTTACCCCTCATCCTGATTACGGAAACGATTACAGAAATACAAAATACAATGTGGGTTTTTTCATTAGAAGTTCATTGACATGCCTTGAAAATGTCCCGTGGTTAACAAGTTTATCGGCAGAACCTTCTCGACTTTGTGACTGGAGTGAAAAGTTTCATAAATGATTCACCAAGCTGAGAATGTTCATTATTGTGCCTGTACACAAGCAGAAAGAAAAGACAAAACAAAGAGGTTTGTGGGTATGCTGTAGTAATAAAACAAAAAAACAAAAAACAAAACAAAAGAATAGTCAAACAAAGCCAGTTTACTTTGTGGTTACTGGGAGACACTTAACTGTGTGGAAACTCAGCTGCCGGGACAAAGAAGAAGTGGAACATAAATCACCTTAAGTGTCGCATTCACACTGCATTTCACAGCCCTGCAAACTATTGAAGACAAACCGCAGTTTATAAAATGCTCCAAAGTCTAATTTAAAGTGCGGTTTTAGGGGTGATTACTTATTTCTTGACATCAGAATTTCATCTAACATGTACATTTAAAATTCTCTGTGGGATCTGAGGTCTGTAATTGTTTGAAAGCGGATCATGGAGAAATTATTCAATTGCATGCAATTTTGCTCATACTACGTCAATGGCACTCATATTCAGATATCCAAACCCAGAATTTTCCCTCATTTTTTTCTTAACGAGGGTCTCATGGGCATTTTACACACAGACTAAGGTCTCCTTTAATTAGGTGAAATACAGGGTTTAGACGTTTCCATGCATACTATCTGCAATACTATCTCAGCGCTAGAGTTTGAGTCTCTGAAGACTTAAAGCCGGTCCAGTCACATCAATCAAGATTATAGAATCAGAATCATGACTCACTCACATGTATGCTGACTCATTGGACTCAATGTACTGAACTATTCTGGTGTATGTTGAAGTAACATAATTCCGTGGATGTCCATAGTTTATAGCACATACCAGAACTTTTGATTCATACTTGCCTGTACAAATTGATTGCGGACTTGGCTGTCACATGTCCTTGGGGCCGTAAGGTGTTTCATTTGTCATTTTAGGTTTGAAAAGAATGCTCATGAGCAACTAACGTGGTCAGCTGTTTTCCTTAAGTAATTTTACAATTTAGGATAGCACAGTGGCTCCATTAGTAGCACTTACTGCTTCAAAAGATGCAAAAACAAAAGGTTGTGCTTAAACATACCACAAAGTCTACAGCCAATGGCCACCTTGCAAGTATGTTCTGCGCCTGCAAGAGAGGAAATAACTGTCTGTATTAGCAGGTGGTAGTAGTCTATATTCATCATTCACATAGGGAAACTGACTATAGGACTGCAAATATACAAACCGTAAACAAAAGCAGTGCTTGCTTACCATTAATGAATCATGTTGATCAGTTGGTCTTCACTTTCTTCATTCCAGACGGCCATGTAGAAAATATTAATGTATTAGAAGGCTCATGTAAGATGAAGATGTAAAATTAGAACAGCCTTCTCTGTGTGCACTCTTATCTCTTAAATCACTTTTGCTGTTCTTCTTGTGCACTAGTTTGCTAGAGTCTCACCGACTGCCAGACGCCAATTCAACATGCTAAATCAGCCAAAAAGCTGGCAACGGCTTATGCCGACAGTGTGGAAAACACCGCAAAAACTGAGCTGACAGATGCTCAACGACATCCTGATATTGGCCAATGGCCGACCGTCGGCTTGGTGTGTCACAGTATTTTATCTTTATCCAGTTCTGACACTGCTTACTTGAAGTAGACGTCTCCAAGCGACGTCTCCAAGCGAATCTTACCCACATACCCCCAGTGCCAAACCAAGACAGTATGAGACACATATTTGAGTACCAGATGCGGAAACATGCTTCAAAGCGCTTGAAGGACAAACAAACACTTTTTTTGACCCGAGATGAGCAAGGTCAAAGAGATGGTGCTGTGCACAATTTGTTAGCAACTATTGCTCATACTTATGGATAGCGATTTAAACAAACCCCAAAATCTAAGTATACAGTTGTTAAGTCTGACGTCACATGGCAGCGCTTCCGGGTCCAAATGCTCTATCTCATACCACAAGAAAACAACAAACGGTGCTAATATACACACACGATGTGGTGTAATACTATCAAAAAATTATAATCATAACCTTTATCTCCATACCAAAATCCCAGATGGCCAGACAGTGATTCATCTTTTATAAATCTTTAAAATATTAATGTCTGTGACGCTGTGAGCACGGAGACTGTTGTGTAGACTGTAAGTATTTTAAATGTTTAAATTTTTAAAATGTTAAACGTTTAATATGAATAAATAGCGCTCATAAACAGCCGTCGCGATGGCATTCTCAAGTGAAACGAGTCGAGGCTTGGATCCTGACCCTGGCAACCCCCAAAACCACCCTAGCAAACACATAAAGCACACCCTAGCATTGTGATAGTGAGTTGGTATACACATTTTCTTGGAAAAATGTAAACATTGATGCAGAGGACATGTTGCGTATTGAATGCAACTGTGTTTGTCTGAAGTATTTCTCCCATTCATTTTTCATGTAGGGATTTTAACAATTTAATTTGATGCACATTTGCATTTGAAAATCAAAGACAAAGGTACAAGACTTAATGGCTTTATTGAGGTAAAGAACTACAATCCCATGAAGCATTGCAAATGACATATTCACATTAAAAACAATGGAGAGATATAAAACTATTGATTTAAATATGTTGATTAGAAACAGTGTATTTAGGTTGCGAAATATATTTGCAAAATTTAAGTAATTTGGAAGCACAGGGAAACTGACTCTATTAATCATTCAAACAGGCACAGGCACTACAATGTTCTTTTGGCATGATTTGCTTGTTTCGATTCTCTGATTGGTGGAGATTCTTTGCAGAATCATTGGTAAGGTTGTTTTTCACAAGGAATTCCACTGTTCAACATGGTTATTTAAAAAATAAGTTGAAATAATGCAGGCTGATGGCTTTAACAAAATCACATACCATTACCAACCTTGTATCTCACAGTCTTTAATGATAAGTTACCATTCAACCAGTTCCCCTCTGGAGAAAATGAATGGGATTTTTACTTCCGGAGCCTGACTATTGCACTGTATAGGATAAAAAAGAGGAATGAAATTAAACCAAGGGTAATTTTTATTCAGCCAATGCTTGGCGGGTGCTGCTCAACTGATTTTCTGGTCAGTAGGAATTCGAGCTGCAAGGGCCACATGTGTAGGGTCGCCGTCAGACTGTCTCCCTTGCAGAACGAAGTAACCACAAGCCCCTTGAGCACGACATCCAGGAGGCACAGAGACCACAAACACACACTGAACATACATTCTTCTCTCTTGTCTCTCTCTACATCCCATTCTGATGTTTTTTTTCTCATGAGTGAAAGATCTTGTTCTCCTTTTTACCCTTTCATTGCCCCGTGGTTCTGTAACTTTGTAGATGTTTGTGGATATTTAAAACAAGAGTCTATGAAATCAAAATATATATTACTGACAACTTTTTTTTTTCTTTCTCGCTCTCCCTTCCCAAATTTTACTGGAAGGAAGGGCAGAGAAATAAAGTGGTATTTTACCCTTGGTTAGATGGAAGAGGAGGACAGGAAGTTATGGAACCTGAGCCAGTGGAGGCTATTCAGGGCTGGATTTCAGTGTTCTGTGGGTTTTTGTGTGTGTGTGTGTGTGTGTGTGTGTGTGTGTATATATATATATATATATATATATATAAGGGAGTCAGGATCCTCCTGTAGCCGGTTAATTCCTCCCTTCATTCTCCACACAGATTCCACAAACAGCTGGCACTGCTCTTAAATGTCACCAGCATTTATTGGAGAATGTATCTGCTTATTAGTGTCAAACGGGAGTGATTCAATGTGGTCTGCTTCACTTCCCTGGACTCGCCATCTCTCTCCTCCAAGTCTGTTAGACGAGATAAATAAGGGCCCTTTTGGTTGAACTGGAAATCATGCAGCAATCACATCATGTAGCCTATTTTTTCATTCATTTTGCAACTGTATGCATTTTAAACTGTATTTAATAAATAGATCTAGATAACTAGATATTTACTAGTGAGTGATGATTGCCCACAAAACGTGGTCACGATGCTAAGATGTGGCCTAAGGTGTTCTGAATGTTGCTATGCGGTTGCTTCTAGGTCATTAAAGGGGTATTTTGGATGGTTGCTTGTCTCAATGACATTCTGGTCCCTGTATATGGTTTAGGTCCTTCCTATAGTATAGTTCTAAGGGATTTTTCACGTGTTTTATGTTAATAATATTAAGATAATATTAACCCTGATTACTTATGTGATCACTGATCACATGTCCGTAGCACAAACTGTACAGGATGATTAAATGTCAGAGTTAAATAGGGTTAGGGGTTTGTTTATCTAGTTTATTGGTTATTTTTTCAATATACTATCGTCTTCATTATGTTATCATCTTTTATGTGAGTTTCTATTATTTTATAACTTAATATTACATTTCGGTATTGCTTACTAAACCCTAACTGCGCTAATGGCATTGCATGTTTCTGATGTGGTTTAATTTTAGAATATCTTGTATTTTAAAACTCATTTTCTTTCAAATCCATAAATTACAAAATGGATGTGTGGGCTACTCTGGCTGGTTCCAGTAAAGCTTTGTTCTGTCAAAGTGCAAAAATAAAGATGTGTTCAAAGAGCAGCCAATGAGGCTTTGATTATGTCGCCTGTCGGCTGTTTTCATTACCTCTTTTTAACAAGACGAATACAAGCGTCAAAAGAATACAAGCGTTAAATATGTGAGGGCGCCACTGAACACATGTGAAGATCAGTTTAATCTCTTCTTACCATTTTCATGTGCAATTAAGAAAATTCCGGAAAAAGAAGAGAACAGTATGTTTACAATTCTCACTTTCCCTTCCGATTCTGTGTTTGTTTTTTTAGCCAGCATGAAAATGAGGTTTGCTTTCTCGGAAGCACTCTTTCACACACTTCTAATCCACAGTCTGGTTCCGTTTGAAATATCCTGGATGAAAAAGCCACAAAGGGTGACTCATTGAGTCAGTATGACTACTGGATGACCACTGACTGGCCGTATGTCATGATGATGCTGAAACATCTGTCTCATTCACATTGTGTACAAGCCATGTCAGTCTGCATGTCTTCTTGTGTTAAATATGTCAGGGGTTTGGCATAATTAGTGTTGTCGTAAGCTTTTGACTATTTAAAATGAATAGTGCACTCAAAAATGTAATTTCTGTCATTATTTATTCAGGTTTAAAACCCATATGCTGTTTTTTTTTTCTGTAGAAAACAAAAGAAGAAAAAAAGTTTATACTACTAATAAAACAAAATATTAATAAAAATGTAATATACCCTTTAAATCTATATTTTATTTCTATTATTTTATGTCTTCAGTTGAATGTCCCAAGAATGAATGAATGAATGAATGAATAAATAAATAAATGTTGTCCATACAACTTGTGTGCTATATTACACAGTCTTCTGAAGCCATATGGTAACTTCTTTTTTTGAAGAACATCCAAAAATCCTTTAATTTTGATTTTAAAAAATCAGATATATCCGATAATCGTGCTTTAAGATAGTGATATACTTGTGTCTATCCCCCATTTGTGACTATAATTGAAAGAAAAATACATTTTCCGTCAATTATGTCACCATTTTTGGTTGATGTTTTCTTGTCATACAGAACTATCAAATCCAGAATAAGTCATTCGTGGGAAACATTATTTGTATGGACCAAAAAAAATTCTACTTCTGGTTTTGTACAGACAAAAAAAAAAAAAAAAAATGTTGGTTGGAACGACATTAGGTGTATTCGACTTGAAGCGGCGCTGCGCAGACTGATCCGTGTATGCTTTCGAATTACTCTTGCGGTACTTTGATGTCATACAACGATTGCTCTGCGCAGCTCTGCTTCAAGTCGAACACATCTACTTCCAGGGTTATATTAGTTCCCTTTTTGTTTTGGTTTTGTTTTCCCTGTTCCTGTTTGCCTGTGTTATCATTCCTTGTTAGTTGCTATGGTTTCCGATTTGAGTTACTCACCTGTTCCACGTTATGTTGATTAGTCCATGTGTGTATTTAAGCCCTTAGTTCCTTCGGTTCTTTGTTCGGTGTTGTCTATGTTTTATGTGGTTGTTTGCTATGCTTATTATTCCTGTGATTTCCTGCGTGTTCCCTCTTAGATTTATGGTTAAGGACTGTTTTTGTTTAATTCTAATACAGCCATTTTGTATTGTAAATAATGCCTACATTTTTGGATAAACCATTCCTTTAATGACACTTTTATTGTCTAATACTTTGAAAAAATTGCATCCAAATCCTAGCCTGCTCAACAGTTATCAGTCATTACTAGTCAGAACTTCATCTAAAGTCTTTTAGTTGCTTGCGCAACACTAAGATATGCAGGTAAGCAGTCTAGGTTGTGCTTATCAGAGCTTCAGATCAGCCTGTAAATGCTCAACAGTGAGATTAGTCTCTACGTTTGCCAATTACTTTATCACCAGCCTCTCTAGTATGTCAGGCAGCACTTAGCATGGGGTCATTTCCTCAAAAGTGGATGGCGGCATGGCGCTGCAGTCAGCTTGTCTGTCCGTCGGCCCCTGCGTAATCCCCGGGGGCCGCTCTCTGCCTGGATGAACAGCACCAACCCTGGCCTTCATATCCAGACACTCCCTCCGAATCCCGGGGTGGAGGGGTCGGTGACAGGAGTCCATTGTAACGGATCAGCCGGATTTGACGCTGTTGGCCTGCGACTGCTGACGTCGCCGCAGCCCACGTCTGTCTTGTTATTAGACAGGACTTTCACTACACGGGTGTTGAGAGAGGGGCCTCAGACAACCGGCAGCTCAACACTGAGTTTGTGGTTTTAAGGGAGTCCAATAAATTTAAGTGGATACTTATGGTGCCTCTGAGTCTATGTAGCAGGGACCAAGGGGTCTAGACCGAAATGTTAATAGATACATGTCTATGCAACAGGATGCAGGGTGCATTTTTTGAGTCAGCCAACTACAGACTGACATTGAGGTGTAAACATGCTTTTGCTTGATTTTGAAGGAAAGCGTAAATAGAGGGTATTGATCTAGAGAAAAATAGTTGTGGCCTTATGAAATGTTCTACCATGTTCTGCATTATAAATGTTGTGGAATCTGCAGCACTCCAGATGTTATATTTCAGAATTGCTGGGAAAATATCTGGAAATTGTTGAAGATCAACAACTTGACCACATTTATATATATTCTGAATGTTTAGAATAATAAAATGAATAATGAATATTCAGAATCATAAGCTTTTTCATGTTGTTTCTCGAGATCTCGGTTTGCATTTCTTGTGGTTTGAACACAGCAGAAGTAGATTTTGAGTAAAAAAAAGCTGAGAAAATCGCATTTTTGTCAAAGACAAAACATCTTTATCAGATTCAGAGCAATGATCAAAACATAGATGGAGTAGATCAAGTCCATCAACATCCCCAAAGCTTGCACAGTCCTATAGCTCATCCTGGGTCGACATTTCATTCAGTAACATTAGGCAGTTTTGATTTATATGCTGTCTAATGTTGATGATCGCATTATTTTACATATGATTACACATGCTATCGCTTGTTTCTGCATCTTCTTCGCCTGTGTTTTGATCAGGAGATTCAGTACTCTTTCAGAAGATGCGTAATAGCGCCCCCTACCTTTTAAAAGTGAAAAAAAATGCAAAATCTTGTCTTTGGCAGGGAAGCATTTTCTCATAAAAGACACGATAACTTGTCAATGGCAGGGAAAGTGTTAATGTAACAAAAAATGTGTTTTTTGAGATCTCGACTTATTCTTTCTGATGTTCTTTACTGATCTGGAAGTTATAAAAAACATAAATAAGTGTAGTATATACTGTTGCATCATGGACAAAAATGTTTGTTTTTATTCTGATCAGACACTCACTCAAACGGAAATAACTCCAGGTCTGTCAGTGATGGACCACTTTTAAACCAGTGTCCGACATTTGAGGAGACTATTATCAAAGACTATGGTTTGTCTGTACAGTTTTGCGGCTGACCAGAAAATTAGTGAGTTGACGTACAGTTTCTCAGAATACATTGAGTTGAAATCACAAGACAGCAACATTTGTTATATTGAAATCATAAGAAAATTCATGATCATGAGAAAATAATACAGCCTCTATGGGATTCCGTATGTGTAACTTTGATGGAATCTTTTTGAAAATCTCTAGAATGACACAGTGATGCTGTTTTTGAAGTAAGCAGTAAGCAGTTTGTATACTGTTGGCTGTAATTTGTAAATTTTATGTATGCATGGGGTAATCGAATGACCTGCTACTACCAAAATGTGCACTATACAACCAGAGCTAATGGAATACTGTATCCCACAATGCAATGGAATGTACATTACCTCCTTTCACCCATATACATAGATACCTCATTACCGGCTGTTTCTATGGGCCGCTATACATAAGCCGTTCTCCATATTGGAATGGTCAAAGCCGGTCCGTGAACATTCAAGAGCAAGTTGACTGAGCGTCTGCAACCATAATTAGACGCATATATCTGCATTAGACATCAGCAGATGATTTTGCTAAACTAACACAACATTAAAAATGTACCATAGTAAAAGTAAAAACATTAAAAAGTACCATAGTAAAAACCTGTAATATTGAGTTAATACATATAAAAACACAAACCAACCCGTTCTCACCTGTGAAAGCTTATGCCATTTCTTCAGGAATTTAAATTTCGGCGTTTTTACAACTAGAAGCTGCACAATGTTGTGGCATCATTGATTCTTTCTGAGTGACGACACACTGACCCTTCCAAGATGGCGGGCGTGTCAACGTGTCTAGAGCGGTCGAATGTGGCATCTACGTATACATTTCTATGCTTTCACCAGCAGAGAACAGAGAGCGATTTCAACCACAATTTTACATCTTCTTGACCCATTATTTGATTGGACTCCCAAAAGACATTTTTACATAAAATCAAACAACCTACCTAAGTCATGTGACAGCTGACTGCATCCTGTTTTACATACTTTTTATTTTAGTTTGCAGTGCACACTACACAACATGCAGTATGGAAGCTTGCATTCTGTGTTGAACATTGTTATGTTTAATTTAAACTTAAGTGACTACCATAACTGTGAAACATATGTGAGTTCCTCTGTCCTTCTTCTCTGTGTGTGTATGTGTGTTAAAGTGTGTAAGGGGGAACAAAAAGCACATTGAGTGTGGAAAGAGTAGTGGAGCAGAATGAAGTGCCGTGCAGGATACACTCCTGCTGTCCACACCGCTGAGAGGGAAACACAGAGAGGAAGTGGGAATTCAATCAGCCGCCTTCAAGGTCCGTTTGAGCTGAAAGGGCCCCCACCTGGCCCTCAATCACTACCGGAGGATTCTGACCCTGACTTACTCATTGGATTGGTTTGTCTTTATCTTTGAGGCTCAGTACTGAGCTGAGATCACTAACTGAGGTTTTGCACAAGTAGTGGCTTCTATCTAAAATGACTTGCACTTATATTACAGGGATCAACTTGCTAAAAAGTACACTTTTGTGACACTTTCTGGTTGTCAAATGTTAGTGGAGCATGTTCATAGTTCATGTGAATGAACTACACCTGTCTAAAGTGGAGGGGAACTGACTTCATAAATCCACTAAAAAATCACCTTGACACTAATTGATTACAAGTCATTTAATGAACTTTGAGTTCTGAGAAAAGCTTGTTTAGCATTTGTTTGCAGATATTACTGTTTAAGTGTGGATTAAAGGGATAGTTCACTCAGAAATTACTGTCATGTCATTCCAAGCCTGTATGACTTTCTTTCTTTTGTGGATCAAAAAGAAGATATTATGAAAAATGTCTCAGTGTTTTTTTGTCCACACGATGAAGGTCAATAGGGTTCAGTGTTATTTTGGACCACACTGACTTTCATTGTATGGACAAAAACAGTTAAACCATCCTTCAAAATATCTTCTTTTGTGTTCCACAGAGAAAAGAAAGGTTTGGAACAACATGAAGGGTGAGTAAATGATTTCATTTTTGGGTAAACTGTTGCTTTAAGTGTCCAAATCCTCTATTTTGGGGACCACTGTATCCTTGAGACTTCAGAATTTGTTTTTGTCTGTTTTTACTGACTTAATCATTTATTATGAGTCTAAAATCTCACAGCATCTACGGGCTTAAAAAATTTAATAGTTATTTGACAACTCAACCGTTTTCCCATTTCCCTTTTCAGCCATCTTTTTTGTTTATGTGCTGTCATCACACGGGAGCATTAACACATCATCCAGCCAATGGTTAGGAAGCTGAGATTTGCCATGTTAAACACAGCAGCTGCCATCACTTAGACTGCACGACCTATGCGCTTCCCCAACAGTGTTTTTGACCGTTCTGGGACCTTCCAAATAAAACGTCCTGAACTTAACAAATCGGTGCCATTTATGCATTTGAAGCTATTTCACAGATAATTAATAGACATAATTAGATATAATTAATGTAATTAGGGGGTGAATTGAAGGCTTCTCGTGCACTGTACCCTGACTTACATTTCGTAATCTGCGTCACAGTGCATCACAAACGCCTGGAATCACTTAGAGCCATATGTAAAACAACACAGGAAAGAACACGTGGCGCACGGAAACGATATGGTTTTCTGCTCAGCTGAAATCACAGACCGCTACAGCGCAATCAGTCAGGCCATCACAAGCCACAAGTGCACGGCAAGCTATTTTTAGGCTGGCATGGGGCGGAAGACTCGATGGGATATGAAAAAATATCAAGATGGTTTTATTCCTACATCTCTGCAATCACAAGTAGTCCTTGTAAAAAGTCTTTTTTAATGGGATAGATCACACAAAAATAAGCATTTTGTCTTCATTTACTCACCCTCATGTTGTTCTAAACCTCTCCCTTGTGAAAAAGAAGTGCGCTTAATTGTATTGTATGTGCACTTGTAGTGTACTTCAAATCTTAAATCTTTTTTAAAAAAATGACACTTGCAGATTATATAATATTAATTAAATAAAAGGCCACTTATGTGTTTTCAAAGAGAGTACACTTTTATTAATTTTACTTTGTAATAATGTCAAATTGAAAGTTTTACTTTAAAGGTGCAATGTGTAAATTTTAGGAGGATCTATTGACAGAAATGCAATATAATATACATAACTATGTTTTCAGTGGTGTATAAAAACCTTACATAATGAACCGTTATGTTTTTATTACCTCAGAATGAGCCATTTCTATCTACATACACCATGGGTCCCCTTACGTGTTAAATCACCATTTTGCACCGATATGTTTCTACAGTAGCCCTAAATGGAAAAACTGCTCTACAGAGTGCGTTTGCTTGACTGGCTTACTCTCTGCTGTCTCAGACGATGACATCTTTGTCCTGTTGGCTGCCATAGCTTCTCTATATTGCAATTAAGACCTTTGTTCATCTTCGCTTCCAGGTTATACGTAGGAACGGCGACTCAGTATTGACCGACACTGTACACGTGAGAAGCATGACGTATGCTAACACAGGAGCTGGCCAATAATGAGCCAGCGTTCTGACGTAGAACCTGGAAGCGCTGAACGTAAACAGCGTAGGAGACTGTCAGGGGAGAGAAGAAATTGTTGAATAAAGTCATTATTTTGTTTGTTTTTGAGCATAAAAAATGTTCTTGTCACTTCATAACATTAAGGTTAAACCACTGTAGATACGTTGACTATTTTAACGATGTCTTTAATATGGGTGAGAAATTAATGACAGAAATTTCATTTTTGGGTGAACTAACCCTTTAAGTATATTCTTTAAAAAAAAAATTATATTATTTTAAAGTATATTATTTCCATAATAAGTACTTGTTTTAAAATTATGCGAAACTTTTTGATCTGTGTAACCCAAAACAATATAATTAGAAAAATGGCTTTTTTTCCCCTTTTTTTTTGCATATAAATACAAAGTTCTGTTATGAAACTCTAGATGGCGCAGGCTAATCCTTAACTCAATCTGCTAGTAATCACATCATTCTCTATAGAGCACAGCTGATTGGTTCCTGCTGTATCAGTAGCCAGTGAGCTCACTGCTCAACCTTCAAAAACTCAGTCAGCATTTGCTGTAGCAGTTGCAATGTGCTTTTAGAAACTCTCCACCTTCCCCAGCTCCACCTATATAGATCTGCTATGGGTAATTCATGTATGCTATATTGTACAGCAGCAGCATGTCTTACTTGCTCACAGCAGCGTGTTGTGTATGTATTCGCAGTAGCAAGTCATACTTACTCTGCAGCAGCAGCAATAGCAGCAGCAACAGCGTAACAGATCTATTCTGCCAAGACCAAATATATCAACATCGTTATATCCATTACCATGCCAAACACTCCGGGAGGTGTTATGACAGAATTAAAGTTAATGTGAGTCCAGAGTTGTTTTGGACCCCAAAACTCTGTATGAACAGAGTTGTTTGTGTGTGTGTGTGTGTCTGTGTGTGTGTGTGTGTGTGTGTGTGTGTGTGTGTGTGTGTGTGTGTGTGTGTGTGTGTGTGTGTTCCACAGAAAAGAGAAAGTTTTTTGAATGACGTGAGGGTGAGTAAATGACAGAATTTTAATTTTTGGGTGAACTATCCCTTTCAGCGTTGTCACTCATTTACCCATTAGATATACCAAACTAATGCTGCTCATCTCAGTCTCATAGCAGAGATAAATATCATCCTCTATGGTGAATTTGGCTCACATTTGTCTTCCGTAAAGCATACATTTTTCCATCGGGGCCAAGGCACTGTCAGGGGGGTCATCCATTTTCAGCATGATGGAGAGGGTTTACATCCGACTGCAAACACCTTTCGGGAGACCCTGAGGTCGGCCCGCAGCTGTGGCCCTGTCGGATCTGTCGACAACACATCACGTACACTCTCACCTTCTGTCATTCTGGGGCCCAAGCCGTGTGGCTTACCACCGGTTCATAAAATGTAGAGTAAAAACGCTTGATAAATATAGTGTATAAAAACATGTTATATTTATCCAACTTTTTTTTTTTTTTTTTTTTTTACTATATGTTATATTGGTAACACTTTAATAAAGTTCCATTTGTTAACATTAGTCAACTACGTTAGTTAACATGACCTAACAATGAAAAATACTTCTAAAGCACTTATTAATCTTAGTTCAATTTAATTTCAGCATTTACTAATACTTTATTAAAATCAAATGTTGCATTTGTTAATTTTATTTAATGGACCTGAGCTAACAATGAACAGTTTTTTAACTACCATCAACAAAGATTAATAAATTCTTTAACAAACATATTGCTCATTGTTTGTTAATGTTAGAATATGCATTAACTAATGTTAATGGTAACACTTTTTTTAACAGTAACACAATTTTGATGGTCCACTTTAGACATTCTACTAATTATTAAGTAACTTTGTACTACATGTCAAATAGCAGTCATTAGAGCATTAGTAGACTGTCTGGTTAATATCTGCTAACACTTTATTTTGATTGAAAATTAATGAAAGTTGACATGTAGTTGCAAAGTTACTTATAGTTAGTAGAATGTCTAAAGTGGACTATCAAAATAAAGTGTAACTAATGGGACCTTATTAAGTGTTACTGTTATATTTATTCAACATTTTTCAATACACTGACTTTTTAAAACTAGTCTCAATGCGAAAAAATACTCCACGTCAGGGTAGAATAACTATTTTTCAACATTAAAATGCTAAAGGTTTCATTTAACAGATTATCTACGAATAATCTCTTGCCCCATTCCCATCTGCCCCGATTGATCCCATTTGAGACTGGTGTCACTCTCTCAGTGGTCTGGCCCTTTAACCAATTCTCCATAACGTCCAGAAAGACATCAGCTCGACCCCTAATGAGAAGTTTCATCCTTCCAGCCGCAGGGCACTGATATGTCTCATTAACCATGCTTAGTTTGTAACGTTACACTAAGCTGCTTAGCTGCATATACCTGTAATTTCCTCTCCTTTCGGCTCGAGGGTGTCTCTGCGTCCCACTACCAGAGAGGCAGGAGGCTGGGAGGAGTGACTGCATGGAGCCATATTGTGCGAGCTAAAGCCAGAGTAGAGCCATAAACCAGGCGACAATATAGCCAGCGCCTAATTGTTCAGTTTAACGCCTGCCGATTACTGAAGCCAGTAAAGTCAAGCGTTTCTCCCCCTCTATTTCAGACCACACAGTGCGTGCTCGGCAAATCAGCAAAAGCGCCTTTGCTGTTTCTCATTTTGCTAACAGGGGAGGAGATGGAGACTCCGGGGAGGCCCCAATTTATTTAGGCAGGGTAATAAACACTAGCAACTAAGGACATTAATTGACCATTCACGTGGATTGGTCGTGAATCATTGTTTTGTTGTTGGAGAGCATTAGCACCTTGTTCTGATATTAGCCCACGTTTCTAAAAGCAATTCAGCACTCGGCACCTGCGCTTGATTTTTACTGACCTTGTGTCATGTTCAGTTCAATTCAAGTTTATTTGTATATCACTTTACAATATTGTTTCAAAGCAGCTTCACATGAATATGCATGTTCAGTGTTATCAGCCAGAGATGAGTGTATGTAAGTAATGTCCATATGGAAGTATACACCTATAAGATACTACAAGTTGTGTGGTTAGTAAACATTTTGTAGTATTCAGTTAAGCAGACATAATGAACATGTTAGGCAATGATTACAGCTTGTGATGGTAGTGATTATGATTTAATGGTAATATAACAGTTTTGTATGTCGATCCAAAATTGGCATTTTTATGTGTTGCATTAGTTAGATAGATGAGACCATTCATCATTCGTATATCTGATTCTATACATATGCTCACTCATACTTAGATTTATGCATACAGTACTATGTTAATGGTACATGTGCTCCTTGGGAAGTGAACCTGTGATCCAGGTGTTGCTGACAGCATTTATCTGTCAGTTAAGGGACAAGGGGGCTGGCACAGGACACTTGATAAGTGCATTTTGTGAACGTGATTTCACCAAGTACATGTTCCTGGGTCAATATCTTCCCATCAACCAGATTCGAGAAACAAGTTTACAGTTTATGTCATGTTTAGGCTTACAGTCAGGGTTAGGTGCTTCTACATCAGTGTTATTCCCTCTGATTTTAGGGATGGGTTATGGGTAGGGTTAGGTTTAGGGGTAGGGATAGGGTTAGGACTGAATTTTCAGACAGGAACGTTGTTCCAGGACCAACAAAAAATGTTGACCCAAGAACACGTCTAACTCTGCAAAATCACTGTGACCAAGTGCATTTATTTGCACTTTTATGTTAGATTTCAGTCAGACTTCAGGAAAATTTTGTAAGGTGACCTGCGATTTAACCATTCACATATTTGATTATGAATTGTGACATGTATACTTAGACAGACAGGGAAATTTTGCTCTAGTTTGATTATAACGGTGCATGTCATCATGTCTATGGTAATAGAGTGCTGCAGGAATGATTTATTTGTCCCAGTTCTGGCTGTCCACTGGCCTTCCTGTGAGTTTTTTGTAAGTCTTGTTGTGTCTTTCATTTTCTGTGTTTCTGGGTTGGTGTTTCCTTAGGAACACCCGTTGTTCAGTTCAAAGGCTGATTGCCTTCACCTGTTACTCACTGCTCCCTTTATATAATGTTCTGTCACCAAGCTTTTTCTAGTTTTTGTTTCTCAGTTAGAGGTGGGGTTTTTTTTGTTTGTTTTTTTTTCTTTTGGACTTACCTGTTTTTGGGGTTTGGACTCTGGCTCCGGCACCTTTCTGCAAATTTCATCTTTTAATTTTCCAACACAGGTCATTTCCAGCACTTGCTTTTCCTCAGCTGCATATCAAATGGAATAATTTCTGTTGAACAGATTTATCTCTATGGACATTTAATAAACTGTTAATTCAATTCCCTCTGCATTTGAGTCCATTTTTCCTACAATTGTGTGACAGCATTTTTGTAGGCCAAAACCAAGAAATGAGTTAGCATTTTAGAATTTCTGATTCCATCGTCCTGACGTCAATGGGTTTCTGGTTTAATGCCTGAAATAAGGTCTTTGGTTAATGGAAGCTCAAGATATTTTCAAGTTTTATTCTACAACCTATCTACAATACATCGGTAAAACCTCCTTGTGATTTGTTTAAAGCTTTTACCTGTTTTGAAAAAGGTAGCTGCTAAAAAGTGGCAAAATGGGACTACAGATTTTGTCAGTGAGGGACATCACACACGAGCAGGTAAACTCATCTACTCACTTGTCTGCGGCACTTTTACAGTCTTATTGTGTTTAGAATCTCACTCTTGCAAACGATTCTAACTCAAACTTTCAGGGAAAATGTTTACAAATAAAGACTGAAAGAGTTGCTTTATGGTGGATATGCTGAAGCCATGTGACTGTGGTGTAGTTTGTTCATAGGCTACGTTTTTCTTGTTGCTTCTAGCTATTATAGGCTTCAAAATTCATAAAAGTTGTGTTCATTTGTGAAGATGGTGATGAACAAAACATGTAAGGATCATAAACTTTTGTTGGTCACAGAGCTTATTTTCTGCAATATTCCAAAACCCAAAGGAAAAATTCTATTGGGTTTTTGTCGAGGGAACCAGGGTGATGCTGACTTCCAGGTTGGCCTACAAAAATACATCATCACTGCAGCGCTCTATTATGTCCCCGGCTCAAACCTACCAACCAATAACCTATTAAAAAGTGATCAGTCATATGAGATACTAAAAGTGAGGTTTTCTTCAAAAGTTTCATTCAACAATTCCTCACATTTCATGCAAAGACAAACAGATGAAGGAGCGCTCTGTTTGTGCAGCTCAAATGTCATCCATGTTTGCTCTTCCCTAAGCAGCTGAATCCATACTGAACACAATGGTGCTCACATCACCAATGGATCTATGGTCTTTTTCGTTCCTATTTCCCAACGTCTTTCCCAGGAAATAAAAGAGGACTGTGGGAGAAAGTAATATTATGATTTGGAGAGGAATTTCTTAGGGTTAAGGTTTATCGAAGAGGTTTTCAAATGTAATTTTGGTTTGGTAAACTGTAGAACAGGAGCTGCCATTGATGTGAATGTGTCTTCTCCAGAAGCCTGTGGTAATTTGCAGGGTGTATTGTGCTGAGGTCCTCAGCCCTGGCTTGGAGGAGCTCTCATTAATGCAAGAGGCGCTGTGCTTCCTTTGTTGTGCTAATTAGGCACAGATGTGGACACCCAAAACTGCGGGAAATCTCCAGGGAGAGTGAACTAACAGTCAAGAAAATATATTTATTTAAAATGGAAATAAGCTTAAAAGACCCATTTAAACAAAAAATAATTAATAATAATATCAATAAACATATATAAATTAATAATTAAAGACATAATTCTAATTAAAGCACAAAATAAAGCATGCCAAGTCAAACGTAAAAACAAAAGTTTTTTTTTTTTTTTTAAATACTTTTAATTTAAATGGAAATAAACTTAATATCATTTAATTTAAAATGTAATTTAATTTAAAATGTAAAATATAAATTGAATAAAATAAATAAATAAAAATCATAACTTCAAAAAAGCACAAAACAAAGCAAACAAAGCCAATGATAAAAAACAATATATTTAAGAACATATTTATTTTAGATGTAAATGAATGTAATAAACATTAAATTAAGTAAACATAATTATTATTAATAATGTAGTAAAAATATAGTAATATAAATTCATAATTAAAGTCATAATTCTAAATAAAGTGCTAAACAAAGCATACTAAGACAAAAGTAAAAACAATATTTTAAAAATACATTTATTTTAAATGGAACTAAACTTAATATCATTCCATTTAAAATGTAATTTAATTTAAAGTGTAAATATAAATTGAATATAATAAATAAATAAATAAATAAATAAATAAAAGTCATAACTTCAAAAAGCACAAAACAAAGCAAAGTCAATAAAAATATATTAAAAACATTTATTTTAAATGTAAATGAATGTAATAAACATTAAAATAAAGAAAACAATAATTATTAATAATAGTGTTGTAAAAATATAATAACATAAATTAATAATTAAAGTCCACATTTATTCTATATATAAATAAACTTAATAAAGTGTAAAATTCAAATAAATAAATAAAATTCATCATTTGAAAACAAAGCACATTTATTTGAAAAGTAAATACATTTAATACAAATTTAAATAAAAATAAATTAAACAATAATAAATCACATAAAATCTAATAATATAAAATAGTTCTTAAAAAAAGTCTTTTTCAAACAGATATCCTTCCAAACATCTTAAAGGCATTTGTAATGTCTTTGCTGGTCCAGTCTCACACTGGCGCTGTCGAGCAAGACCCTGATGCCTCACTCCAGGTGGCACCTGGTCCCTCCTGTCTCTGTTTGGAGTGTAGGTCCTTTTGTCTCTCAAACCGTGACTGAAATCTCAAAATCCAAACATACCAAAAACCTTAACCCCCCGGGAACCATCCCCCTTTTGTCTCAGGAGAATGTGAAGGCGGTTTGCATCTCTCTTCTGGAGATGAGTTCAAGAGCGACACGCCACAGAGCGTTACGGTCATGAGAGCGAGATATGGAATCTCCAGAGGGTTTTAACGACTCCCAGTGAAGAGGGTCTTCTTCTTGGCACCCACCCGTGGCTTCCTGGGGCCAGGTGTAGATCAGGGGTGGGAGGGCTTTTATAAGCAAGATTATTGTGTTGTTAAGATCCATACATGCACACCGCAGGCACACCTGTTGCCTGCTGGTCAAAACACTGGAGGGTGGCTTATTGAGATGAACTGTTTCAAGTGCTCAGACCACATCAATCATCATAACTACCTCCCCTATAAACCAGGACATTGGTAGATAGTAGCAGATATGGACTTCATCAATGTAGTAAGCAGCACATTGTGTAAGCAATTATATCTGGTATATAATTCAGTCAGTTTGAAGGTTTCAACTGTTTTGCTATTTTACAAGGTGGTGATTTCTTATGAATCTGAATTATGTGATTTGTACAGAAACTTAAGATTTTTAGTCCTAAACCTAACCATCAGTGGAGTGTAAGCAGATTGAATGAAAACGTACATATGTCATCATACAAATTCATATGAATTAGCCACCAATTCGCCAAAACGCAAAATAGTTATGAATTGCCATAAAAGTGTGTTGCATTGGAAATGGAAACATTTGATTCGTAGAAAAAAACGTAAGCATGAAGGTCCACGCCTCAACCTAATAATGAGCATATCGCACAAAAACATACTAATGAGATCGTACAAATTCATTCGAATTAGCCACTAATTTGCCAAAACATAAAATTGTTATGAATTACCATGACATTGTGTTGCATTGGCAGCAATGCTGAAAATATTGTGGCTTTTATACAAAATTTTGTCTTTATACAAAAATACCTAACCTCAGATTGCCATTATTGATCTATCAAAATCAAGCACTTCAAAAAGGGTAACAAGTGGGTAAAAATGCATTGAAGCATGACGACAACTACTATCAACTGTGGCTACTTGTGTCACTCTACTTGGAGTAGCAAAATCTTCATTCAGAGGGTAAAACTGAAGAAGTAAAGTCTAATCTCAGCACATCCTATTGTTTACACATGAGCCACCATTAAAAGAAACTCTTCACTTTATCCCGCAACAATGTGTCACATGAGAGAAAAATGAAAAGCTGTGAACTGAGAGGCAAACTCAGGGCTCCTCAGATTCCTCAGAAACGACAAGAAGCTCTTAATCAGGCCAAACAATGCAACCTCCAGCTCCTGCTTTCTTCAGCAGCCTGATCTAATAAGCTGCAGAGAACTTTGAGCCAATCCCCCTGGATTACCTCTGAAGATAGGCCACAGCAGGAAGCCCTGGAGAAGAACCCTGGATACTCCTTAATTTAAACCGGGGATGGCGACCCTTTGAACCCCACAAGGCCGGTCCACAAAGGGGGTGGTGGAGCCAACAAAGGATAGTGTGACATTGTCAAACAGGCTTAATGTCTTCATAAGACACCTTCTTAATGAAAAGAAATCTCAGGAATCTGTCACAAGCAGTTGGAGTGAAGTGATCTCAAGCACATCATCGAGCTAATATTCACTAGCTTGCGCTGACTAATTGAAATAGTCAGTTTTGATCTGGCTCGAACTTCAGCGCTCTTTGATTCTAGCTCAGAAAACATTCAGTCATGAATGTTGGACTTCTCCAAAGCCTTGGAAGAGGAGAACATTGGGATTTCAAAAACACAGCAAGCATGCCTTGCACCGCAGATAGCCCGAAAAGGGCAGTTTCTCCGAGATCTGGATGATCTGGGAAGATCCAGTTACATATAATTCCAACTATGTTATTTCTCCTTGTGCATGTCTTGATCCCTTTAGCACAAGCTTTATGAACATAAACATGGACTTCAGGGTTACTGCCTGGGTGCTCTGTTTCTGTTTTCAGCTGTAATCAATACTCCACCAAATATGGTTTTGTTTCCATGGAGATAACATCTATAGCAATTGGACGTAATCCTCAAAAGAAGGGCCCTCAGATGAAAAGCTTGTCAGGGTGAACCAAAATACACATGGGACCTCCCGAGATCATCGCAGCTCGGAACATATTTACAGAGTGTAATCTCTTGATTCTTTCATATATGCAAAGTTTATCAAAGGGCTGTCCTGCTTAGGTGATGCTTGGATGAGTAATTCTGCAGAATAAATCAGACATGCACAAAAAGTGTGCATATGTACTGAAATTCTCTATAAATACACACGTGTGTGATAGATACCCAATATACTGCATGTAAGTACCTGTCATGGCTATATCAGGACTTGCGTCTGGAGTGAGAGTGTGAATTGCCTCATGACGAGAGCTGTTACACTCATACAATGGATTGTTGTTTTAATGAGACAATGATGCATTGACCTAATTCACTCTCACGGAATTGGAGTTTTAAATAATGATTAACTAACCTAGCCCCTAACCATGACACAAATACACATATGGGAAAATCACAACTGAAATTTTCTCTGCAACATTGACTATCTATCTATCTATCTATCTATCTATCTATCTATCTATCTATCTATCTATCTATCTATCTATCTATCTATCTATCTATCTATCTATCTATCTATCTATCTATCTATCTATCTAACCAGAATGATTCCTATGTTAAATATGTTAGCGTAATAAACGTTAAATATTCTTTCTATCTATCTATCTATCTATCTATCTATCTATCTATCTATCTATCTATCTATCTATCTGTCTGTCTGTCTGTCTTGTTTTTGTGTTTTTAGATTTGGAAATGTTGAAAGTACAGAAATTATCCTATTGTCTTGTTTAGACAGGTTTTTAAGCTATTTAAATGATCTTTGTTTCTTTATGAATGTTTTTATGTTTAGACTTTAGCGGTTGCTTTCTGTCAAACTGAATGCGCTTTAACTTGACTTCTGTGCAACCTTTTGAAGATTTAATAAAAAAAACCTCTTTGAATTGCAAATGAAATATGATTTATTTCAATATATTTTTATTATATATATATATCATAATATTATATTGAGCACTTACAGGTCAAAAGGATATTTTAAAATGTTAATCTTTAAAAAAAAATTGTTTTTTTTTTTTTTTTGTTTTTTAGACTAAAAATAGGCAGCATATCTAAGGCTGAAATTATCCACAAAATAAAGTTTTCAAAATAAAGTTACTATTTTTTTTTTTTTTTTCAAAAAGTTGTGAAAAAGAAGATTAAGGAGTTTAATTATAACAGAGACTAATTACAACTGAGACTGCATGCGGATGACTTAAAACGTGATACTCACACTCCTCAATTAACACATATTCTCCTGCTTTAAGAAATCATTCACACATTCTATCAGATTCATCAACAGCGATGAGTTCAGAAAAGGTTCGTCTAGAGTTCCCTCATTTCTAATGAAAAAAGAGAAGAGAAAACCAGAGAAGAAAAGAAGAAGAGCAGAGAAAACAGTGGCTACAGGGATATCCATCTCTGTAAAAACAGCTGGGTGTGGGACCCTCGCAGAATATGTTTGGCAGCAGAAGTCAACTTGCATTACAAAGTAGATCTCTCTGTCACACCATTGTCTGGCCTGGTCCAGCTAATAATTAACACAAACACGAGACAATAGCCTGGGACCAACAAGTGTTGCAGTTAATGAGCGACCAGCCCCACCTTGCATTCACATGCTCTGTTGCTAGGCCGTTCACTGGCTGCAAACCTGGCTAATTATTCACACCGCTGTCTCCCCTATCACAGCCATCAGTGGAGCTGCTCATTAGCATAGTTATGCAAGTATCAATACTTTCAAACTCGTTCAGGCCTCCCAGCTGGCCGAGGCGTAAGGGCCATCCTGCGTATTACTAATGTAATCAGATAAGAAGGAGGTGGGGAGGACAAGAAGAATGTTGCTGTTGATTTGTTGCCAACATGCATTTAGGGAATGCAGTTCTCAGATGCTGCATTCCCTTTGACTTTGCATTAGTGGGGGTCTTTTAATTACAATGACCTCCAAATATGGGATCACTTTTTTTTTTTTTTTTTCAAAATATAAAGCCAATAAAATTTTAAGCCAAGAAAATTTATTTATATCATTTTTTTTTACTGTTTTTTTTTTTCCACTGTTTTTTTTAGGTCTGGGCATTGACACAAATTCCCGATTCAATTCAATTTCGATTCAATAGCGATTAATTGGGGTCTAACAGGTACAGTAGCATACATGGCAAATTTTCTCAAGGAAAACAATATTTCTCAACTAATGCTGTAATATTAAAGGTTAAAATTAACTGATTTGTAGGCTGTCATTTAAATTACCCAAAGAGTTTTATTTTTTTATTTTTTATTTTTTAATAACAATAATAATGTTATAATAATAGGCCTAAAATTTTAATGATATAATTATGATTCTACTTGGGTTTTTTTAAATATAAACATTTAAATGTTGTAAACATTTAAATGTATGTAATTTAAACATACGTTAAATATTGAAGAACAGGTTAGGTAAAAAAAAAAAAAAAAATACAATGAACATGCAATAGAGCGCATACATTTAGCAAAATGTATTGTTTTTTGTAGCTGACTAACAAGTTTTTAGACATTGAATGGCTTTTCTGGTGTAAATGTAATATATTGTTTACAAGCTGTTTTATTGATGTCTTTCTGTGCTGAAACACTGATTAAGAGATTACATGTGACATGACAAGTTGTACTGTATCTTTCAACATACCTTCTGATGTTCATTCCTGTTTATTTCATGCTGTAACTAGTAGTAAAGTGGAAGAGATGATCGATTCAGTTCATGTGCACTCCGCGCTGCTGCTTCGCTTGAACTGACTGAGGCGCTACAGTGATCTGTCACACCACATTAAAGAGTGCCAAAACAGTAGGTTTTGTTTGAATTACATAATAAAATTGACAGAATTTTGTTTCATATCAGTAGTAACAAAGCTCAAAGCTTATTGCGATTTATTGGATGGGAGGTACGCTACAAACTTTGCTTCTTGATCGATTCTTGATTGATATCGATTCTTAAAAATGAGAATCAATTAAAGTAGAGAAATTGATATTTGTAACCCAGTCCTATTGTTTTTCCTCCAGAAAATATAAAAAATGTAAACATAACAATGTCAGACTCAAATGTTACATTGTTTTTTAGTCTATATTTTCACTGTTTCTCTTCAGAACTTTTTTCCAGTTTGAAAGCACCTGCACTAGAGAAGTTGTTCCCTTCAGTAGAAAAGGTCTGAAGTGCCATAAACACATTTCATGATTGTTTTGATGTGTTTTATGATCAGTGTCATCATACATCACTGCACTCTATTGCTTTCAGGATTGCCATTAACATGCAGGGACAATCAAGACAGAGTCATGTTAAAGCTTAAATCAAACCGTGAGTAGCAAAATACCAAAATACTTTTAAAAATTCTGGATATATGCTTTAGTGTATACTCTGATGTAATGCCATTCTGAGGTTATCTCTTATAGTTTGAACTGTAATACAGTAACATTAAGGCAGCCTCTTGCACAAACATATGCTTGTAATTGTGTCTGTGTTGCCCAACACCGGTAACATGAGTGAACTTTGGACCCACTTGCATCCCATTAGGCCAAACAACTAGTTAGAATAATGTAGTATAAACATCAACACTGGCTATCAACATACATATATATGACTGGAATTGAGGGTGTTTTCACTGGAGGGAAACTCAATATTGAGCGGTAAAGATGTTGTGTTTTCAAGCTAAGGATTCCTTGCATAGTTGAGAGTGATGTGAAATTATTAATGGCTGAGGTCGTTGGTGTTCTTCCCAGCGTGCTGCCCACTTGTTTGTGAGCTTGTTACCCATCTATTAAGAAATAACTATCTTTTACATGTTCAATTTTTCCTCTTTTTTTTTTTTTTGTTGTACATTTGGATGTTCAAATCTAAAAAAATATGTAGAATCTGCTTTGTGTGCAACAAGTGGGCAAGTTGCTTTTTTATATTTTTCGAGTACTAAACACTAGATATAATCATGAAATAATATGTGTACCTGATTACCCTGGTCAGCCAAAGCTTTGAGGAGAGAGTTCTTTTGAGGGGACGGTTAGAAGTGGATCTGCAGGGCAACGGAGAAGCTCCAGATAATAGGCTTTAATGGGGCATTCACATTCAGCAGGCTATAACAAAGACCAGGCAGTGGGATTTGGGAGAGGGGCCGATTGTTACTCCAGAGTGCTTTAATTCCTAGCCTTGGAGACACAAGCGGAGGACGATGGTGGGGGAAAATCTGGCATTGTTCGGGGGAATGTCAGCGGTTTTTTTTAGAGAGGCCAGAGGATCAAGTTAGAAAAAGTAAGAGATAAACAGACAGAGGGAAAGAGCGGGATGGACAGTGAGATATAGAAAGAATAGGAGAAAAGACAGAGGAGAACGCAAGCTTTTCAATATGCAGAATCTCTCTTTTATTCATCCAAGTGGCAGAAAGGCAGCCACTCTGCCCAGCGTGCCACAGTGCACTTGTATATAAAGAGCTGGAGGGTGGCATTGGGCACTGAGCAGCACACTTCTTTCTGGCATACAGTGTGTCTGGCACTTTCTTTCCTAATTCACGGGCCAGTAGTCCCAGAATGACATATTACAATTATATATCATGCTATGTTAGTTGGACCGGCTTTAAAGTGATTTAAATGTATGAAAATGTATTTATTTATATATTCATGAGTGATGTTTAGCCTTTGATCAACATAATGCGTTTGATCATCTTTATCAGTTATATGCGCGTGAAATGAATGTGCACTGGATGTGTGTGTGTGTGTGTGTAATGAAAGGTGTTAGACTCTGAGCGGGCTTCTCCTCTGGACTTGACCGCGGGGCTCGTTATGCCACAGACCGCTGATGAATGGGAGAAACGGGATCATTTCAAACCAAGTGTTCCCCTTAGATCCGTCTCGTAAGCACTTTAAGCCTCACTCTCTCCGCCTCAGGCTTTAGTTCATTATAACACCTGCACGGTCGCGAAAACTTGGCCATGATCAATTCTTTTAAAGTTTTCACATTAACCGCATGTGCATTTAAAATGAGCTATAAGATGCTTGACAACGGAGACAGGAAACAGTGATTACTTTCCATTATAATAACGTGTTATTTTGAATAAATGTATGATCAGTGGCAAATAAGCTGGTCCAGAAAAAAAAAGCAAAAAGAAAAAGCGCGACATTTCTAAAAGACCTTCCTGGCATCACCGACTAATAAACCAATTACGCGTGCATTGTGACGTCACGTCTAAAAGGATTAGTGGGAAAGATAACACAATGATGTAATTAAGGAAAGGTGTCATTTACAGTTGTTGAATACAGAGCTCGTGAACTTTTCAAAGGAATTGCCTAATTTGTTTTTCCTGCTTATTTACAATGCAATAAATCTAGGTGTTATTTAGAGTTATTTAGTCAGTCAATTTAGGCTACCATATCAGTGTGGGGTTATTAATTGTTTATTTTTCACATATTAGATTTTGTTTTGTCCAGAACTGTTATTTAAAATTCCTACAAAAAAAACAAAAAAAAACAAAAAACAAAAAAAAAGCTCTTAATTCATCTATTTTATGATGAACATGAGGCTTAATATCAAAAATGTCTAAGTGGTGGTGTAACTGTCCAGAGATTGTAAAAAAAAGTCTCATTTAAAAGACTTGATTTTTGAAAGAATAATAGTTTGGCATATATTATTGTCATTATTTCTTAAAAGAACAGTGTTGTTTTAAAATATTATTAAAATAAGAAATAAGAATGGAAAGCATGTATAAAATGTTTCAAACCAACAAACAGTACATGTCTGTTTGTCTATATCTATCTATCTATCTATCTATCTATCTATCTATCTATCTATCTATCTATCTAATATAAATAGTCTATATTGCTGGGGTCTGCCTCTTGGGGATTTGTTTTTGTGGGTGGGGGATTTAACACCCCCCTCCTCTCTCCCTCTGGTTTTAGTCCATTGTTGTGAACCTTCCCCTCAGAGTGCTGTTGTCTCCCACTGCCAGTTAGACGCTTGCTCTGCCCCAGAGTGTAAGCAGAGAGTTGCCAGATAGAGACTCTTCGGTTCGTCAGTTTTAAACTCACCTAAGCTGTGTGGGGCAAATCATTCTACAGGAACCCAAGCGAGAGAGAGAGCAAAACCCCACTCCACTGTCATTGCGCGCAAATCACATTATTCATGTGAAATAAGTCAGAGGGACGCTACAATGTGTTTGGTATTGGATGCTTTCGTTCACACAATCTAAGGCTGGAGGTTTTTTATTTTTTTATTTTTACATTTTAAGAAAAACAGACACGGTCTGAATCCTCCGCGTGTACATTTCTGTGGATATATAGCGGTTTTTGGAGTCGGGAGCGCTCACGAGCACAGCGCGAGACACGGAGAAGCTCATCAAAGGAAAGCAGCACTGGACTTTGAATCCGAAGATTAGTAGTCTTACCCTTGCACTATCAGCCTATTGGGTTTTTTTTTTTTTTAAATGGATTTACCAGCGTAACTCAGACTTTCCCAAAAGTTGCTTATTGGATTTCCAAGCATAAATAATTGTGAAACTGTAAGGAAAAAGGACACATGAGTATCTCGAGGGCCACCACGATCCAAGGGCACTAAGTACTGCTGGTGCCTTATCGAACCTATACGGACCGGGCAAAGGGCACACGAAAATAGGTAAAATGATTATTTGCATATGGTAAAACTGGGGTCAGATTAGTTGCATGAATATTATTTTTTATAGTCATATCTATTGGTAGGCTATTTATTAAGTAATTAGTTGCTTAAGATAAATTAAACTGAAAATGAAATCCAATTTCTATGGACGTATAGTAGGCTAGGCTAATTAGATTGTAAATTAAATACTGTTTAGTTGACGAATTTCGTATAAAAACGCAATGCTCGCTTTGAATCGTAAATACACACTTTTATTGATTACATTAAATTCCAGATTTCACAATTCCTTTCTGCCTCTGGTTCGGTTTAAGTTTACTTGCGCTCAGAATTACTTTCATTAACTTTACCAACTGGTTTCACACTTGTAAATGGATTTATTTAACTTAACCAAACTCTCACTCCGGTGTGAAATTCTCGCATGTTTTGAGAACACATGTGTCTCCTCGTACCCTGAGAGCTTGACGTTTGCTTTTATTTACCTCTCATGCTGAGCAAAATAAGTATTTTAGAAGCACATTTGGAGTAAGTAAATAAGTGGAAAAATCTTAAATGTACATGATGGATTTTTGTCTAAAAATATCTTTGTAAAAGTTCTGAGTTTTGACAATTAGTTGTTGCAATAGTAGATGTTCCGGATCCAATTCATGTGTTTATATAGAAACGACCCATCAAAAGCACGTTGTACAGGTTCTATTCATAAACAACTGTCCTTAACTGCTGCGCATTCGTACCTGAGGGTTATTCATGTACAAGAGGGAGGTAGACAATGTCCAACAATGATGTAGGTGTACAATAGGACATTCATTTTCAAATGTGGTTTTGTGCAGGGTTGGAATGTGCAATGAATTATGCATTTATGTCATTTTAAAGGTTCATCTTTCACAATAGTTTCTGTGAATTGTAAATCAGTTCTGTTTTTCTCTCAGGTTTGTGACTACACTGAGGTTGCCAATGCCTGGAGTAAGCATTTGAAGCTGACCAGCAGTCTTCCACACACACAAACATTACCTCAGCAAGATGTTGAGCATCTTTAAGGTTTTCATTACCATCTGCTTCACGGAACTGGTGTTTTCAAGAAGCATAACATCTGGGGAAGTCCGGGCAAAAGGTATGGATTCAAATTAACAATTTCATTTGAAATCACCCAAATCCAACTTTTTTTTTAAGTATAAAATACAAAGTTGTCAATATTACTTAACATTTTGAATTTTACTTAAAATGGTTTGAATAGGCTATCTGATGAATATTCAGGGTATGATAAATGGAGCCGAGCTGACTGTGAAGAATTTAAGTCAAGGGGAAGTTGGAGAGGATGTAATCGTTTAGAGAGTAAAAGAATCCCAGTATTTTCTTGAGCCATAAACAGTGCTACCTGATCCTTCCAAAGCCCCGAGGCTCGGAAATGTAAATCTGTCTGGCCCAGTGCCAGTAACTGGGGCTTGTGGGATGCTGGTGGTGGTGGGGGGTGGGGGGGTATGTGCAAGATGGGTCTCCTATTTAATTGTACAAACACTGGGTTGTCTTGATTTTGTACCTGCCAGGGAGGTATCCTATTATCTCCAAGAGCTATTAAGACTTACACAGACCTGACTCCCAGATTTCTTTGTTTGTGTGTGTGTGTGTGTGTGTGTGTGTAAAAATCAGAGGTTTTTTTTTTTTAAATCACAGGATTACCCAAAAGCTTTATATGGCATTTTATGTTGGGCTGTTGTTGATATGCTTAGCCTGAGTGCACCATTCTGAGTTCTAGAGATTTAAGGGAAAAAATGTAGACCCTTGTGAATGCTGGGGCAAAGTGTTCGTTAAAAGCATCTTTCTGTGAACACTTGTGAGCTACATACAGTGCTAGGAAGGTGATAAAGGTTGAAAAACCCTGTGGTGCAGCCCAACAATGCCCCACTAAGTTGCTGCCAGAAGAAATTAAAGTCATTTGACAACTGTAAGACTTTAATGGGCCGAGCCACCAGGCAAGTGAGAAATGCAGAGCTAAAAGAACAAGAAGAGGCAGAAATTAACTTGTTGAAGAGGAACTACAAATACAAGCATTTCATAGTAATATTAATTTGATTTATCTACAGCTAATAAGTTCTATAATTCCTTTTATATAACTTTATATAACTTTTATGTACATTTTAAATTCAGAAATAACACTAGAGTCTTTTGTGGATTCTAGTGGTTATAATAAAAGTATGCACAAGACCTTTATAAAATTTCAAAGTTTCAAAAAGGAAAAGTAGTTTTCCAGTAGTCCATTAGTAGTGTGATACTTCAGGACTGCAAATTACCCTCTTATGATAAACCTTATGATAAATGCTAAACCTAAAAATGTGGACTGCACGCCCCTACAAAATGTGTCCTTAAGAGGCATATTTTTCATGTAAAGTTGACCAGTTGAGCCATTCAGCCTATTTTTAGTGGCCGCATGTGTTTGTGTGTTTTGTTTAGCTTGTCCTTTATTTTCCTGCTGACCATTCACACCCTCTTCAGGGTCAGATACCGGCCAGGCCCTAGTTTTATTCATTGAAGTTCATTAGTGTATTGCTGGAAGAATGTTATGCTTCAGTGCTGGAGGTGACATTGCTTGGTTAGGGGGCGTTCTTCACTCAAATGCTCAAAATCACATTCACCTCCAGGCCACAAGGAACACTGCTGTGAAGTCAAAGTTAGGTCATTCTCAGCTGAGAATTGTGTTTCTGTTCTCTCTTTTGTTTGTGGCTTTGTTTGCCTGATTTGCTCCAAAACAGTGGTGATCTCTGTGAGAAAGGCTCTAGTTAGCAATTAGCGAGAAGTTATGTTAATTAGATGTGTTTATTAAATGTGGTATATTCTACAGACTAATTACAGGAGTAGTTGTTCAAAACCTCATTTTCTCCGTTCCGCCAGATATCCGAGTTTCTCGACCAATTCTTATTCCTGGATTTCCTGAGAATGCTACTGTGTTAGTTGGAGGACATGTGAAGCTGGTGTGTAAACTCCACCAGCCAGCCTCAACACGTCTCCAGTGGTTCAAAAAGGACAGCAATCGCCAGGGGCCTGACGGATCACCACTTCTTACAGCGCTTACGGTGAGAAAGTGATTTAAAGATCCTCTATTATGCATATTTTCTGTCTTCAAGAAAGAGGGAGTAATGTTACATTTGTTTCCCCCGCAGCCTCTTCTTGAGAACCTCTCCAAAGTCAACATACTTCCTTTAGTGAATGTCTCAGTGGAAGATGCTGGAGAGTACGTATGCAAGGCAGAAAACTCAGTTGGTCAAACTATGCGCTCTGCCTGGCTGGAGGTCTTATCAGGTAAGCCATAGCATCTGATAACATCTAACCTTCTCATCTTTAGGGCTGATCTGCCATCATTCTCTGACAGGTCAGCCATTGGCGTTATATTGCCATGAAAACAATCTTATGACTATTTAGTAGGACAAAATTACCACCACAGTTAAAAGGTCACAGCTTCAGTTAAGTGTGATGGTGGTGCTATTAGCAACTTTGTTTTTCATGTTTTGTCCAAGAAGTTTCTGAAGAGCCAACTGAGGAAACATCAGAGCATCTACTTCTAGAGCTTGGAGATGTACTAAAACTCCGTTGTGACACAAACCGTCCTGGAGCTGTCCAGTGGTTCAAGGGTGGTGTACGGGTGCAACACAATGCTCGTATCCAGATAAGGGCAGCAGTCATGGAGATTGCGGATGCCACCTATGAAGATTCAGGAGTGTATGTGTGTATGCTGCGTGGCACCAAAGAGGCTCTACGCAACTTCACTATCACAGTGGCAGGTAGGTTCTGCCACTTCGTTTCCATTAAGAAGATTTGTAGTATTCATTAATAACCCTTCTTTTGAATGTTCATCTAATAACTTGAACACTTAATTCTCCTGTAGATGCTGTAGGATCAGGAGATGATGATGAGGACAATGGTATTGATGATGCTGGTCCTGAGACCGAAAATGACCAGGTCTACATCTCCAGAGGTTAGTGTTCATTGTAACTACAAATTCAGTTGCGTTTACTTGCATTTCAGTTTCTTGAAATGTACCATTGGTTTTTACATTTTAGCACCATACTGGACTCATACTCAAAGGATGGAGAAGAAGCTCTATGCAGTCCCAGCTGGAAACACTGTCAAATTCCGCTGCCCTGCCACAGGGAACCCTCTTCCCACCATTCGCTGGCTAAAGAATGGCAGAGAATTCAGAGGAGAGCACCGGATCGGAGGCATCAAGGTGAGAGATTGATATTTTTGTTTGTTGGAGACATAGCAATGACTTGAACTTTTCAAAATCTCACAATAAATATCAGCACCGCCTCATGCTTACACATTACCATTTTGTGTTCATAGCTACGACATCAACACTGGAGCCTGGTCATGGAGAGTGTGGTTCCCTCAGACCGTGGGAACTACAGTTGTGTGGTGGAGAACAAATATGGGTCCATTGCTCACACCTACCTCTTGGACGTGTTGGGTAAGAGGGCTTCTGCTTGCCTGCTCTAGACAGCCGCCTGGCTCCACGAGGAGCCATCGCAGGTCTGCCATGCTTAGCAAGTGTCAGAGGCAATAAGCATCAAATCAGTGAGATCCTGTACTAGCAGCTCAGTGGCGTCACATAACAAGACAGGCACCAAATGCACCTCAGAGAGAGCCACAGGGCACACTGCTTCACCACAGGCACCAGGGTTCACCCGAGGCTCTACATGTCTATACAGATATTTAAGAACTACACTGGAAGAGGGCAATAAATATCATCACAGCAGGGGAATGCGGGTTGGGGGTTGGCATCGGTCTGTATGGTACGTGCCTGGAAGCGCTGTGGGTTGAGGCGTCCAGACCAATTTTCTACCTGACCTGTGACAGACCTGTTTGTTAAGAGTCCGGCGTGGGGTCAACTGCTGTGTCCTAGCAGACAGGGGGGAAAGAACAGGGAATAAAGAGCCCATCGACATCAAAGCAACCCAATACATGGGGCTGGTTCTAAAAATCCCTTAATGGAACTAATTAATGAGCGTTGATCAGCTTTGGAAGTGCCGCTTGTCTATCCCTGTGCCTTAGACTATCTTTCTGCTCTTGAATGTAATATTTCATTGGTAACATTGTTTTTTGGATGTTGAGAATTTTGATAGAACTGTAAATATCTTTTGAATATAGTATCAAAGTACTGAACCTTCTGATTTTTTTCTTTCAGAACGCTCTCCACATAGGCCCATCCTTCAAGCTGGTCTACCCAAAAACACTACAGCTGTAGTGGGTGGAGATGCTCAGTTTCTGTGTAAAGTCTACAGTGATGCCCAGCCTCACATCCAGTGGCTAAAGCACATAGAGATGAATGGCAGCCGTTATGGGCCTGATGGAATTCCTTATGTGAAGATCGTGAAGGTATTTAGCGAGTCATTCATTACACTTTTCTGGAGGTAAATCACAGTACCAGATCAGTATATGGAATGAATGAGCATTAAAATGTTTATTGTTTTTTCCACCTTCTCAGACAGGAAGCTTGAACATGTCTGAAGTTGAAGTCTTATATCTTACCAATATTACAATGGAGGATGCTGGGGAATACACTTGCTTGGCGGGAAACTCTATTGGATTCTCTCATCAGTCTGCTTGGCTTACAGTCTTATCAGGTAGATTTGTTTGTATAGACACATTAATGACACAAATCATTAAAATTGCTCGTGACTCAGAGGTACAAGTAATGAAAACGTATCAATTCCACAGAGGAGGACGTGGCCAAGGAGATGGACCTTATGGAGTCCAAGTACACTGACATCATCATCTATGCATCTGGCTTCCTGGCACTGGTGATGGCCATAGTTATCGTGGTCCTCTGCCGCATGCAGGTTCATCCCAGTCGGGAGCCTTTTGATACGCTCCCAGTGCAGAAACTCTCCAAATTTCCTCTACGCAGACAGGTAAGATGACACTTCTGAACAAACCTCATGATAATTCCCCAAGAACATGGAATTCAGCAGAGCATTCTAGTTTCTAATCCTGTATATTTTGGACCCTATTACAGTATTCTGTGGAGTCCAATTCTTCTGGAAAATCAAGTGCGTCACTCATGAGGGTGGCTCGTCTTTCCTCCAGTTGTTCCCCAATGCTGGCTGGAGTTATGGAGTTTGAACTGCCTTATGACCCTGACTGGGAGTTTCCGAGAGAGAAGTAAGTAGTACTAGCAACCATAGCTGTAAAAGATGTTTCCTTTTATATGATTGTGAACTGACTGTTTATTTGAATTCTCTCATGCTAGTTTGACTTTAGGGAAACCACTTGGAGAGGGCTGTTTTGGTCAAGTGGTGAGAGCTGAGGCTTATGGGATAAACAAAGAAAATCAAGATCAAGTGGCAACAGTAGCTGTTAAAATGCTAAAAGGTAAGTTTGTACTTACAGGTATCATAGTCAAGTGTTGAGCATTTCTGAATTTCAGACTAAAAAGGATTTTTCTGTATTTTTTTTAGATGATGCAACTGACAAAGACCTGGCAGACCTCATCTCTGAGATGGAGCTAATGAAGGTGATGGACAAGCACAAGAACATCATAAATCTTCTTGGTGTTTGCACACAGGATGGTAAGTTAAACACAGTGACATCTCATGGTTGTACTAACTTCATTTGGACATTTGACTTTATTTTAATTTATATTACTGGACCAGGTCCACTCTATGTGCTGGTTGAATATGCGTCTAAGGGCAGCCTACGGGAATACCTCCGAGCACGTCGACCTCCAGGCATGGACTACACCTTCGATGTGACCAAGGTTCCTGAGGAACAGCTCACCTTCAAAGACCTAGTTTCCTGTGCCTACCAAGTAGCAAGAGGCATGGAGTACCTGGCCTCCAAAAGAGTAAGTTGCTTGCAGGACTCAATTAGCTTCGGTTTGAAACCAGCCCCCCTGCGTCTTATCAACACATCCCTTTGTCTGACACGTGATGCCAAGCATTCCTTAGTGGAGTGGTGGTGTGTCGTGTTTACCGCTGTGTCCATCCTGTCTCTGTGGGCTTTGTCCTTTTTAGCACTGCCATAAATCTGTTAGCAAGCAGGCGCTTGGACCCGCCTGTGCACTGGATCGTATTACTAGCTTTTTGTGGCCTGCTAAGAATGCAGTCGTCTGAAACCCCTCCATTAAGGGCCACAAACCAGGGGCCTTTTTCGTCCTCTTTTTCAATCCTCAAATACCACTTCTATTTAAAATGAAAACCAAAATAAACTTAATGACATGCATTTACATCAGAAACTAGCTCTGTGTTGTTTTTCTGTGAAGTCCAAGTCTATTTAAAGTTAGGCTTGTTTAAACTTTTGCAAATGTTGCTTGCTATATGTTGATTTAGACAGCAGACCTCATATAGAAAGTAGTTTGTAATTTCTGTTTCATCTGGTTTGCGGGATCAAAACTCTAGCCTCACTGTGAACATGTTTATCTACTTACCAGAAGCGGAAATGAGTCTGCGAAACATTGTTTGTGTCATTTTAACTAAATAGAAATCTTTTTTCAGTGTATTCACAGAGATTTAGCAGCAAGGAATGTTCTTGTGACAGAGGACAATGTGATGAAAATTGCAGATTTTGGTTTGGCAAGAGGAGTGCATCAGATCGATTACTACAAAAAAACCACCAATGTAAGTAAAAATTCATTCAAGACTTGCTTACATCTGTAGATAGCTGTTTTTTGCTCTTTTGAAGACATCCCATTTGTAAGCAGGGTTGCATGGCCCTGTTCCTGCCAGTTTGATGCCTTAATGCTTTGAAAGACAGATGTGTAATGTGTCCATACTGATTGGCAGGCAGCTTAATAGAAGATAATTGGGGAAAGGGGGGCGGGGATTAGCGAAAGAGTGGGCAGTCATATTTTTGTGGATCAAAAGGAAGTGGAGTGCTTTGGCTCAGCCTGTGTGGCAGCTAACTGTCCCACTCACAGCCCTGTTGTTTCCAATTTCAGGGACGTCTGCCAGTGAAATGGATGGCACCAGAAGCCTTGTTTGACAGAGTCTACACACACCAGAGTGATGTGTAAGTCTGGCTAATCATTACAGCTATGCCAAAGAATCAGCTGAGCAGGGATCCCCCTGGCTGGAATGTCGGTCCGTTCAGATTAACTAGAATGCACCAGCATAGTTTAATCCTGATTTGATGGTGGACGTTTTTAATGACTAAAATATATGTCCTAATGACTAAAAATGTTCTTAACAAGAGGATTGAATTAGCACGGCTCAAGCTGATTATCCTACATGGTGCACTGACATTTTTGGACACTTGCTTCCACAGTTGGTCTTTTGGAGTTTTGATGTGGGAGATTTTCACACTGGGGGGATCGCCATACCCTGGGATACCGGTAGAGGAGCTTTTTAAGCTGCTGAAGGAAGGTCATCGAATGGACAAACCTTCCAACTGCACACATGAACTGTAAGCATCAATCTGTTCACCCAAAAACATGTTTCATTTCAGTCTTCAAGGTGATTTACTTACATTCAAATTGCTTTTATAGCTACATGAAGATGAGAGAGTGCTGGCATGCAGTACCAACACAAAGACCAACATTCAAACAGCTTGTGGAAGAGCTTGATAGGGTGCTCGTGTCCATTTCAGATGAGGTAAACACCTATTTCAACAGCAGTTTGAGTCCCACAAGTTGTTGTTTTGTATCCAAACCTCTAAACGATTCGTATTTTTACATTTTCAGTACCTGGACCTATCCACCCCTTTCGAACAGTACTCCCCATCTTGTGAGGACACCTCCAGCTCTTGCTCTTCAGACAATGATTCAGTGTTTACCCATGATGCTATGTCAACTGTCCCATGCCTCCTTGGCTACCATGATGTGCGCTCTCGGATGGACCTCAAGACAACAATGCGATAGTCCTTTTTGGCTGAAGGCTTGTGGATATCAGATGTTGCTATGAAAAGCGGTACAAGGATTTTCGCCTAAGAACATTATAATGATGCTTGGCACTATGAAACATGGTGATAAATCATTTCACTCTTATATCATCAGATTTCTACTAGAGGACTGGTCATGAGCTTTTTTGTTTAAAGTTTTAATTGAATGAGTGCTGCTAGATGTAGAAAGCTACATTGGAGCAACATACAGGAGCGTTTTCAAACCAGATTTTTTTTAAAAAAGAGAACATTTATTTTGATATAAAAAGCGAATAGCGTTGATAAATATAAATCTCTCTCTATATAAAATTATTCTACATTTTTATTTAAAAAACTTAAATCTCAGGATCTTGCATGTTGTAGTGGCAGCAAAGTGCCTGATTTTTTGATTTCCTGTGAATATCTTAAAATATTTTATGTACATATCATTACAGAAGACAATTACATTTTATAAATTATTCTAAATGATATAAAGTGAAGGTGTTACTTAGGTGAAGAAATTATGTAAATCTGTTCTGAAGCTATCCCTGAACAATTCATCATTTCATCAACACATTTACAATAGCTATTGTTCGCTGCTCATACCATCGTACACTGTCAAGGCTAAACCTACTTCCTGTTGTTCTGTTCATTTCATGCCTCACCGTTTGGTAAGCATGGTTTGTCGTGGTCTTCTCCCTGACCATTCACCCCATTCAAACTAAGACATTGCGGGGACCAGCAACGCTTCCATTGTCAGTACTGTATGGAAGAAAAGGACTCGAATGAATGTGAAATGCCTTGATATTGATTGATTTCAAATGGTGAATCCTCCATTGTTTGGCTGTAACCTTTTAACCACCCCGGTTTGTTTGCGGGTTCCAGGCATAGCCCCGAGGTGGACAATGGTCTCATGCAGCTGTAATGTGTGTGACTGCTGGCTAGGGTGATTGGGGGGCTGTCTAAGGCCTGTGTGCAAATGAGAAAGCCCCTTATTATGCTAATGGCTACAGCTGCCCATCTTTATCCTGCACTATCTTTTAATATACAAATGCTAATGCTGGCCTTTCTAAACAAACTCAGCAATGTCCTTCAGGGAATGCAAAGCCTCATCCCACAAGCTGATAAGAAGCCAATGGCTTTTCTCAAGTTAATTTACCCAGTACTTTGCATTCTCAGCCAGGGATGCTCCTACGGTTCCCTTTGGGCACATTCTGGGACAATTGGTGGTTGATTTCTCAAATGAGAGCAAAACTGTTCAATTTCGATTTATCATCAGAGCTCGAAACCTTCTTTTCAGGCAGCTACAGTGGTGTTTGATCTTTAAATGAGAAACAAACTCTTAAATAGTCCATGACACCTCCAGAACTGTAAGAGCACGTTCTTTGTGTACAAAAAAATTGTACAAAGAATTATAAACCACATGACATTCCATTTGTGTATTCCCCATTGTAACAATCGATGTTATTATAAATTCCCCTCAAAAGAATTATTTTAGAAATATTTAATTTATTTGTTTATTGTTTGTTTTATATTAAATAAAGTATAATTTAAAATACTGAGCCATTTTTGTGTCTTGTTTCTGTGAATATGTGAGCAGAGGATGTTTGAATTTCTGAGAGAACGTTAGAATCTCGAACTAGGTTTATAGCCATTGGTTTTATGATGGGTAGGTTTAGCGTGGGAGTTGGATTTGAATTTCTGATCAAACGTTTATTTTTAACAAGGCCAGTATTTGTTGTATAAACATCAGATCAATGCATTCTTTTCACACGCTACCCACAATTCTTTGTTTGAATTTCATTTGCTTCAATCATGCAGATTGATTTTCTGATCACACCTCAATGTCACCATCTAAATTGTCTAGACGCATGTCTACTGCATCACTTATCTTTCATGTGTAACAAACCATTATGAAATGGGATAATTATCGGGACAACTATCACTACAGTCCACATGTGTCTGTCTCTCCATGGAGACAATCTCAGCCAGCTGGTGTTGGTTAGATAAGAGTTTGTCCACCATGGACTAGGCGTCTCTCATCTTTGTATGTCCTGAATGTTTAGCCAAAGGGCAAAGGCCCAAACCAGCCTACCAAATGCCCTGGACTGCATCAAGCTCTGGCTTCCTACTTAATTTTTTTTTTTTTTACATTGAGTGACCAGATGTCCATGTTGTCCGGGGACAGTCCCCAATTTTGTTGGCTGGAGCTGTCCTTGGAAATGTCCCTGCCAAAACATACTAGAATTGTCCTTGTTTTTTAGTTCATTGGCAATTCATCTGAAACTTCAATGAAGTAAGTTTTCACTGCATTTCAGAATCTGTCAATAGCTGCCATTTTGTCTTTGGTGAATGAATTTGACTGAAACTGATGCAATTCAGTCAAACAGTACATCTCTTTTGTGAATTACTGCTATTTGGAAGTCACCTAGTTTGTCTTTGTTTCAAATCGTCCAAGCAAGCATGCGTTTCAAGCCGTCTTCAAGACATTTGCTTGAATCATCCCAAGACCATAATTTTTTTCTATCACTGTTCTGGTGTTTCTGATCAAAAACTTGCTTCTACTGCTAATTATTGGTTGGCAACTAGAAGTTGAGGTCATTGTCTTCCACTTTGTGTGTGTGTGTGTGTGTGTGTGTGTGTGTGTGTGTGTGTGTGTGTGTGTGTGTGTGTTCTTGTTTCTAACAGGCTAATTTTGCATAACAGACTATTTTATTTATTATGATCCAATTGCCAGACAAGCAGTTACGACCAAATGTAGCTGAACATCTTCAATCTTCAATGCATTTAGCCAAGTTCAGGGTATACAGTTAATCAGTTGATTAATCAGCATTTGAAGCTATGACCATAGCATTGCTAGCAGCACTGTGCACTAAATAACCTGGTAAATTATGGTATAGCCTATGAATATATTTAAAAAGTCCACTGTTGTAATAATTAAATTTTTTTTAATAATCTTTTGTCAGGCTTTAATGAAATACTCTTATTTTGTTGAATAACATACTAAAGCACATGTAAAGTACTTGATTATATTTTTTTTACTTTAATCTTAGTGTGTTAAATGATTTACCATAAATGCCTCAGTACATTTAGCAGTACCACTAATTATGAAATTACATATAAAGATGTACTTAAGTCCTACTTAAAGGATTAGTTAACTTTCAAATGAAAATTAGCCCAAGGTTTACTGACGCTCAAGCCATCCTAGGTGTATATGACTTTCTTCTTTCTGATGAACACAATCGGAGATATTTTAATAAATATCCTGATGCATCCGAGCTTTATAATGGCAGTGAACAGGGGTCACAAGCAGTGTTGGGTGTAACACGTTACTAAGTAACACGTTACTGTAATTAAATTACTTATCCACTGAAAAAGTAAAGTAAGGGATTACTGTTCATTTTTAGGTAATTTAATTACAGTTACTTATAATGTACTTGCGTTACAAATTGTAAATTAGTTCAACAGTTCTGTTTAAATCAATATTGAATTTAAAATCTAAATTTGTCGTCTAAAGGTAAAAGTGAACGCTGCCTCTTTAAAATCGTTAGCTGAAATCGTGAGCTCACAGCTTCGCACCAGTTGGCTGCATAGTCGCTGTCTTAAGATGTCGGCAGAAGCGAGTGGCTGTTTTGCAGAATGGAAATATTCCAATAATACTTTTTTGACACAGGTTTGTTTTAAAAAGCTATAAAAGGCTAAACTATTCCATGTCTGACTAAATTATTAAAAGAGTTTCCTTTCTATTGTCTATCCGGTCAAGGTTTATAGGGATTTTAAGAAGTAATTAGTAAGTTACTTATTGAGTAATTAAATTACTTTTCAGACAGAGTAATTAGAAAAGTATTTTAAATACAACATTGATGATGTAATTAGTAATTAGTAATTAATTACTTTTTTGAAGTAACTTACCCAACACTGGTCACGAGTATGAGCTGAAAAAAAGTGCATCCATCCACACGGCTCCGGGGGGTTAATAAAGGTCTTTTGAAATGAAGCAATGCGTTTGTGTAAAAAAAAATATATCCATATTTAACAAGTTATGAAGTAAAATATCTAGCTTCCGCCAGACCGCCTTCCGTATTCAACGTACAAAGAAAGTGTAAATCTCTTGCAGTTCATGTCCTACGCCTTCCCTATTCAACATACAGAAAAGTGTAACTGACCCGACGCCAGTTTACATTTTCTTCGTAACTTGAATATGGAAGGCGGTCTGGCAGAAGCTAGATATTTTATTTCATAACTTGTTATATATGGATTTTTTTTTCACAAACGCATCGCTTCGCTTCAGGAGGCCTTTATTAACTCCCCGGAGCCGTGTGGAGCACACGTTTATAATGGATGGATGTGGATGGAAGCACTTTCTTCAGCTCATACTCATGACCACTGTTCACTGCCATTATAAAGCTCGGATGCAGCAGGATATTTATTAAAATATCTCCGATTGTGTTCATCAGAAAGAAGAAAGTCATATACACCTAGGATGGCTTGAGGGTAAGTAAAGCTTGGAGTAATTTTCATTTGAAAGTGAACTAATAAGTGGGTCAAAAAAGCACTCTCAAGTTCAAATTGCATTTAATATAAATTCAAACTATAATAAAATTTCATTTAATTCTAAATAATTGTATCCAAAAACATTACATTCACTTCACATTTAAAGGATTAGTTCACTTTGAAATGAAAATTAGCCCAAGCTTTACTTACCCTCAAGCCATCCTAGGTGTGTATGACTTTCTTCTTTTTAAGGAACATAATCGCAGAAATATTAATAAATACCCTGACGCATCAGAGCTTTATAATGGCAGTAAGAGAGGGATCAATGAGTATGAGCTGAAGAAAGTGCTTCCATCCACATCCATCCATCATAAATAAGTGCTCCACATGACTCCGGGGGATTAATAAAGGCCTTCTGAAGCGAAGCGATGCGTTTGTGTAAAACAATATCCATATTTAAACAAGTTATGAAGTAAAATATGTAGCTTCCGCCAGACCGCCTTCTGTATTGAAGTTACGATGAAAGTGTAAACTGGCGTCACGTCAGTTACACTTTTTCCGTAAGTTGAATAGGGAAGGCGTAGGACGTAGCGTAAACTTTGTGAACTGCAAGAGTTACACTTTCTGCGTACGTTGAATATGGAAGGCGGCTTGTGCAGAAGCTAGATATTTTACTTCATAACTTGTTAAATATGGATTTTTTTTTTTACACAAACGCATCTCTTCGATTCAGAAGGCCTTTATTAACCCCCCGGAGCCGTGTGGAGCACATATTTATGATGGATATGGATGTGGATGGAAGCCCTTTCTTCAGCTTATACTAAATGATCCCTATCACTGCCATTATAAAGCTCGAATGCGTCAGGATACTTATTAATATTTCTGTGATTATGTTCATTAGAAAGAAGAAAGTCATATACACCTAGGATGGCTTGAGGGTGAGTAAAGCTTGGGCTAATTTTCATTTCAAAGTGAACTAATCCTTTAAGCATTTTATTTCAAAGTATATTATTTCCGTAATAAGTTTTAAAAGTATGCTAAAGTGTACTTTTTCACAAGGGATATCAAAGTACTATTACAATCTGTTACCACTGCTTTAATATCTATTCCTACAAGTATTTCTAACTGATACATATTCCTTTGTTACATGTGTAGCCCTGAAAAGTACATACTTAGGATAAATAATTGATATGCTACATGCAACATGGCGTCATTTGTCAATCTTATTATCAAAATCTCTTGATGAGTGACATTGCTAAAGAGCAAAGTAATAACAGAACGTATGCCAATGGAAACATCTTGCAGTGGTCACTATGTCAATGTCATTTTTATCTACAGAAACCAGTGTGTAGTGCAGTAAGGCCAGCCAGAGTAATTATGTAGCAATTACTTTAGAATATTACATCAGCTGTTTGCCTTCCTGTATCCTGTTCCAATTAAGGTCACACACTTACAAAATCTCTCTTAATCTGGACACATTCCCTCACATACTTATTTAAGAAAAACACTCACAAGCATTAGACTCATTCACAAACCTAATTTCTCATGTTATAGAATATTTAATCTTGTACATTTTCTCACTGTTACACACATGATGTAAGGACTCCCTGTAGTTGAGTCATGCTAACCGTTCAGCAGTTCAGAGTTAATGTTCAACCGCTTAGCCTTCAGCCCAGTGCTCCGGACGAGAGCACAATGGCTTATCTGTGTGTGTGTGAGTGTGTTTTCTCTTTCTCTCTATCTGCTGATCAAGGGAAGTATTTGAACACTTGTCTATACACAGAGCCTCTGTGGATAATGCCTAGAGTGTGTGAGGCCAGGAAGTGTGAAGGGTAAACATCCCCCAGTAAATGGCGCCATTTTATTTTGGCTTTTACATTTCCACACAGATTTGGACTTCTTCGTTGAAATGAACTGTCAGAATTTGCCTGGCAAACGTCAGAGTTTATGTTGAAGATATATTGCTGCTGGATTATATAGTGGAGTTTGACATTCCACCTAGTTAAACTTGATGTCAGACTAGTCTATTTTTCCATGAGCACTTCAGTAGTACACTATAAATGCTAACATGGTAAATAGGCTCAAATTTGAGTGAGTTGCCTTAAAGTGTGGTCTTCACAATGAGTAAACCTAACCATTTCATTAGTTAATTAGTTAATTAGTTTAAGTAGACAATAACTATTAATGCTGTTAAATGCTGTTTTCAGTTAATTTTAGCTGAAATTGCTAAAAACAACTAACTAAAGCTAAGCTAAGCATTTCTGAGACTGCACAGGGGATTTTCAGTTATGCTAGAAATTTATTTTATGTGTCTTTGAGAAACACAAGAAACATGGAGACTGATTATGTGAGGATTTAAAAGGAGTTTATTTTGTGTGGTGATAAGTGGAGTCTGTCAGGTCAGGTCAGAAAACATGCTGTAATTAGCCTGTAATATGTTTTTAATGAAGGAGCAAATACTTTCATACATTGAGTGGTTAGAACGAATTGAAAAAATTCTAAGCAAATATAACTATATTGTATATAGTCAATACATCTTGGTTTACCTGATTATTATGGTTTAGCCAACCCAGTCTCATAAGAAACTTTTTTTTACGAGATGGCAATTTAATTCTTACAATGTGATTCTTATGGAAACAATACTTTTTTAGAAAAAAGAAAATGTAAGCATGAAAGTCCCCCCTAAACCTAACCAACAGTGGGTGTAAGGAGGTGATATGAAAAGGCACGAATGAGACGTATGAATTCATACAAATTAGTCACAAATTCAGCGGAACATAAAATAGCTATGAATTGCCATTCTGTTGCTGTAGCTGAATCACAGCCTTCATTAAGAAACTTTCTACATGTCTTCATGAAAGTTAGTCTCAAAAATAAATAAATGAATAAAATTAGGATTTATTAATTTAATTAGAGAAAAATACAGAATATTTATTCAATTATTAAATGCAATACTACATTATTAAATTTTGTAGTATGAATTACTATAATTAATTAGAATAAACATTCATAAATAATAAATATCAAAACTATTTAAATTGGGTATTTTTAGACAGCTTTTCAAAAACAAAAATGAAACAAAAATATATGAATTTCTAAAATGTGAGATATTGGCTTCCATTAAGGGCTCAAGGTCCAATTCAGGAAACAATATAAATGTCCCACAATCCCTGTCAGCTATAGGAGAAGCAGGGCGCTTGCTACACACTGGATCACATATCCTAAAGCTGGACTGTAGGTCATGGACAACAGAAAGCCCTGAAACTAGAGATGCAGGAGGAATCAAGGGGACCTAATCTTCAGTCACTGAAAGAGGAAGAGCACGGCGAAGACGGAAGGAGGGGGAGAAGAGGGAACCATGAAGGAGCCGTGGGCCTCACCACTGTCTGCAGACCCTCATAACTCCTTCATATTTTTCTGGGGGGTTATTTATTGCTCTGTAATTTCTGAGGTGCCGGGGGAGTGTAATTGATTTGGCTTGGATTTCAAGCATGGGAGGAGTGGGATGGGCCCCTGCAATCGGAATGGGGAATCTGGGCCCCTTCACCGCCTCACTTCCCTTCATAGTCTGCCATAATCTCCAAACCAACCCACTTTATCAGCATTCCCACAACAAGATGTGTGACGGCAACTTATCCATGCCAATCCTTTAAACAAGCCCAAACTGTGACAAGTTTGTAATGACCTGGAGCGGCACGGCAGAGGCCGACGAAAAAGGGTGGAGGGGTGAATAAATGTTTGTCAGTATCGAATGGCTAAACCAACACGATATGATCTTCCACGCGAACACTTCAGCTAAGGAGCAACACGCATGCCGAGGGCACAGACTGGGATCCAGCCCAAGACTTTGGAAAATGGCAGCCTCCAGTGAAGTGGATCAGAGTGTAAAAGAGCCAGTTTCCAGACAGTGAATGTTGAGGCATGACACACTGTAAAACTTTAAGTTAAGACCAAAATGAGGGAAATGTCTGTGCTTAAATGAAGTGGAAATAGCATTTCAACTCATTAGTGTGTTTACATGAGAAATATAAAAGTAATTTTTAGGCAAGTCAGTCCACTTATATATATATATATATATATATATATACTAAAGCTAATATATATATAATATAAATATATAATTAAAGCTGCTTTCAAATAATATTTATTGTGAAAAATGTTACACAGTTTGAACTGAACCTGTTTTTCTTTACATTATTCCATGTAAAATTACTATAACAGTGAGTGGAAAAAATATATCAACTTATTACAAAGTAAATATTTTTTCAGAAAATATTTTAATAACTTGTTTTGGCAATATACCATACTCTAAAGAGAGTTAGTTGACATGCAGTTGCAAAATTACTTATAGTTAGTAGAATGTATAAAGTGGACCATCGAAATAAAGTGTAATCAAATATTTTTATATATATATAAGGAAAGGTGTCTCATGCAAGAGGGTTTATCATATTCAGCCTTATACATCAAGAAAGTTTGAATTGTGTTGAAGATATCTTAAAGACCAAAGGATGCCTTTTCCAATAAAGCAATTGGCTCATTGTCTCAAATGCATGTCTCTTTGTATCTCTGCAAATATCCAGAGATTGATATGGATGTTCTTCAGAGTATGGAGGGCTTGCAGAGGATTCTTTGCCCACAGATACCAATAAACAGAAGTGTGAAGGCCAAGGCAAATGTCGTGCTGACAGGAGATCCCATTTACAGCTGAAAATAAACAAAGGACTTCCTTTACAGACTAATTTAGCAGAGTAAATCTGTCTTTTCCTTTAGAGCACATTCCTTTCTTTTCCATTTCAGCTGCGAAAGAAAATTGATCAGATTACAGGGTTCAAAAACTCATTCACTGCAAAAGATTTCTCACAGTCATTCGGTCTTAAAAATACCCTCTGGTTCTTCAAACCACATTACAGAAGCATCTCCACACTAATGCTATTTTGTGGGCCAGGCTTTGATCCATGGCCATATTTATGTGTGTAGAGAGTCCTCTTGCTTAGGCAGGACTGCAAAGCCACAACCTCTTCCAGATTCCGACGCTTGCCTGTTTACTTGACAGCATTCAATTAGATGCTTAGTTTCCACATACAGTGATTCACCCAGCCAACAGGAATCCAAGCTTTTGCAAATCTGGATCGGTGAATGTTTATTAACAAGTGTGGAGCATTACGGATGTCACCACCCCTTCCACAAGCCCTGCACGCTCACAAACACACTCGTAACCCACCCATCTCAGGTAATTGGCTGTAAGGTATTATCTGCCTAATTATCAAATAAATCCCGCTCTTCCTCTGCGGCGCTGCATTTACACAAAACAGGAAGGGGGGATTAGTGGGGGCGCGCTGCCCTCAGATCCGGAGCCCTGCAACTCGCTGCAGGAAATCTACTCAGCATTCAGCACGCACACACACACACACACACACACACACACACACACACTGTATTGTAAAATTAGAGTCCTTGAAAAACATGTTAGTATTTTAAATTGTTTGCATTTAAATTACATTGTCAATTTATAAAAAGGGGTAATTAGGAGCTCCTTTTAAAGTTTAAACCTTTTAGTTGTGCCAGATTTCTGCCATACGTTATTTCACTTTAATCGATTATGATTCCTTTATTTGTTATGGAATATATATATGGAATGTCCCCACAATTCACAAAAACAAACGTGTGTGTGTGTGTGTGTGTGTGTGCATGTTTTTGTGACATATCAGGACACAAATTTGTATAATGACATGGGTATGACATAGGTATTACAAGGAGAGGGTGACTTATGAGGACATTACCCCATGTCCCCATTTTTCAAAAGGCTTATAAATCATACAGAATGAGTTTTTTTGAGAAAGTAAAAATGTGCACAGTTTCCTGTGATGGGTAGGTTTAGGTGTAGGGTTGGTGTAGGGCGATAGAAAATATGGTTTGTACAGTATAAAAACCATTACGCCTATGGAATGTCCCCACAATTCATAAAAACAAACGTGTGTGTGTGTGTGTGTGTGCTGTCAATTGATTAAAAAAACTAATTAATCTTACATTTTTCTGTAATTAATCTCGATTAATTGCACCTAACTTTAAAGTTTTTAATATATTTTTATATTGTAATAATTTCACATTCAGTCTTTTTAATTCAAAAATTAATGTAGAAACAACATAAAGACAGTATATTTTTTAAATATTTGATCTAACAGGTATGAAATATACAGAAATTGAATAGTTATCAAACACATTTTACCACAACAACACAGTTTTCACTGCATAAATTATAAATTAAATATAGATTAATTTTTATTAAAGCTACAAAAGTTATTCAGTCAAGAGCAGTGATTTTCTCTTTTCTTTTGTTCTTTGATTAACATTAATGACAGACAGCAGCAGGTTTATTAGGCCTGCCGCACATGATGCAGATCTGATATGCATCCCATTTTCATAACTCTTTAAGTTCATTTAAGACTTTAACTCATTTAAGACTGTGCTTACGTGGATCCTCGACAAAACAGGCATTTTGGCATGCTGCGTTAATTGTTTATGTTGCATTAACATGTTAGTTTTGACAGGCCTATAATATATAAATATATATATACACGGAGGTGCGGAAGGTTCAAATATAAATTTGAAACAAGTAAGAACAAAGGGATTTTTCTCACATGAGCAACAGAAAGCACTACTTTTGAAGAGTTTTTGAAATGTACAGCAAAGTATAAACAAAAAGGGTTCAGTTTTAAGTCATTTGAAACTAATTTTCTGAAAACACGGTTTTTAAACTTTACACACCAAGACTTATTATTATTAAAAAATGTTTAAATATGTAGAATATTTTTATATGTAGGCCTATATAAGAAAATCAGGTTACACTTTATTTCGATGGTCTACTTTAGACAATCTTCTAACTATAAGTAACTTTGCAACTACATGTCAACTAACTCTCATTAGAGTATTAGTAGATTGTAGTAGACTGTTAGTAGACTGTTAGGTTAGGTTTGGGTGTCAGGGTTCGGGTTAGTAAACTAAGCTGACATGTAGTTGCAAAGTTACTTATAATCAGTAGAATTTCTGTTGGTAAGCATCAAAATAAAGTGTTAGCAGATATTTAGCAGATAGTCTACTAATACTCCAATGAGAGTTAGTTGACATGTAGTTGCAAAGGTACTTATAGTTAGTAGAATGTCTAAAGTGGACCATCGAAATAAAGTGTTACCGAAAATCAAATGTTGTGCATATCAGACCTCCTGCAGAACCTTCACAGTTTAAAGACACTGGCCTTAGATTTACAGGTGATTTCAAGTTGACACCTCGTCTCAAACTTTTCCCAGTCTAAAACTCCGATCCAAAGATTTCTCAGGATGCTGAACTTACTGGCAGGCGACTCTCTCTGTGCTGAACATCTGTTGGAAATCACACTGGGACAGCAGCGATGGGAGAAAAGGGGCAAAAGAGGGTGATAGAGAGGAACTCTTTTTCCTCTCATAGGCATTATCTCATCCCATGAGCACTCCCGCTCCATCCTCTCCTGGCTGGCTCCATGCACAGAAGCATTATGCGCATCTGTCACCCATTAATCGGCAAATTACGGAAGAAGTGAGCGTCAAAAGCCATTACCAGCAGCCGGTCCCCGGGGCTCTCAGTGCTGTCTCTCTCCTTCCCGACTTCACCTCTGTTTGTCATTCCTTACGCACAAGAAAACATGTAAGGTCACATTCACTTTGAAAATAATGCTTTAAACATTTTTTTGTAAATTTTATGATATATTGTGATTTTTTACATTGAAGTGACACGAACAGCAGGTGAGTGGGATCAATGCTTTATTGAAGTCAGATAAGACACTGAAAAAATCAAATTAGGTCCCATTTGCCTTCTTCCCATCAAGCTTTGGGGTATGTATACTTAATGTGGTTGCCTTTTTGACCATTTGCCATTTTTGTTGATTTGTCATTTAGTAACATGTCATCTTGTAATGTCATTTGTTCCCCTATTAATCAATTAATTGAAATTTTTTAAATAATGGCAAGTCATGGCAACTTGATATCTTGATATCAAGACATTTACAGGGTATTTAAAATGTAAAAATAAAAGTAATTAATTAAAAAATAATCAAACAAATGATTTCAACTTTTAGTCATAAATCATTAATTTTTAGATTCTAACATGTTTGTTTGCTTGTTTGTTTGTTTGTTTATTTATTGCAGTGTATAAGATACAATATGTAAAATGTAAAAAAAAAAAAAAAATTAATTAAAAAAAATTATAAAGCAAATGATTTCACCTTTTAGTCATAAATCGTTATTTTTAGATTTTAGATTATTTTGTAGATACAATTCAAAACAAAATATAAAAAGTACAAATATAATAAATTAAAAATAATCAAGCAAATGATTTCAACTTTTAGTTTTTTTTTTTTTTTTTTTTTTATGTCCCAACATTTTATTGATTGATTGATTGATTGATTGATGCCAGTGTATGTAAATTCAATTTAAAATAAAAAGCAATTTCAATTAAAAAAAAATAAATAAATGAGATAATCAACATAAACAAAGGATTACTTCCAGGCATCACACTAATTAATAATGAATGAAATATTCAGCACTATTTTTCTATACATTCAAGTGCCACAAAATGCTGTGCGCAGGTAACTGATCCTCTAAAATGTTTCTAAGCGCTCACATGTCCTTGCGATGATGTTTCTGTCAGGAATAAATCAGGGCTTTGCTCAGTTCTCAGCACTGGTATTAAGAGTTTGTTTTTATGCTGGCACTAAAAGTGTCCCTCTTAATTCACTATTCATTTGTGCTGAGCTTTTCCCAAGAGCCATAAATTCTCAGTAATGTCTCTCTGTTGTTAAGAGCACAATGTCCCATTGGATTCAGAGATGTTTTGTAGTGTTGTAGGCTTACAAGCTAGCTATGTATTCCACATCAGACAATCGACCACAATAAATGTCAAATAAATCTCAGATATCAAAAGCGTTTAATTCGCAAACATAAAATCTGTCTCATCTGAGACCAAAAACATCTCATCTGTTTCGAGACTTACAGTCAAATTGCGCCAAGAGCTAATAACGCAACAGAGTTCAGTAATTCGATCATGCTTGAGGCCTACTTGAAACATACAAGAAAATCCTTATTTAAAGATTGCTTTTAAAGGGAAAACTGTATTGTGAAATGTTCTGGGAAGAGGACAAGCACTTATGCATGATTTGTAACTTTAATTAAATAAAAGAAATGCTGATATTTTGCAGTGCCAAGGGAGCTTTGAAAAGCTCTGGACAAAGTCAATGAGAAAACAACATTAAGTGCGTCAATTAGTTTCGTAGAAAACAAACACAAATATTTTGAATTATGTTTGGATCACCTTTTTTGCTCAGATAGGAGATAAAGCACAGTCAAGGGCAGATTTATGTCATGAACCGAACTTCGTTTGAGCTCTCGCACAGCTGTGCGTCTGAACATTCATTTAGCCTCTCAAAGGAACACACCAGCCATAAAGGTCTCAGGGCAAGAGGCCGCGGAGGATTAAATTGTCCTTGCACTCCCATATCACCATAAGACCAGAAGTACTTTGCCCCTTCACTCTCTCAAGTGCTCTGTTGACAGAGAAAACAGAACAGTGGAATAGAAGCCAAAGGAACTTGAAGATCCAGTTGCAGGTCTCCCTCAGCATTGGTGGGTCTCCTGGCTTGACAAAGGGCCTCGATTCAGGTAGGGCATAGCGGTGACCTCACGTCACAGAATTGTGGGGTGGAGGGGAGCTGCAGGGAGGCCGGCAGTGGCTCAAACCGGCACTTTCACAGCTTGCAGGGAACAAAGAACCACTTATGTAGCCAGCAATGACAGCTGAAAACATCTTTGAGCTTAGACTGTGACTGTGTGTGTATGATTGAGTGAGATGGTAGAGACAATGAGCACTAAAACAGTTATTCTGAAATTATTCAAATAAAAGAGATAGATTGGTAGATAGATAGATAGATAGATAGATAGATACATAGATAGATACATACATACATAGATAGATAGATAGATAGATAGATAGATAGATAGATAGATAGATATTGTGTCACTTTGAGCAAAAATTTAAAAATCTAAATAGATACACAAGAGTTTGTATCATAATATTCACACTAAACACAAATTACTACAGAAAATGCTCCATATCCTGATCCAAGACCACTCATAGAACTAATTCCAAAAAAGCCCTCTTGTTGTAAGTGGAGGGATCTGGCCATCTCAATTGAAGAACAGCAGGCCTCCATGCGTGACCATGGCCACAGGCCCAGGTCTCACCCCTCCTCCACCACAGCTGTTGTTTTGAAGGTTTATCTCAGGGCTACAGGTCAAGACTCTCAGTCCAGCACTGCAGACTCAATGTGGTCTTTGTCTGTGAATGGACAGTAAGGTGTGCCCTTTGGCTTGGCGGCCCATCAGTGGGGCAAAAGACCTCCAAGACTATTCATGCCAAGAACAAAATGAAAAATCAAAGCAAATGGCAGAAAAAAATGACTAATGGTCATCATTCCAAAACTAATCAAACCAAGAGCATGGTAACTTTCCATGGAGTTTGCATACCTCAAAGTGAATTGTATTGCTTATTTAACGAAATCTGAAAAGGGGTACATGTATATGTATATATAAGTATATGTATGTATGCAGGGCTGGAAATGGCTGAAATTCACTGGGGGGACTCTAGTTAGGAAGTTTTTTTTTTTTTTTTTACTTTCAATGACTTTTCATATAATCTATAATAACACTAAACAGGCCTATTTGATGTTTCCTCCAAACAATATTTTCTTAATTATCAAGCATGCACATGAAAGGTCAATGAAAAAATTACCTGTTTTATTTTGTCCAAATTAAAGATACATTGTCTATGAATTTGCATATGTTGCATACTGAATTGAACAGGTCACACACATTTTAAATAGAGGTTAAAGAACATAGTGTAGAGAAAAGAAATAGTGTTCACAATTCTCCCATGATTCTGAATAGACAACTAAAAAAATAACATGTAATTTACTAGAGGTTCTGACATAATGTTAGTTGTGCAGTCTATTTACAAAAACATATTTAGTTAATTTTAATGAATTATTATTTTTTAAAAATCGGTTTGAATAAATGATTCAATAAAGATGTCAAAATAAAGATGTCACTTGTTTCATTACTAGATGAATCAACATTTTTTTATTGAATGATTCAATGAGAATTACATTTTTAACAGTCACTTGTCGCCACCTACTGGTGTAACGATGTAATTGATGCAATCTTTGTTTGAAGCATCAAGTTACTTTCAAAAGGTGATTTACTCTATTTTGTTCATATTAGAAGAACACATTTTACACAGGGGGAAAACCAATGTTTAGTCAATAATTCAAGAAGGTCCATACTTTAAAGCTCTTGATTCTAACTTGTATTTGGCCTTATAAAAAAGTAGTTCTTGTAATTGTTTAACCATTTGTTACGATAAGAATTTAGGCAAATTACAGGTAAGACCATTTATGGTTGCATGCTTAGGGCAATGTTAACTTTTTTCTTTCTTTTTTTAAATCTATTCCCTTAATAGATTATATATTATAAATTCTTCAACAGTTAGTTAAAATGTACCACAGTAAAAATAACAGAACGTGATCAATTCTAGTAAAGGTGGTCATGAGAAGTTTAATAAGCTTGCAGGATCATCATCATGTTTTCCCCTCTTTTCAACAGTCTTTTTGGTGGCTGTTTTTAGATCATGTTTGACTTTCTCCATAGCGTTTTACTACATTCTCAATAGAATTCAAATGGGTTTCACATTTTATCATAGGAACAGGTGTCCTGACATTTCGTCCTACCCGTCAGATTGTCCTACCCGGGCTTACTGCACGTGCGCACATCAATATTACATCATTTTTGTCATGATAAATAACACAAAATTACTGTATTTGCATTATTGTAAGGGTAGGTTTAGTGATGGGGTAGGTGTAGACATTAATAAAGCACAATCTGACAAGTAGCATTTTTCGCTATCGATTTATACTTGTTCTAACGATTAATGCTATATCATATTGTGCTACCACTATTGTACTTGCATTATCATAAGGGTAGGTTTGGGGTTGGGGTAGGTGTAGATGTTAATAAAGCCATGAACCACGTTAATATCACGCTGGAAGCATAATCTGATAGGTAGCATTTTTCGCTGTCAGGGTAGCACAAATTGTCAGAACACCGGTACATAAGAAAAAGCGAGGTTACGCTACAGATTAAACTAGAAGTGCCGGTGCGTACCGGCCCACTTCGAGCACTGAGTAAGATCGCGTGGGTGTTTGAATCCAGATTGCGATCTTTTAATGAGTAGTTATTGCGCTATGTTTTTGTGCTGAATTCGTATCGTTTTCGTATGCGATTGAGAGAATAAATACAGAAATCCTTCATTTCCCTAAAAAATCGAACCAATTCGAACTGGAACGCCGTCTCCCCTAGAAATTCACTCCCCGGACGCCGTCCCCCCGCGTTACCCCACATTTCCACCCCTGTATGTATGTGCATAATCATAGGTCCTGTAACCATTTACCATTCTTTAAAAAAAAAAAAAAAAAAAAAAAAAAAAAAATTTTTAATCTTTTTTTGCCATACCAGACATACCAGAGAATCAGCTCTTGCTTTTATTGGCATCAATGAACACAGATGTATGTACAGTATATACTGTTCCACAAGCCCTGTCTGTCAGAAAACAAGTCCTGGATTGGGGATATGATGTTTTAACTGTGTGAAAGCTTGTTCACAGTTCTCAGTCCAAGTCATTGGGTTGTTAACAGCTTCGGTGGTCAGGTTAGTCAGAGGTACAGCCATGCTGGAGAACTGTGGTATGAAGCACCGGTACCATCCAACTCGTCCTAGAAAATAACGTAACTCCTTCTTTGTACGGGGTCTGGGACAGTTGTGTATGGCTTCAACCTTGTCCACCTGAGGTCTCACTTCGCCATTTCCTAGTTAGAATCCCAGGTATCGGGTCTCTTGCCTTGCCCACTCACACTTAGATACGCTCAGCGTCAGGCCCGCTTCACTGATCTTGCTCAGGACTTGGTGCAAATGTTGGTTGATGGTTCTATTACTCCCATATCTCTCATCAATTGAATCTCCCTTTTCAATGGGGCTACGAGGCTCTCTGGTACATGGTAAGGTCTCTGCCGAATAGGGGTAGGGTCCGTCAGATGGATAATATGCTCCAACACATTGGTTCTCCCAGGTCTTTGTTCGGAATATTTCAGAGTAGTCAGCAAGGACCTTCATAAGCTTCTCCCTTTGGTCCCTCTTCATATGGTCCAGGCTCACCAGAAATTGGGGACTTTTCACAGCCTCATCATCCACTTTGTCATCGTTTTCCTCATCTTCTGGGACTACCTTGCATGGGACCACCTTGCACTTCAGGCATTCTCTCTCGCCATTCTTTGATGAGGTTGAAATGGTAGACTTAGCTTTCCTTATCTTTGTCTGGGTGGTGAACTTCATACGTGACTGGTCCTATCTTAAAAAATAAATAAATAAATAAATAAAATCATAAAATGGATAGTTGCAGACCTCGATGCTGATCAATACAGAGTTCCAGTCATATTAAAATACACAATTTGCATAGATAACGTTTTACTGAATAGTTGGGTCCTTAATATTTTTATTATTTTTGTATAAAAGCAAAAAGCATTATGTTATATTATATCCATCATACTGATAAATCGACTGGAATTATTCTGTATTAATAATGCATAGAAAATGTAACTTTTGGCAGACAGTTCTTCAGTGTAATTCTATAACAGCTCTTCTAAAAGCAATGAACAGTAAGTAAAGGACTCTCATTATGTTGTAAAATAACCTTGCTGCACTGTGTTGAAAGAGTTGAAGAGAATACAAGAGAACATGTTTATAAAAATAATAATTTCTAGTGAATTTTATGGAACAATAAAACTCCCAGGAAATCACTGAGATCTTTGGACAGGCATGTTTAGTTTGGTCAAAGAAACCAATTGGTAGTGGCTTTGGATTCTTGTCAATTCCAAACCAGCAGATTCCTCTGCTGGTCACCTCTGTTTCTTTGACTGTGTTCATTCAGACAAACTGTGCTCACTCATGCTTTCTGACAATTACATATTCCTGGAGTTTTTTTTTTTTTGTGTGTGTGTGTGTGTGTGTGTGTGTGCTTTTGGCCAGTAAAGATTATACAGCAAATCACTTCCTGAGGAAACATCTCCTCCACTAACAGCACTCCTGGAGGGCCTTCCTTAATACTGCAGAATGCATGTGGTAAACGTGGGGAAATGCACCATGAAACGCAATAGCTCCAGGCAGGAAACTGGAATACTGAGAAGGAAGAGGCAGGAAGCGAACACGGCATGTTTGCCCTCCTAAAGCTTACACCTTCAGCTTGCTCTAACCCGGCTGAGTGGGGCAATATCTTGTTTTTAGAGGGGGTCCCGTCTCTACCCAATTTTACAGCTGGATGGAGAACTTCAATAGAGTCTCTGATGCCGGAGTTAGACAATGGACTGGTAGCCAAACCGGCACGCCAACCCAGGATTTCCTGGCTTATGGCACAAAAAAGGTTAGCCACCGTTGCACAATGAAGAATGAGTCTTGTGTTCGGTTGATCTGAATCACAGTTCCGAACTGCGCCACATCTGTATGTTGGTGTTTACATTAAAGCACAACCCTCCTCTTCCTGTAAAAGAAGTGTTTAACTAGTATTGGAAATGGTGCTGTCTTGAGACAGTTGGGTGGCCAGTTCAAGGGTCAATGGCATAAGAGAGCTCACATTAAAGAAAAGAAAAAATCTTTTAAAAATCTAATTTACAATGTGTGCAAAGTTCTTTGAACTGTACTTTTTTTTACTCTTTTTACGCTTTTTATTCATGTTGGATTCATTTGATTTTGAAAAATGTCATGTGGTGTAACTAACAAGTAAAAGTAATATATTTCCCTCACACCTTTAATACATGTGAGTGTTCACATTTTACATTTATTCACTTAGCAGACACTTTTATCCAAAGCAACTTACAAATGAGGAAAACAACAAGCAATTCAGGAGTTGTTAGAGTTATTTTCAAAAAGTTCTTAAGTTTAAAAAAAGTCGTAGGTAGGAAGTTGAAAAACTTAAAGTGAAATGTTTTATCACAAATATCATGAATTATTATTTTATTTATTTTTTGGCTTTGGTCGGATTATCAGATATGTAAAATAACTAAATATCAATACTCTCTACAGCCCTAGCCAAAAGTATTGGCAGTGACATAAATTTTGTGTTTCGTAAAGATTACTGCTTCAGTTGTTGTGGTGTTGATTCACATTTCTAGATTATTGTGCAGCGTTATCAGATGCATTTAAAATAATTGCAAAAAAACCTTCATCACAAAAACCTAAATTTCGCTGTTTTTTTGCCTTGGCACAAAATGACCAGCTAACATCATTACACTAATCATATCATCAGCACATGAGTACAAGTCAGTATCATTTTGATTGGATTATAGGAGCAGACTGATTGCTATAAAAGGAGAGAAGAAGTGCTTCCAATCACTGTGTTCTTGTGTTAGCAATGTTTACCTCCAAAGAAAGATGTGCAGCCATCATCGCTTTGCATCAAAATGGCCTCACATGCAAGAGAATTGCTGCAAAGAATATTGCACCTGAAAAAACTATTTACCGGATCATCAAGAACTTAAAAGTGTGAGGTTCAACTGCAGTGAAGAAGGCTTCAGCATGTCCCAGAGTGTCCAGCAAGCGTCAGGACCATCTCCTCCTGAGGAGTCAGCAACAGATTCATGTCACCACCAGTGCAGAGCTTGCTCAGTATTGGCAGCAGGTGGGTGTGAGTGTATCTGCACGCACAGTGAGGCCAAGACTTTTGGACAATGGCCTGGTGTCAAGAAGGGCAGCAAAGAAGCCACTTCTCTCCAAGAAACCCATCAAGGACAGACAGGAAGTACAAGGATTGGACAGCAGAAGACTGGTGCAAAGTTATTTTCTCTGATGAAGGCACCTTCTGACTGTTTGGGACATCTGGAAAATCGATTGTCCAGAGAAGAAAAGGTGAACACTACCATGCGTCCTGTGTCGTGGTAGCAGTGAAGCATCCTGACATCATCTATGTGTGGGGTTGCTTTTCATCCAAGGGAATGGGCTCTCTCACAATTCTGCCCCAAAACACTGCCATGAATAAAGAATGGAATCAAACCGTCCTGCAAGAGCAACTTCTCCCAGCAATCCAAGAGCAATTTGGTGATGATCCATGCATTTTCCAGCATGATGGAGCACCATGTCACAAGACAAGAATAAAAATGAAGTGGCTCGGAGGTCATTAAATTGACAATTTGGAAAAAAAAAATTGGAAACATTGAAATAATCCCATAGAGAACCTGTGGTCAGTCCTCAAAAGGTGAGAGGACAAGCAGAAGCCCACAAATTGTGATGAACTGTGAGCACTAATAAGGCAAGAATCAATCGCTGTCAGGATTTGGCCCTGAAGTTCATAATATACATCATGCCAGAGCGAATTGCAGAGGTTATAAAGAAGTGTCAACACTGTAAATAATGACTCTTTGTAAATAATGAATGTTTTTACCAATAAATGCCTTTAAAATGTTTAAATGCCTTTAAAACGTTACATGTTTAAAATGTTTATCACTGTTTTCCATGTATACAAATACTGAAGCAGCAAACTTTAATGCTTGTAACTTTAACAAAATTTATGTCACAGCATGTATTTTCTGCATGTTTTTGTTTGCTGTTTGCACCACGATTCAATTAATTATATTAATTTTGATTGACTTTTTAACTTTTATGAAATAAATTAAAAACATGCTCATCATAGAGAAGGTGTATTCAAATGATTGTATGTGTGAATAGCATTTTTATGTAATTTGGAATAATTTACGAGATAGGACAAAAATAAATGAGTGTTACAAAAATGCCACTCTTGAGATGAAACAGTGAGACTGAAGCGAGACTGGCCTCGAAAACGTGCTGGCTGTATTTATCTCTTCGGCACTGGACTTGCATGGGGGCTGTAAAACATTTAACTGGCCTTTAAATGGACGTTGTGCCAGTGTGCCATTCTCCAGGCATCAGGATTTGTGCATTGGGTGCCTGCTGCCAGGAATTTTCCAGATTAACTCCCAATTTCAAAGAAAGGTCCCTGTGGTCTTCCATTGTGCAAAGCAATACGCTTGTATTCATCTGTGCATTCATCCCTCCATTCTCATTCATTCACTGAATGGGATCTTATTTAATAGACCCATCCTTCTCCTCTATCTCAATGTACTCATGCAAACAGCACTTCCTCCCAGATTAGCAAATAATTATGGATCCTTCAGCATTGCCAAAACCCCTAGAGCACAGAAAGCGGAGATTCCTTTAAAGATGCTTGCATCTCCAGCTAAGTGTGACATTCTGCTATTTCCTCATCTCTTTTTTGAAAGTCAACCAAATTGTTCACAGAGGGGAGTTTCGAATCTTAACGGAGAGGTACAGCAGCAATGCTCATTCTCACTCTTCAGCTCCTCTGATCTCAGCAGTAACGGCTGATTGGGCCGATACCTTCATCCTTCCTGCCCCTCCCTGCTTCATCCATTCATCCAGTACTTCCTACCACCCCTGGGTGAGGACATAAGCCTCTTAGAGGCAGGACGGAGCATTGAAAGGCTGCGGTGGAGGCTGGCTCTGTTTGCCTTGCGCCTGGCGTTTGGGTGGCTAAGCAAACGGCAGGGAGGGCTGCCGAACCGTGCAGGCTCAACGCCTTTAAAAAGAGCCCAACAGAGTGACCATTGTGTGCATGGAACAGGAGAAGTCACTTATTACAAGCAGGAAAGTGAAAGATCCTTCCTCCATAAGTCCGAAGGAAGGCTAAAACCCAAAAGCCAAAGCTGAGACTTTTGTTTCACCCCACCACCCAAAACAAAAGCGCAATTTGAGCGCAACATCCAGCTTATAAAGCAACAAATGTGTTTTGGTCCTTGAGTTCAAGCTCAGAATGCGTTTTAAGATGATACAGGGGTAGACATTTATTTTTATAAAATGCATAGTTTGGATGAGCCACATTTTAAGATACACATTTTAAGATACACTAACAGGGCTATGACTCGAATTGTTTGAGTCTATTCACCACACAGGTTCAGATTCCTTTACTGATTTATTTCAGTGACTCCTTTTGCAGCTTATAGTGTTGTGGCAATATAACAAGTTGCCTACTTCCCCACGATTGTGTCTGTATGATTGTGTAAATAAATCGTTCATTCAACTGATTCATTACACTTATTGTGTTATATTATAAGTTGTATTATTGTTTATTAAAATGTTAATGTTTACAAGTCTACTGAGAAAAGCCAGACAGTGTTCAGTCTTTTCCTTCCTATTGTGATGTATATCCAAGTGCAAACGGCTTCTCGAACAAGGACAAGAAGAAATGGACTTTGTCCATTGGGAATTGATTGGATGGTTGTGGTTTGCTATTGCTGTGATGTCAAGTGAGTGACAGGTTGTCCCACCCTCGCGCCAGTAAAAATGTCATCAGAGAAGAGAAGAGATGTGTGTTCAACTTGAAGCGGCGCTGAACAGACCTCAAAGTACTGCAAGAGCGTTTAGAGAGCAGACAGCTCCGTATGTTTTCGAATCACTTTCAACGGTCTGCACAGTGCTGCTTCAAGTCGAACACACCTGAGATGTCGCTGCAAGAAGAAGGGGAAGTTATTTTATATAAAGATTACAAGGGCTGATAAATTTTAAAACAAGGATGTGCATGGATAAATCATATATAATAAATACTGCAGTATTTCATGAATAAAATAAGAATTGTCCATTTTGTCTGATGACGTGTTTACTGGCGAGAAGGCGGGACAATCTGCCACTCACATGACATCACAGCAATAGCAAACCACAACCATCCAATCAATTCCCCATGGACAAAATCAAATACCGCCCTTCATACATTATTTCACTCGGATATACACTACTGTGTAAAAGTTTTAGACACGTCAGTATTTTCACCCCCCAAAAATGGTTTTAAGCTGGTTATTTATATCTTTTGCTGTAGTGTGCAGTAGGAAATATCAGTTTACATTTCCAAACATTCATTTTGCCGTTAATTGTAATAATCCAGTGAGATTTTTGAATGCACAAGGAGTCTGACAACAGCCGGTGCTCCACACGGAGATCTGATCTCACCATTATCGAATCCACCTGTGATTACATGAAGAAAGATGAAACTGAGACAAACTAAATCCAGAAGAACTGCGGCCATGTCTCCAAGACGCTTGAAGAAACCGACCTACAAAGCTACAGTACTGTGAGAAGTTTTAGGCACTTGTGTAAAAATGCTGTAAAGTGAGGATGCTTTCAAAAATACTGTCATAAATACATTTTATTTATCAGTTAACTTCTATTAACCAAATCAAATCAATATTTGGTGTGACCACCCTTTGCGTTTAAAACAGCTTTTGTCCAGGTACACTTGAGCATCGTTTTTCAGGTATCTTTGCAGGTCGGTTTCTTCAAGCGTCTTGGAGACACGGCCACAGTTCTTCTGGATTTAGTTTGTCTCAGTCTGGCACTGCTATTATCCAGGGAAAGATCTTTCTGAACCAAAAAGGAAGCTGATTCTTGTTTGCACTCCACTTTATCAGCTAAAGGTGCTGAAGCTGGAAAGTCACTTTACTAGCTGTATAGTACAAATATCCACCAGCTCATGCCAGCAGCCTGAAAGAGAAGCATTGTCCTGGGTCAGTTCTCTCCCAGCCAGCCTGCTTTCATTATCTCACTGTTAAGGCCACCGCCACAGATCTGCTTCACATTGAGTGGATCAAAGCACATGGAACAGGTCCTGCAATGCAATAATGTGTGTCTACAGGGGAACCTTGTTCTGGGAAAGTTCAATAGGTTAGAATATCAGTAAGATTTGCCGGCTGACCGTAACCGTTCACCTGTTGTCTGGTCTATGGGTTCTTAAAGCAGCACTCCGTCTCTGCTTCCTCAGACACTTAAACTATCAAAATGATATCCATCTGTTGGCATGCTGTGGGAAACACCCCTTTTTTGGGGTGAAGTTAGAGATGTGTCATCTTGAATAGGCTCTGAATGAATCACACTGTAAAAAAAATAAATAAATAAATAATAGTCCTGTTGTTTTTAGAGAGAAAAAAATAATAATAATTGGCAGCTGTGGTTGCCAGAATAATTTGTAAAAAAAAAAAAAAAAAAAAAAAAAAATACAGTAAGAATATAAACATTTACAGAACAACCTGTAAATTTTACAATTTAAGACTCATTTACAAAAAAAAAACAAAAACAAAAACAAAACTGTTAAATCCAACAGCCCTTTTCTGATGCTTCTAAATCGGTTTTATTCCTTTTATATGTTTTATTGTTACGTACTCCGAGACTTGGGTTGAAGATCCAAAATGCAGCTTTAGTGAGTGTAATCCATAATCATAATCCATAAAACAGGCATAAGGTCAAAACCACAGAGCAAACCATCCAGATAACAAAAGTCCAAGGCACAGGCAAACAGAGAAATCCAGGGAGACAGGCAGAAGATCAAGACCATGACACTGAAACCAGAAGTAATGCTCAGAAATGCAGCATAACACCAACAAGACTTTGCAACAAGTGAATGAACACACAGGGTATAAGGGTACGTTTACATGACAACAATGTAAAAAAACCCTGAAAAGTCTGAACATGATGAGTCCAGGCAATGTGTTATGGGAAATGTAGTCATGAAGCGGCAAAGGAGACGGAAGGAAGGTGACTATCATAGTCTGCTGGCAGGCGTGACACATATACTGACAGCCACAATAATAACTCTGGTAATAAAAGAAAGACACATGATGAATCAAAGTTCATCATAAGTAGCTTTTCCTCGTGCTAAGGCAAATGTTAATATATAGAAGGTGCACAGTGTCATACACACAAATACAAAACACCATGGTAACACACAAAACTAAAATAAAGCAATAAAATTAATTTAACAACATAAGATGTAAAATAAAACCCTAATGTACATAACTGACAAAATAACTAAGAAGAAACATAATTATTCAAGTTAAACACCCCCGGTATTGCTTTACAATAAGGTCTCATTTGTCACCATTAGTTAATGAATTAACTAACAATGAGCAATATATTCTTACAGCATTTATTAACCTTTGTTAATGTTAGTTTAAAAAAAAATTTCATGTTCATGTTAGTTCACAGTACATTAACTAATGTTAAAAGATAAGACTTTTGATCTTAAAAATGTATTAGTAAAAGTTTAAAAGTAGGCCTATCGTTCATTGTTAATTCATGTTAACTAATGTAGCTAATGTTAACATATGAAACCTTATTCTAAAAGTGTTACCAAACCATTAGATTTTAAGCGTCACACAGGCAATTCTGGGAATGTCTACGGCTTTTCACTGTGAATCATAAGATGTTTTGTTCTTTTTTACTTCCAAAAACGATACATTTTACTGTAAAATTACATGAAATGTAAAATTAGATCTATTACAGTTTTTCCCCATATTTGGTTAGGGGACTTACTGTTAAACAATTATCAGGTTTGTACTGAAGCATCTTTACAGTTAAAATTACAATCATTTTTTAACCAGAAGAAAGATTATCTTAAAATTGTGTTTTTCTTACTGAAAAATTGTGGATTTCAGGGGATGAAATGCACTTGAGATGTCTACTAACTGCCTCGTTAACTGTTCAATATTTTTCAAATGTGTAAAACTTTAATAAAAAAAAAAAATTCCAAGCGTATTTCTGCACAATACATCCCAATAGCTTAGCTGTGTGCCATGCGGTGCCTATCATGTGACAGGGGTCCTGACAGGTGGCTGTCCTAGTTGCCTGTTCACAGGTTGTAGCACTTACTTCCAGCCTGACCGCTGCAGATTAAGTGTGTCCATCTGTCAGAAGAATTAGGAGTAGTTTGCAGGAATTCTCAGATCATGGAAAGGTTTGGCTTGGTGGGTAAAGGGGGGGCTGGAAAGGAAGGAGGGACCAGAGGGTAGGGGGAACTTTCATTGGGGTGTAATCCGAACCCCTCAGCCACCTGCACTTGTCTCAGAGCCCAGGAAATGGAGTACATGGGACTTTCTTTCAGCTCTCATAGTGAACTAATCCTACTTGAGAATTGCATGCAGACATATACGGCTTCCTTTATGGGGTTTGTTTAGGGGTGGTATGAAATTAACTCCAGCGGTGGACTCGTTTAGAAATATCCTACTAATGTTAGAAATGTTTAGGAGACAATGTTGGACCCTACAAATTGTCACACTTAAAATGTGTGAATGTCTATGCATTATATAACAATGTTTCAAACGAAGTGACGTGAGGATCACTTTTGTCCTGTTTATTCACTTGATACACTTAATGTATGCTTAATAAGCATACGTCTTTTTTATTTTTGAATCAAAATGAATTTTGATATTTTTTAGGGGAGCATAAAATCAAAAATGTTAGTAATACAACTGTCTTGATATCATAATGAAGAAAAAATGAAAAACAATAACAATCTTTTATTATTATTAATAATATATATATATATATATATATATATATATATATAAACTGCTTCACTATATTTATTAATATTTGAAAACTTCTGGCCGCCAAAAAAGTCATGTGATGCACTAACATGCAGAAACAGGTCAACAAGTCTCTTAAAATATCAGATGATACCTTGAAAATGTTATTTTTTACTTGATGGTTACACCACATGACATTTTAAACTATACCGAAAATGTTTTTAAAGAATTAAAAAAAAAAAAAAAAAAAAAATTGTATTTGCAAACTTAAGCAGCCATGAAGCTAAGTCCCAGCCATCAAGCAAACAAATGTTTGACCCCCCTCTTATCACCAGTTCAACATTCTCTCATGTTTGTTGGATTATGTCAAGCAAACATCCGACTTGACGTTATAAAACAGCCTTTTGGTAACTGCCCATGAATGTCTGGTGGTGTTAATTCCTGGAACCATGGCTCTAGGGAAATTAATTTTTTTGACATAATAAGTTTGAGCTGAAATCGAACATGTATCTTAAGGGCTGTTTGTTTCTGAAGGATAAACACTTGAAAATTATTGCAAAATCTCAGGAGAAAGGCTCAACCCTTTCTGTGGCTAAAACTAAGCGTTTACTCAACCAGGGTGAAAAATGTGAGCCAACAGCTGTGCTTGTTTCATTTCTAATGTGTCTCTGAAAGAGGTTCTTGTTGGAAAGTGAGGATATTATTTAATTTGTCCATTTTATTTTGCTAAAAAAAATCATATTATTATATTATATTATTTATCCATTATTTATTAAAATATTAAATAAGAATTTCTAATAATTAGTCATGGTCTTGACCAGTGTCGGGGGTAACGCAAGGTTTGTAATCAGATTACTTTTTATCAAGTAACTAGTAACGCCTTACTTTTAAATTTACAACAAAATACTTTTTCAAATAAGTTATGCAAGTTACTTTGTTTTCCCATGTATTGACTGACAGCTCTCCTGTCCTCATGTTGAGAGAAATCGGGAGTAAGTGCAGAGGCATTGTGTGCTCTGTGTAAACATGATGGTTATTGTAGTTCTAGACTAAATGTGAGCATTTACTCACATTTTTACTCACGTTCTCCTCTGGCCAACAACGAACAGTGCATGATTACGATTCAGGCAGCGTTACAAAGTCAGATTGGGATCGGAACAGACAAAATATTTAATCCAGTTCCATCTGGTTGAAGATCAGATTCATCACGCCGGTATGGAAAAGTAACTAATGCATTTAGTTACTTTTTAGGGAGTAATGCAATATAGTAACACATTACTTTTAAAGTACTCTTGACTCATTTTTTTTTACTCTGTTTTCTTTTTGTCTTTCATATCCAAGTCATATTTTACTCTAACTTTATATTGCAAGTCAAGTCAAGTCACCTTTATTTATATAGCACTTTTTACAATGCAGATTGTGTCAAAGCAGCTTTACAGTGATAACTGGTATATAATTTTGGCTGCACAGCAGCTCTTAAAGAAAATGGTGTCATTGTCCATCTTAAGTAAATTCAGTATTGATTCATTCCGTTGTAAGAATCAATAGTTATTAATTTAGTTAATTTATCTATATCAGCACTGGAGTAAACAGTGATGTCATCATCCAGCTCAGTTCAGTTCACATACAATGGTGTCAATGCAGGCAGATCAAAACACTGTTGAATATCAAATGTCAAGTGTCCCCAACTAAGCAAGCCAAAGGCGACAGCGGCAAGGAACCCAAACTCCAACAGGTGACATCAGGTGGCAAAACAGGCGTTAAAATGGAGAAAAAAACCTTGGGAGAAACCAGGCTCAGTCGTGGGGCCAGTTCTCCTCTGGCCAACAGCGAACAGTGCTTTATTATGATTCAGGCAGCTATCATAAGTCCGATTGGGATCGCAACAGTCAAAGTATTTATTCCGGTTCCATCCAGTTGAGGATCGTATTCATCACGCCGGTATGGATGGTTTGTTGAGGATCTGTGCCACTGGCTGTCGTGTCGATGAGGCCTTCACAGTGGATGATCTAGTTGACTCAATCTCTGCTGACACTTCAGGGTTGCGTTGTGGTCGTGTCAAGGCGCAGGTCCTCGATCTCACCTGGATACGGCTCGGATCCGGCTGACTACGGTAAACCTCGGGATAAACAGAGAGACTAATATTAGCGTAGATGACATTCTTTTTCTGATGTAAAGAGTACATCTGGTGTTATAGGAAGTGTTCCCGGTTCCGGCTGACCTAATTTATGCAGCCTTTAACAGATTTGAAAACATAAATTGATAATGTGTTATGTGTATGCCAGGTTAAAGAGATGCGTTTTTAGTCTAGATTTAAACTGACAGAGTGTGTCTGCTTCCCGAACAATGCTAGGAAGATTGTTCCAGAGTTTAGATGCCAAATAGGAGAAGGATCTACCGCCTGCGGTTGATTTTGATATTCTAGGTATTATCAACTGGCCTGAATTCTGAGATCGCAATAGACGTGAAGGACTACGATGCGTTAAGAGCTCGCTCAGGTACTGGGGAGCTAAACCATTTAGTGTTTTGTAAGTAAGTAGTAAGATTTTAAAATCTATACGATGTTTAACAGGAAGCCATAGTAGTGTTGACAGAACCGGGCTAATATGGTCATACTTCCTGGTTCTAGTAAGAACTCTAGCTGCTGCATTTTGTACAAGCTGTAGTCTATTTATCAAGCGAGCAGGGCAACCACCCAGTAAAGCGGTACAGTAATCTAGCCTTGAGGTCATGAACGCATGAACTAACTGTTCCGCATTTGTCATTGAGAGCATATGTCGTAGTTTAGATATATTTTTAAGATGGAAGAATGCGGTTTTACAGATGCTAGGAACATGGCTTTCAAATGAAAGATTGGTATCAAAGAGCACACCCAGGTTCCTAACTGGTATGCTAAGGAGATGAAACTGATCAGGAAGATTATTTATAAAGCAATCTTTAGTGGTAGAAGTGATGGTTCTACCATATTTGTGGCAGGGAGGCAGTTTAACAGCCTTGGCTAAATGTAGTATACACGAGACTAGATAATGATCTGAGATGTCGTCACTCTGCTGCAGAATTTCAACGGCATCAATATCGATTCCATGTGACAATATTAGATCTAAAGTATGATTACGACAATGAGTGGGTCCTGACACGTGTTGTCTAACTCCAATAGAGTTTAGAATGTCTGTAAATGCCAAACTCAATGTGTCTTTTTCATTATCTACATGGATATTAAAATCACCAACAACAAGGACTTCATCCGCAGCTAGTATTAACTCTGATAGTAAATCAGCAAATTCTTTGATAAAGTCTGTATGGTGCCCTGGTGGCCTGTATATAGTAGCCAGCACAAATGTCAACTTACATAACGTTACATAAAGCACCATCACTTCGAAGGAATTATATTTGAAAGACTTTTGAATAATACTGAAGATATTACTATAAATTACAGCAACACCTCCCCCTTTGCCTTTCTGACGAGGATTGTGTCGATAATTGTAACCTTGAGGGCTAGACTCATTTAAAGTAATGTAATCGTCTAGTTTTAGCCAGGTTTCTGTCAAACACATTTTATTGTCTGTGATAATATCATTTACAATAAGTGCTTTTGAAGAAAGGGATCTAATATTCAGCAACCCAAGCTTTATCATTTATCAGTATTATCTCTGTTTTTTATTTTTTAATTTTTTATTTTATACTTAAATGGGTTTGGAAGTTTTTTGTATTTACTAATTCGGGGTACAGACACAGTCTCTATGTGATAATATCTAGGTGAAAGAGTTTCTATGTGTTGTGATTTATTTGACTTCTGTGACGTGAGACAGCTAGCAGACGGTCGGTTTAGGCGGTCTGTCTGCTTCCTGACCTGGTCCCCAGTTTGTCATGTTTCAGCTCTAAGACTCTGTGCCATATTACTAGAGAGAAGAGCAGCACCATCCCAGGAGGGATGAATACCATCTCTTTTCAACAGGTCAGGTCTGCCCCAAAAACTTTTCCAATTGTCTATGAAACCTATATTATGCTGCGGCCACCACTTAGACAGCCAGCCATTGAGTGATGATAATCTGCTAACTATCTCATCACTCCGATGAACAGGAAGGGGACCAGAGCAAATTACTGTTTCTGACATTGTACTTGCGAGTTCACACACCTCTTTAATGTTAATTTTAGTGATCTCCGACTGGCGAAGTCGAACATCATTAGTGCCGACGTGAATAATAATCTTAGAGTATTTACGATTAGCATTAGCCAGCACTTTTAAATTTGCTTTGATGTCAGGTGCTCTGGCTCCCGGCAAACATGTGACTATGGTGACTGGTGTCTCTATTTTCACGTTCCGTGTAATAGAATCGCCAATAACTAGGGCACTTTCAACAGGATTCTCAGTGTGTGCGTCACTGAGTGGGGAGAACCTGTTTGATGTTCTAATCGGAACGGAACAGTGGTGTTTCCCGTGACTATGCCGTCTCACGGTCACCCAATTGCCCTGCTGCACAGGCTCTACAGCCGGAACTGAACAATGTACAGAGTTCACTAAGCTAGTCGCATCCAAAACAGTATCTAAAGCCCTTACATTCTTAATATCCTCAATTAAAGTTTGGATGCATGTCTCTAATTCTGAGATTTTCTCTGTCAGCCTGACTATTTCCCTACATTTATGACATGTAAATCCCTCATCGCTGACAGAGAAAGCTATACTATGCATATGACAGGCAGAGCAAGTAACAATAGAAGGAGAGGATGACATGACTCACCGTGTTTGTAGACTGATCCGACTTTCACAAAGGAAATGACTTCTAAATTAACAAAATAGTATTTATTTAAATTTTAAAGTACTTACACATAATGGAAGTATTTGAAGAAAAACTTACATCTGGACGCAGTACAGCAAGAAAATTTGCTAAAAATGTGCTTAACTGTCATGAAAAAAAAAAAAACCATCCTCACATCATTCAAAAATAAAAATGCAAAAAATCCTAACATGTAAGCTACTTATTTTTCTTGAAGCAACTTATTTATTTTGACTTGGACATTCTCAGTTTTCGTGAGATCCACCCTAACTCTCCTTCCATGTGAAAATAAGAGGCCAGCAGCGCATCAAGCAAATTAGCAGTGGCTGCAGAGGGACGCTGAGAACAGTGAGCTCATTTCCATATAGATGTAGCCCATTCCTGCCACCTGTGATTCCCATTTGGTCTGTTCTTATACAGGGCTGTTTTGTTCCCTGCCTCACACAGGGTTTGAGGCATTGACCTCCGGATGTCTCCATCCTAGACAATAACCCCCTGAAACTGTGACAGGCAAAACAGAGAATACAGCCTCCTGCCGCCCACATGCCCCTCAACAACACTTTCTCTCTTCACCCATGAGCAAACCCCCAACCCTTATTTCCTGCATCCCTACTGTCCACACACCCAAACACACACATGCTGTTCCACCAGTTAAAATATTCAAAAAAATTATGATTTGTCCTTATTAACATTAACACTCTAAAGCGTGATTCTTTCTATGAGGTTTATAATAAATCATAAAGGTATTCGTAAAGGGACAGTTCACTCAAAATAAAAATTCTTTCATTTGCTCATCCTCACATTATTCAAAACTGCATAAACAATCCTATTGGACAGAAACAAATTTTCCAAGCGACCAGGGCCTGTCAAGCTCCAAAAAGAACAAAAAAACTAAAAAATATATATTATTATTATTATTGTTAAGGCAAGACATACAGGCAAAACCATTTTTATTCACTAGTCAATTTTGAGGTCTATTTTCCTTTCATAACTTGGCTTCTTTCATGCTACTGAAGAAAAAAAAAAAAAAAAAATACACATAAAAGTGTTCATTACACTTAATCTATTTGCATCGGTAGATTTTAATTAATACATATAATAATACATCATTTTATTACACCCGTAAGAACTTCGTTCATCTTCGGAACACAAATTAAGGCTCAGTGAGGCCTCTATTGCCAGCAATGTCACTGAATCTCTCAAGATCCAGAAAGGTACTAAAAACATATTTAAAACAGTTCATGCGAGTACAGTGGTTCTACCTTAATATTATAAAGCGACGAGAATACTTTCTGTATAAATAAATACAAATAACTGATTCTATATTGAAATCGCCCATCAATAGATATTGTTGAAAAGTCGTTATTTTGCCTGGTTTCACAGACAGGACTTAGATTAAGCCAGGATTAGGCCTTAGTTCAATTAGGACATTTAAGTACATTTTATAAATGTACCTTAGGAAAAAACATTACTGGTGTGATTTCTGAAACAAAACAGTTGCACTGACATATTTTAACATGCATTTTAGTCTGGGACTAGGCTTATTCCTTGTCTGTGAAACCAGTGGTACATTTCAGAAAACTTTGCTTTTACAAACCAGTTGTTTTAATGTACTGTGATTGTTCATTTTGACCATATTCACCTCAGGTGTCTTGCCTTAGGACAAATAAAAAATAACAGAAAAAGGAATAGCTAAACATTAAATAAGAAAGACAGGACAGTATGCTTAAAGTCCATTCCATGCAGGCCAAAAATCGTGCAAGCAGCAAATAAAGGATGACTACACAGCCCGAAAAGGGGTTCAGCAAACAGCACTCGGTTCAAACAAGTGTCCATGTGGTCATTCAATACACAAGGGCATATTTAGAAACGCGAGTGTAAACTTGAATGGGTCTGCCAAAGTCCAGCACTCATTCATCAAGTTACACTCAACATGACCCAAAGCTCCCCGGGCCTCATTTCGGATGAAATGTAGGGGTCAAACTATGAAACTACAGCCTATAACCACTAAAGTTATAGCACGTTGCGCTACAGCCAGCTCGAAACAATCCTCTTTTCACAGCACTGAGGTCCAGGTAATTCTAAACGTCTTTGTCGGGGCAAATTTGTAGAGATTAATCTGTCATGCCTGTAAATAACAGCAATTCACTGGAGAGCTAAACCCAACACGGTGCTAATATCTCTGCAGTGAATATACATACACTCATATGGACAAGCTTTAAATGGTGGTGGGTGTGGTTTGTTCTGCTCACACAGGGGAGTCTATGTTTCAGCATGCTGGTAGTACGTAGAATTGGGTTGTTTATACACCGTGGCGCCTCGCTGGAGGGGCAGTACCCCTCTCTCTCAGTGAATGGAAAGGCACCAGATACCTCCCCCTTCGAGTAAATAGATCTTATCAATGAAAATAGTCAAGCCTCCTCCCCACTGCCTTTTTATGAATGGAAATACCTGGCAAAATCTAGCCGCATTCATTTTTACAGCACATGAGGGATAGGAACTGGAAATAGTGCTAAAAGCAAAGCTAGAATGTACTCAATAAAATTGAGGTAGAAATTTGTACTCAGTAGGTTTATTCCACATCTAATTACTAACAAAAAGAGAGTATTATGAACTCTTTCTTGTTATTGCACGTTAGCCTTTCTGTGGCTAGCATAACAAACATTTGCAATGGACAAATAAGTTATTTGTCACTGCTAACATTGTATCAGCTATTGCTTATTGCGTATAGCAATAATATACACTAACTTACCCACAACCTAAGCACAAGCTCTACTCTTCAACACAATGGCAACTGCAAAAATATAACAGAAACTCTTTTAAATGTCAAATATAACTGAACATTAACTAACAGGTTTTTCCAATTACTCAAACACACATAAAATAGCACTTAATTTCGACATTTACTCTCCTGATCCAGTCCTATGCGAAGCATGCTGGGAACAACTGTGGTCTGTTCTGTTCATTAGTGATTTATTTATTATCTCTGTTTCCGTAAAAAAGACAAAGAAGTTTATTGACAGTGCCATAATGACATTGAGAGTTGTCTCTGTTGTTTCTAATCTATGACCTTGCTACCAATTCATCCATTATGATTTACAGATGGCGAATGGTTCTGTCAACATATGAGCTATAAAAACTGACTCGATTTTGATAAGTTTACATTAATAAAAATGCCTTTCAGAGAAGATATATTAGCCATGTATTGACCCAATATCCATCTTGCACTAAAAGTAGGGATTAAGAAAAGCTAAAGAGTAGTGTGTAAAGTACGCCATCTAGAGGTCTGAACATGTTTTTTTTTTTTTTTTTTTTTTTTGACATTTTGATGACATTCTGTCTACCACTTCAAATGGTATTTAAGACTAAGCATAGGCCTATCCCATCATTCATCATGTTTAGGAACTCATGTGCCGCGAAATTGGAAGAATTCGAGGAAAACTTTTCAGTGCAAAATATTTAAATTATTTATATATTACATATAGGCCTGGTTTCATAGACGGCTTAGATTAAGTCAGGATTAGGCCTTAGTTCAATTAGGACATTTAAGTAGCTTTTATAAACATGCCTTAGAAAAAAAACCCAGTACTGGTGTGCATCTTGAGACAAAACAATGACTGAAATATTTTAAAGACATGTCAGTGCAAGTTGCTTTCAGTTAAAACTGCTAAAACATGCATTTTAGTCTGGGACTAGGCTTAAGCCTTGTCTGTTAAACAGGGGGATAATTCAGTAGTAAAACAAAGTTTTGCACATTTTATTGGTGTAGAGATGAGTGTATTTTGTTAAAAAAAAGTCTGCAAATGATTTTTATCACTTAAATAGGAGCATCACAATTACTAAATTGTGTCGTCTTTTACATAGAGACTACTGAACATACATTTAGCTTCGCACCTGAAGTCCAAGGCCCTGTCCCACTATACTTGTGGTCTTGTGGACTACAATGGTCGCCACGTGCATGTGCCAGTTAAAGGGATAGTTCACCCTAAAATGAAAATTAAGTTATAAATCACTCAACCTGGTGTTGTTTTTGATTTTTTAAAAAAAATCTCCTTTTGTGGTCCATAAAAGAAAGAAGGGCATACGGCATTAGAACAGCACCAGGGTGAGTAACTTATGACTTAATATGAGCCCTTGATGCGCACTTTTGCCGAGCCCGCACTGAAGCAGCAGGCTTGGAGCAAGAACACAAGGGTTTTAGATTCCATTTGGGACAGGACCCAACTCAACGCTATAGAAAAATAAAATTACGTTGGGGAAAAAAAAAAAAAAAAAAAATCTATATATTAAAAAAAAAAAAACAGGTCATTCATTCACAAGTTACAACCATACGTAAATTAAACTATTTACACTAAAATGTCTAGAATTCAATATTCAGCCATCAAAACAGATGTTATTTACATATTGAAGTTTTAAAGGTGCAGTAGCAAAAACAGGAAAAAAGAATCTGAATTTTCAGTGTCTCTGGAGGGCTCTAGCAAAAGTTAGCAAGGTGGCTAACATTGCTTAGGGCAGCATTAAAGGGACAGTTCACCCAAAAATGAAAATTCTGTCATCATTTAGATCAAGTACAGTATTTAACATCTGAAGTGGATCAAAACCTTTCATCAAAGTTGTATAACCCTCTTAGGACAACTTTGATGAACTTTTCTGATCCACTTCAAATGTTGACTACTGTAGAGATCTGTTTGGTTACTGACATTCTTCCAAATACTGTATCTTCCTTTGTGTTTAGCAGAACAAAGAAATTCATACAGGTTTGGAATACTTGAGGGTAAGTAAATGATGACAGAATTTTCATTTTTGGGTGAACTATCCCTTTAATTCAAAAGGTCAAAGAAGACATGAAAAATGGTAAACTTAATTACACGTGGACTGACTTTTTCTTTTTTTAAGTAGAATATGGCCCTTTTGAAGTATACACCTTATTTTTAATTTAAGAGCAGCACAGCCATTTCTAATTTAAATGCAAGGCTTTCAGTATAAGCTGCTTCCAGCTATTTTAGCTGTACGAAAACAGTCTGTTGAGCTTCTTGATGTTGCAAACTGGTATTTATTTGATAACATTAATACGATAACATTCATTTGTTATCGTAACACGCTGGTTTACCGTTTTATGCACATTTATGAGAAATAGCTTATTTCCACGTTGCAAATTAAGGTAGATGATAAGGTAGTGATTTCAGGTATGTTCATTAAAACATGTCGGAAATACAAGAGTTTTCTCAAAACATTTACTGGATGAAAAGTAACATACATTTTTTAGGCTCACACTGTCTGTTGAAAAAAAAAAAAAAAAAAAAAAAAGACCAATAAAAGCAAAATGACAACAAAAACATAAATGCTACCGAGTTTAAAAGCCCTAATCCAGCACGTAATTGCTGTTGTGCTGCTTAGAAGCCTTTAAGATTCCAAAAACATTTGTCAGCATAACATCTCAGGCTCCTAAGCTAAGCAACTGTCTGTACTCACTTACAGTAGTTCTTCTGCTGACTGCTATTGTGTTCAATAGCATAACGGATTATGAGTCTGTATGAATTTCCACCCCATCAAACATACATCTAACATAACAGGCTCAAGAGAGTAAAAAAAAACAAAAACAAAACTAGGCTCTTACAGTTTGAGAAAACACAAAAAGATTAATGGTCTCTCACATTCGGTTCTTTAGTGAAAAAGTAGCGCTTCAACCATTCATAATGACTTAAGATACAAATCCCCCGAATAAACGGACTCTTAAACAATCATTTGTAATCAGAAGCTTAATATAAAGGGTGCTAAACACTGACTGGACTATTGCTCATTTGATGTCTTAGCGTTGGCATCAGTCTCTTATACCGAGAACAATCTGCAATGTACACTGCAAAAATAAACAATGCAAGCCATACATTACACATATGCTCAACAGTCATCGAAAACTTGTTGCATTTTCTTTTCCTACTTGAAATTCGAAAGCGTTTTCACATTAAACCCTAACAAAGGCTTTCATCTTACAAGCATGTTTGAAACTAATCAATTTCTTAATAGTTTGACTGTAAAAAGAGTAACACACCAGAATATACTGCAAGAATCTACATTGTGACAACGTCAGGATGAACTCATGTGTTTGTGCCTAAATGGACACTAAATAAATAAATCACCCTTATGGAGTGGCATTAATTTTTTATGATTAGACAATTTTAAATCACTAGGACAAATTCAGTTTGAATGTGAGAACTGAAGCTTTAGCTTAAATCTCTAAGCATATGAAATTACAATATACTTCCTACTTAAAGATTTACGTTTATATGGAAATGGAAAGGAGCCATGTAAAAATGAAAGACAACTACTGACCAGCCTAAACAGATTAAATGACTAAAATTGCTTAAAAATACATAGACTTCTCCAAAATTGACATAGAAAATCAGAACTTAAGAAATAAAGCACTCCAAGCTCCCCAAAAAAAACAAACTTTCCAAATGTTGCACACTATCAAATTCAATGGTTTTGAACTCCACAGACATTCATTTAACACAAAACATGGAGCTTGAGTATTTTAAGATAAAAAGCAACAAATAAGAGTATCGATCATAAAGACAAAACATCTCCCGAAACCACCTCCAGGACCTGGTTCTGTATGTGGAAATGAATTTTTGTAAACCAAACAAATACATAACACTAATAAACATACTCCTAACACTGGAAAAAAGCAGCACTCTTAAGTTTTGCCTCCGTTGTTTTCGGTTATGGAGAGGAGAAAAAAAAGCTGTGGAAGTTTATTGTGGTCCCTTCAACTGTGTGTGAGAGTGACAGAAGAAATCAATGGACGGGAAGAGATGTATTGTTGTGAATAGCTGGCATTAGGAGATGCACAGTGCAGACACACATTGACCTGTGCCTAAACAGAGGAAGCTTGTCACAAATGAGCAGAGGGCAGCCAACGCTGAGGGCATCTTCTCACTCATAGCCCTCGTTGAAGTTGTCCCAGTCCCCTGCGGCCTCCAGCCCCTCCTGGTTGGGCGGATACTGGAAATTGGGCTGGTAGTTATCAGGTGGGCACGCAAATGCATTTGGCCCTTTCTTGGGTCTGACACTGTCGAAATGGGGGAATACATTATTAGTCGACCAATAAGGAAAGTAAACCTTTTCAAGAGGGCTATAAAATGAAAGTCACTCACTGGTTCTTGTGTTTGGAACCGCTGATGTGGGCCTGGTACTGCTCCACGGAGTTTAGCTCAATATTGCACACAGTACATGGGTAGCCCTTCAGTGTGGAGGCTGAGAGAAATTACATTTAACATTTTAGTAACATTTACTGCTGTGGCAAAAACACAGAGTCTGCAAATTAAGGCTGGGCACTGACATTTCACGATTCAATTCGATTCACAAGCTTGCAATTTGATTCAGTTCCGATTACAATTCGATATCGATTCATTTAGATATACTGTATATCAGGTACAGTACGTCAATTTTTCACAAGGGAATTCTCAAATTTACAAACAGTTAAATTGCACACAAGGCAGTTTTTTTATAACAAACTTTTCAAACTTTTTAAATAAACTTAATGACAATTATGTTTCAACTCAAATAGATTTTTTGAAATATAAACATTTAAACTATTTAAACAATTGACATGAGCGTAATATAGTGAATATATTTAGCAAAATGTCTCTCTCTAGAGTTCATTTTTCTAGTTAACTAACATGCTATGGTCACTGAATGGCTTTTTTGAGGTAAAATGTAACATTACGTGACATTGTTTACAAGCTGTTTGATTGATTTCCACAGTTGAAATGCTGATTGAGCGATTACATGAGACATGATATATTTTAGTTATTTGTACTCTTTCTTTCAACATACATTCTGATGTTTATTCATATTTATTTGGTGCTCTAACTATAACAGTAAAGCGGACGCAGAAGAGATGATCAGTTCACGTGCTCTCCTGCTTTGCTTGAACTGAGGCACTACAGCGAGAGAATTTTGAATTGCATTTTAAAATTGACAGAATTTGAAAGCTGACACTTTGTTTCATATCAAAAGTAACAAAGCTTAATGCAATTTGTGGCGCGCTGCAAATGTTCAGTGACGTTTTGTTCACGCATCACCTGAAAACAGCATAGACCAAAAAAATTGATTCTTGGGATTTAAGAATCGATCTCCGTTTATAAAAATGAGAACTGCTTAAAATTGAAAATTCTATTTTTTTTTATCCAGCCCTAAAGCAAATCTACAAGGGAGGACTGGGTTGGCAATATAGATTAATTGATTTTAATAGATATTCATTCTGATGAATATCATCAATTCTTAAATCGATTGATTTTATAGTCTATGCTGTTTTCTGTTGATGTGCAATAAGTTGATGCTTTGTAACTTTTGGAAAAAGCTTTCAAATTCTGTTAATCACAAAATTCAAACAATAAATATGGTTTTGATGCACTTTGATGTGGCATGACAGATTGATGTAGGGCCTCAGTTCAAGCAGTACATGAATCGATCAGCTCTTCCTCAGTTATACTGAAAGAAACAGTACAACTTACTGAAATCTCATGTAATCACACAAACTGTGTTTCAACCATGGAAAGACATAAATAAATTAATAAACAACATGTCACTTAACATTACATTTACGTCAGGAAAGCCATTCATTCATTTCATTACTCATTGGTCAACTAGAAAAAAATAACTTGAGAAAGGGGCATTTTGCTAAATATATTCACTATATACATTTTCATCATATTTTTACTTAACCTGTTTGTGATGTCTTATTTATTGTGTTTGACTAAATCTGTCTTGAAAACAAGTTGATAGCCACAGCTTAAATGATTACATTTAAACAACTGTGTCATTAAAAGGTTGATATAAAAACAGCCTTATGAGCAATTTAAAGTTTGTATACAACATTTTTGTGTGTGTATTGGTCACATCTAAAAAAAATAAATAGCAATTGAATTTAATAGTTTGAACTCTTGTTAATTTTAAACTTCAATATTTTATCAGTGTACTGAACTGACTGGGTTTCCTGTATTGAATTAGTTGAGTGAATCGAATTGAATTGATTTGTGTCAATACCCAGCCCTAGAATCAGCATTTCCCTCCCTATTAATATTTGGTGTCCTATTAAATGAAGTTGTTTTACAGTAATGTTTTTTCATCTTTTATGTTAACATTACTTAAATCTCAAAGCTTTAAAACATGATTCAATACAAAAAAAATGACATCTTTTTGTGCTTAAACTGCTTTAATTTGCTTTCACATTTGCCATTCTTTGGCAAACTTTTGCAGGCGAAATTCAGTTATTTCAACAGGAATCCACGTGAGCAGAAATTTCGCAAAGGGTTCAAGGTGGTCACAGATTTGACTACCTGGTTGGTTTGAAAATGACTTCAGTTTGAGCTCTGCTTCATATATCGCTACACTATTGACAACAGAAAATGGATCTTTTTACTTGCAAAATTTTGCTAAAGTGACCACACCTTTATAGTCACGATGTTATTACAAATTTGACTATTTTGTCATGTTAACGTGTTCACTGAATACATTTATATGCACATCAATATTCTGATTCAGTTTAAGATAATATTCTGATTGCCCAAATTCCAATTCCCACCCCACCCAATTCTGCGTATCTCCTTTCAGTTGTTTTTCAGAATAAGGCCTTTACATGCAGCAAATTAGAAATATGTTGCATTTAAACACCTTATTCTGAAAAACAACTGAAAGGAGATACGCACGCAAATTCCTTACAATTTCCCAGTTTGTAAAGCATAATGGCAGTTTCAGCACATTTTCCATGATCGCACAGTTTGTGGAATGAACATTTCAACATTCTTAAATTGTCTTGCCATTCTACAACTCGCTCCCATCAGTCCTTGCTGCAAACTTTCACCCACTCTCTCCTCTTCTGTTGCCGAGTTACCAGTGCACGGCTGCATATGTTTAACAACGACTGCCTGGCCCTTTCCATTTCATGGTGGTGTTGTCTGGCATTTTGGAAGGTGAGATCTTGATAAACTTGAATCTCCCGGAAAATAACAGCGGGAAAGGAAACATGCATGCGTAGATATACTTACAATTAGTGGTCAACTGATATTGATTTTTTTAATGGCTGATGCAGATATCTTAGAGAGCAGGGTGGCCAATAAATTATAAGTTGATAACAACACATGCATAACAATTGTTGAAATTAAATTTATATGTATTTTACTTAATATTTACTAAATTATAAATGAATCATTTGAAAATTAATAAAAAATAATAATTTGAACTTGATAAAATTATTTGTAAAATAAACAGACATAATAATAATATTGTAGGATAAAAAAAAAAAATAAAATTTTTTTTTAAAAGAAATATGAACAAAACGTAAACAAACACTGTAACCAACAGGGCACTCAATAATAGGGCTGGGGGGAAAAAAAGATTTTTTGATTAATTGTTTTTTAAAACGTGGTCGATTCGATATCGATTCTCAAAAGCCACAAATCAATTTTTTTTCCATATTTATTTCTTTCCTTCTCCACAAGATGTCATCCTCTTATTTACGTGACAGTGGCGACCCTGTCATTCATTCAGTGTGAGAAGTTTTGTGTGCTCACACAGAAATCTGTGCATCTACTAATAAAATGAATTCACTTTCACGTCTCCTTTTGCTCAAACAGAGAAATTCAAATTTATTTCAAAATGCCCGCATTGGCGAGTATCCTAGTAAACATAGTCAGTTATGGCTTAAGTGAATGTAAACATTAGAAAAAGACAACGCATGTGGATTCGTGCAGCTCTTAAAGTGACAGCAGCCTAATATTTTCATGTTTTTGTAACTAATAAGGATTAACATTAAATTAATTTGTACAGTAAAGATTATATGCAGTGTTATTTTACATTTGATTACTTTATTAAATTTCTGTAGCTGAAAACTACTGTTAGACCTACGTGAAAAACCATTAAAGCACTGTTTTAATTTTAGTTTAATTAATTGTTCTTTTTTTTATTATTAATGACTGTTTACTTGTCTTTAATAATCTTTGAAACTAATATTAGTTAGATAACAGTTTTAGCTGTGTTATCGAATTGTTAAATTTCAGTGGTATCTAAAATTTTGGTGTCATAACCTTATTTATTACAATACAGGGATACATGGGTCAAAAACAACAAAAACAATAACTTTTATTCTTTTATTATAATTTTTTTTTGTGGTGGGGCCAGTGAAAATGGAATCTTTGAATTCATTGAATCGAATCGAGATCTTGTGAATCGGAATCTAATCAGGATATCTGTATCGATACCTAGCCCTACTCAGTAATCTGGTAAGTTGTGCAAGTCTGGTAAGTTTGAAAGTCCCGCTTACGACACATCAACCAAAGAGAAATTTATCGCCTGATGACGATGATTAAATGTCAAATACTGGCCAATATATATCGGCCTTGGCGATATGTATCGGTCAACCACTACTTACAACAACCATGTGTGAAGGAATATTGTGTTCAGAATATATCTTCAACCCACTGTTTATTCTGTTAAACAGAATTTGATGTGCATGCAAATGTAGTCAGTGATATTCCTTGTGTTTTGTGCAACTTATTCAGTTTTCATGGCCTCTTACATATGGCAGCAAAGATTTAGAAGTAAAAATGATGTAGATTAAAAGGTATTTAATAAAAAAAAAAAAAAAAAAAAAAAAAAAAAAAAAAAGGTTAAAAGGAACATTCCAGGTTAAATACAACCAGAGATGCAGTCGCTTACCACTGAAAATAATTTTGACTCTTCTAAAAACAAAAAATGTGCTTACAATGCATTTGTGGCTGAATGTTTTTCACAGAATTCTGAAGCCTATACTTTTGTTAAAGCTCTTGATTTATATAATAATACATATTTATATATGAATTATTCAGTGCACCAACGCTAAATTTTTCTATCTATCCAAATCATTTGTTAACATGTATTTTTTGTTCATTGAGCTCATTGTTTCTGCTTTAAATTATTACATTGTTTAAACTAATACATTGTTAGCTAACTGCATGATTTGTATATGTACAATTCTGAAATGCATAACTTAGACTCAGTCACCTCTGATAACAGATCATTCTAAATTGTAATGTAGACATGCATTTTCATTAAAGCTGCTTTGAAACTATATTGTGAAAAGCGCTATACAAATATGTGAAATGAATTTAAAAAAAAAAAAAATCTATAAAGCTGTAAATGAGTGCTACTTTTCTGGCTGGATGAAATTCTGAGATGTAATTCCTTACATGGGAGATGTAAGTGTTACTGATGTAATTCCTGTTTGATGTCCACATGAGGTTTTACATACAGGCTGTGAGACCCCCCTTCTATGTTCTGACCTGGTGCAGAGGATGGCCCATAGGTCTCCATCAGCTTCTGTTTAGTCAGGTGTTTTTTATGTTTCTTGCCACTGTAGTGCTGCTGAGCCATGAGGGGATTGTTGAAGGAGGCCTGGCAGATGGAGCAGAAGCGGTTGGGGTCACGTTCTGCCGGCCCCTGCACACCTTTAGGTAGCCCTTCATCCTTCTTCACCTGTACTTTGGGCTGAGGTAATGCTGGAAGATGAGCAAAAACATAGCAGGTCAGCTTTCTAGATAAAATGACCAGTTCTAACCATATAATATTAGTGTGCTGTGTAATATATACTGAATATTGTCTACAATTTAAACCTAACAGTGAAATTCACTAAATGAAATAAGTCCATTTTAGTTAAGATTTTTAAAAAGTTAATTCAACATAAATTTTGTGATGTGAACTCAAAAACTTATTATATTAAGCAGAACTCAATCTAAATAAGTTACTAGAAATAATATGTTATTTTTAACTAATGGTTTAAGCTTATGTCTATGGCTAAATAAATAACTAAAAGCTATCAAATAAATACACAAACAATAATAAATACATTAATCCATTTCATATTAAGCCTACAAGCCTACATTAAGCCTTTTTTAAAGTAATTACATTTACTCGTGTCAAAGTGTTATCCCAGTGTGTTTCTGAGGCAACAAAAACCACACCATTTCCCCCCTTTCAGTCACATCAGGACGGGCTCACGCCACGGTCAAGAAAAATAACAGGTAAGCATTTCAAACTTCTTTATTCATATTTGATGCACTTTTGAACCGTTTTCTGTTTTATTCTCTTACCTCTTTAGCTGAAGATTAACCAGCTCAGTAAGACTAATGTGTGTAACGTTAGCTAGCAAACTACGGTATCAGTTTGTCTCATGTTGTTCCAAGCACATAAGAATTTTATTAATCTTCAGAATTTTTTTAATATATTTTTGATATTCTTTCATCATTTTTGTCTATCCATCGAAAATCTAGGCAATCTTTATTTTCAGGCTTCCAAAAGTACTTTAATTTAGGCTTTTATTCACATATAAACATTGAGCACAGCAAATATTGTAAATGGAGGCTCAAGGCTTGTTTGACACGTAATAAACCAACCTCAGCTCAAGTTTAACATTTGTTAATCAAATCTGTGTCTTGTTAGAAGACTTGGATTAAACTGCTTTATTCATATAGATTAACTATGTCTTTATGTTCCTCTTGAAGCTAAATATTGATTGCCTAGACTTTCAATGGATGGGCAAAATGATGCGAGAGTATTAATAATATTTTAATTTTTGTTCCAAAGCTGAACAAGAGTCTTGTGTTTGGTATGACATGATAGTGAGTAAACAATGACAGAATTTTCATTTTGGGGTGAACTATCCCTTTAAGCACCACTTTTCTTTTGTTTGTGTAATAAATAACTTTAGGTTGATGCCAAATTAAATTTTATTAATGAAAATTAACAAATTCAATTCAAGGTCTAGAACATTCAGCTGATTTTTTCCCCAATTAAATCCTGCTGACAAACAACTCTGGAAGACGTGTTGTGAAAATGTAAGTACTACAGGGTTTTAAATAAGCACACCCTATTGAATAAACAATACTCTGATCCTTCACAGCGTTATTTTCATTTATGAAAATTTAAAATATGGTGTCTTCCCTGTCAAGGGTTGTTTTTATGTGTGGTGACATACACTAACACAATTTTTTTCCAATGCATTTAGAAAAAGGAGCTTGACCAGGTGCAGAAGGCAACAGTCATTGCTGTTGAGGAGGAAGAGGGAACGTTACCTTTAAACCCACTGGATATTTTGTTTGTCTTTGAAGATGATGTGGTGATGTCTGCCAAGTCTTGGGTCAGTGCACTGCCCTTTGAGTACACTAAGTTCATACAAAAAAGTGCTGTTGAATCTTGAGGAAAAATTAACCTTTTTTTTTTTTTTTACATAAAAATTATCCACTCTGTTTCTGGTGGTGTTAGAACATAGTTATTTTATATTATTATTTTAATTTTACAACCTTTTACAATTTTAAAATTGAAATTTTTAAACAAACATATTTCCTTGTTTGTCCAGTCTTATTTGGTTAAAAAAAAAAAAAAAAAAAAAAAAGTCAGATAAGATTGTTTTGTTTTAATGTTATATTTTTGACTTTACAGCCCACTGATTTTGTTTTATGCTTGAACATTTTGTCAAGTAAATGTGGTATTTCAATAAATACTTAAGAATATCATCATCATTTTGTGCCAATGTTAGGTTTTGCTTAGTCTTATGTAACTTTATTTGAGTTTGATGAACTTAAACCCTTTTCGGTAATCGGTTTCCTCAAACCATTTAAGTAACAATATAGGTGTTACCTGAATTCAAAATGAATGAATAAAATAAACTTAAAATCTTTAAGTTGAGTTTACTAAATGATTGACTAAACCAACACTAAAATATAAGTGAATTTAACTCAATGTATATGAGTTTACTCATACTTATTGGTTTTAAAACTTAAATGGTTTACGGCAATAGGTTTCCTCAAATGGTTTGAGTTACCGTAACTTATCGGGTTTTACAGTGTGAAAAAGAATGCACAGATTTGAATGTTATGATTTTGTCAAAGGTTTAATAGACATAGCCGAATAGTTGTCATTTAGGAATAAGATTGCGTGGGTGTTTGAATCGAGGTCGCGATCTTTTAACGATTAATCGTGCAGCTCTACTACATTGTATGTTTAAAGTCAGCATGAAACAGAAGTCTTTTCTTCCCTATTGTGACGTATATCAGAGTGAAATGGCTTCTCAAACAAGAAAAAAAAAAATGTAGTCTGGGGAATTGATTGGATGGTTGCAGTTTGCTAAATTGCTATTGGTCGATGTGAGTGACAGGTTGTCCCGCCCTCACACCAATAAACACGTCATCAGAGAAGAGAAGCAATGTTGTTGCAAGAGGGGAAGATATTCTGATTAAAGATCAAGTCAAGAAGGTCAAGTCAAATGGTCAAGTCAAAAGCATTCCGGCATACAATATATTTCAAAAATAATACTTTTCAATAAAATTTGTAGGTATTATGCATCACGAAAATACCCAGTTCAAAAGATCGCAGAGCAAGTCCATCTACTAAAAAACAAGTGTGTACAGCTCAGTTTGTTCATTCCAGGATACTACATAAAGTACTAAATTTCATGATAATCAAGTCTTCTTACCCGGAGTCTGCTGACCGTAGGTCTTCAAGCGAAGGTTCTTGGAGTGAACTTTGCCCTGGTAATGTGACTGTGCCACCACTGGGGAAGAGAATGTCATGTTGCACACACTGCAGGCTTTGTATTTGCCCCCTTCATCGACAATACTTGTCTGCAAAACAGAACACAGGCCATTAATACAGGACACAAACATATCTGTGATCTAATATTCAATAAGTCTACATATCTGGCCATTCATCTGACTTACAGCATCATCTGAAGATTTGAACCGTTTTGCAATGGGCTCCTCATTACCGTGAATGCTCATGTACCGGCGTACTTTGCTTGCATGTTTTTTGCTCTATAAGAAGAGACAGGAAAGTTAACATTGAGAAGGTTCTAATTTGTCATTTAGCAGATGTTTTATAAAGTGCTTTTGTCATGGGACAGGAGCTTTAACCACTAAGCTATACCATCCACTAAGCTATACCAAGTACTATTCATAGTTTAGTATGTTTTAAGCATATGAAAGTGTATAGTATGCTACATACAATGATAAATGTTTTATTCAGTAGTACACTACAGTTGTCACAATGCCTCAAACAATTTCTAAGCATTATTCAGCAAGGGGTAGTCAGTTATCATTTTGGAAATATGTATAGCATTTTTCATCCACATTTGGGTAAAAATGTCTTAAATTTTGAAAGTGCGATCAAATAAGAAGCAGATGATGTTCATGGGTTTTGTAACATCATGCTGGAAATTGAAGGTCACGTTAAGCATGCTCCATTGTGGGAAACAGTCTTTGCACTTGACCACTTATCTACTTACATGCCATATTTCCTGTATTTGGTGTTCAAATAGGCGTGAAGACTGCAAGTGGGATCCGATGGGACACGCTTACAACATAGTGTTGTAAAAACACAAGTAAAGTTTTACATATTCATCTCTGCTCAAATAAAAAGTGCAAAACTTTGTTTTACTAACAAATTAATTAATCTAATTAAGCTCAAATTCCTGCGTTTTCGGGGGAACTTGAGTTCCTGAACACAATGAATGATGGGATATGCTTAACCGTTCCGCACCATCTCGTGCACAGTTGAGTGCGCGAGCCTTTAAAAGTATACTCCTTTTGCCCTGACGCGTTCGATCTAGTGGACTTTGTTTTCAATCGCTCAAGTCACTCGCACATGCGCTGTTGTATGGGCACCATACGTGTGGACACAAAAATTGCATGACAGTGTGCGAGAACGTCCGCTAACCCTCCTGATTATGAAAAGTACATCACACTTTACGACTAAAATACCGCTACGAAGTAGTTTTAGAGAGAATGTGGATTTAGTGTGCGTTAAGGGCACTAAACTTTGCTCGACCTGGGAAAGTCTTGCGCACTTACTTCCTGTCACGCGCACGCCCTCTCAAGTGGCCGAGCCCACAAGTGTGCGTATTGGGACAGGCCCTTTGTACACAAAAGTCCCTTTTAAGGCAAGCCAGCTGACTCGGCAGCCATCTTGGGAAACATTTAATTTAACTGAACATTTCAATAATACATTTCAAATCATCAATTCATTCCATCATGAATGGTATCATACAGTGTTTTACACTCTCTAATGTGTAAGGCAGAGATACTAATATCTTTATTAGAACCACCATATTGGGCATACAATTTTCTCTCTTTAAATCTAAATCTACTATATACTGTTTCTGATATTTGGCACAGTGTGCTCTGTTGTATACTGCAGAGTTAGTCAAATTCAGTAAGTCATCTGGGTATTATGTGCATACAAAAAATATAAAGTACGCATACTGCAGAAGTAGTATGAGTAGTATGCTAGTATGTCATTGTGAACACAGTCTGAAATACTTGCAATCAATATTTAGCCCTCAAAACCGAGGAACTGAGGAACAAAGGACGTGGTGCGAACATATAAACTGTGTCTATGTGAATGTGAAATCTTACCTGGTAATGTGCAAGTTTCTGGGATTCTGAGATTAAGACAGCGCTACACACTTTACACTGAGAATCAGAGAACAAGTCACTGTTCTCCTTTATCATTCGGTTCACTGAAAGACAGGGCAGCATCAGAAACAGTTAATACAAAGGGACATTTTTTATTGTTATACAAAAGAAACATACAAAACAGCTTCAATGCAAAGTATGCAAAGCTCAAATCAAACCTAAAATAAACTTTCTTTGCATTTAATTGCAAGTATCAGACTATGTCTTACATCGACCTTGTATACACTGTTCTGCCTAGACACTAAAGCAGCAGTCCTGAGAGCACTGGAGAGCTTGAGCTAGGCTATCATGCTTTACACTCCTTCCCACTCTCAGACACTGTACATTCTCGGAATAAATGTCATGTTTTACTTATAAATAATGCATCAAAAGTAACACAATTCATTCTGAATGAGTGTCGCCGATCTCTTACCCTCGGCCGCCCCTGAAGGTAAATATGGAAAATCTCCATTCGACTCTTGCTGCGCCATGATGGTTGCAGGAGGCGGGTCGCGCATGCGCAAACGATACATGCGCTGCACAAGTCTCTTCATACCGATATGCTGTAACCCATTTTTATTCTATTTAAAAACAAATATGTGCACCATTTATCCTACATACTTCACAAAATTATTTATATGCACTAAGCAATGCAGATGACAAGGATCTTTAAGAGAATCTAGACGAGGTAAACATAACGTGTTGCTATTATTGCAGTTGAAATGAAGTGTTTTGGTTTATCTGCTTAATGAATCGTTACTTTCTAACTTAAATAAAATTGGCATCCTTTTAAGTTACGGCGAATATTAAGACCATCGATTTGACACAAATAGCCTATGTAATTATCACCTCAAATCTTGTGCTGGTTTGTGAATGAATTGTTTTGTGGAGTCCAATCTTTCAGTGAATTCAGGATGTGGTCTGAATCGGTCCAATTCTCGCCCTAATTGAATCACAATTTTGTTGCAGGTGGAAATGATAGGATATATTTACTTTAGAAATTATTTCGAAATAAATGTTTTTATTAGCTGATTAGCACGTGATGTTAATGTAAACAACATTATAAATTCATTTTAAAAATATAATAAACAGCAGTATGTGCCTATAAAATAATTAATGCGATTTATTTGGAGCATTAATATACCACGCTAGCAATCTATTAACAGTTTTTAACTACTCAAATGAACATGTATATTATGGATCTCTTTTGTTATTAGGAAAAATTGTATATTCATTAAAGTAAGTGGATTGCAAACAGCCCTTGAAACTAATTTTGAGTCTATAAAATTTTCAAATATAACCTTGCCTCTGTTAAATTAATTTATGTTTGTGATGTCCTTTTAATGTAATTATTTTTTATGTATTTATTATTGCATTTGCGTTGTTAAATGGCTTGAGAACCTAATGATTTTTTTTGCGGCGGCGTAATGACGTAAAAGAATCATTGAATCGGTTCTTTGAAACAAACCGATTCACGGAAATGATTCGAACTTCAGATTTGCCAGCGCGCGCGCTGTCGACTCTGACGTAACGCCTTTCCTTGTCTCTTTTATCACGTGACCTGACAACCGCTTGTGAAAATATCCTGGAATCGAAATCCTTGTTTTTCGAGTCTTTGACTGGGCGAACTAACATTGTATTACCGAATATGAACATTGAACGTGTTCAGTAAAAGTTTCTGGGCAGTTAGCT